>OW388301.1:9340626-10057089 GCA_936450465.1 Gibbula magus | reverse complement strand
AATTTTTTTGGGGAGTTTTTTTCATTAAAAATTCATCGAAATTTACTTTTTTGATTTTCCGGAAACCCAAAAAAAATCATGATTTTTTTAGAGTTTATTTCATTAAAATTTCATCGAAATTTATATTTTTGAGTTTCGACAAAAACAAAAAATATCATGATATTCTGATTTTTTTGGAGTTTTTTTCATTAAAATTTCATCGAAATTTATATTTTTGATTTTCAGGAAACCCAAACAAAAATCATGATTTTATGATTTTTTTGGATTTTTTTGTTAAAATTTCATGATTTGATTTGATTTGATTTTCCGCAAACCCCCAAAAACTCATGATTTTAAAAAAAATTTGGAGTTTTTTTCATTAAAATTTCATCGAAATTTATATTTTTGAGTTTCCGCAAACCTCAAAAAAATCATGATTTTAAAAAAAAATTGGAGTTTTTTTCATTAAAATTTCATCGAAATTTATATTTTTGAGTTTCCGCAAACCCCAAAAAAATCATGATTTTAAATTTTTTTGGGAGTTTTTTTCATTAAAATTTCATCGAAATTTATATTTTTGATTTTCAGGAAACCAAAACAAAAATCATGATTTTATGATTTTTTGGGATTTTTTTGTTAAAATTTCATGATTTGATTTGATTTGATTTTCCGCAAACCCCCAAAAACTCATGATTTTAAAAAAAAATTGGAGTTTTTTTCATTAAAATTTCATCGAAATTTATATTTTTGAGTTTCCGCAAACCCCAAAAAAAATCATGTTTTTAATTTTTTTGGGGAGTTATTTTCATTAAAATTTCAACGAAATTTTTATTTTTGATTTTCAGAAAATCATGATTTTTTGGGGGGTTTTCGGAAAATCAAAAACATAAATTTCGATGAAATTTATATGAAAAAACTCCAAAAAAAATTGAAAATCATGATTTTTTGGGGGGTTTCTGGAAAATCAAAAATATAAATTTTGATGAAATTTTAATAAAAAAAAACTCCAAAAAAAATCAGAATATCATGATTTTTTTTGTTTTTGCGGAAACTCAAAGGGTTTTTTATGTTATTTTTCAGTGAATATTAATCGAAATTTCAATTTTTGATTTTCCGCAACCCCCAAAATAATGATGATTTTCAGATTTTTATTGTGTTTTTTTTATTCAAATTTACTAGAAATTGCAAATTTTTATTTTCCGCTACAAAAAATATTTATCATGATTTTCAGATTTTTTTATTTTTCTTTTCATTAAAATTTCATTGAAATTTCAATTTTTGATCATCCGCTATCAAATTTTTTTTTAATGATTTTCAGATTTTTAAAAGTTGTTTTCAGTAAAATTTCATCGAATTTTCAATTTTTTATTTTCTGCAAATCAAAAAAAGTCATGATTATCAGATATTTTCAAATTTTTTTGGTATGATATTCAGATTTGTTTAGAGATTTTTTCATTAAAAATTCATTGTAATTTCAAATTTTTATTTTCCGCCATCCCAAAAATAATCACGATTTTCAGATTTTTACAGGGTTTTTTCAATTTAAATTTAATTTTCCTCTATAGCAAAAATTCATGATTTTCTGGAGTGTTTTTTAAAAATTCATAGATTGCAATTTTTTATTTTCCGCAAACCCCAAAAATAATCATGACATTCAGATTTGTTTTTCATTTAAATTTCATCGAAATAGCAATTTTTATTTTCCGCTACAAAAAAATAATCATGTTTTTCAGATTGATAAAGGTTTTTTTTCATTAATATTTGATTTTTCATTATAAACAAAAAGTCCTTTTTTAAGATTTTTTAGGGTTTGTTTTCATTAAAATATCATCGAAATTGCAATTTTCTGATTTTCCGCATCAGAATTTTTTTTTTTAAATCATAATTTTCAGAATTTTACAAGTTTTTTTTTCATTAAAATTTCATCGAAATTGCAATTTTTGATTTTCCTCCATCCTAAAAATAATCATGATTTTATCAGATTTTTAGAGGTTTTTTTAATTAAAATTTTATTTACCTTTATAAAAAAAAAAAAAGATTTTCTGATTTTTTTAGGGTTTTTTTTCATTAAAATTTCATCGAAATTGCAATTTTTTTATTTTCCCCTACGAAAAAAAAAAAAAGTTTTTTCTCCAAGCGCAAGATTATTTCATTCAGCTCTCTTATGCAGTTAAGTGACGTCATGAAATCTTGGGGCACATCAGTAGTATCATTTTTGAGCACGCGTACTGGTTCGTCGTCATCACGCACTATGTTCTCATCATAACTTAGGTCACATGACCATCGCAGCAACGAATGGTCAAGCTTGGTTATCATGGGTCCATCTACCTTGTCAACAAGATCCGCATTGTCCAGCTCTTATTACCTCAAACTTTGCAGAGTCAGAAACACATCGGTGTGGTATCAAACAATAGTCCACGACAGATTGACCTCTGGATGAAATATATGTAAAGTCATTTTGTCCATTGCCTCTACCGTTAAAATAAAAAAATTGCAGTCGATTAGAAAGTCTATAAAACGTCGACCATGCGCATTACTTGTGAAATCAATCACCTCTCTTTCTCGTATAAAGTCTATGCCTTCTATAAAATCTGGTAGATAACCACATCTACTGTTAAAGTCTCCGCATATATACAAGAGTTTTCCATTTCTCTGGTATTCAATCATCTGTGAAAGTAATGTGTCATAAAATTCCTCCGCACATATGTTTCTGGTAGAGTGTTCTGGTGACCGGTAGCAAACACATATATAAACTCACGTGCAAAAGAAACGTCCCCACATTTTGAAAACAGTATAAAATGAAATATTGATGTCGGAGAAAGTAGATTTTGAATGTATTTGGTAGCCACATGTTTTGTATAGAAGTATTCACAATTTCATACATCAGAGTATACTTCTTTTATTTTTACATCTGTTCAAATACACATGCTAAAATCGCTTTTTAAAGATGTTTTTGGCCCACAATATTTGGTATTTAAGTTTAAAACATTGAAAAAGAAGAAATGTTATTTATTAAAGATATCCTCGACATAAATAACCTTCTTTGATTTAAATTTGTTGACGCGTCATTACTGTAGGACGTCACAAAACAAGCCAAAACTGGCTTTTTGAGGCTTCTATCTCGTCTAGTTAAGGAGATTCCAAAACGACCATTTCTTAAAACTTGTGTTTCTCAGAGTTATGAATAGATAATGTTTTGAAAATTCATATTTAATATTGTTGGGTTCTGAAGACATGATGTAACGCTGTTTCAGTCGCATTTATCGCCCGTCGATTGAAATATCTTGTATTTTGTATGGGGACGTTTCTTTTGCACGTGAGTTTAGTATATCAGCTCCGGACAACATTTATCAGTCAGCTGAATCCATTGAATCACTTCATGTGTGATGTCTATCACTTCCACGTTATACAATGATAAAAGCGTCTGTTTGATGAAGAAACCTACCCCGCCTGATCGATGTTTCGCACGTTTATAAAGTCCAGTCCGATTATGTCCATAAAAAAACATAGTCTTGTAATGACAGTTTGTTGTCACCAGTTAATTGAGTTTCTGCCACTGCGACAATATCGAGGTTACATTTATGCTCTCTTAAATGAAACAACTAACATATTGGTAAGACACATTTTGTTTTATCAATTTGCATTTTTAAGTTATTTTTGAATCACTGTTCATTAGATTATATCTTTGTATCATTGATAGTTTCCTTTGCAGTTGCAAAGCGATGTGCACTGAAGCTGCAATTTTAGCATACACTTTCTTTTAGCAACACACTGGCAGAGATTTCCTGTCACACTTGGTAAGTTCTCGAATCTCCGAGGCCTCTGGAATTGTCATCCACTTAGGTTTCCAGGTGATATCATGTTTTCAAACATATAGGTGGTACTTCTTGCTGAGGATGAACAAGCAAGGTAACCAAAGACTTGCTTGATAGAAGCTTCGTTGGACATTTTGTAAGAGAAAATCCTTGGCAGATGAAGCCCTCAACAGTCGCAAAAAACATGCAGTTGGCTCCAAATCTACTGACTAGAAAGGGTGAAATAAAATGTGCTGTAAATCTGTGTTACTTCTTAGTAGGATTGCCAAATCTTCCATGAACTATTTATTCTTTCCACTTATATGGGACATTGTGTAAAAGCATGGAAAAGGGGTAGGGCCATTGATTTCTGACTGCCATGACGTTTGTAAATGCTGTTGGCGTTGCGGAATCTGAAATTCGACCTCTTTCCCAAATTCGCAGGATAGCAAATTGCTGAACATATTTACAATTGCATCTGTGTTGTTTTAGACGGCACCTGTATTGCATCCTGAACATAGAGGCAGATTCTTGTATCTACTTCTTCTAGACTGGTAGGATGTGTCTTCTCTCCACGACTTCTTGTTACCTCCTCTCTGTTGTCCATTTCGGGTCGGTTAGGCGTTGTATCTTTCTCCTACGCGCCTGTCATTCCTCTGCCTCGTGTTGTTCACAGTATGCCAGCCTCCTTATTCTCCACGTGCTCTCTCGTCTTCGGCGTTTCATTTTGACCTCCTGAGCTTCGATGACGATGTCGATGTCGATCGTCACGGGTTAAATAGACTCGTGAGCCCCTTACAGTCACCTTGTCACTCCCGATTGCCTTATCGATTGCGTCACGTGGGAACCAGAGTGTTCTATCTCCACATTTGGCGAAAATTGGGTTGAGGTGTTCTGGGCACTTTGGAGGGTGTATTCTATCTCCACACCAATTTTTAGGGCTTTATACAGCTTAGAAGCTCATTTTCTACATTTTTCATTTGTTCTAACTCAAGACATCTAACACGCTGTTAAGATCCAAACTGTTTTATGTACCCAAGCCAATCGCCACGGTCGCTTTGGTCACGTGACATGGAGATAGAACAATTTGGAACTGTTGATTATCTTTGTGCTGTAATATTGGTGTGATATATTTTCCTTCTATTTCAATGCAATATAATGATATTAATGTTGAAAATAATAAATTTTTACGCCTTAATTGAGAATTTTGAAATATATCTGGCATCTTATCGATGGTCGGTCATAAAGTTACGAATGGAGATAGAACATTCATCATTTAAGTAACTTGGTTTTATTTTCTGTGCAATATTTTTTTTATATTTAAGTGTTGTTTCATACATTACAATACATTCACAATATTGCAAAATTTTGTAATTCAAACAAATACTTAAAACTTTTAAATAAACTTTTAAACTGTGAGATCCCATTAACTACATTCTTCAGTAAAATAATGACCCGTTTTTCCGACTTTTTTCTTGAGAAAGTAAAATTCATTATTATATTGAGGGATTATTTATACAAATAATTTTGATGATTTTAGATATCATTCCAATTCCTCCATAAGTTTAGAAAATTGGCTTGTTTACTTTTTCGAATTGGATGCCAATTCGCATGATAAATGAGTATGTCAATATATTTATAAACTAGAAGAGCGTTTTCGGGACACCGCAAAAGCAGAGCCGCTCCGAAATTTTGGGTGTCGCCTTTCCCTGTTCCGCCTTCTCCTCAACATAAATAAAATGGGAATTTATTTTGACATTTTTTTTCATTATTCAAGTTATTCTAACAAGTTGAATCATCACTGGGGTCACTTTTCACAACTTTGTTCTTAAAACCTATTTCTGATTTCAAAATTGGATCAAAAGATTAACATGGCCTTATGATATATCTCATGACCTTGAACTTTGACCTTCAAGGTCACACCATCAATGATTTCTATTCATTGTGTATAACAATCATGCAATGACTCAAAGTGTTCATTGTTAACATAAGGCATATTCACAATAGCACGCTTAAGTTGTGACCTTGCTGTGACCTTGACCTTTGACAGATTTAAGCAAAAACGTTTTCAAATCTTTGTCTTTCTCGATAGTTGATATATATCAAGTTAGGGCCTGATAGCACAGAAGTTGTTGAAGTTATCGTGTTTACAAGGATTTTTGTAGTGATTTCAGAACTCATGACCTTGACCTTTGACCTTGAATGTGAGCATGTCAAAATATTTCCCCAGGTGTACAAGAAAGAATCTACATATATGAGGTGTTGATACCTTCATTGAAAAAAGTTATTTAGTGATTTGTTTTCATAACTAATGTAAGTAGTTTTCATAACAAATGTAAGTAAGTAGTTTTCATAGCTAAGTAAGAATGTTTTCCTTGTTATGTTTCTCCTCAACACACATCTTCACTTCTTTCACTATGGAATATTTGAGATTATGTAAAACTTCATGTGCATTCAATGTGAATCATTGGTAGCGAGTTTTGACACTGACGGTGCTACCTGACTTCAACATAGAACTGGATTCGACAATTTTTTCCTTTTTCCTTTGGCCCTTTTGACTATGGAGTTCTCGGCCCTTTTGACTACAACCCTATACGAGAAGCCAGTCAATTTCTAGAAGACCACGATGTACAGTTCATACTTGTTGTGCATGCAATAATGACATCATAAACAATTGCAACATTCTGACCTGTGAAATCAAGCATGATGAAATTATTAATGCTATTACACGGTAAAGATCCCGGCCCTGATGCAGTTACTCCAGAAATGATTAAATGTTGTAAAACGTAACTGATACCATTCTTGCATGTGTTGTCCAATAATATTTTGCAAAATGGCAATTTCCCCATTGAATGGGCTAAAGGACTAGCCTAGCCATTACACAAGTAAGGCAAGAAGACTGACTTTAACAACTATAGGGGCATAACACTGAGTGATGTTATGAGAAAGTTATTTTCTTTTATATTAAACAAAAGACTGACAAGTTTCTGTGATCAGTTTGATAAGATTCCAGAGTCTCAAGCTGAGCTCCGTGCTGGTTATAGCACAATTGATAATATCTTCAGTCTACAGTGTCTGGTTAAACATATCTCTCTAAAGCCGTTTCTATTGTTTATTTGTTGATTTTAGAAAGGCATTTGACTCTGTTAATCGTACATTACTATGGTTTTCAGTTTTAAAGAAAGGTATTCATGGTAAAATATTCACAATTTTATGTGACATGTACTCTAAGGTTAAATCTGCTGTTAAATTCTCAAATAGCTCTATATCTCACTATTTTGATAAGTGGTGTTAAACAGGGGTGTACTTTAAGTCCTTTGTTGTTCTCTCTTTTTGTTGTTGAGGTAGAAGCTTTGCTACAGTAATCGAATGTTCGAAGTATATTTGCTGGTCAAGAATTTCGTCATATTTTATCTTTATTTTATGCTGACGATTTGTGTTTGTTCGATAATACTGTTATTGGTTTAAAGAGAAAGAAACAAAGTATTTGAGGAGTTAAGTATAAGATGGGGCCTAGATGTCAATTTAGATAAGACTGAAATTGTAGTTTTTAGAAATGGTACTAAGTTAAGGTCTTCTGAGAAATGGATGTTTGGCATTACAAACCTCCAGTGACGTCACACCATTATACTGCCTACAACATTATACTCAATAATTCCTATGCGGATGTATTATCCTGGGATTCTAACGTAATTTCCATCTACCCAGGGCAATTATCTTAATAATGCCACTCTTCAAGTATCTGTATTCAATACTGAGATGTTAATTTATGAAAGCTAATGTATGTTATGATTAACTCTATTGGAAAACAACTGATAATTCAAACATGACTCTCCAAATGTTTTTTGCTATAACCTGTCTCGAACCCGAAACCTCCATACTCCTGCACGCCAAGCGCAGCGATTATACCACTGTGCTAAAGGGACTAGGCTGATGAGGTTGTTTCCTAAGTTCCCTTTATACCCTACTGCCTTTCACCAAAAGGGGATATTTTACGGACGACTCCTTTACTTTTTTCGCACTGTCAATTAGATAGATTAAACATAAAATTTAACCATGGGGTCGGTTTGTAAGCTTGATAACACATGCCAAAGGGTGTTTATGAGATTTAAAACCCTTACCCTCGGGATAAACACTCGGGGCTAACGTCCCTTGTGTTGCGGGTTTTAAATATCATAAAGACCTTTTGGCATGTTTTACCCTATACATAAAAGTCAACATATTATATTTATCTTGGGTAAACGTTTTCTAACAGGTAATGTTGGTCTAAAGGTGTTTAAGTTCTTGTTCAAAAGGCATCCAAAGCTTTAGCTTTTGTTAAGCAACTACAGTTTAAGTTTAATAATATTTCCCCTTTAGTTTTATTCAAGATATTTGATGTGCAGATTAAGCCAATTTTGTTACATTCCAGTGAAGTTTGGGGTCATTCCAAATTTGAATGTATCGAGCGTTTTCATCAAAAGTTTTGTAAATATGTTATCAGTGTAGGTAATTATGTTTCTAATGCAGCTGCACTTGGTGATGCGGTTGTCACGCTGTTTGCTTGTTGCACTTAGTTGGTGATCTATCGAGAATAAACTTACCTAAAGAAACACAAATTACCCCCTTGTTAAGCTAACTTGTCTCAAGGGACTCCATTTGATAGGGTGTCTTCTCCGACGTCCGAACTATCAGGATAAAGAGAGGCACCAGTTCCAGTATCAGCAGTTCACAAAAAGTTCAGGGACTCCAGCCACACTGGCTATCTGTGACAAACTGGGACCTTTCTATGGGACACTCTGGCGGATTTGGTGAGATGTATTTTTCTCTTTTCATGTTATGTTAGGAAGTGCTTAATTACTTACCTTGCTTTTCCAATCCTTACCTTTGTCCTATGTCCCATTATTATAAGTTTAGCTACACCTATCTAGCTGCTTATTCAAGATTGACTACTAGACCTTCTAAGCTAGTGTATCTTTTGGCAGTACCGAGTTCTGACCATTGTTAACAACAGTCCGGGTTTTTAGTCCTTTGGGAACTAACGCCTGATCATCTTGCTCTCCTTATGTAATCAGAGTTTGTCTCCAGCTGTGGTTATCTGTTTTAGTGCTATTTAGCTCGTCACTGTCAATTAGCAGGGCACGAGCGGATTAGTTGCTTGGCATGTACTTTGGATTGTACTTTTGATTGCCTTTAGTTTGCTTTGAATATCATATGCGAGGGATTATATTATGTAAATAAACTTTTATTCACTTTTGTGGCTTTATTACTCTGTCGTTTTTTATTTATTTATTTAAACACCTTTGTCAGGGATTACTGATCTCACGAAATAGAGAGAGTCCCCGTGACAGCGGTAGATATGGATTATATGTTGATTGTCATTGTCACGCTGTTTGCTTGTTGCATTTTCTACTCCCATTAATAACTCCAAAATTAATCTATGACAAAAATAAATGTATTTCCATGTAGCATGTATTTTCATTTCATATACTGGTTATCATTATAATTATCGTCTGTCGGCCAATATGAATATTCTTGTGCGACAGAACTATAAATTCATGCCCCAACTTTGCCTAGTTCTAAAGCTGGTGTTCTTGATTATTAGTGTAGGTCATAAACATCTATATGTGTTTGTAGACTGGCTCACGACCTATCTTTTGACACCTCAATATAAGTTGTAACCCACTTAGTTGGTGATCTATCGAGAATAATCTTACCTAAAGAAACACAAATTACCCCCTGATCATCTTGCTGTCCTTACGTAATTAGAGTTTGTCTCCAGCTGTGGTTATCTGTTTTAGTGCTATTTAGCTCGTCACTGTCAATTAGCAGGGCACGCGCGGATTAGTTGCTTGGCATGTACTTTGGATTGTATTTCTTTTGATTGCCTTAGTTTGCTTTGAATATCATATGCGAGGTATTATATTATGTAAATAAAACTTTTATTCACTTTTATGGCTTTATTACTCTGTTGTTATATTGGGTTTATTTAAACACCTTTGTCAGGGATTACTGATCTCATGAAATAGAGAGAGTCCCCTTGATAGAAGAATTTTAAATTGGGGGCTCGTCCGGGATTGTTACATTACAGTTCCTAGGTCTTATTGTTCTTCGACCGGCCTGGGATTCATTTGAATTTACTGTTTTAGACAAGGTTGTCAAGTTGCAGTGTAATTTCAAAATGGCAGATTCAGAAAAGCCATCAGTTGCCCAACTTAAACGGCTGTCTAAGGAAGATTTAGTAGCCCTCGCAGATAAGCATGGAATTACATTAGAGGAAGGAGTTAGTGTTAGGCAGATTAGAGACATTATCAGCGATGCTTTGTATTCTAACGAGGTACCTACAGAATAGTCTTTAGAAGTTAGGTCTAGTTAGGAGAAGGTCCAGTTGAAGAAGTTAGAGTTAGAGGCCAGAAGGCTTGAGATAGAGAGAGAAGAGAGAGACAGGAGGCTTGAGAGGAGAGAGAGAGAGAGAGAGAGAGAGAGAGAGAGAGAGAGAGAGAGAGAGAGAGAGAGAGAGAGAGAGAGGCTTGAGAGAGAGGCTTGAGAGAGGCTTGAGAGAGAGGAGAGTAGGGAGATTAGAGAACACGAGTACAGGATGAGGCAAATGGAATTTAAGGCAGTCTAGTACCGATTCTTCATCAGATAGATTCTTCCAGAAGATATAGATCTCTCTGACACCTGTGTGTCTGCTGCGTTTGAGGACTCAGATTGTGATGAACAGATCAGGACTTGTGGCAAGGTTGCTTTGGTTAATGAGGCCAAGGCGGCTAATTGTAATGGTTTGTCAATTGATGATAAGGCTCTTCATACCAGATTAGAGGTTAATTGGAGTCGAGATGCTTTACTTAAAGCTCAGAAGTCGGACGAATCTTTGAGTCATGCTTGGACTGAAGTTTTGTCAAATAAGGAGGGCAGTGATTTTTATGTGCACAGGGGTGTCCTCATGAGACGTTTGCCTCAAGCGTTAGAAGTTAGTGATACATCACAAATTGTAGTGCCTCAGGAATTCAGAGAGGAGATTCTCAGTTTGGCTCATGAAAGTTTATTTGCCGGTCATATCTGTAGAACAAAGACACATGCACGTGTCAGTTCAGATTTTTACTGGCCAGGGATGTATAGAGATGTTTAAAAGTATTGTAGTACTTGTCATGTATGTCAGGTAGCTGGTAAACCTAATCAAGTTATACCTCCGGCTCCACTGAAGATAGTGCCTGTTGTTGGTGAAGCTTTCTCTAAGGTGTTAATTGACATCGTCGGACCTTTACCCAGAACCGCTCAAGGTAATCAGTATGTTTTGACAGTAATGTGTTTAAGCACTCGCTTTCCAGAGGCTATTCCGTTACGTAAGGTTACTGCTGCAGTAGTGTCCAAGGCGCTTGTTTGGTATTTCACTATGACTGGTTTGCCTAATGAGATTCAATCAGATCAAGGTTCTAATTTCATGTCCAAACTGTTCAGACAAGTGATGCAGTTGTTGGGTGTACATCAGGTTCGTTTCAGTGCTTATCATCCCGAATCTCAGGGAGCATTAGAACGATTACATCAGAGTATGAAGAGTATGTTGAGATGTTTTTGTCTCGAACATGAGAGAGATTGGGACGTTGGACTCCCATATGTCTTGTTTGCTGCTAGGGATTCTAAGCAGGAGTCACTAGGATTTTCACCATTTGAATTGTCTATGGTCACACTCCTAGAGGTCCATTGAAATTAGTGAAGGATAAATGGCTAGGAGATCATTCTTTAGAGAATCTGTTAAGCTATGTGGCTAGAATCAAAGATAAGCTCTGGCAAGCAACTACTCTAGCTAAGCAGCACTTGCTGTCTGCTCAAACCAGGGCTAAACAACACTTTGATAAGATGGCACGGCTGAGACAATTTCAAGCTGGTGATCAGGTGTTACTCTATCTCCCCATACCCCAGTCCTCACTTAAGGCCAAGTACTTTGGGCCATACACTGTAAAAAGCAAGGTTAGTGATGTAGGATACGTAATAAGCACGCCTAACAGAACTAGAAAGGAGAGATACTGTCACATCAACCTGCTGAAGGCGTACCAGGTACGTCCAGTCAGCGTGGTGTTTGCTGACCTTCCTGACCTTGCTGAACAACCAGTTGAGGCTGTCCAGACGAAGTTACCTAACAGCCATGTCTTGGGTGACCTGAACACAAAACTGGGTCATCTTCCCCCATCGCAGAGAGAAGATATGCGTGCTGTTATCGAGGAACATTTGCCAGTGTTTCCCGACACTCCTTGAGTGACTAATGCAATGCAGCATGAAGTTGACGTGGGCGGCGCCGCACCTGTCTGTCAGCACCC
Organism: Gibbula magus; assembly: GCA_936450465.1. Taxonomy (NCBI): domain Eukaryota; kingdom Metazoa; phylum Mollusca; class Gastropoda; order Trochida; family Trochidae; genus Gibbula; species Gibbula magus. The sequence continues at coordinate 10,045,019 of OW388301.1, read as the reverse complement.
CTACCGACTCAACCCTAACAAGAGAGCTATCCTGAGGTCATAGGTTAAGGACTGTTACATCAGCGAATCATTGAGCCGAGTGACAGCCCTTGGAGCTCCCCCTGTCTCATGGTCCCAAAGCCTGGCAACCAGTCCGTGTCTGCTCTGACCTGAGACGCATCAACCTACTTGTGAGAGGAGAATGTTGTACTAGCTAAAATCCCACGAGTCAACGTCTACCTCGACGACTTCGTCATCTACACCGACACCTGGGAGAAGCACCTGGACACCATCAAGACTGTCCTAACCTGTTTCCAGTTGGCTAACCTCACAGTCAACCTGGACAAGTATGAATTTTGCCACGCTAAAGTTACTTTCCTTGGTCACACAGTAGGAGAGGGGCTTGTGGCCCTCAACGACGCCCAAATTGCTGCCATCGCCGACTTTCCTGAGCCAAAGTCAAAGAAGGAGATCTGACGTTTCCTAGGAATGGCAGGATATTATAGAAAGTTCTGCCCTAACTTTGCCACTGTCGCAACCCCGCTACAGAAAAGTAGCTCTTTTAAGTGGACTGATGAGTGACGCAAATCACTTCCCTAAAGACAATGTTGTCATCAAAGCCTGTGCTGCGCGGCCCCCAGTTCGACCAGTCAGTCAGCCAGTCAAGCTCGCCGTTGCGCCAGTGATTCTGGATGTGGAGCAGTACTCCACCAGGAAGATGCTTCTGGCTACGACCACCCCGTCAGCTACTTCTCCAGGAAGTTCAACTGTCACCAGGCCAACTACTCGACTGTGGAGAAGGAGGCCCTAGGACTGGTACTTGCACTCAAACACGATGAAGTGTACCTGCTGAACACATCAACCCCAGTGCAAGTGTTCACAGACCATAACCCTTTAACATTCATACACCGTGTTAAAGACACTAATCAGCGTGTGCTGCATTGGAGCCTGCTCCTTCAGCAGTACAACATGGAAGTGCGCCACATCCGGGGCACTGACAACGTAATTGCTGACGCTCTGTCACGAGGATGATTTTGTACATAAACACTTTATTGATATTGCCATATAATGTGCATATTTTTATGTTTGTGTTTATTCAAGTATGTATGGCCACAGATCCTTTTCGTACTGTGCTCCCTCACTTTGGAACTCTCTCCCGTTTCATATTAGAAACTCTCCATCTCTACCTGTCTTCAAGACAAGTCTGAAGACCCATCTCTTCTCAAAATACTACTTTTAGGAACTTGAATTGCGCTTTGAGCAACCAATTTTGGATGGAAACAGCGCACAAACAAATGCACTTATTATTATTATTATTAAACTGTGATTTTATTATGTTGTTGAAAATTTCTACATGTCTGCCATAAAGCAAATTTTTTAAATCTAGGGGGGGGGGGGGAGAGAGAGAAATGTCACGCTGTTTGCTTGTTGCATTTTCTATGCCCCATTAATAACTCCAAAATTAATCTATGACAAAAATAAATGTATGTCCATGTAGCTTAGAACATGTATTTTCATGTTATATTTTCATGTAATATTCTTGTGCGACAGAACTATAAATTCATGCCCCAACTTTGCCTAGTTCTGAAGCTGGTGTTCTTGCTTATTATTGTAGGTCATAAACAGCTATATGTGTTTGTAGACTGGCTCACAACCTATCTTTTGACACCTCAATATAAGTTGTAACCCACTTAGTTGGTGATCTATCGAGAATAAACTTACCTAAAGAAACACAAATTACCCCCTTGTTAAGCTAACTTGTCTCAAGGGACTCCATTTGATAGGGTGTCTTCTCTGACGTCCGCACTATCAGGATAAAGAGAGGCACCAGTTCTAGTATCAGTAGTTCACTAAAAGTTCAGGGACTCCAGCCACACTGGCTGTCTGTGACAAACTGGGACCTTTCTATGGGACACTCTGGCAGGATTTGGTGAGATGTTTTTTTCTCTTTTCATGTTATCTTAGGAAGTGCTTAATTACTTACCTTGCTTTTCCAATCCGTACCTTTGTCCTATGTCCCATTATTACAAGTTTAGCTATACCTATCTAGCTGCTTATTCAAGATTGACTACTAGTCCTGCTAAGCTAGTGTATCTTTTGGCAGTACTGTGAGCTGACCATTGTTAACAGTCCGGGTTTTAGTCCTTTGGGAACTAACGCCTGATCATCTTGCTGTCCTTATGTAATCAGAGTTTGTCTCCAGCTGTGGTTATTTGTTTAGTGCTATTTAGCTCGTCACTGTCAATTAGCAGGGCACGAGCAGATTAGTTGCTTGGCATGTACTTTGGATTGTATTTCTTTTGATTGCCTTAGTTTGCTTTGAATATCATATGCGAGGTATTATATTATATAAATAAAACTTTTATTCACTTTTATGGCTTTATTACTCTGTTGTTATTTTGGGTTTATTTAAACACCTTTGTCAGGGATTACTGATCTCACGAAATAGAGCGAGTCCCCGTGACAGTCATAAAAGGTGTATTCAGTATAAATTTAAAATATTATCAATGCCTAAACAAGGTTACCTTTTCTGTAAATTTTTAGATGGGTGTAATAGTGTCAAATGGGCTTCAAAGATTAAAATGCTTCTTTTCTATTATGGTTTTGTAATTGTCTGAGAAGTAGGTAATAGTTCTTTATTCATTAATCAGTTTGTTAAAAAAGTTAAGGATTGTCATCAGCAAGATTGGTTTTCTAGAGTTTGTGAATCAAATAAGTTAAGTTTCTATCAATATTACAAATCTTTAATTGCAGTTGAATATTATTAATTAGTTTTAAGAATCAATAATATAGAAGGCTTTTATTTTTGCTGAGATCAGGGGAACTACCTTTAATGATAAATGTTGGGAGACGTTGTGGATTGTTAGGAGTGAAAGGTTATGTAAATTCTGTGAGGATAATTAATAGAGGATGAATATCATTTTGTGTTATCTTGTAAATTCTATTCAACTGAAAGAGAAAAGTATTTCTGGAAACATCCATCTGTTGTTAAATTTAATTTACTAGTAAGTTGCCATGAGATAGATACTCTTATAAAATTAGCAAAGTTTGTAAAAGAAGCTTTGAGATTAAAATGTATTTAAAATTTGTAAAGTACCATTATTGTCACAATAATTATTATTTTGTTGATTTTTGTACTTTGGCCTATGGCCTTAATACTGAATAAACATTGAATTACTGAATTACTGAAATCCCAATTTTTCCTTTTTCACTAAAAAGATATAAATTTGATCAAAATTCATGATTTTAAAAATTTTTCATTCAATTTCTTTGAAATCACAATTTTTCATTTTTAATTCACAAAAAAACAATGAATTAGATAAAGATAATCATTTTAAGATCTTTTTTAAAGCTTTTTTTTCATTCAAATTAATCAAAATCCAAACTTTAAATTTTTTGCAAATAAACAAAAATAATTTTGATAAAACATTTTAATTTCATTTTTCAAATTTCATTGATATCGCAATTTTTCATTTTTCGTTAAAAAACAATAAATTAGATATTCATGATTTTAAAATTCTTTAATTAAATTTCCTCAAAATAAGCAATTTTTCATTTTGCGCTGAAAAACAATAAATTAGATAAAAGAATTATCATTTTAAGATTTTTATTTAGGCTTTTTTTCATTCAAATTCATCAAAATCACAATTTTCCATTTTTTGCATTAAGTTTGATCTTAAATCCTCATTTTATGATTTTCTATGATTATCTTATTCAATAGTCATCGGTATCCCAATTTGTCATTTTTCACTAAAAAACTATAATTTTTAGAACAAATCATGATTTTAAGATTTTTTAGTTTTTTTTTAATTCAAATTCAACAAATCGCAATGTTCCCATTTTTTGCAAAAAAAACAATAATTTTGATCGAAAATAATCTTTTAAAGACTTTCTACACTTATTTCAATTAAACTTAATTGAAATCGGAATTTTTGATTTTTCACTAAAAAAAAATGGTAAAGAAATCGGTGAGGAAAAATATTTTCAACTAAAATTACTATGCTAAAAGGTGTCCGGACTACATGTAGAGAACCAACACACAAAGCCATAACATATATCCTGACCCATTAAACCAAGCCTCCTCCCAAAACAGCCCTGGGGGACTCTTTGTAGTCCCGCCCCATGACTGTGCAAAATAAGAGCCATTAATAAAGTCTGGCCTAACGAGCCAGTACTGGCCAGCTGCTTTTCAGTGCTCTGTGGAACATGATATCATTACATAACATGAAGCTCTGATTACCATGAACCACTGCAATCTTGGTCACCCAGGTCAGCTCATATTACACTAGCCCAAGGACAGTTTGATTGACTGGCTTAAATTCTGGAAATTGCAAAGGCTTTAAAATGTCTGCATACAATATTACAACCTTCTAGCTCTTTGTTCTGGAGAAGAAGTAGTCTGTCATCCAGACCCCTTTATTTTTTAAGCGCCTAGGCAAGTCTACAACAAGACTCTGAGCTCAGTTTAAGGAAAATGAACACATCTCAAAGGCTCCTTTTTATTATATTTTTTAATTTTTTTTAATTTTACAAAATAATTCATTTCAGAGGCTTAATGTTAGACTAGAGAAAGAGATGAAAATAAGTTTTTGGGTCATGGCCTGAGGCCCTTATTTGGGGTCACAGGGTCACCAAATCTATAATTTAGAACCCCCATTGTCTATCAAAGAGTCTGCACACATTATTACAGCCTTCCAGGTCTTTTTGTTCCCAAGAAAATGACGAAAAAATAGATTTTTAGGTCATGGCCCGTGAGGTCCTTATTTGGGACCACAAGGTCACCAAATCTACAATTTACAATCCTCATTGGCAAAAGAGTCTGCACTCAATATTACAACCTTCTAGGTCTGTTTGTTCTGGTGAAGAAGATAGAAATAGGTTTTTAGGGTATGGCCTGTGAAGCCTTTATTTGGGGCACAAGGTCACCAAATCTACAATTTAATCTCCATTGGCTAAAGACACTGCGCCCAGAATATTACAGCCTTCTAGGTCTTTTCAAATTGACAATTTTGAATCCCCCATGGCAAAGTTATCTGTACATAAAATTTCAGCGCGGACAAAAAATATCTTTGGGGATAGGGAAGGAATCCTTGTTACGACCGTTGGTCAGGTGTATAAAATTGACCAAACATTTTTTATTTGACCCCTTTTTCAGAAAAAAGCCTTGTCTAATAAACCATCGCTTACATAACTAGAAATATGTGCATGTGATGCACTGTGATGTCCCCTGCTCCAGCTTTCAATCCAACCATGTCCTCTTAACATTATTTTTCACTTATGATTTTGAGATGGAGGTCAGAAAAGGTTCCTTATCCCTATATGCACTAAGTTCAAACTGTTTCCATGGAAACCAGAAAAAATACTAGAAGAGCGTTTGCGGGACACCGCAAAAGCAGAGCAGCTCTGAAACTTTGGGTCTCGCCTTTCCCTGTTCCGCCTTCTCCTCAGCATAAATAAAATGGGAATTTATTTTGACAAAAATTTGTTCATTATTCAAGTTATTCTACCAAGTCGAATCATCACTTGGGTCACTTTTCACAAGTTTGTTCTTAAAACCTATTTCTGATTTCAAAATTGGATCAAAGGATTTACATCGCCTGAACCAATATCTCATGACCTTGAACTTTGACCTTCAGGGTCACACCATCAATGATTACTTTTCATTGTGTAAAACAATCATGCAATGACTCAAAGTGTTCAATAGTTAAAATAAGGAATGTTCGCAACTGCATGTTTAAGTTGTGATCTTTCTGTGACCTTGACCTTTGACAGATGTTAGCAAAAACCTTTTCAAATCTTGGCCTTTCTCCATAGTTCATGTACACCAAATAAGAGCCTGATAGCACAAATATTTTACAAGTTATCGTGTTTACAAGGATTTTTTTAGCGATTTCAGAACTCGTGACCTTGACCTTTGACCTTGAATATGAACATGTCAAAAAAATTCCCCAGGGGCATAATTAAGAGGTTATGTATATGAGTTCTCAAAACCTTCTAGGAAAAAAGTTATAGCAAATACAAAACGCGCAGGCGGCGGCGGCGGAAACTGCACAAAAACTGATAGCAGCTAATAAAAATCAGAATAATGTAAGTAGCAACAAGGCACCTCTCCACCACTTGGTCTTACCACACACCAAGTTTCATGAAAAAATACTGCATAGATTTTGAGAAAGAGGCCGGAAAAGGTTCCTACCCCAATATCCATTAAGTTCAAACTGTTTCCATGGAAACCATAATAAAATATAAAATTAGAGCCATGGGCTTTGTAGCTCATCAGGGTTTAATGATGAAGATTGAAATAGATTTTTAGGTCATGGCTTGAGGCCCTTATTGGGGGCACCACAGGGTCACCATATTTACAATTTAGAATCCCAATTGGCTAAAGAGTATGCACACAATATTACAGCATTCTAAGTCTCTCTATTTTGGAGGAGATGAAAATAGGTTTTTAGGTCATATGGCCTGAGAGGCCTTTATTTGGGATCCAAGGCCAGGGTCACCAAATTGGCCAAGGAGTCTGCATACAACTTTTCAGCTCTCTAGACCTTTTGGAACTGGAGAAGAAGATGAAAATAGATTTTTAAGGATGTGACCCCTGTGACCCCATTTGGGGTCACAGGGTCACGAAATCTACAATTTAGAATCCCCATTGACCAAGGAGTCTGAACACAACTTTTCAGCTCTCTAGACCTTTTGGAACTGGAGAAGAAGATGAAAATAGGTTTTTAAGGATGTGACCCCTGTGACCACATTCAGGGTCACAGGGTCACGAAATTTACAATAGGGAATCCCCATGGGCCAAGGAGTCTGCATACAACTTTTCAGCTCTCTAGACCTTTTGGAACTGGAGAAGAAGATGAAAATAGGTTTTTAACGATGTGACCCCTGTGACCCCATTTGGGGTCATGGAGTCACGTAATCTACAATTTAATCCTCATTGGCCAAGGAGTCTGCACACAAAGTTTCAGCTCTCTAGACCTTTTTGAACTGGAGAAGAAGATGAAAACAGGTTTTTAAGGTTGTGACCCCTGTGACCCCTTTAGGGGTCATGGGGTCACGAAATCTACAATTTAGAATCCCCAAAGGAGTCTGTACACAACGTTTCAGCTCTCTAGACCTTTTTGAACTGGAGAAGAAGATGAAAATAGGTTTTTAAGGATGTGACCCCTGTGACCACATTCGGTGTCACAGGGTCATGAAATCTACAATTAAGAATCCCCATGGGCCAAGGAGACTGCATACAAATTTTCAGCTCACTAGATCTTTTGAAACTGGAGAAGAAGATGAAAATAAGTTTTTAAGGTTGTGACCCCTGTGACCATATTTGGGGTCATGGGGTCACGAAATCTACAATTTAGAATCCCCATTGGCCAAGGAGTCTGCACACAACTTTTCAGCTCTCTAACCTTTTATAATTGGAGAAGAAGATGAAAATAGGTTTTAAAGAATGGGCCTGTGACCCCAATTGGGGTGATGAGCTTAAAATCAGAATAACCTAAGTAGCAAAAGGCACCACTCAACCACTAGGTCTAATCACATACCAAGTTTCGTAAAAAAAAATATTGAACGTTTTTTTAGATATGGCCTGGAAACGATGGATTTACTGAATTACGGACGGAGGCGAAAACATTTTGTCTAACGCAAAGCTTTGCGGGGGACAATAATACGGCTGGGTATAATAATGTGAATAAGAAATTGTTTTCAAGACGAATAATTTATTTATCAAATATACCCTTCTAATAACAAATATTTGTTTGGTAAAGCCCCAGTCAAACTTATGTTAAGTTATGTAGTTCATTGAACGTAGCCACAAAACCTCTAACTTGATGAAACTTTGTGCACTTTTCTCAACTACGTTTACGTTTCATTACAACATGGTTCACTACGTGTACCTAGTTAGGCGTGGTTTATTGTAGTTCAGTGTAATTATACTTAGTTAAGAGTAGTTAGACCTATAGGAACATACTTTAACGTCAATGTGTCAATAAAAAATAGAGCCATGGGCTCTGTAGCTCATCAGGATTTCATTGATTTACTATCTAAAGTTGAATATTTAAGTTATTTAAGTTATTGTTTACAAGCAAAAGATAGGTTCTTAGATCATGACCACTGTGACCCCATTTTGGGTCGAGGGGTCACACAATCTACAATTTAGAATCCCCATTGGCCAAGGAGTCTGCACACAACTTTTCAGCTCTCTAGACCTTTTGACACTGGAGAAGATGAAAATAGGTTTTTAAGGATGTGAACCCTGTGACCCCATTTGGGGTCACAAAATCTACAATTTAGAATCCCCATTGGTCAAGGAGTCTGTACACAACTTTTCAGCTTTCTAGACCTTTTGGAACTGGAGAAGAAGATGAAAGAAAGTTTTTAAGGATGTGACCTCTGTGACCCCATTTGGGGTCAGGGTTCACGAAATCTACAAATTAGAAACCCCATTGGCCAAGGAGTCTGCACACAACTTTTCAGCTTTCTAGAACTTTTGGAACTGGAGAAGAAGATGAAAATAGGTTTTTAAGGATGTGACCCCTCTGATCCCATTTGGGGTCATGGGGTCACAAAATCTACAATTTAAAATCCCCATTGGCCAAAGAGTCTGCACACAACTTTTCAGCTCTCTAGAACTATTGGAACTGGAGAAGAAGATGAACATAGGTTTTCAAGGATGTGACCCCTGTGACCCAATTTGGGGTCATGGGGTCACGAAATCTACACTTTAGAATCCCCATTGGCCAAAGAGTCTGCACACAACTTTTTGGCACTATAGAACTTTTGGAACTGGAGAAGAAGATGAAAATATGTTTATAAGGTTGTGACCACTCTGACCCCATTTAGGGTCATAGGCTTGGAGTCTGCACATGGAATTTCAGCTCTCTAGAGTTAATGGTTCTGGAGAAGAAGTTGAAAAAGCGAAAGTTTACAGACGGTCGGACCGATGGACTGCAAACAGCAAATTGTCTATAAGTTTTATGAAACGCTATGTCTTACTATGTGAACTTTCTATCAGTGTATATCTTTTATCATTAAAATGTTGTAAAATTAGGTAAAATATAGTGTGGTTTCATTTCACGTAATGCAGAAAATCCAATATGGCGGATTTTGCCGACAGAAGGGCCCCTTTAATTAACGTAAGTGTGACTGGGGCTTTAGAGACTGCAAATAAACACAAGCTACTGATTACTTAGAATAACTAGATGAGCGTTTGCGGGACACCGCAAAAGCAGAGCAGCCCCGAAACTTAGGGTCTCGCCTTTCCCTGTTCCCCTTCTCGTCAGCATCAATAAAATGGGAATTTCTTTGGTCAAAATTCTTTTCATTATTCCAGTTATTACTAACAAATTTGATATTACTGGGGTCAATTTTCACAAGTTTGTTCTTAAAACCTATTTCTGATTTCAAAATTGGATCAAAGGATTAACGTGGCCTTAACCAATATCTCATGACCTTGAACTTTGACCTTCAAGGTCACACCATCAATGATCACTTTTCATTGTGTATAACAATCATGTAATGCTTCAAAGTGTTAATAGCTGAAATAAGGCATGTTTGCAAATGCATGTCTAATTTGTGACCTCGCTGTGACCTTGACCGTTGATAGATTTTAGCGAAAACCTTTTCAAATCTTGGCCTTTCTCCATAGTTGATATACACCAAATAAGAACCTGATAGCACAAATATTTTTCAAGTTATCATGTTAACAAGGATTTTTTTAGCGATTTCAAAATTTGTGATCTTGACCTTTGACCTTGAATGTGAACTAGGGATCGACACTCGCACTAGTCCGCTAGCCCGAGGCCAGTGAAAATTCAGAAGGGCTAGTGAAATTTGTTTGTATCACTACAGATTAACATATGTCACTAGCCCGAAGAGCACTTCAGGCTAGTAAAGATTTCCAGCGAGCGTCTATCCCTGTGAACATGTCAAAAAAATTCCCCAGGGGTATAAGTAAGAAGTTATGTATATGAGTTCTCAAAACCTTCTAGGAAAAAAGTTATAACCAATAAAAAAAGCATCGGGGACGGTGGCAGCGGTGGCGACAGAAACTGCGCAAAAACTGATTGCAGTCGCGACTAAGTCGGGACTGCTAATGACATAACACAAGCATGTAAACTGTAAATTTTGGTTGTATGCAAAGAATAGATGACATCAGATATTATCACCAAAAGAAAACCCCTTAAAATACCCTCCAGTCAAAAATTATCACATGATCTATTCCAAATTCAAGGAAAATGGTCCTTTCAATTCACATTCATAGCTTCCTGCAGTTACAATAACATTCCTTCTGCTGCACTTCCTTGCAGCATATGATACACAGTCCTAATTACACAGGACATTCCTTTTACGGGTCAGTATGTCGTTGCTGTTTTTGTAGTTCAAGAAGTCGCTCCAGGGGAGTTGGTCCTGTTGATGACCACAGTGTCTGTAAAGTTAAGAAAAATTCACATATTTTATGAACAAGCATTCTTTGATGATCAATGAAGGCACAGCAGACGACATGAGGGAATATTAAATACATTTATTAATTAACTATCAATGTTATGGCACGTATACAGCATTTACGACCTAGACCATATGATTCGACAACTGGGCCAATACGGGAAAATTGGGCCAATACGGGAAAAACTGGGCCAATACAAGACAATTAAACTTGGCCAATATGAGTCTGAGCATGCGCAGTTGCACATATGGTGAAAGCCCGAAGCTGTCGCTTCATAACTTTGACCCGTGCTGTTTGTTCACCATTCTTGTTTATAATTATCATTTCAATATAAATGAGATGTCTAGTGTTGTGCAAATAGAATGAAAAGAAGTTAATTAATAAAATTGTCATTAATTAAGTATTTCCGTATTGGCCGAGGTTACAGGTCCTCGGTCCGTTGTATTGGCCCTCGACTTCGTCTCGAGCCAATACAACGGACCTTGGACCTGTAACTGAGGGAATACGGAAATACTTAATTAATAACATTATAGTATTGCTGTATTTTATTATTGGTGATACAGAATGAAACTATGCTTGTTTGAAAGATAATTCCAAAACAAGCAAAAAAGTGAGCTACACTAATACCCCAAACTGTTAAAGTTTGACATTTTTATTTAACTTATAGAGAGAGGTGTCTGCAAAAGCTATGAATTGTAATTGCTAAGATAAAGTGTTTGTGAAAAGGGTAGGACAAATCCCTTCATGTAAAATAGGTGGTTTTGGAAAAGTAGGAGTAAAAATAACTTGAAAAGGTAGGGATTCCATAATACACTACTGCCATTACCACAGATTTCAATTTTGGAAATTGATTCATCATAATGATTCATTCGAGTGACTTAACATCAAGTACATGGAAGCACACGCCTGTAAGTCCAGTGAGGGATATACACTACAGCAGTTTCTGGCTGAAAGGAAAGAAAATTTAACTTTTTCCAAAATTAACCAGTGGAAATATAAAATAGTAAAATCACAAGAACACCAAAGTAGCTTTTGATGAAAGTTACATGAAAATGAAAACGCCCCCTCTATAAGTACGCCCCCTCTATAAGTTCGCCTACGTAAGATCATCTGACAGCCTTATGGCAAAATACCCTACAAAATTAAGACAGTGTGCCAGAAGTTCAGTATTAACAAATCTAAACTTCGACCACATGTTTCCAAATTTTGAAACCATATTATTTACAGTCTTCATATACAATCATCTTGTGATTTGTATTCAGTAAGATTGACATGAGAAAAGCGGGTATTTTTATTGATCATGCTTGTCACAAGACATACTAATTGATAAATGATTTATTTTCACACTTCTCAATTTATTCACTTACTGTACTTATGACATACATTTATCAAGAATGATATTACCGTATCCTTTATCAATGATTTCATTTTTCGTAAATGAAAAGGCAGCCATCACTTCCATGTGAGCCTATAAATAGATATCACTTTGACTGTCAACACAGTAATGCTACACTATGAATTGAGTTTGTATTGAATTTTCTGATTGGCTAAGAAAAGGGAAGTCCCAAATTTAACCAATGATAAGGTTTATAACATATGGATGTTTGCTGGGGAGACTTGAAACAGTCACTTGACTAATGATAAGGTTAATAACATATGGATGTTTGCTGGGGAGACTTGAAACAGTCAATTGACCTAGTTTATCACTGAAATGGTCTATTTTTGAGTAGGGATGCATGGGATATTGTTTCAGACAGAATTCATAAGAAATTCAAGAAAAATACATTGTTCATAGTGAGCGGAATTAGCCTCCATTATTTATGCAGCATAAATCTAAGAGTTTAATTCCGCTCACCTTATGATATAAGGTCATTCTTTCAATGTTAATAATTTATTTCCAAAGAGCAAAATAACAATTATTATTTGTCTTACATTCAATTAAATTTAAATTATTTCATGCAAATCAGAAAGGGTTTCAATTGATTATTTCATTAAAATAACTCATTGCCATTTATATCATATGAAATGAGAACTCAATAATTATAGATCTATTTGATTTTGGCGAAGTTAAATATAGGTCTGTAAGTAATTTCTAGTTATAAGCCGCAGCTTTGGTTTGAGAGAAAAGAATAAGAATACTGATGTACATTCAGTAGAATGATATTGAAATGTGCATTGACCTGCAACTTCTTTTGTTTATTAAGAAAAATATATAATGATAATAGGGTTTCAAATGACAGTATTTGTTCCCAAAAATGACACGAATTTGTGGCAATGGATACAATTGTCATATATGAAATATTAATTATATCAAATGGAAAAGTTGACAAAGTACCTATACTGGAGAATATCAATATTTGCAACATGGTTACAATTGGGTTTTTAAAGAATTATCGTCACTTTAAAGTATCTCGATTCCATACGTCTGCACATGCTCGTATTCAAAAGAATAGTAATTTATGTATGAACTTTTAAAAAGATTGCACTGAAAATACAAATGAACAATTCCTGATATAATTCATAGTCTAAAAACGTCATTTTGTTCAGTGGGCAGAATTACCCACATGGGTGAGTGGAATTAGCCTGTACCGAGCGGAATTAGCCTTCATACGTACTACACCAATTCCGCTCTTTTACTATTAAAATAATGGGCAATTTTCAGTAAAATACGTGAATATAAGTGAAGTTCAATTGTATATTTTGATAGTTGAAGTAAAAACAAAATACCTCTGTTCAAATGTAATACATCTACATGGTATCGCGTCCAAAGGTGAGCGGAATTACCCAGACGTACTCTATATATGTTGATGTATGTTTCAAAATATCAATAATAATTAGTTTGAATAAATAAAACCTTTCAACAGTAATAGAATTTTTCAGCTGTCATTGTTTATATTTGTAAGTTCTTGCAAAGCAAGCTAAATAGTCTTGTTGATATAGTCCTTTCTGATAAGGTCATCATCCTCCAAGCAGGCGGTCTGCACACCTCAGACTTCCTCCTTCGTAGTGCTTACAGACCCCTGCCACTAGCCGTTTCCTCCGCCTTCCTAAAATTTAGCAGAAACCTTAGGGGATACGAGAAAGATTGAGTGCAGTGCTGTTATTTTAAATGGGCACTATGGCGCTTACTTATTTGTGCTGTGAGCCGGAGCGAGACGGGTAGCGAGGCTGGGCTGCAGCTGTCTGTAAATCTGTACCCAAAACTCATACAAAACATTCACTCACATTTCATTCAGTGTTTTTATTTGTTGTTGTCACATTTGATATCGGTGGACAAAATATTCATGCAGTGTATGTGACATTGTGTCATATAAAACATATAACTTTAATTTTCCCCATTAAAATGTTTTACATATTATGTAATGTAATTTATGCAAACCATATTCACCGCTCCTACATGATTTAAGAATATATATTTCATGATCAAAATACATTAACTGGAATATTCAACAAACTCAATGAAATGTATATGCTTATACAAATAAATAAACAAGTAATATCGAATGCAATAATTAATAACCAGATGCAATAGACAATTTTGGACACAGTGATTCCTATATAAATGTGGCAATTAAAAACATATGTATCAAAATACACGAATTCAATGGCAATGCTGCCTACATGTATTTATAACTCAAATAGTGTATTTTTCTAGTATATAACGTCTTAGATTAGAAATACATTATATTTCTATTCCGCGATTAGACTTAAATGTAAGTTCTTTTTAAGTTGTCCCTCTAATATGATTCATATTTTACATCATCATCGCTCTCTATAATACAACAATGTCTTCATAATATCTGTATCATTGGCCTGTGGACCCTTTACGAAATAAACACATATTCAGTATTGGGTATTTCACGTTTAGTCCTGCCAGGACTCATTAGTTCAGCTAAGTTTCTGTAAGTTGGTTTAATTTTCAAGAAAAATGCAATGGGTTAAAAAAATCTGAAGATTTTAAAGCCTACAATGATATGTGATAATCAACCATGATTAACTTCAAATCGAAATGAAAAGGGCGTTTTCTTCTTGATTGACATTTTCTTTCAGATTCTGTTCTATCATTGTTATTTGGGTAAAATCGATGAAGAGAAATATAGTTTTTAATTTAATTCTATATTGTTTAGAAGTTAGTCGTGAATTTAACAGTCTTTAATTACGCTTAATACATTAACACCTATTCTTTGATGCCGGATATCTGTCACTTGGCCGGTTCAATTATAGAAGAGGTGGTGCGTCAAGCTTATTGCCAACGTCCTGTCATATGACGTAACTGATGACACTAAACTGGCCCTTAGTTAACAAGTAGTTGTCACTAAGGTGACATGATCACCTGCCGCAAATTAATACTTCAAAATTGAAAAATAATGTCAAGATCAGCAAAATCGACTGGGCCTTGAATTTTCCCTAAAAAAAACACTGGTGTAAGATAATGATGAGAATCCAATAAACAGTTCTTGTGATATTGATGCCCCTGACGAGCTTAAGTTAACATGTTGACAAACTCAAAGTTCCACTGTTACCTTGAGAACTAGATTAGCGTTTGTGGGACACCGCAAAAGCAGAGCAGCTCCGAAACTTAGGGTATCGCCTTTCCCTGTTCCGCCTTCTCCTTCTCGTCAGCATCAATAAAATGGGAATTATTTTTTACAAAGATTTGTTCATTATTCGAGTTATTACTAATCATCACTGGGGTCACTTTTCACAAGTTTGTTCTTAAAAACTATTTCTTCTTTCAAAATTTGATCAGAGGATTAACGTGGCCTTAACCAATATCACTTTTCATCGCGTATAACAATCATGCAATGACTCAAATTGTTCATAGTTAAAATACGGCATATTCACAAAAGCATACTTAAGTTTTGAACTCACTGTGACCTTGACCTTTGACAGATTTTAGCGAAAACGTTTTCAAATCTTGGTCTTTCTCCATAGTTCATATATACCAAATAAGAGCCTAATAGCACAAACAAGTTTGAAGTTATCATGTTTACAAGGATTGTTGTAGTGATTTTCAGAACTCATGACCTTGACCTTTGACCTTGAATGTGAACATGTCAAAATCATTCACCAGGTGTATAAGAAAGAATTTAGGGTAAGCAATCTATATGAGGTGTTAATATCTTCATGGAAAAAAGTTACTTAGTGATTTCAGAACTGGTGACCATGACCGTATCAAATTCAAGGTCACACAATCAGTGATCACATTTCATTGTGTATCACAATCATGTAATGATTCAAAGTGTTAATAGTTGAAATAAGACATTTTCGCAAAAGCATGCTTAAGTTGTGACCTCGCTATGACCAAAAAAATTCCACAGGGGTATAAGTAAGAAGTTATGTATATGAGTTCTCAGAACCTTCTAGGAAAAAAGTTATAGCAAATACAAAACACGGCAGCGGGGGCGGCGGCGATGGAAACTGCACAAAAATAGAGCCATGGGCTCTGTAGCTCATCAGGATTTGATTTATTATCTAAGGTTGAATATCTAAGTTATCTCAAGTAATACATTGTTAACAAGCAAAAAATAGGTTTTTAGATCATGACCCCTGTGACCCGTATTTGGAGTCACAGGGTCACCCAATCTTACTATTAAGAATTTGACCAAAGAGCCTCTACACAACTTTTCAGGTCTCTAGACCTTTTGGAACTGGTGAAGAAGATGAAAATAGGTTTTTAAGGATGTGACCCCTGTGACCCCATTTGGGGTCATGGGGTCACGAAATCTACAATTTAGAATCCCCATTGGCCAAGGAGTCTGCACACAACTTTTTAGCTCCCTAGGTCTTTTGGAACTGGAGAAGAAGATGAAAATAGGTTTTTAAGGATGTGACCCCTGTGACCCCATTTGGGATCACGAAATCTACAATTTAGAATCCCCATTGGCCAAGGAGTCTGCACACAACTTTTCAGCTCTCTAGACCTTTTGGAACTGGAGAAGAAGATGAAAATAGGTTTTTAAGGATGTGACCCCTGTGACCCAATTTGGGGTCATGGGGTCACGAAATCTACAATTTAGAATCCCCATTGGCCAAGGAGTCTGCACACAACTTTTTAGCTCCCTAGGTCTTTTGGAACTGGAGAAGAAGATGAAAATAGGTTTTTAAGGATGTGACCCCTGTGACCCCATTTGGGGTCACGAAATCTACAATTTAGAATCCCCATTGGCCAAGGAGTCTGCACACAACTTTTTAGCTCCCTAGGTCTTTTGGAACTGGAGAAGAAGATGAAAATAGGTTTTTAAGGATGTGACCCCTGTGACCCCATTTGGGGTCACGAAATCTACAATTTAGAATCCCCATTGGCCAAGGAGTCTGCACACAACTTTTTAGCTCCCTAGACCTTTTGGAACTGGTGAAGAAGATGAAAATAGGTTTTTAACGATGTGACCCCGGTGATCCCATTTGGGGTCACGGGGTCACAGGGTCACAAAATCTACAATTTAGAATCCCCATTGGCCAAGGAGTCTGCATACAACTTTTCAGCTCTCTAGACCTTTTGGAACTGGAGAAGAAGATGAAAATAGATTTTTAAGGATGTGACCCCTGTGACCCCATTTGGGGTCAAGGGGTCACGAAATCTACAATTTAGAATCCCCATTGGCCAAGGAGTCTGCACACAACTTTTCAGCTCTCTAGACCTTTTGGAACTGGAGAAGAAGATGAAAATAGATTTTTAAGGATGTGACCCCTGTGACCCCATTTGGGGTCACAGGTTCACTAAATCTACAATTTAGAATCCCCATTGGCCAAGGAGTCTGCACACAACTTTTCAGCTCTCTAGACCTTTTCGAACTGGAGAAGAAGATGAAAATAGATTTTTAAGGATGTGACCCCTGTGACCCCATTTGGGGTCAAGGGGTCACAAAATCTACAATTTAGAATCCCCATTGGCCAAGGAGTCTGCACATAAACTTTCAGCTCTCTAGAGTCATTGGTTCTGGAGAAGAAGTCGAAAAAGCGAAAGTTTACGGATGGATGGACGGACGGACGGTACGACGGACGGACGGACGGACGGACGGACGGACGGACGCCATGCCATGCCATGCCATAAGCCCATCGGGCCTTTCAGTCCTGATGAGCTAAAAACTGATAGCAGCTCCGACTGAAGATATTTGTAAGATATCCAGCAAATTGTTCTTGAGATATGCCGCTGACAAGGGAAAAATTACAAAGTCTCGTTGTGACCTAGGTCACAACACTCTGTAGGAACATTACTCTTCCAATGATGAACCCATATGCAAAATATGAAAAGAATCCAGCGAATAGTATTTGAGTTATTCCATTTCGTACGGAAGGATGCAGCCGAATACTATATCCCCCGCTTCACGCTAAACGTGCGGCGGGGATAATTAAAGATACACATATAGGCGACATTCAGTCTAGACACAGTGAGCCAATGGAAGTAAAGAACATTATATTCAACCAATGAAATTTAGGAATATGGTTAGCTTCGTTTTTCTGTTGTATCGTCGGTGATCGCAGTCAGTCATTCGCTATTTTGTATGATGTACACCAATGTACATGGATTAGCAATCACATGGTGACAACAAAACATCGAAGACATCGTAATAATATTCTACCAGAATATATCAATATTCTTCATAACCTTCTATTCATTAACTAACTTCTGAGTGCTTTTACCTTCTTTAACCCTTTTGATAATCTTAATTTATTTTTAAAAATCATTTGTTTTACTTCCTATTTTATTTTTGCACTCCGTCAGTGAAAAGACTTTAATGTCAAAGCTGACATCAAACACATGTTTTAACACACACCATCGTAAATTGTTATTTACATGCTAACTTGTTTGGCAACCATCACAATATAAAACAAGTAGTTGTCACTAAGGTGACATGATCCCCTGTTGTGCCCTGAATTGTAATAAAAATCGCAAATTGTAATACCTGCCGTGAATTGTAATAAAATTTGCCCTGAATTGTAATAAAGTTTTCAGAAATCACTTTTATACCAACAATTCCAACAGAAAGTGATTTCTATTACAAAAACATCTTTAAAAACTATTTAATCATCAAACATTATCATTTACAAAGGGTTATTTCAGTCTGAGACGAGTTTATTACAATTTGAGGCAAGCGATATATTTTTGGCACCTTGCCCTGAATTGTAATAAAGTTTTCAGAAATCACTTTTATACCAACAATTCCAAAAGAAACTGTTTTCTATTACAAAAACATCTTTAAAAAACTATTTAAACATCAAACATTATCATTTACAAAGGGTTATTTCAGTCTGAGACGAGTTTATTAAAATTTGAGGCAAGCGATAGATTTTTGGCACCCTTGCCCTGAATTGTAATGAAGTTTTCAGAAATCACTTTTATACCAACAATTCCAACAGAAACTGATTTCTATTACAAAAACATCTTTAAAAAACTATTTAAACATCAAACATTATCATTTACAAAGGGTTATTTCAGTCTGAGACGAGTTTATTACAATTTGAGGCAAGCGATAGATTTTTGGCACCCTTGCCCTGAATTGTAATAAAGTTTTCAGAAATCACTTTTATACCAACAAATCCAACAGAAACTGTTTTCTATTACAAAAACATCTTTAAAAAACTATTTAAACATCAAACATTATCATTTACAAAGGGTTTTTTTCAATTGGAGACGAGTTTATTACAATTGGAGGCAAGCGACACATTTTTGACATCCTTGCCCTGAATTGTAATAAAGTTTTCAGAAATCACTTTTATACCAACAAATCCAACAGAAACTGTTTTCTATTACAAAAACATCTTTCAAAAACTATTTAAACATCAAACATTATCATTTACAAAGGGTTTTTTTCAGTCTGAGACGAGTTTAGTACAATTTGAGGCAAGCGATACATTTTTGGCACCCTTGACCTGAATTGTAATAAAGCTTTCAGAAATCACTTTTATACCAACAATTCCAACAGAAAGTGATTTCTATTACAAAAACATCTTTAAAATACTATTTAAACATCAAACATTATCATTTACAAAGGGTTTTTTTCAATTGGAGACGAGTTTATTACAATTTGAGGCAAGCAACACATTTTTGACACCCTTGCCCTGAATTGTAATAAAGTTTTCAGAAATCACTTTTATACCAACAATTCCAAAAGAAAATGTTTTCTATTACAAAAACATCTTTAAAAAACTATTTAAACATCAAACATTATCATTTACAAAGGGTTATTTCAGTCTGAGACGAGTTTATTACAATTTGAGGCAAGCGATAGATTTTTGGCACCCTTGCCCTGAATTGTAATAAAGTTTTCAGAAATCACTTTTATACCAACAAATCCAACAGAAACTGTTTTCTATTACAAAAACATCTTTAAAATACTATTTAAACATCAAACATTATCATTTACAAAGGGTTTTTTTCAATTGGAGACGAGTTTATTACAATTTGAGGCAAGCGACACATTTTTGGCACCCTTGCCCTGAATTGTAATAAAGCTTTCAGAAATCACTTTTATACCAACAATTCCAACAGAAAGTGATTTCTATTACAAAAACATCTTTAAAAAACTATTTAAACATCAAACATTATCATTTACAAAGGGTTATTTCAGTCTGAGACGAGTTTATTACAATTTGAGGCAAGCGATAGATTTTTGGCACCCTTGCCCTGAATTGTAATAAAGTTTTCAGAAATCACTTTTATAACAACAAATCCAACAGAAACTGTTTTCTATTACAAAAACATCTTTAAAATACTATTTAAACGTCAAACATTATCATTTACAAAGGGTTTTTTTCAATTGGAGACGAGTTTATTACAATTTGAGGCAAGCGACACATTTTTGACACCCTTGCCCTGAATTGTAATAAAGTTTTCAGAAATCACTTTTATACCAACAATTCCAACAGAAAGTGATTTCTATTACAAAAACATTTTTAGAAAACTATTTAAACATCAAACATTATCATTTACAAAGGGTTTTTTTCAGTTGGAGACGAGTTTATTACAATTTGAGGCAAGCGACAGATTTTTGGCAACCTTGCCCTGAATTGTAATAAAGTTTTCAGGAATCACTTTTATACCAACAATTCCAACAGAAAGTGATTTCTATTACAAAAACATCTTTAAAAAACTATTTAAACATCAAACATTATCATTTACAAAGGGTTATTTCAGTCTGAGACGAGTTTATTACAATTTGAGGCAAGCGATAGATTTTTGGCACCCTTGCCCTGTATTGTAATAAAGTTTTCAGAAATCACTTTTATACCAACAATTCCAACAGAAACTGTTTTCTATTACAAAAACATCTTTCAAAAACTATTTAAACATCAAACATTATCATTTACAAAGGGTTTTTTTCAGTTGGAGACGAGTTTATTACAATTTGAGGCAAGCGACACATTTTTGGCACCCTTGCCCTGAATTGTAATAAAGCTTTCAGAAATCACTTTTATACCAACAATTCCAAAAGAAACTGTTTTCTATTACAAAAACATCTTTCAAAAACTATTTAAACATCAAACATTATCATTTACAAAGGGTTATTTCAGTCTGAGACGAGTTTATTACAATTTGAGGCAAGCGATAGATTTTTGGCACCCTTGCCCTGAATTGTAATAAAGTTTTCAGAAATCACTTTTATACCAACAAATCCAACAGAAACTGTTTTCTATTACAAAAACATCTTTAAAATACTATTTAAACATCAAACATTATCATTTACAAAGGGTTTTTTTCAATTGGAGACGAGTTTATTACAATTTTAGGCAAGCGACACATTTTTGACACCCTTGCCCTGAATTGTAATATAGTTTTCAGAAATCACTTTTATACCAACAATTCCAACAGAAAGTGATTTCTATTACAAAAACATTTTTAGAAAACTATTTAAACATCAAACATTATCATTTACAAGGGGTTTTTTTCAGTTGGAGACGAGTTTATTACAATTTGAGGCAAGCGACACATTTTTGACACCCTTGCCCTGAATTGTAATAAAGTTTTCAGGAATCACTTTTATACCAACAAATCCAACAGAAACTGTTTTCTATTACAAACACATCTTTAAAAAACTATTTAATCATCAAACATTATCATTTACAAAGGGTTATTTCAGTCTGAGACGAGTTTAGTACAATTTGAGGCAAGCGATAGATTTTTGGCACCCTTGCCCTGAATTGTAATAAAGTTTTCAGAAATCACTTTTATACCAACAAATCCAACAGAAACTGTTTTCTATTACAAAAACATCTTTAAAAAACTATTTAAACATCAAACATTATCATTTACAAAGGGTTTTTTTCAATTGGAGACGAGTTTATTACAATTGGAGGCAAGCGACACATTTTTGACACCCTTGCCCTGAATTGTAATAAAGTTTTCAGAAATCACTTTTATACCAACAAATCCAACAGAAACTGTTTTCTATTACAAAAACATCTTTAAAAAACTATTTAATCATCAAACATTATCATTTACAAAGGGTTATTTCAGTCTGAGACGAGTTTATTACAATTGGAGGCAAGCGATACATTTTTGGCACCCTTGCCCTGAATTGTAATAAAGTTTTCAGAAATCACTTTTATACCAACAATTCCAACAGAAACTGTTTTCTATAACAAAAACACCTGAGTAAATATCATCTTTAGTCATATTTAATCCTGGAGTAAATATCATCTTTAGTCTTATTTAATCCGGAGAAAATATTTGTAAATATTTGTAAAGTTTTGTAAATATCTTATTTAATTCAGATTAAATGTTTGTAAATATCATCTTTAATTCAGATTAAATGTTTGTAAATATCATCTTTAATGAAGATTAAATATTTGTAAATATCATCTTTAATTAAGATTAAATGTTTGTAAATATCATGTTAATATAAGATTCAATATTTGCAAATATAATTTTATCACGGGAAGGAAGTGTAGTCAGTTGCTTAATAATACTGTCCAATCAATTAAAAGAGTTGTTAAGTAAATGTACTTGATTCGAAAGAAACACTCCCTAAATTGAATTATGTCAAGGTGTAAAAAAAGTAAATATTCATCATGTCTTTGGAGGGAATTTACAAGTTGAATACATTAAAATCAATATTCTATTACAAGCTTTTATTGCGAACTTATATCGGAGTAAATGATCATTACCAGATAAAAAAAAAATCAAATTTACCTTAAATGCGATCTCTCCTCTCAAAAGTATATGAAACACTCATTGAGTTACTTATTAATTCAAGAAAATAAAAGTTGCATCCATAATCACGGATAGACGGACAAGACTTTATCCCACAGTATTGCATGCCATTGGGATAAAATAATAGTTTTACTTGCCAAAAAATGAAGCCCGCAAATATGATAACATTTTATGCAATAGACGCTTTCAGTTGAAGCAATTGCATTTTGGAACAAATTAATATTTTCCCTGGTTATAATGCCAATCATCAGAAAACCGTTTATGCCATCTATATGATATAATACTATTTACGATGTTGATTTAATTATTTACACTGTGAATGTCCAGTTTTTTTAGGTACATACTTTTTCAGAGTCTGAGTGTAAGACTATCATGCACTCAACCGCAAAAGAAATGTCACCAACCCCTAAATGTTGCTGTCTGATAAAGTAGATTTTGAATGTATATGATGGACACATATTCAATAAAGAAGTACTCACAATTTCATACGTTAGAGAATGAGGCTTTTCTTGTAATGTCAGTTCAAATACAGTTGCATTGTTGAAATCGCTTTTTCAAAATGTTTTTGGGTCAGAGTATTTGGCATTTAAGTCAAATGTATAAAGTATAAAATGTAGAAACTACATAAGATACAATAAAATATGGTGTCGACATGAATAACCTTCTTGAACTTAAATTTGATGACGCGTCTTTACTGTAGGATGTCATAAAATGCCAAAAAAATCCTTTTAGACTCCCCTATCTCATCAGGTTACGGAAATTCGAAAACGTGAATTTTGAGAATTGCCAATTCTTAAAAGGTGTTTCTCAGAAATATGCATCGATAATGTTTTGAAATTTCAGGTTTAGTTAAGGTTTCCTTCTGAAGACATGATGTATCTCTGTTTCAGTCGTGAGTATAACTCTTGGAATGAATTATCTTGTATTTTGTATGGTGACGTTTATTTTGCGGTTGAGCACAGAATACACCAGCTAAATTTTACTGTTGATTATATAAATCAAATCAAACCAAATCCCGACGAACATCCTGTTTAGTGCCTGCGTAAGCTATGTAAGAGAAAGCATGGGAGTAAGTGACGCCTCAACACACAGTGTAGATGTTTATCTATAACATAGTCTTCATTCTCTGCAAACATATTATACATGCAAAGAACGATAGTGTTTCCATTTGTGACATTATATTAAGGGTATACTATTTAACATTACAAGGGTCAAACATATCAGTATAGAAACAATATTTTCGATTGCTACCTTGCTAAACCAGATTTGCTGTTATGAAGTAGACCATAAATGTGTGACTTACAGTAAAAACTGGAACTACTGACGTGCCTAATTATGATCAATCAATACTCCTAAAAAGCGATAAGTATTTAGCCTGCTGTGATTTATGCAAAATAACAGACAGAAATATAATTTATACAGATGCAATCGCTGGTTAAAGATTTAATTTATGTTACCTCCCTTGCATATTGAGACATTTTCGTTAAAAATAGATTCTTTCCAGGAATAGTTAAAACATCCAAACGAATTACGAGGATGAAAAATTATACTTGTTACACAGAATGGAATAAAATGACATACAAATGTAAACGTCTAAAAATAATCTAGCGACACTTCACCAATGATTACTAACTCATATTATTACAACACACAACATAATTTGACATTTTTCGTTAATCAAGAAAAATCTTTAGTGTACGATCTGTATCGCATCTGTACATGAAAAGCGTCTCTTACTGACACACAGTGTAATCATTTGTAAACCGAAGCGTAGAAAAGAATAACTTGGAATGTATGTTTTGGCATACTGCATAATCATTACTGCGACTGGAGGGGGGGGGGATGTGTCGATGTTTCTTAACAATTATTTGTGTGTGACGAAATAATTCATTGTAAATTCCATAATTTATGTATGTGGTTCAGGTGATTAGGGAGTGTGAGGTGTGTGGGTGGACGGGTAGATGGTGGTTGAATGTAAGAGTGGTTTGGTGAAAGTGCGGGTATAGGAGGGTGAGTGTATATAAATATATTCCTTATTTTATTTTCATTTCTTTATATCATATAACATTTATATTGCCAAATTTCCCTTGTATAGCCTTCTGTTCTGGTGGCTCATAGATTTTATTGAATCAAATGTATGTACCTCTCTCTGTCTGTCTGTCTGTCTGTCTGTCTCTCTCTCTCTCTCTCTCTCTCTCTCTCTCTCTCTCTCTCTCTCTCTCTCTCTCTCTCTCTCTCTCTCTCTCTCTCTCTCTCTCTCTCTCTCTCTCTCTCTCTCTCTCTCTCTCTCTCTCTCTCTCTCTCTCTCTCTCTCTCTCTCAGTAAACCATTCTCATTCACTCTAATTTCAACAATATCATTGCTTAAACTATCTAAAACTGCGCTGTTGGAACCGTAATTCTTTGTTATATTTTACCCTTTTCGCATTACTTCTTAAGAGTTGATTAACTCAATTAGGGCTCATTTACAAGATACCAAACAGGTGTAAGTCATAAACTGCCGAAACTGCTACAGCTCGTTAACAACGGTGCGAATGAACGACGGTTGAGAAGGCATAAGCCGAATACACAAAGAATTCGATAATACACACTTGTGTATTCAGAACCTCTTTAGGTCATAAATGTTGCAAGATTGACGCTTGCCTAAACTAATTGTTGTAATATGCTTTTGTTATAATTCGGTCTTGAATGGATCTGTACATTCATGTGTTATTCATGTCTACTGAGAAAGCTGAAAGTATTATTGAGAAAGCTTTCTCGTTAACGCATTATTTTGACAATAACAACGGTATACGCACCCACAAGAATTGTTGAACTATATAAGTGTAACATTAATTTTAATAGATTCGTTTTCTTGCGAAATCAGATTTTATACAAAGTCTTCATGTTTGGTAGTCTGTTTTAATGTTTAAATCTATTGATTGCCTCAAATTGTAATAGACTCGTCTCAGACTGAAATAACCCTTTGTAAATGAAAATGTTTGATGGTTAAATAGTTTTTTCACAAATGAATTTGAAACAGAAAACAGTTTCTGTTGGAATTGTACGTATAAAAGTGATTTCTGAAAACTTTATTACAATTCAGGGCAAGGGTGCCAAAAATCTATCGCTTGCCTCAAATTGTAATAAACTCGTCTCAGACTGAAATAACCCTTTGTAAATGATAATGTTTGATGTTTAAATAGTTTTTTAAAGATGTTTTTGTAATAGAAATCACTTTCTGTTGGAATTGTTGGTATAAAAGTGATTTCTGAAAGCTTTATTACAATTCAGGGCAAGGGTGCCAAAAATGTGTCGCTTGCCTCAAATTGTAATAAATTCGTCTCCAACTGAAAAAATCCTTTGTAAATGATAATGTTTGATGTTTAAATAGTTTTTTAAAGATTTTTTTGTAATAGAAAACAATTTCTGTTGGAATTGTTGGTATAAAAGTGATTTCTGAAAACTTTATTACAATTCAGGGCAAGGGTGCCAAAAATCTATCACTTGCCTCAAATTGTAATAAACTTGTCTCAGACTGAAAAAAACCCTTTGTAAATGACAATGTTTGATGTTTAAATAGTTTTTAAAAAAATGTTTTTGTAATAGAAATCACTTTCTGTTGGAATTGTTGGTATAAAAGTGATTTCTGAAAACTTTATTACCATTCAGGGCAAGGGTGCCAAAAATGTGTCGCTTGCCTCAAATTGTAATAAACTCGTCTCCAACTGAAAAAAACCCTTTGTAAATGATAATGTTTGATGTTTAAATAGTTTTTTAAAGATGTTTTTGTAATAGAAATCAGTTTCTGTTGGAATTGTTGGTATAAAAGTGATTTCTGAAAACTTCATTACAATTCAGGGCAAGGGTGCCAAAAATGTATCGCTTGCCTCAAATTGTAATAAACTCGTCTCAGACTGAAATAACCCTTTGTAAATGATAATGTTTGATGTTTAAATAGTTTTTGAAAGATGTTTTTGTAATAGAAAACAGTTTCTTTTGGAATTGTTGGTATAAAAGTGATTTCTGAAAACTTTATTACAATTCAGGGCAAGGTGCCAAAAATATATTGCTTGCCTCAAATTGTAATAAACTCGTCTCAGACTGAAATAACCCTTTGTAAATGATAATGTTTGATGATTAAATAGTTTTTTAAAGATGTTTTTGTATTAGAAATCACTTTCTGTTGGAATTGTTGGTATAGAAGTGATTTCTGAAACTTTATTACAATTCAGGGCAAATTTTATTACAATTCACGGCAGGTATTACAATTTGCGATTTTTATTACAATTCAGGGCACAACATCCCCCGCCGCAAATTAATACTTCAAAATTCAAAAATAATGTAAAGATCAGCAAAATCGACTGTCAAACATGTCGAAAAAGTCAAAGCTCCTCTGTGTCAAGGTCACCAAAATCTAATCAGCCCGTCGTCTTTCCTTGGAGAAGCTATGTGTAAAATATGAAGAGAATCAAGCGAATGGTCATTGAGATATCCCGCTGACAAGGGTAAAATGACAAAGTCTCGTTGTGACCTTGAAATGAAGGTCAAGGTCACAAACCTCTGTAGGAACATTACTCCTCCTATGATGAACCCATATGCAAAATATGAAAAGAATCCAGTGAATAGTATTTGAGTTATTCCATTTCGTACGGACGTATGTACGGACGGACGGACGCAGCCGAATACTATATCCCCCGCTTTGCGCTAAACGCGCGGCGGGGATAACAATTTGTTGATATTATTTCTTTGAATTTATAGAATGATATAGATATGGATAGGTTGCATAAGTCTCGTTTTTCGTTGAGAAGGATTAGCAAAAATTCTTGGCTTGTTTGTCGATCCAATTTTGTATAATTATGGAAACACATTGATAAAAAGCATAAGCATGTAAAACAAAACAGACATTTATAGTAGTAGTCTTATAATTATATTCGGTTCAGTAAGACACCCGCCTGTCTTCGGGCAAACGCAGGGCGCGTATAGCAGACAGAACACTAGTTGAGATTTTCGACTCGCCACGTTGTGGTGATAATTAATCTTGGGTTGTGTAAATAAGCGCCATAGTGTCCCTTTAATAGTTTGTTTATAAATAAAGATTTTTGAAAATATAACAACTTCAGTAAATATGAGGTGAACAAATCTTCAAAACATTAGGATTATAGTTAGTATTATTTTGTACAGCGTTTGTCGTCCGTTGCCAGAGTAGTTCATCGGTTTGCTTGTCAACGCCGTAGACGTTTTTCAACAAAGTTTTCGTTAGTTGAACCGATGAATTGATGAATCACTGAAATTTTACAAACGCAACTATTTCTCTTATTAATATGTACTAGTTTTGTTGCATTTAAACAACAAAAACAAATGATCTCATGAAAAACCCTCTGCGTGAATTCAGTCATGTCGGATTCGCCATATTGTTTACATCCTGGGTGAAGGACATCGAACGCTGTACGGTCAAAGGGTAAAGGTAATATGCAAATGACTTAATGGCAGGGGTGTGTAAGCTTGACTTGACATGCGCACACCGCTGCTTGGAGGATGTAAGGTCATTTGAGTTGTCTCCCTTAGGTTACTCTTCAAACGTTGAGGTTCATTTGCCAACTAGCGTTGACTTTCGGAGACGATTACGTCAAAATGGATGACAAAGCTACTTTGATCAAACACTACTGTACTGTTTGCTCCAACTATTGTGGCAAAACATCGAGGACTGCATAGGTTTCCTGCTAGAGATGAGCTACGAAAGGCATGGATCAGACGCATCAAACTAGTACAGAAGCTGAGAAGGAGTATAAATTTACCGCCACTCAACGTCTGTGCTCTGAATATTTCAAGGTTGGGAAGTTTGAACGAGATGCCATTCCATCAGTGTTCCACAACAAGGTGTTCAACTCATGTAAAGTAAGTGAATTCAACTTTTAAAAAACTTGATTTAACAATTAAAGGTGGTATGCCTGGTTTCTATTTATTCAATAAAAGTACAGTCACTTTTAGCTGTTATTTCCATGTGATAATAATAATAACAACTAGGACTGCCATGGCAGAACTTAGGTCTTCAAGACTCCTGCTTGACCTTGACTCCATGTTTGACTATAACATTTAATTAATCAGCTTCTGTACTTTAATATGAGCTATCAAACTTGTCTCTATCTTCAGCAGTTTTTTAACAAAAATTCTCCACAGGAGATACCCCTCTGAAAATGAAAACATCACATATTAATTGACCTATACATTATTTTTCTCATTATTTAAACAAAACAGGTAATATTTTCATACTAAGATATCACATAGAAAAGGTTGTGCTTTAAATTCCACTTTAGGAGATGTTATCATAATTTAGATTGCTTGCATAATTAATGCGTTATGTTCTTCTGAATATTCAAGAAAATACTCATAAATGCTCATTTTCGGACCCCTAAAGAACGTTCGTGATAATCGATAAACTATAAACTTTTTGATGAACGCCGACAACAGAAAAGTTGTTGTTTTGAAATTGCGTATACGTAGGTTTGGGTAAAATGTCAATAGCATAATAAGTTAAGCAGTTCTGAACCTTTTATGTTTCCTGAAAATGGTGATTTTCGAAGAAATGACAATTTTCTACGACTTCTACGACTTTCCACGTCAAACATAAACTATGACAGATACGTGCTTGAAAATTATTGTCCTTAATTAATGACGTTTCTACATCAAAATGGCATATACAAATTCTTCCTATCTTCAGTGGTTCATAATCAATAATTATCCAAAGGATATACCCCTCGAAAATGCTCAAAATCACAAAATTTAACTTTTTGGGGAATATGTTCAAATTTTGCCATAAATATAAACTTTTATATGATATTGATGTGGTATAAATGTGACGGCTCGGCTTCTATATTACAGATAAAAGACAACTAGGTTGAAGGTAGTGAATTCCACGCGAGACCGAAAATATAACAAAATAGTTTCCGTTCATCTAGGAAAATTGTGACAAATGAATTTTTTTAATTTAATGGGAGACAACAATTATTTATAACAGTCTTTAATGATTTGTGCTGTATTTTGCAGAATGTGCATCACCCTTCAGTGCTCATGGTAGTTCGCGTCTTGATGTAATTACAGGGAGCGGGGATCATAAACTAATTATCCTGTACCAACCCTCACTTAATTATGAATCAACACAGAAAGCACATACATTCGCTATCAGAAAAACGTATTTATTACCTCCACATTACAAATTGTAAGTAATAGATAGAGGACGAGTAGCAGTACATTATCGGGATATAAATGTACGGGTTTGAGAGGGTTGGGCGAGGCGTAAGCCGAGCCTAACCCTCTCAAACCCGTACATTTATATCCCGATAATGTACTGCTGCGAGTTCTCTATCTATCTTAGAGCACAGTCAAATGCTTGAGTCCTCAAAAAAATGTCTTAAAATGAATATATTTCAAATGAATTGTCAACAAATTTGGGAAACATTCTCTCGAACACAACATGAAAAACATTGACATTTCTCATTATCAAATGCAAATGTTAGGGACATTGACGTCATTATCAGCACTGTGAGCACTGAATTTCTTAAATTGTCCGAGGTACATGAAGCGTACATTTTATATAAAGCGTACGAGTCGTGCTACAGCATTAGCGTTGTGCTTGAATCACGAACATGCATGATTTAAGCACGTTTTATTCAGCAACATAGAGCAGTAATACATTTGATTGCCTATAAAGACTGGGTGTTTTTTAGAATGAATCAGTCCACACAATGGCTTCATCATGGACAGTCCAAGGACAAGTACACTATTCATTCAAGAAAGGTAACTTTACTATTTTACTCCTTACTTTTTAAAGTGTATATTTTAAAATTATTAAATGTATTTTTTAAAATTACATTAAATTGGTTTATTTAATAAAAGTTATTGTCTTTTGTATTTCAAATATTTTTGTCTTTTTGTTGAGCTGTATTTATCAATATGCGAGTTGTAATATCTATTGTTGCATATGCTATTGTGCATCCCGTCTATATTGCATATGAATGATTTCAGGTTACTGCAGCAACGAAATTATACTCGAACTGTCTATGGGAAAGAATGTAACGTCGTACTGGACATTGCTCGGACGCTGTGTGACGATACAGGGGTTTCATTGAGACGACAATGCAGCCTCCATCCTCAACACCCAAAGAAGGTACTTTTATATCACTAACGTCTGAATATTTGTTTAAATATCGTGGTTGAAAATATATAAAACATTGGTAACATGGTTTGATGTTTGTCGTTGTTTCACTTACTCATGATATAAATGAAATACACTTGAAAACTCCCAATTGACCTCACATTACTTGCTTTAGTTACATGATTTCTTCTTTTAGGAATATCAAGCTCCGTAACATAGAAGACCCCCAACGAAGGAAGCGACTTTTTCCTTTCGGAAAGGGAACACAGCAGATCATTTGTCAATGTAATAAGTGTTTCATTGTGTATTATCCACATAAATAAAACAATCAGTTGACATTGTTTGTTGTTCTTATGGAAGTCTGTGAACCAGTTTTATGTGCATGATACCCGAACGCAACCAGACAACCGTACATCTATCGGGATATAAATGTACTCCACGTGACCACAATACAATCATATGATTGGACGAAAGCATTTGACTGTGCTCTAATGTATAATATAATTAATAGCGATGCCCTTGAAATCAGTCCATTTCAACATAAAACACAGGAATATTTATACAATACATAGAATATCTGTCAATTCTTGACAAATATCATGTTTATCTCATCTCATTATATAGAAGAGTAATATATTCTCACTTTAGGCTGCGAAAATATAATCTTTCGCCCTCACTGAGATAATCAGTGGATCACGAAAATCATATATACACTGTATAAACACCTCGGATATTGTTCTCAGTGATCGACCACATTTGCTATTAGTTTGATTGATGAAAAACAATAGCAAGTTAATCGCAAAACATTGATTAAACATAATTTATATCATAAACTATATCTTGCCTTCTCAAAAAGAGCATAAGCCATATGAGTTTTCTGCATATTTAAATATAATCTGCACTGTGAGATGCAGGAATTAATATTCAAACAAGTGTTTGCCACTAACATGGCAATGTCCCCCGCTGGTGACATGGAGTTAGTAAGACACATCATTGAAGCTACTTTATATATTGCATTACTGGTAAAAAGTGCCAAGATGATCAGCAAATTTTAAGACTTTGGGTGCTTGGGTTCAAGATATATCGTGTTAATAAGAGTTCTAAAAGTGGTCAAAGTGTTGTGGTGACCTTGAAAATAAGGTCAAGTTCACCAAAATGTACTGGTGTCTGTGTCATCCCCCAATGTAGGCTGACATCAAATTTGAAGACTTTGGATGCAACACTTCATGAGATATCGCGTTAACAGGAGTTCAAAAAGTGGTCAAAGTGTAGAGGTGACCTTGAAAATAAGGTCAAGGTCACCAAATCGACTGGTGTCTGCGTCATCCTCCAATGTAGATTGACACCAAATTTGAAAACATTTGGTCCAACCGGTCATGATATATCGCGTAAGCAAGAGTTTGAAAGTGGTCAAAGTGTCGCGGTGACCTTGAAAGTAAGGTCAAGGTCACCAAAATCAACTGGTGTCTGTGTTTTTCACCAATGTAGGCTGACAAATAATTTGAAGACTTTGGATGCAATGTTTCATGAGATATCGCCTTAACAAGAGTTCAAAGAGGGGTCAAAGTGTCGTGTTGACCTTGAAAATAAGGCCAAGGTCACCAAAATTGACTGGTGTCTGCGTCTTCCCACAATGTAGGCAGACATCAAATTTGAAGACTTTGGATGGAACGCTTCATAAGATATCGCGTAAACAAGAAATGTGACGTACGTACGTACGGACGCCGCTGAATACATAGTCCCCCGTTCCGCGTTGCGGCGGGGGACAATAATAAAAGTACAGGTACTGTATAATGAATGAATGGATGCAATACTTATTTATCATATTCTATAAAATGAAGACACAATATTGAAATGGGAGAGTTATAGGGACATATATGTTGATGTCGCGGTATTGTATGATAATTGTATTGTATGATAAGACACATGTTTACAAATCATTTATTAGAATGTGAATACGAAATACAAACGTGTAGTGGACACTGTTTATGTAACTGCATGAACATTTAGAAACATATAATGACACTTCCAATAACCGTACACAATATTTGAAACACAATAGATGTTGTTAATTGTTAAATGTAATAGACATGACATCTATCTATCTGTAAGAATTTGAATTTCAACCTGTCTTGTAGCAAATATATTAACATTTTTCAGTGTATCGTATCGTAGCCAAAGTATCGAGATATGTATTGTATCGTGGCTCTCCTGTATCGTTGCACCCCTAGTGTTATAGTAAAACTTATATTTGGCAATATTTTCTCAAACATTTGTAATGAATCAATGTGAACAGTACAGTATAATTGTAGTATCTAATCACCATCATTATAGCCATCCTATGAGGAGTCAGGTCGCGCTCTCATATAGTAGAATATGTAAGCCAGGTAATATCTTGGATATGTGTGCATTGAAATGGGCCAAATTAATTGAATTAATCAAACCAATTAAAAATAAGTACGTCCGTGTCACCAATGCTGTTACTTCAATCTGAATATTTTGACACGTGTGTATATGATTCAGAAATACATTGAAGTGGTCACTGAGATGTTCTGGAGATATGGTTCTCGGATTTCATTCTGAGATTCTAGAATAAAAGTGGTATATTTATTTTCATTTTCTTTGAATGGGAACCGTGGAATGTCTTTTTACAAACTGACAAAATATTTATAACTCAAGATAGTTCCAAGGGGATTGGCAATTACATGAAAAGGCTGCCCGTTTAATTAATTGATTACATTGTTTTTGGGTAATTCAAAATAGGTGACAGGATGTCAAAATACACGATTTAATCTTAATAATAATAATAATAATAATGAATAGTATTTTTATAGCGCTGTAATCTCCACGTTGTAGACTCAAAATGGCGGTATGCAAGAGTTGCGAGTTTGTACTGGATGCGGAACTTTACTGGTAGCCAGTGGAGTTCTATCAGCACAGGTGAAGCATGATGGAATTTGCTCTTTTTCATGACAAGACGTGCAGCATTGTTTTGGATCCGCTGTAGACGGGCTAATTGTTCAGCTGAAAGTCCAACAATCCATCCATCTTGACTTCAATATTTGGATTATCGAAAAAGCTTTCGACTAGCATCTCCGACAAATAGTTATTGTTATAGAAGAATTGAACTTAATGCTTCTCATATATATATTAGAGACTACATTGTTGTCATATTATAAAGCGGTAACTTTCATTGACTCTGAGAAAATGTTGTTTAAAGTAATTTTTTTTTTAATCTGGATTATTACTCGGCAAAAGAGAGGGAACTGGAATAACCGAGTACATTAATACTTTTATCCTTTTATCCTACAACATTTTAATCTACGACTTGTTTAATAACCAATCAAATTTATTCTAAAATGTAACAGTAGTAACAAAACAATGTTTTTGGATAACAGCATCTTAACATATCGTAAAACGAATTGTTAGTTCTAAAAACGTGTTTTCTGATGTATTTCTACTTCTTAATGCTCTAAAAGTTGCTATGTTCATGACTGTAACAATGTAAATTGTGGACGAGGAACACATATGTCAAAATAAATCCAAATAAATTATTTTCTTCTTCTCTTTCAATAATTGAACTAGAAGTAGAAGGCAATCAGCTCCAAAGCATATAGAAACTGGAAATATACATTTCTATCTGTTGAGAAAAATACTTATTATCAAATACACGGATTAAGTTGAGAATAAAGTCCATTGACATTGAAAATTGTTTTCGGGCCTCATAATATCTAAAATTCTATTTATATATGGAATTGAAGACAAGATGTTTGGCTTCACAATGATATAAAAACTATTAGAATGCGACCTTTGGTTATAATTCTATAGCCATGTAAAGTTTGTCTTTATTTCCACCTATAAAATCGTTAATACTGACAACATTTATGATGCGGCATTGCAACTGTGTACTTATGGCGTTCATCACACTTTTCCAAGAAATCATAATCTCAAACCAATTGACAAATAAGCACATGTCAACCCAAATATGGTCATGTTGTTTGACCTTTCCAATAAATGCTAACCTCGAACCATGATTGATGTAAATTTGTTGATTAGTTTGTGTGTCGTTTGGTTTTACATGCCTCTCAAAAAGGTAAACTTGTATCTTTATTTCTGTGAGTAAAATATGCGCATTTTATATGGAATAAATGATCATTCTTTTCTGTTTATTGTCATATAAAAAAATATGAAAATGCATTAAATGCTAGTTTAGCAGTGATAATTTGTGGAAGAAGCACTGCTTGTTTCAAAATATATGAAGTGTCAAAATGATTTTTTTGCAGCGCTTGCTGTGTCATTATTGTTTTAGCATATTTGCAAATTTTAAATGGGATTGTAGGCTATTCTTTCCCCTTTATTTTGGCGTAAACTTATTTGAAAACAACCAATTGGTTCACATGATATGAAGTGCGCGAGTAAGGCGGGTTATCGCTATATGTTCCCGTAATACGGACACTGTCGCGAGATGCGAGCCAGATAGCCTGTACGGGGCTGTACAGCCAGGGGCAACGCAAACACGTGGGTGATAATTAGTCCCCAGGGAGATAAGGCTTCGAGTCAAAGCCCCCAAAAAATTGACCTTTTGTAAAGCTAATTATCGATTCGTTACGGGTCAACAATGCACACACAATTTGGTGTGATTTTTGCTGGACATTTCGACCGGACATTGACAAAGACTCCTTTTCGTAGCGAACTGTGAGGCATTAATACAGAGCTTCTCATGGAGCGACTCCGGGAGACATTTTAACTCGCATCTCGCGGAAGGAGCCAGCTCCCTGGGAGTGAGCTGATTTATTTTCTAAGTCAGACATCCGGGATCCGGTAAGGGGTACCTCGGAATTGTTTATGGCCATCCTGGACCATGCCAGGGCTAGCAAGTTATGGGTTAAGAGTCAAATGCCTTGGTCTTTGAAGTCACTTGGTTGACATGGTCGCTGAAAGATCAGTTTTCATTGGTTGAGAAGCAGGGAAGCAGTATGAGGGTCTGCTTTCCTCCGCTAGGGGATTTTGCTTCTGCTTTTTCTGATTTCAATCGATATAGAACAGAGGTTAGGATTGGAAATCTGAAGGGAGTAACCTCTGTGGGAAGAGAATGCTATTTGAGGTGACAGGGTCACCAAATCTACAATCTAGAATCTCCTTTGGCCAAGGAGTCTGCACATAAAATTTCAGTTCTCTAGAGTCATTGGTTCTGGAGAAGAAGTCGAAAAAGGGAGTGTTTATGGACGGACGCATGGACAGACATCAGACGCGATGCCTTAAGCCCATCCAGCCTTTTAGGCCTTGATCAAAGTTTGGCAACTCCTTGTTTAACCCTTAACTGAATGGTCCGGGAGGGCTATAAGCAATTCCTCATATCGGTTCCCGGACACGACACTTAGAATTATTCACGGCCGTCTCTCAGTTTGCTAGCCGTGGGCGCAGTCTGCGAGTCGACTGAGCGGACTGAACTGAGCAGATGGAGAATTTGATTCCTCATCACTTTTATTACCAAAGTTTTTTTGTATCGCAATTACATTTTTAGGTATTAGTTTTTTCGTTAGCAGGTGAATTTCTGACGGGATTCGCCATGACATAATGGGAAAAAATTCTCATGAAAATGGGCGTTGTCCGTCATCTTCGGACCGACCCACAACTATAAATGTTTACCGGGGGGGCCGCAGACCCACCCGCTTTTGGTCGCCTCCCCCCAACCTTTTTGTACAAATTAAATTTTTTTTTACTTTGAACATAAGGTTCATGTAATTCCGACGTACCAAGGTTTCTGCTATATATGTCGAGAGGGCATGGGAACCCATTCCCAATAGAATCCGGGCTTCGTCCCACAGGATTGTTCCTTAGAGCCTCTCGTTCTCAAAAGAGAACATGGGAAACCTGTCCTGCGATTGAATCCGGGGTCCGCCTCGGAAGATGGGTACGGGAATTCCCAGAGAGCATGAGAGTATGTACCCATGGGTCCGGGCTCCACCTCGAGAGACTGCTCCATGGATGCTCTGCTTCTCGAAAAGAGAAGTCATTTCGGCAACTGACAACCCAAGCTTCCCTGAAGTAGTAGTAAATTTTCCGCGCCTCGCGGCCGGTGCTACACATCGCCAAGGAAATCAGAAAATGGTCTGTTTGACATAAGCGTCGGCAAAATTGGCGCGATGTCAGAAGCCGTCAACGAAATCCATGCTGATGAAGCCTCTGATATGGAGTCAACTGATGACAGTGATGGCAGCAGTGATTTTGACAGTGATGATGCATATGATCGGGACACTGTCATAGATACTGAACATGGTGACGGGAGTGACAATGGGACAGTCACAGATGGTCTGAGTGATATAGAGACAGATTGCCAGAAACATTCTAGTCGCCGGTAATTCCACCGAAGAAGACTTTAGTGGTTTTGAGGAGGAGTTTGCCGACATAACACACTAAAATCAAGATAATACACAGACGTTTGATAAGTGGGTAGATGGTCTGCGGCCACTTGTAAATTTACCATTCATTGGTCAAACTGGATTGCACCAGTTCATAGAACTTC
Source organism: Gibbula magus (assembly GCA_936450465.1). Lineage (NCBI taxonomy): Eukaryota > Metazoa > Mollusca > Gastropoda > Trochida > Trochidae > Gibbula > Gibbula magus. The sequence continues at coordinate 10,007,786 of OW388301.1, read as the reverse complement.
CTGAGAACCCTCAACCTATTGACTTTTTTTATTTGTTTTTACATGAAGAAAACTATCACGATATGGCAACGGAAACCAATAGATATTTCAAACAAGCAACTGAAGACAAAATTCCAAGAATGCAACAGTGGCAAGACACAAATGCAGAAGAGATGAAGGTATTTGTAGCCATGACAATAGCCATGTCATTAGTTGTGCAGAGAAACTTTGCTGAGTACTGGTCAACATGTGACTTCACCTCAACACCTTTCTTCGCCAAGTGCATGCCCCGAGACAGGTTTTGGCTTCTTATAACCTACCTACATTTGTCTGACAACAAGAAGATGCCGGGTTGCAACACCCCAAACTTTTCACCAATAAATAAACTGGGACACTTGTATAACCGGATAGTTCACCGTTTTTCAAGAATGTATAAACCGCATCAAAACATTTCAGTCGACGAGGGCATGGTGCCCTGGAAAGGCAACTTATCTTTCAAAGTTTATCTTCCCGACAAGCCTAAGAAGTATGGGATAAAGGCTTTCTTGTTGTGTGACTCGCACAACGGTTACGTTTGCAAGTTCAAACTCTACACTGGAAAAACGAATGAACCGGTTTCTGAAGGTGGCAAATCTTATGATGTAGTCATGGACTTGGTGAACGACTCAATGGACAGAAGCATCACATCTTTATGGACAACTATTATTCGTCCACAAATCTGTACATAAACTTGTGGCACAGAGACGTTGAGAGCCAATCGAAAGGGCCTTCCTGATTCTGTCAAGAAGCCTAAAAAGAAACTGAAGCAAGGGGACATGACAGTTTCTCACAACCATGACCTACTCGTTGTTGGCTACGAAGATCGGAAATCAGTGCTTCTCATGTCTACTGCTGAAGATACACATCTTGAACAAACAGGGAAGAAGAACCGGGTAACAGGGGAACCAGTTCACAAGTTCAGCCAGAACCACATCATAAATACCACCCATAAATGCTGAACCGGGTGGCCAAATTTCATAAAACTTACATCCTTGTAAAGAGGAAAGATTTGGCTTTGATTCCATATAAAATTTACACATGCGCATAAAAAACTAAAGTTGCGGCACGTGCCGTAAGATGCGCGATACTCAAAAAGTTGCCTCAAAGTACTGAGGGTACCTTCCTTTGCACACTATAGCTTCCGAACTAAGTTGCGCGCATTTTTTTTCATTTTACATCATCGCGGAGAGGAATAAATTGTCTTTAATTCCATGTACTATTTGTATATGCGCAGCGAAAAATAAACATGCGGCAATTCATCAATTCTCTAAGTACTGGGGGTGCCTTCCTTAAGCTAACTTTTATATCATTATAAAGAGGAATAAATTGTCTTCAAGTACATATGTGTTTCCCATATGTCCACAAAGGATTTACGATTTTATAAAGCTGTAAATAAAGACAAACTTTACACCGCGCAACATGTATTACGTTCGGCGTGGTGATAAGTTTATGCTGTGCTCATTAGTACTCATTAGTTCCACGCGCGCTTGGCTCTGGTATCCTCGAGGTGGTCTCGAGGAGGTTACGGTACTGTAATAAGCCCAGTCCCGGGGGGGCCAAGCGGTGGCAGTAACTTGGTGTGCGTCGGGACGCATTCACTTGGTACTGTCGGGTACTGTCGTTGGTTATATTTTCTGAACCATAGGTCGTAATCTAATAATTTTTATGTCATTGTAAAGAGGAATAAATTGTCTACAAGTACATATAAAATTCGCAATATGTGCACTCAGGAGTTTTGATTTCATAAAGCTGGAAATAAAGACAAACTTTAGATGACAATAGAATTATAACCAAAGGTCGCATTCTGATAATTTTTATATCATTGTAAAGACAAATATCTGGTCTTCAAGGCCATATATAAAATGCATTAGTGCGCTCCGAATTTATGATGTTATAAGGCCCTAATTAAAGACAATCTTTAGAAAGTAATAGAAAACAAACGAAACATTGTACAAAATTCATTCAAAGTCGTGGGTATGAATTAACTCCCATATAAAAAAAAAAATCCTAAAAGATCCTTCAATGGCTTTGATACAGTATCTCCATAGTACCCTCATACCATCTTTTCAGGTGTTAAGGGAAAAATTTTACCATCACTTCTAGCCGAAGCCTAGCTCTGGCCTTAATACAGCGTTCGCTAAGATGCATGGTGTGCGCTGCTGCTGACGGTATGACAATAAAAAATTCTGCAGTTATTTAAGAAGCATTTTAATAAGCATGTCCTCCTGTATGGATACTTCCATGGTAAGTTCACAAGTGACCTTCAGTTAACGAAGGGCTGTAAAGTAATAAAATTTATGGCAGCAAGCGATGCAGGGTAATAAAACTCTACCCCAGTAGGTATGGTAGCAGTGATTATGTAACCAGGGTTAGAGGACACTCATTGGTATATTGTGATTGATGACATAACCACAATTGACTTTGTAATACAGTAATTTCTGAGTGCTTTTACCATTTTTCTTTATGATAAGTTTCACATATTTTTTAATCTTACTTTTTATCATATTTTGCCTCTCTGTCATAGAAAAGACTTTTTTCTTTAAAACTGACATTATCATCATACACAATTGAAAAACATCGAACTTAGTGGAATAAAATTATTTTGGAATGTGCAAATCATGATTGAACATTGATTACCAATAGACATTATTTCAGGAAACACTAAAGTCATTCCAATGGCTTGTTATACTTGAAAAATGCAATGAATTATACAAAAAAATGTAAAATAAAATAGCATTGTTTTCCACTCACTGCCTTTGTGAAATTTCTTGCAATAATTTTCAAACAAGTTAATAATAATTTCAATAATTAACATTACCTTAGTTGTTCAAATTTAAAGCATGGAGATTTTATTCACCCCCATTATTTGAGTAATATTCTGTCTAATATAATTAAATAAATACAAATAACATATAATGTGTAGCAATATGCAACATTCTACAGAAGGTGTTTTAAGGTATTTAGCTCCAAGTCTCTTTTGCAGAACAATCTGTGCACTGATTCACACTAACTATATAACTTTTCAATTAACATTCTGTTAATTTGTCTAGACAATTGTCTGGCAATCAAAGATGCCAGCCTGTGATCTCAAGATGACAATACCCTGGGTGGATGGGGGAGACATGTGACATCTAAAGACCTACAGTGATGACAGGATGTAGACACCAGATGTTTTTATAGCTATTTAACTGAATTGACTATATGCACACCTTTTAACAGCAACAGTTTAATTTGTTACTTTCATGGGAAATATTTGATTTGAAATATATTTTGCATAAACATTAAACTATGCAGACTTGCAAATTCAACTTGATATCTATTTTCATATGTTCACAATTGAATGTATTCTTTTAACTATTAATGCAAATTTGGACAGCTGAATCCATTGAGCATTAGTCAATATTGCTTTAAAATTACATTTTGTTTTTAAATATGTTGAAACTATGAACATTACTTTTAATTCTTAATAGTTTCAAAATATTTTTAAAAAGTGTTTATTATTTTTTTCAAAACATAATATTCATGAAATTTAAAAGACCATCAAAATATAAAACTGTCAACAACAATAAAATTGCTAAAACAAAAAACAATTGGATGCCTCTCTAATTAGCCAATCAAAGCACAGGTTACAATCACTGTTACGGTTATTGTTATTGGATAGCTCGTTAGGAATGAACCAATCACAGAAGAGACACTGCCAAGTTCCAAGTCCTGTCTGAAAAAAACGCCATTTTGAAACTGATACGATGTATGGAGACTGGAAGGATTTGAGGGCAATTTTGAATTCTCAAAGGGGCCCAATGCGAGTCAGGATTATTCAACAACATGGGTAAGTTGATCACATTTACTAACATAACAATTTACATGTAATTGAGAATCAAATCACCTCAAATTATGTCAGAGAAAATTTGAAGCCAGTATTTGAATTTTTAGCTCATCAGGCCTGAAAGGCCCGATGGGCTTATGGCATGGCATGGCGTCCGGCGTCCGGCCGTCCATCCGTCCGTCCGTCCGTAAACTTTGCACATTTTCGACTTCTTCTCCAGAACCAATGACTCCACAGAGCTAAAATTTTATGTGCAGACTCCTTGGCCAATGGGGATTCTAAATCGTAGATTTCGTGACCCCGTGCAGGGGTCACATCCTTAAAAACCTATTTTCATCTTCTTCTGCAGTTCCAAAAGGTCTAGAGAGCTGAAAAGTTGTGTACAGACTCCTTGGCCAATGGGGATACTAAATTGTAGATTTCGTGACCCCATGACCCCAAATGGGGTCACAGGGGTCACATCCTTAAAAACCTATTTTCATCTTCTTCTCCAGTTCCAAAAGGTCTAGAGAGCTGAAAAGTTGTGTGCAGACTCCTTGGCCAATGGGGATTCTAATTTGTAGATTTCGTGACCCCTTGACCCCAAATGGGGTCACAGGGGTCACATCCTTAAAAACCTTTTTTCATCTTCTTCTCCAGTTCCAAAAAGGCAAGAGACTTGAAAAGTTGAGTGCAGACTCCTTGGCCAATGGGGATTCTAAATTGTAGATTTCGTGACCCCTTGACCCCAAATGAGGTCACAGGGGTCACAACCTTAAAAACCTTTTTTCATCTTCTTCTCCAGTTCCAAAAAGTCAAGAGAGTTTAATAGTTGTGTGCAGACTCCTTGGTCAATGGGGATTCTAAATTGTAGATTTTGTGACCCCATGACCCTAAATGGGGTCACTGGGGTCACATCCTTAAAAACCTATTTTCATCTTCTTCTCCAGTTCCAAAAGGTCTAGAGAGCTGAAAAGTTGTGTGCAGACTCCTTGGCCAATGGGGATTCTAAATTGTAGATTTCGTGACCATGTGACCCCAAATGGGGTCACAGGGGTCACATCCTTAAAAACCTATTTTCATCTTCTTTTCCAGTTCCAAAAGGTCTAGAGAGCTGAAAAGTTGTGTACAGACTCCTTGGCCAATGGGGATACTAACTTGTAGATTCCGTGACCCCATGACCCCAAATGGGGTCACAGGGGTCACATCCTTAAAACCTATTTTTATCTTCTTCTCCAGTTCCAAAAAGTCTAGAGAGCTGAAAAGTTGTGTGCAGACTCCTTGTCCATTGGGGATTCAAAATTGTAGATTTTGTGACCCTGTGACCCCAATCTAGGTCACGGGTCATGACCCAAATATTTTCATCTTTATCTTAAGTACGTAAAGCTGTAGAAAGGTGAAATTGTAATTGTAGGATTGGTGACCCTGTGACTCCAAAGGAATGTATGTTATTGTTTTTATTAATGTCTAATAAAAAGTTGTGACTTTTTTTCCTGTGTTTTCTTTTCCTACCAAATTTTGTGACTTTTTTTCTGTGACCAAATTTCCTGTGACTTTTTTTCCGGTCACCCTCCAAAGTTGGGTCACAGGAGTCATGGTCTAAAAAACCTATTTTTGTCTTGATAACAATGTATTACTTGATATAACTTAGATAGTCAACCTTAGATAATAATCAATGAAATCTTGATGAGCTACAGAGCCCATGGCTCTATTTTTCACTGTATCTGATGCATTGTGAATTTTTTTTCAAATAGATCTCTTCAATGTTATATGTGTCAAAAAATGAAAAAATATATTTGTTAAATGACAAAGGTGATATTAATTTTGTTACATTTAGATTTATCTTCATCCATTTGCATGATTCAGATATTTTCTACAATATGATGTATTGGTAACAAAAAGTAAACAAACATCCCCCATGTTGCCAATCAAGCTTACTCTTAGCCTAGTGGGATTAAACAATATTTATTCAAAGAATTTCTTATGTTTAGTTCATCACAAAAATTACCGGTAATAATTATCTATAGCTGGGGGTTTTGACAAATTTTACAGGTATATATTTCATCACATGATTCACAAATAAAATGTATCTTGTTTTCAATTGTTGTTTTGCATTATTGTCAGACACTTTTAATGCTTTTGAGTTCATTTATCTGTTTTGATAACATTAAGATCAAGGCAAGGTAGTTATAACAAATTAATCCTGTGAGATAATTAATATGTAACAAATTATAATCATAAATTTGTTTACACAGTACAGAAGATAATCCTTATTACTATTTTGTTCATGACTCTTTCCAAGCACACTGTGAAAAAATGAGACATGATCATATATTTGAAAACAACTTAGTGGTGATAAAGTGTTTATATTTTGATTTTTGGTTTAAATCTAATGCTGTATTTATCCATAATAATAAAGTTGTATTTTATGTTATTTATTTCCAAGATAATTTCTTTTTTATATAGTTAACAAATAAAGTTTAAACTGCAAATGAATTAAAAATCTACATCTACAATAAGTTTGAAGGAAAGTTAAACAACACAAATATTTGAATTTGAATTTCTATCTTTTCATCATATTTCCTTTAAAATGACATATACTAGTATACTAAAATACAAATAATGCAAATATTTTTAGTTAATTGCTAAACTACTTGTGTAACCAATGTATCCAATTGACACCGAATCCCAGTTGATATAATTTGTTAATATTGATGTTTACAGGTCCTGTCAAAGAAGAGATTGCTGGGGGATCAGTCACTCAGACAGCAAAACAAAACTGAAGGTATTCATAATGCATACTTCACTTTTGATACTGAATAATATATATTTCTAACCAAGTTCATATGTGACAATTTACAGCATACTGAATAACCTACTACACTCAATATAATTACTAAAATTTATATTATTTGCCAATAGGTTACAGCCTTGTCCTGAAGTTTTGCAGTTAGTTATAATCAAAGAACATCTGCAGCCTGAAGAAGGGTTAAAAACTTAAATTAGTAATATGATATTGCTTCCTTATACATTATTTTATAAAGATTGTAAATTTGACAACAATGCAGTTGTTATTTACAAGCATTACAATATTAGCTTTTTATTTCAGGAGCCCAGAAAAGACAGGGATGGTTAGCATGCTTCGCTTTGGGTCAAGATGTCTGGGATTGAATTCCACCATGGTTTCAGCAAACTAGTCTGTTGTAGTCAATTATTCTACAACTTGCAATGCAATGTCATGCTGAATATCATTGCAGTACTACCCGTGGTTAGCCAGCTGATGCTTGCAGGTTTTACCACAATGGTTTTGTGGGCTTTTCCCCTGCACTAGCAGACTTAATATATGTGAACTACTCTTGAAATCAGTGTTCAAATTTAAACATGCTTCACTCCTGTACTACACTGCTTGTAACAGAATTGTTATTAAATTATTTATTTTACATGATCTTGTATTTCTGTTATTATTTCTTGCATGCGATATGGTGCAATACACTGATCACCCAATGAAAAAGCTTCATGCTGTTATTACGTAATAATGCATAATATTAACAATGTTCTGCATCATCTCTGCTAGATGCTAAGAACCAATGAAAAACTGATATTACATAATATTGTATTATCTCCAAACCAATGAAAATGCTTCAATGCTGGTATTATGCACTATTGCATTTGGTACGTTGTTCTACAACATCTCTACTAGATGCCAAGAACCAATGAAAAGCTGCTATTACATAATATTGTATTTGACAGTCAGTTCTGAAAGATCCTCACAAGTTTAGTATATGCTTCAGAGGTTTCTGTACAACCAAGTTCCACGGTACTTTTATGGTGCCTCGTTAGTAAAAAATGATAGGGGACTTCCCTAGAAACATTTTTAGGGTTGTAAATTTTACGACTTAATTACCCACTTCACACCCTTCTTAGCACTCTGTAGGAGGATTTCTTAGTTAGTCAAACTTTACGACTTAATTACCCACTGTACACGCTTCTTAACACTTTTCTCAAAAAAAAGAAAGATGGTATGAATGTTTTTGCAAAAGCATTGTGTTGATGGTAAAATTTTGTTTGCTACAACACTTCGAAAGTGAGTTTTCAATGGGATTTTTTTTATAGGGGTAACTATTTGTGTACGGGTGCCCCGACTTAAATTTGTATTGAACGCCCGTATATAGTCCGTATTCACGATGTGAATGCGATATATTTCGTAAAAACAGTACCGGAATCACCGCCTGGAAATTCCGCCACCAGAGCTAATTAGTGCCTAAGCCAAAATACTGCTGCGAGCTGGAGGGTCTGTAAATTCCGCCCCACGGGCTAAAATGGGTAAAATAGAAATTTGCAACGTAAGGGTTAACTAGCCCAGACCATGACTCGAGTTGGGCAACCCCCTGTTTCACTAGCCCAGACCATGACTGAAATTGGGCAACCCCTTGTTTAACTAGATTAGCATTTGCGGGACACCGCAAAAGCAGAGCAGCTCCGAAACTTAGGGTCTCGCCTTTCCCTGTTCCGCCTTCTCGTCAGCATCAATAAAATGGGAATTATTTTTAACAAAGATTTGTTCATTATTCGAGTTATTACTAATCATCACTGGGGTCACTTTTCACAAGTTTGTTCTTAAAACCTATTTCTTCTTTCAAAATTTTATCAGAGGATTAACGTGGCCTTAACCAATATCACTTTTCATCACGTATAACAATCATGCAATGACTCAAAGTGTTAATAATTAAAATACGGCATATTCACAAAAGCATGCTTAAGTTTTGACCTCACTGTGACCTTGACCTTTGACAGATTTTAGCGAAAACGTTTTCAAATCTTGGTCTTTCTCCATAGTTCATATATACCAAATAAGAGCCTAATAGCACAAAAAAGTTTGAAGTTATCATGTTTACAAGGATTGTTGTAGTGATTTTCAGAACTCATGACCTTGACCTTTGACCTTGAATGTGAACATTTCAAAATCATTCACCAGGTGTATAAGAAAGGGTAAGCAATCTATATGAGGTGTTAATATCTTCATGGAAAAAAGTTACTTAGTGATTTCAGAACTGGTCAGCATGACCATATCCCATGACCTTGACCTTTAAAATTCAAGGTCACACAATCAGTGATCACATTTCATTGTGTATCACAATCATGTAATGATTCAAAGTGTTAATAGTTGAAATAAGACATTTTCGCAAAAGCATGCTTAAGTTGTGACCTCGCTATGACCTTGACCTTTGACAGGTGTTAGCGAAAACCTTTTCAAATCTTGGCCTTTCTCCAAAGTTGATATACACCAAATAAGAGCCTGATAGCACAAATATTTTTCAAGTTATCGTGTTTACAAGGATTTTTTTTAGCAATTTCAGAACTTGTGACCTTGACCTTTGACCTTGAATATGAACATGTCAAAATAATTCCCTAGGGGCATAAGTAAGAAGTTATGTATATGTGATGTTGATACATCCTTGGAAAGAAGTTATTTAGTGATTTCCGAAATGGTGACCATGACCCTATCTCGTGACCTTGACCTTTAAAATTTAAGGTCACACAATCAGTGATCACATTTCATTGGATATCACAAACATGTAATGATTCAAAGTGTTAATAGTTGAAATAAGACATTTTCGCAAAAGCATGCTTAAGTTGTGACCTCGCTATGACCTTGACCTTTGACGGATGTTAGCAAAAACCTTTTCAAATCTTGGCCTTCTCCATAGTTGATATACACCAAAGAAGAGCCTGATAACACAAATATTTTTCAAGTTATCGTGTTTACAATGATTTTTTTTAGTGATTTCAGAACTCGTGACCTTGACCTTTGACCTTGAATGTGAACATGTCAAAAAAATTCCCCAGGGGTATAAGTAAGAAGTTATGTATATGAGTTCTCAAAACCTTCTAGGAAAAAATAGAGCCATGGCCTCTGTAGCTCATCAGGAGATAATAAGTGGGGTATGTTATGGAGTGGACTTTATAGCAATGGTCAGATAATGGAATGTAGTAATAAGAATCTAGGTAGTGAAACGATTAAAGCAGTTTAAAAATATTTTGTTACCATAACTTTGCCAATCTGCTATATATATGTGTTGAAAGAGCAACGCAAAGCTTGGAAATAAATTGCTGGTATCAAACATATCAGTGGCGGATCCAAGGGGGGGGTTCAGGGGGTCCGGACCCCCCCCTTTTCAAATCCATGTATAAGTTGGGATATACTTTTAAACCCCCCCCCCCCCCCCCCCCCCCCCCACTGAGTGGAGAAAAATTGTTTTGGGACCCCCCCCTTTCAAAAATCCTGGATCCGCCCCTGCATATAATAATGTGGTGGAGAGATCATACTATTTTCTAAGATCGTACACACATTATATAATAATGAATACCCCGGGTACAATTCTTTGCATACAATTCACCACTGTCAGCTATTGCAATAATGGCCTGGGGCTGTAGAAGAAAATGAAAAAAAACTTTTTAGGTCATGACCCCTGCTAATTATTATCAAAATTGGTTACACATAAATCAACATTCGTTATGAATATCATACACCTTTGCATTATATTGTTTTAATTCTTAATTGCATTATGGCAATACCAACATTTATTACATAATGAATAGGAGCCTCAGTTTTTGAAAATCCAATTTCTCATAGGCTCCATTTCAATACTTAATAAATTGGTGAATTTTTTTTTAGTAAATTCTTTTTCACCATTTCTTATAGGCTCCCTTTCAATATTTGATAAAATGGTGATATTCTATGAATAAATTCTTTTTTAGAGTCAGTGGAAGACTAAAGCAGTCTCATGCACAGTCTATGATAACACAGTGCTGCACAGTAGTTTGAAGTAACCTGAAACCTCTGTGTAACTATCAGTTTTCATCCTTCTGCCAGGAAGAGGTCAACACAATGCAATTACATAACATGCAGACACTGGACTCACAGCCAGTAAAATTTATACGTTAGATGTTGTTTTTCCTACAATTAATTATTTTTCTGTACTGGAGAAGATGATGAAAATAGGTGTGATGTCACAATCTCATATAGCTACTTCTTTTATAGTCCTATGTTATCACCAGTCATCACTAGTCATATTCAGTTCACATATCTCATGTAAAATGAAAAAATTTAATTCCTCTTCAAGTTATTCCTTCAAAGGGTATTCATTATTCAATAGTTCTCATTTTAAATAGATTCACATTAAACATGTCTATGATGTAGACATCTATCTCATTTCTTGTTCCTATTGAATAAAATTAACTGCAAAGTTAATAGAAAACTAAATCAGTTATAAAGTATAAAATATGATATAAATAAGGTATACCAAATTGACTCGTACTGGAAATTCTCATTAATTAATTAATTAATTCTCCAAATAATTACACAATATCATGAGATATTAAAAAACTCCATTATTTACTCTTAAATTACAAAGAACATTATATTAGATTTAATAAAAGATTCTGAATTAAGTCTTTAGAATACTTTTAGACTTGTGTACCTTTATCAGCAAATTCACTTGCAAAATACAAATAATTACTCATATGTGAAATGTGAGACAAAGATAAAATATGACTTATAATTTTTTTTAGACCTCCAATTCTAAGTTTTTAATTCTCAATATCTCTTTTTCATCAGACATATTATATTCTCAAAGCACATGTTAGAACTCTCACATCAGAAAGATGAAATGCCTTTAACTCAGCTGTTTTCTTTAAAATTACCTCCCTTACCTACTTTACTGATTGAAGTGCACATATAATCTCAGAAAGATGCTGTAAACTGAAATAGGCTTTTAGGTTATGATCCCTGTGACCCATATTTGGGGTCACAGACTCACCAAATTTACAATTTAGAATCCCTTACAGCCAAGGAGTCTGTACATAAAATTTCAGCTCGCTAGAGCCATTGGGACTGGAGATGAAGATGAAAATAGCATTTTAGGTCATTGCCTCTGTGACCCAATATTTGGGGTCTCACTGTCACCAAATTTACAATTTAGAATCCCCTTTAGTCAAGGAGTATGTTCAGCTCTCTACGTTCATTGGGACTGGAGAAGAAGATGAAAATAGTTTTTTTCAGGTAATGACCCCTGTGAGCCACACTTGGGGTCACAGGGTCACCAAATCTACAATTTAGAATCCCTTTCAGCCAAGGAGTCTGTACATAAAATTTCAGCTCTCTGGAGTCATTGGTTCTGGAGAAGAAGATGAAAATAGCTTTTAAGGTTATGACCCCTGTGACCCACATTTGGGGTCAAAGGGTCACCAAATTTACAATTTAGTATCCCCTTCAGCCAAGGAGTCTGTACATTAAATTTCAGCTCTCTGGAGTCATTGGTTCTGGAGAAGAAGTCGAAAAAGCGAAAAGTTTACGGACGGACGGACAGACGGACGGATGGATGGACGGACGCCATCCCATGCCATAAGCCCATCGGGCCTTTCAGGCCAGATGAGCTAAAAAGTAATAGCAAATACAAAATGTGCCGGCAGCGGCAAGGAAACTGCACAAAAACTGATAGCAGCTAACTAGTCCAGACCATGACCGAAGTTGAGCAATACTGATATGCTAAGAATTTAAGGGAAAAGTTTTGGATGGAGAGATGGCCTGATGAAGATGAAATAAATAATTTAATACACGTACTGTTAGGTATAGATAACTTACCGGTGGAGGTGGATTAGCAGTGCCAGAGATAAATTGAAGCTGAGTGGGACTTTTGTTCTCAAACAAGCTCTGGAACCTGTTTGGATCGGGGAGGGCTCTCACAGTCTGTTGATCTACAGTTGCTGCTGGCAGGCCTGTAAAAATTGAACCATTGGCTCAGTAGCTCATCAAGATTTAAACAATAAACTAAACAAGAAAAAATAGAGCCATGGACTCTGTAGCTCATCAGAGTTTATTTTGTTTGACGATGAAGACAGAAATATGTTGTCTCAATATAATGCACAATCCCTAACCCTGACAAATCTTAGTCTTGAAATTGAGAGAGAGCACTCAGCAAGGTCAAAACACAGGAGATTATGCAATATTCTGACCCCTTGGCTCTGGTTACAAACATCTAAACATTCTGAACACAATATTCCTTCTAGTTTATTCTGGATGAAAACAGGATTTTAGGTTATGGCCTGTGAGGCCTTTATTTGGGGCCACAGCGTCACCAAATCTACAATTTAGAATCTCCATTGGCTAAAGACTCATTACGCAACATGACAACCTTCTAGGTCTTTTCGTTCTGGAGAAGAAGATGAAAATAATCTTATCATTTCATCACCAGTCATATGCAGTTCACATATCTCATGTAAAATAAAAGAATTCTTAACTCCTCTTCAATTTAGTCCTCTATGACTTGTCACAATTTTCAGTTCATAGGCTATTCAATAGTTCTCAGTTCACATTGATTACATCAATTTGACAAACATGTCCACAATGTAGATTGTTATCTCAAGTCGACATTCATTTCAAATAATTGTGATTGAAGTGTCATAAAATATCAGTTCAAAATTCATTTTCAAAGGTTTTTTAGGCTGTGGCCCATATTTGGGGTCACAGGGTCACCAAATTTACAAGTTAGAATCCCCATTTGCTAAAGAGTTTTCATACAATATTACAGCCTTCTAGGTCTTTTTGTTCCAGAGAAAAAGATGAAAACAGGATTTTAGGTAATGGCCTGTGAGGCCCTTATTTGGGGTCACAGGGTCACGAAATCTACAATTTAGAATCCCCATTGGCCAAGGAGTCTGCATACAACTTTTCAGCTTTCTAGACCTTTTGGAACTGGAGAAGAAGATGAAAATAGGTTTTTAAGGATGTGACCCCTGTGACCCCATTTGTGGTCATGGGGTCATGAAATCTACAATTTAGAATCCCCATTGGCCAAGGAGTCCGTACATAAAATTTCAGCTCTCTGGAGTCATTGGTTCTGGAGAAGAAGATGAAAATAGCTTTTAAGGTTATGACCCCTGTGGTCCATATTTGGAGTCACATAGGCCATGGGCCGAAGGTTTTTTTTGTTCATTTGAGGTCCAAGTTTTGGGTGAGGGGGAAAACTTTACTTTATATTGTAGAAAATGGTTATTTTTCACAAAATATTCAATGTTTCACCAAAAACACTTGTTCATTAGCTCTACGTTGCGTATATATATTTTACCCTTTTTAGCCCCTGTGGCGGAATTTACAGGCTCGCAGCTCGCAGCAGTAGTTTGAGCTTAGGCACTAACAAGCTCTGCTGGCGGAATTTCCAGGCGGCGATTCCGGTACCATTTTTACGAAATATACCGCATCTACATGGCGAATACGGGCTATATACGGGCGTTGAATACAAATTCAAGTCGCGGCACCCGTACACAAATGGTTGCTTTATACCCGCATCTTCGAATTATTTTTTTACGATTTTTCTTTACTTTTCTATTACTTTGTAAAGATTGTCTTTAATTCGGGCCTTATAACATCATGAATTTGGAGCGCGCTACTGAAAGTTTTATATGGACTTGAAGACCAGATGTTTGTCTTTACAATTATATAAAAAATATTAGAATGTGACCTATTGTTATAATTCTATTGTCATCCAAAGTTTGTCTTTATTTCCAGCTTCATGAAATCAAAACTCCTGAGCGCGCATATTGCGAAATTTATATGTGCTTGTAGATAGTTTATTCCTCTTTACAATGACATAAAAATTATTAGAATACGACTTATGGTTCAGAAAATATAACCAACCAAAGGAGAGTGACGCTACCCCGACAGTACCACGTGAATGGTCTCGACGCGCACCAAGTTACTGGCACTGCTTGGTCCCCCCGGGACTGTGCTAATTACAGTACCGTTACCTCCTCGAGACCTCCTCGAGACCTCCTCGAGGGTGCCAGAGCCGAGCGCGCGTGGAACTAATGGGTACTAATGAGCACAGCATACACTAATCACCGCGGCGAACGCAATACATGTTGCGCGGTGTAAAGTTTGTCTTTATTTCCAGCTTTATAAAATCGTAAATTATTTCGCACGCATGCGAAACACGTATGTACTTGAAGACAATTTATTCCTCTTTACAATGATATAAAAATTATTGGAATACGTCAAATGGTTCGCAATATATGAAGAGCGTAAGGAAGGCACCCCCAGTACTTAGAAAATTCATTTTTGAAAAACTAACTTTTTGCGACATCTGGCGCATCACTTGCCGCATGTTTATTTTTCGCTGCGCATATACATATGATACATGGAATTGAAGACAATTTATTGCTCTTTATGATGATGTAAAAAGAAAAAAAATGCGCAACTTCGTTCCGAAGCTATAGCGTGCCAAATGAAGGTACCCTCGGTACTTTGGGGCAACTTTTTGACTATCGCGCATATCAGGGCACGTGCCACAACTTAAGTTTTTCGTGCGCATGTATAAATTTTTTATTGAATCAAAGCCGAATCTTTCCTCTTTACCCCATGTAAGTTTTATGAAAATCGGCCACCCGGTTCAGCATTTATGGGTGTTTTTTTATGATGCGGTTCTGGCTGAACTTCCAATGAAAGCTCGCATTCACTTTCTCTGTCTCTTTGATAAAATAAAAAATATTTTATTTGCAATGACATGTATTACAATGAAATTACAATGCATTTATGTACAAATATACACAATATTTACCTGCGGTTGTGCGCAGAACAGCTTTAGGGACCTAACAAGGTATGTATATAATGTGTATATACTAGTCCAGACTTCGGCTCTCTTTACTTTCAATTTTCTTCTTCTTCATTCCCTTCTTCATTTCTTTCTTTTTCCGTGGCAGTGATGTAAGCCCTGGAATAGTCAGTGGCGGTGTGGTACAGTTTGAAGCATGGTGCGGCGCACAGAGAAACATTACAATCTGTACATTCATAAGAAGACTCTCTGCCTACTCGTTTTTTCTTCCTTGCTGGCCCATTGCCTTCTTCAATCTGTTTTGCGAGAACGGGGCGTTTTGCCTTAGAGCATACCACACACATCCTTGTGACGTTTTTCTTCCTTCCGACAGGCTCAATCTTCGTCGGAAAGTGACGTCCATGAAGACGAGTGACACTCTCGTCGCTCGTGCTCGGCCGACCACGGGGACGTCTGCAAAGTGATGGAACTTGTTCCTTGTCCGCAAATGTTACTATATGTTGCGCCAAAGCCTTCCTGTATTCCCGACTTGTTTTTAGAGGTTTATCTTTGCTGTATTCTTTATAAACGATGTAAGAGTTCAACATGGCAACGTTGAGAACGTGAAACCAAACCCGTTTCCACCACTTCAGGGTCTTCACTCGGAACGGCGTGTACGACAACATCTGGTCGGCCCGATCAACACCTCCCATGTACTTGTTGTACGTTGTTACAATGCGCGGCTTGAGAACTGGTTCCCCTGTTGCCCGGTTCTTCTTCCCTGTTTGTTCAAGTTGTGTATCTTCAACAGTAGACATGAGAAGCACTGATTTTCTATCTTCGTAGCGAAGAACGAGTAAGCCATGGTTGTGAGAAACTGTCATGTCCCCTTGCTTGGCTTTCTTTCTAGGTTTCTTGACTGAATCAGGAAGTCCCTTTCGATTGGCTCTCAACGTCCCCGTGGCACCTATTCCCCGCTCCCACAAATTTATGTACAGATTTGTGGACGAATAGTAGTTGTCCATAAAGATGTGATGCCCCTGTCCAACGTAGTCGTTCACCAAGTCCATGACTACATCATAAGTTTTGCCACCTTCAGAAACCGGTTCATTCGTTTTTCCAGTGTAGAGTTTGAACTTGCAAACGTATCCGTTGTGCGAGTCACACAACATGAAAGCCTGTATCCCATACTTCTTAGGCTTGTCGGGAAGATAAACTTTGAAAGATAAGTTACCTTTCCAGGGCACCATGCCCTCGTCGACTGAAATGTTTTGATGTGGTTTATACACTCTTGAAAAACGGTGAACTATCCGGTTATACAAGTGTCCCAGTTTATTTATTGGTGAAAAGCACGGGGTGTTACGGCCCGGCATCCTCCTGTTGTCAGCCAAGTGTAGGTAGGTTATAAGAAGCCAAAACCTGTCTCGGGGCATGCACTTGGCGAAGAAAGGCGTTGAGGTAACATCACTTGTTGACCAGTAATCAGCAAAGTTTCTCTGCACAACCAATGACATGGCAATTGTCATGGCTACAAATACCTTCATCTCTTCTGCATTAGTGTCTTGCCACTGTTGCATTCTTGAACGGGGTCTTAGAATTTTGTCCTCCATTGCTTGTTTGAAATATCTATTGGTTTCCGTTGCCATATCCTCATAGTCATCATTATGTATAAACAAATTGAAAAAGTCAATAGGTTCAGGGTTCTCAGGAAGTTCTATGAACTGGCTCAACCCAGTTTGACCAGTGAAAGGCAAGTTTACACGTGGCCGCGGACCATCCACCCACTCATCAAACGTCTGTGAATTATCATGATTATATTGTGGTATTTCGGCAAACTCCTCCTCAAAACCACTAAAGTCTTCTTCGGTGGAATTACCGGCGGCTAGAATTTTTCTGGCAATCTCTGTCTCTATATCACTCAGAGCATCTGTGTCACCATGTTCACTATCTATTACAGTGTCCCGATCATATGCATCATCACTGTCTAAACCACTGCTACCATCACTGTCAGTTGACTCCATATCAGAGGCTTCATCAGCATGGATCTCGTTGATGAAGTCGTCGTCGCTTGAAACGGCTTCAAAGCTGCGTGTCCTAGTATGCAACGCCCTAGGCCGTCGCAGGGCCTTGCGTCAGCATTCTGCTTCAACCTGTAAATGATTGAAAATGCGTTAGATGTATGCAACATATAACATGTGATTAGAGACAATAAACATACAGAGATAATGAATGTGAGCTTCATGGACGTTCATTTGCCAGTTTCAGAACCTCCCGGCGCATCTAGGACGACTGCGCCGCAAGCGCCGACGGCGCCGACGGCTTCTGACATCGCGCCGATTTTTCCGACGCATATGTCAAACGGACCATTTTCTGATTTCCTCGGCGACGTGTAGCACCGGGCGCGAGGCCCGGAAAATAAACTACTATGTCAGGGAAGCTCGGGTTGTCAGTTGCCGAATGACTTCTCTTTTCGAGAAGCAGAGCATCCAAGGAGCGGTCTCTCGAGGCGGAGCCTGGACCCATGGGAGCATACTCCCATGCTCTCCGGGAATTCCCGTCCCCGTCTTCCGCGGCGGACCCCGGATTCAAACGCGGGACAGGTTTCCCATGTTCTCTTTTGAGAACGAGAGACTCCGAGGAACAATCCTATGGGACAAACCCTGGATTCTATTGGGAATGGGTTCCCATGCCCTCTCGACATATATAGCAGAAACCTTCATACCTCGGAATGACACGAACCTTTATTTCAAAGTAGAAAAAAAAATATAATTTGCACAAAAAGTTTTGGGGGTGGCGACCAAAAGCGGGGGGGTCCGCGCACCCCCCGGTAGATATTTATACTTGTGGGTCGGTCCCGAAGATGACGGACCACGCCCATGTTCATGGGAATTTTTTCTCATTATGTCATGGCGAATCCCGTCGGAAATTCCCCTGCTCACGAAAAAACTAATACCTAAAAAAGTAATTGTGATACAAAAGAACTTTTGTAATAAAAGTGGTGAGGATTCAAATTATCCATCTGCTCAGTTCAGTCCGCTACACATATAAATAATTATTCAAATCTTATTGAATGAAACGTCTTTTATTCAATAATGTAAAAGATAAAATAATAAATTCAATTCAAATGGTTTGGAAAGGTGCGCCCTCGCATTTGAATTTTAGAAATAAAAACCTTTCGCAAATGGCATCAGTAACAAAAATGTTCACGCATTTTTAGAAACTCCGAAAAGTGAAATATTTTCCTGAGAAAATATTCCCACGAAAAGGCTTTTCCCCGAGCGGCGGGTCCCGTACTCAAATATATTTTCACTTTTATGTTATATTTTTTTTTCCAAAACTGGAAACAAAATTCCGTCATGACAGTTGTTCATCGTTTATAAAGCTCTATATTTGCGTATCAAAAGAACAGTATTTTAGTTATATATTATCATACTTCTTCACTTATGCGTACATCAATATTGCGGCTCTTCGCGCATGCATAGTTCTTCCCAAAAACATGCGCATTATATCTGGAATTAAAGACAATGTTTTTCTCTTTACAATGATGTAAAAATTATAAAAATCGGACTTGCGGTTCAAAAGTTATGAAGTGCGAAAATTATACCTTTTGGCGCGGCGCTTTGCGCATGCAGAGTTCTTCCCGAAAACATGCGCATTATACATGGAATTGAAGACAATGTTTTTCTCTTTACAATGATGTAAAAATTATAAAAATCGGACTTGCGGTTCACAAGTTATAAAGCCCGTAATGATGGTATATGCTAAGAGCGCCACTTATTCAAAGCCGAATATCACCTTCTGCGCGACACCTGGCGCATCAAAAGTTATTGCCGAAAATACACGTATTTTATATGGAATTGAAGACAATTCTTTTATCTATATACTGATAAAAAAATTATGAAAATATCCCAAGTAGTTTCTTAGAAATAGAGCGCCGAGGCATGTTGGGGTAAATGCGCCACATGTATCAAAATTCAAAAGTGCGAAAGTCGCCTATCTCTGTGCGATTGCTGTATTTTCAGTTATGTTAGCGCAATTGCGATTTTTATATGGGAATAAAGGCCATTCTTTCCTCTTTATTTTGGTATAAAAAAAATGAAAACAACCAATTGGTTCATATGATACGAAGTGCGAGAGAAAGGTAGCTTATCGCAATATCTTCCCGTAATTAGAGGCTATCTGCCCATGTGGCGAGATGCGAGACAGATAAGCATAGGCTATCTGCCCATGTGGCGGGATGCGAGACAGATAAGCCTGTACGGGCCTATCTCACCCCGGGGCAGTGCAGACACTTAGGTGCTAATTAGCCGCCGGGCAGTGTAGCCATCGGAGCGAAGCAGGACAAAATTGGCCTTTTGTAAAGCTAATTATCGATGCGTTATAGGTCAACAATGCACACGCAAATTGGTGTGAATTTTGCTGGACGTTCTGACAAGACACTGAAGAAAGCTTTATTCTCATTGCGAGCTGCGAGGCATAAATACAGCCATTCTCATGCAGCGAGTCGCGGAAACAATCGACTCGGGACCCGGTATGGGGCATAGCCAAGTACGTAGACAGCCGTGAATTCTTCTAAGTAAGCGATCCGTGATCCGTATTGAGGTACCTACGAATCGCTTATAGCCCGCCCTTGAGAAATATGCTATTTTCAACCAATCAGAGAGCAGTTAGGTCAACCTGCCCGGTACAACAAAGATGGCCGCCCCCATCATAGATTGTGTGTGTGTCTGTTTGTGAGTCTTCAACTGATCGAATTGTAGCAAAATCAAATGTTTCTAGGGGCTATATATATGAGTATATTAAACAATGGCTACTTCTGGATGAAAAACAGAAAAATAATCATAACTTTGATTATTAACACTGTGATACTGCAGAAAAATAGAGCCATGGGCTCTGTAGCTCATCAGGATTTCATTGATTTACTATGTAAAGTTGAATATTTAAGTTATTTAAGTTATTGTTTACAAGCAAAAGATAGGTTCTTAGATCAAGACCACTGTGACCCCATTTGGGGTCACAGGGTCACGAAACCTACAAATTAGAATCCCCATTGGCCAAGGAGTCTGTACACAACCTTTCAGCTCTCTAGACCTTTTGGAACTGGAGAAGAAGATGAAAATAGGTTTTTAAGGATGTGACCCCTGTGACCCCATTTTGGGTCATGGGGTCACGAAATCTACAATTTAGAATCCCCATTGGCCAAGGAGTCTGCACACAACTTTTCAGCTCTCTAGACCTTTTGGAACTGGAGAAGAAGATGAAAATAGGTTTTTAAGGATGTGACCCCTGTGACCCCATTTGGGGTCACGGGGTCACACAATCTACAATTTAGTATCCCCATTGGCCAAGGAGTCTGCACACAATTTTTCAGCTCTTCAGACCTTTTGGAACTTTCAGGCCTGATGAGCTAATAATGTTCAGGGGAGAGGTTTTTATGGTCGATTTTCGAGTTTGAAGAGCTACTAAAGTTATCTTAGGGGTGACATATGTTTGAAATCAGCTGGATTTGTGGAGAAATGTATAGTTGATAGATACGTGTGTTTATTTGTAAATGTCATCAATTCTTAGCATACATTTTGACCTGAAATTGAATGGGCCGCTTCCTTTGATCGGCAGTATAGCTGACCTTGTTACTTTACTCTTTTTATTTGATAAACATTTTTGATGATGGCATGTAAAACACTTTATTGGTAGTCTATTTTGTGGCTATTAACATCAATCTGGTAACTTTTACTGACACCTATTATTATTTATCTTTGATAACAATAGACTGATGACATGTATATTTTTTGTTTTGTAAGAATTTGAAATGAAATGGAATAAAAAAAATAAATAGAGAAAGAAAAAAAAGGAAAGAAAGAAGAAGAAAAAAAAGGAAAGAAAGAAGAAGAAAAAAAAGTGTGCACACCTTTGAAAAAAACACAGAGAATTATTTTTTTTACCTTTAACAATATTTTTATTATCTTCAAAATTGACAAACAATCCTGAACAATAATGTATTATGATTATATTTTATATGCATTATTTTACTAATGTATAGCAATAAAGTATTACTATTACATGATTATATTTTATATGCAAATAGTAAGTTGAATTTTGTTGGGTGTTCATATTGACTCTATGCATATATCTACCTATCTACTGACTATAACACTGACATGCAGATAAACTTTGCAAGCAGTAGAAACAAAAGTACGTATGGGTCTCTCACAAAATGGCTCCAGGTCTCACTTCTTTTCATGGAAACCAATCAAAAGTTTTGAAACATAAAAGGCCCATATTTTTAAAAAGGTATATTGACCTTTTGTGTTTGGAAATTAAAGAAACCTATCCCTCAATAAAAGTCCAGTTCGTTTCCATGAAAACACAATAATTTTATATTAAAAACAATTAACAAGTCATAAGATAACACGTTTAATAGTGATTACCACCTATTAAGTTTCAAAATGATAACACAAACAATTCTACTCCGGTAATGAACTTATTCACAAGGTGGATAACACATATTAGGTTAAAAATGATATGATAAACCCTTTTAAAAAATTTCTTATATGGAAACTAACCTGTCCCCGTGTCAAAATCCAACCATTTACATAGAAAATAAAATGATAATTTTAACATCTTAAAAATAAAAAAGGCAGATGGTTAATACACCTAAAGAGTTTCAGAAAAATACAATTAACAGGTTTTTAACTATGCTTTGGAAATGGAACCTATCAGGCTTGATAACACATTTTGAGTCAAATCAAAGTTATCATTGAAAAACTGATAATATCTTAAAGCAAGTCTTCAGTAGTTGGTTGGTTACTTTAAATGCAACGTTTCAGAAGCATGAGATGCATGTTATAGCAACCTCCAGGTTTGATATAGAAGGGACATCCTTATAGCATTATTATAGTTCAGCAAATGATTTAAAACCATGTCATATTTTTGTGTTTGACAATGCACTTTGGATACTACGGAACATAATTTTGGATGATAAAAGGTGAAAGTGAGATCTCCGTGTCCACTGGAACCTTGATCAAAAGTGTTTGAGGTCTGATTACAGAGAAGCTCAATAGTTTTCTAGATGGAGAGTAACCTTACAAATATACGGTAGTATATATTAGAATTGAACATTATTCTAAATGTCCATTAATTGAGAATCTTACCCATGTGTCTTCTGATTCAAATATATCAACAGGACTTCATTACAGTTACAAATATCCCCAGCATGCCAATGAAACAAATTTCCTCCGGGATATCTGATCTTAATGAATGAACATATCTCAAACATAGTCTTACACTCAGACTTTGAAAAAAGTATTTATTCTGAAAACATCACCATTTTATTAAATATTGAAAAGGAGAAGGTAAGAAATGAAATTTTCATTAAAAAAAGGCTCCTTTTCAATTTTTTTTATATTTTTAAAATGTTTTTGATAGAGTCTAAGTGTTAGACTAATCTCAAACACAACACTGCCTTTTAGCTTCTTGTCAGTGATCTCAGTGAAGTAGCATAGCATTGTGACGTCATCAGCACTATGGCATTAGCCATTGTTACATCATCAACTTTAAGGCCATAACACTGTCAGCAGTGGCGGATCCGGGAATTTTCAGAGGGGTGTCAATTGTGTTTACCAATACCCGCCCATGCAAAAAAGAGAGATGAAAGTATGTTGTCAATTAATAGTTTGATGTCATTAGTTCAATCCATAATCATGACAGAAGGATTTAACACTATTTGGATTGAGGTTTGTGGGTAGTAAGAATTGTAGTTTGTAACCAGTATGTTTTAATTGATTAAGCAAATAATTATTTTTTTAACATAATTTTATGGTCAAGAAAAGACAGTATTTCTCTGTTTCTGCAGTTTGATCTCAGTTCTTAAAAATCACACAGGGAATGGCACAATAATATGATGTCACATCTGCTATCAACAACGTCAGCGCAAATGCTAAGTGACAACGGTATGATATCACAAGAACTCCCTAAGTTTTGAACTTATCTAACTATAAAACACCACATTTGTTTTTAACACAGAAGCATATAATAAATGGAATATTTTGTATTTACAGTGTAATGTGTCTTATCTCTCATCTTATATATATTTTTCACTCGTATCTGCGCTACTTAAAACATTACTGGCTTTCCCGGTCGCTCGCTGAGAGATAAACTGTAACATTATACTGAAAACACTGAAGAATCCTCTATTTATTTAGCCTACCAAACACATAAGTTCTTTTGAATCAAATTCTCATAACCAAAAAATTAATTCGCATTCAAGGGATTCAAAGAAGTAAGCAAAGGGGAAAACATAATTGTTTTATAACCTTTTTTTTAAATCAAAGATATTTTCATTAATATTTTTATTTAAAAAAAGGCTCCGACCTTTGATTACTTCTACAGAAAATGGGTATCTTTAGCGAACAGACTTAACACACCTTTAATAAAAATTTAATTTCGTATGAACAATTTTGTAGTTGATCTTTACAAATTTTTGTTTACATATTTATGCCATTGGGAAAAAAGGGGGAAAAATCAAAAATTTATATTTACATTCTTCTACATTTTTGTGACATATCATTCCAAATGTGTTTTCGTACGTTTGTAATAAGAACCAGTTGTTACTCGATGGCTACACTATGAAAAATGTTTAAAACAATTAGAAATACTTGCAAGAGTTACCTCCCTTTGCTCAGAAAAAACTCTCACTCCTATTATAAAAATTCATTTAGCTCTCTTGGAAATTTATGTAGTTTAAAAAATCCAACTTCTCATTGTTGTAATTACATCTGTTTCTTAAACTATGAATTGAATTAGGGCTTAAAATTTAATTTTCTTTTTAAAATCATAAACGAAATGGAACGGTTTGAGAATTTATTTTTTTTGGAACATTTTTTGCAGAAATTTCATATTTTTAAATAGGAAACCCAGTAGGACCACAATATTTAGATAGAACAACATATTCTCTTTCAACAGATATGTGATATGTGGAAATATATTAAAAACTTTTGTCAAAAAAATCAAGTTTTTCTATGGCTAAGAAGACCTTTTGCGAAACTGCTGATTCATCACTTCAACATGCCCTAATTTCATAATGAACAAGTATCCTAGGTGAAACATTGCATTTTTGGAAGCAGTAAACACTCAGGGTTAAATTGATATAATGTTTCTGCCTTCACCAAAAACTTGGACCTAAAGTCACTTTAGAGACAAGCTACGGCTTTCGGCCCATGGCCTAACAGAGTCTCCAAATCTACAATTTAGAATCCCCATTGGCCAAGGAGTCTGTACATAAAATTTCAGCTCTCTAGAGTTATTGGTTCTGGAGAAGAAGTCGAAAAAGTGAAAAGTTTACGGACGGACGGACGGACTGACGCCATCCCATGCCATAAGCCCATCGGGCCTTTCAGGCCTGATGAGCTAAAATTAGAGCCACTGGCTCTGAATCATGTTATTAATTATCTCTAAGGAAAAGATTAAGATATCACATAATAAGTCATTGCCCAGTCATCAAATTTAAAAAGTTATACCGTAATCAAAATTGGTTACACATTAATCCATATTCATTATAAATAATGTAGACCTTTGCAGTTTATTGTTTTACTTCCTATTTTTATTCTGGAATTATCAACATTTATAACATAATGAAAAAGAGCCCCTATTTGTTTCTAAAAATCCTGTTTCTCATAGGCTCCTTTTCAATATTTAATTAATAGATTCTATTGAGCATCTGAGTGTAAGACTAAATCAGTAACACAGCAGAGAAGTAACCTGAAACCTCTGTGTATTAGCTGCTGTTTGCCTCTCTCAGAGGGAGTGGTCACTCCCCAGGTCAACACCTGCAATTACACAACATGCAGACCATGGACTCACAGCCAGTCAATTATATATTTTAAACTTTGTTTTCCCCATTTTAACTTATTTTTCTTTATTGGAAAAGAAGATGTGGTATCACAAACTCATGTAGCTAGTTTTAATAGTCTGATCTTACTTCATCACCAGTCATATTTAGTTCACATATCTAATGTAAAATAAAACATTTCTTAACCCTTTTTTAATTTTTTCCTATGCATCCTGTCACAATATTCAGTTCACAGGCTATTCAATAGTTCTAATTTCACATTGATTACATCAAACATGTCCATAATGTAGTATTACTCTTAAGCTGACATATGAAGTGAACATAAAATCTCATTATCTTCACAGCTCATTAAAACAGCTGTTTTAAGTGGTTACCCCTGTGATCCATATTTGGGGTCATAAGATCACCAAATCTACAATTTAGAATCCCCATTGGCCAAAGAGTCTGAACAGAACATTTCAGCTTTCTAGAGCTTTTGGGACTGGAGAAAAAGATGAAAAATGATTTTTAGGTTGTGACCCCTGTGGCACTTATTTGGGGTCACAGGGTTACCAAATCTACAATTTAGAATCCCCGTCAGTCAAGGAGTCTGTTCATAAAATTTCAGCTCTCTATGTTCATTGGGACTGGAGAAGAAGATGAAAATAGCTTTTTAGGTAATGACCCCTGTGGCACTTATTTGGGGTCACAGGGTCACCAAATCTACAATTTAGAATCCCCATTGGCCGAGGAGTCTGTACATAAAATTTCAGCTCTCTAGAGTTATTGGTTCTGGAGAAGAAGTCGAAAAAGTGAAAAGTTTTCAGGCCTGATGAGCTAAAAAGTGAGCATGGCTCACATACCCCCGCCAATCGCTATCCATCCATTGAGAATTATAGATGTGAAGGGTACTTTGTATAAAAAACAGCATCAAGCATCATAATTTTGTCCAAAATAATTTTAGGAACTGACTGTTAATAAAAAATGTTATTCACCCAGATGTAATATTTTTCAGGTAACTTAATTTTTCCCATTAGAGCATCACACCGGTAATTTGTACCAAGCTAGTTCAATTACAGATTCAAGGGTTCAACTGGTTTTCGAACTCGATGAAGAGTATCATCTGAACTACCTTCAACTTAAATTTCTTTCACCTAGATGTAATAGTTTCCGAGAAAACTTGTCCCCATTGGAGCATCACAGTTCTTTTGGTACTAAGTTCAATTTCGGATTCAAGGGCCATAACTCAGTAAAAAATAATATTTCGGAACTGCTTTTCGAACTAGATGAAGAGTATCATCTGAACTACCTTCATATTAAATTTCTTTCACCTAGATGTAATAGTTTCCGAGAAAACTTGTCCCCATTGGAGCATCACAGTTCTTTTGGTACTAAGTTCTGATTCAAGGGCCATAACTCCATAAAAAATAATATTTCGGAATTGGTTTACGAACTCGATAAAGAGTATGGTCATGAGTACTCACAACCATAATTTCATTCACCTAGGTTGAACAGTATCCGAGAAAACTTGTCCCCATTGAACACAATAAAACTAAGTCCAAAATGTGACGTTTCCATGGAAACGACAACAAATTTAAATCTCAGAAAATTGAAAATTGTCTATATATCCCCGCTTACTTTGTAGCGGGGGTATAATAAATTTTAAAAAGAGCCATTGGCTTTGTGGCTCATCAGCCTTTAAATAATAATAAAATATTAATGAAATATGATTATGGTTATAAAAAAAATAGAGCCATGGGCTCTGTAGCTCATCAAGATTTGATTTATTATCTAAGGTTGAATATCTAAGTTATCTCAAGTAATACATTGTTAACAAGCAAAAAATAGGTTTTTAGATCATGACCCCTGTGACCCGTATTTGGAGTCACAGGGTCACAAATCCTACAATTAAGAATGACCTTTGACCAAAGTGTCTCTACACAACTTTTCAGCTCTCTAGACCTTTTGGAACTGGAGAAGAAGATGAAAATAGGTTTTTAAGGATGTGACCCCTCTGACCCCATTTCGGGGTCACGGGGTCACGAAATCTACAATTTAGAATCCCCATGGGCCAAGGAGTCTGCCCACAACTTTTAAGCTCTCTAGACCTTTTGGAACTGGAGAAGAAGATGAAAATAGGTTTTTAAGGATGTGACCCCTGTGACCCCATTTGGGGTCACGGGGTCACGAAATCTACAATTTAGAATCCCCATGGGCCAAGGAGTCTGCACAAAACTTTAAAGCTCTCTAGACCTTTTGGAACTGGAGAAGAAGATGAAAATAGGTTGTAAAGGATGTGACCCCTGTGACCCCATTTGGGGTCACAGGGTCACGAAATCTACAATTTAGAATCCCCATTGGCTAAGGAGTCTGCACATAAAATTTCAGCTCTGTGGAGTCATTGGCTCTGGAGAAGAAGTCGAAAAAGCGATAAGTTTACGGACGGACGGACGGACGGACGGCCGGACCCCGGACACCATGCCATGCCATAAGCCAATCGGGCCTTTCAGGCCTGATGAGCTAAAAATGGTTTTATTAAATAAAATATTTACTACTTCAATTCTTACTTTTCAAGTCTCAAATTCTCTTAACCATTTTTCAAAGCACATGTTAGAACTCACATATTTACGGATGACCTCCCTTAGTCTATATACTGACTGAAGTGTAGAGCACATAAAATCTCAAAAGTACTGTTCAAAGCTTGTTACAATGAGCTAAAAAAGGAGTAAAGAATGTTGATTTTATCCTTGAACTGCTGCAGAGAGGCCTGTAAACAAAAGGATATAGAATGTTGATTTTATCCTGCAACTGCTACCTACAAGCCTTTAAACAGAAGGGTATAGAGTGGTGTGGAATGTTGATTTGATGTCGGAACTGCTCCAGACAGGCCTTTAAACAGAAGGGTATAGAGTGGTGTGGAATGTTGATTTGATGTCGGAACTGCTCCAGACAGGCCTGTAAACAGAAGGGTATAGAGTGGTGTGGAATGTTGATTTGATGTCGGAACTGCTCCAGACAGGCCTGTAAACAGAAGGGTATAGAGTGGTGTGGAATGTTGATTTGATGTTGGAACTGCTCCAGACAAGCCTGTAAACAGAAGGGTATAGAGTGGTGTGGAATGTTGATTTGATGTCGGAACTGCTCCAGACAGGCCTGTAAACAGAAGGGTATAGAGTGGTGTGGAATGTTGATTTGATGTTGGAACTGCTCCAGACAAGCCTGTAAACAGAAGGGTATAGAGTGGTGTGGAATGTTGATTTGATGTCGGAACTGCTCCAGACAGGCCTGTAAACAGAAGGGTATAGAGTGGTGTGGAATGTTGATTTGATGTTGGAACTGCTCCTAAACAGAGAAGTGCAGGGCATTGACTGAATACATCAGGATAGAAATATTTAGATACAACATGGATGAAGCAGTCTGAGCATCGAGAATGCATGCAAGTATATGACTATGTACCTGGTTCCACAGCTGGAAGGGCGGCCACATCCCAAGGGGAGCTGCTGAACAAAGAGTAGGTCCTCGGCTGACTCATTCCCTTCCTCAATGACTTGTCACCCCTTCTACAACAAATAATCTACATTACTCCACCAAATGTCAAATAAAGACTTGTGTAAAAGGTACAAACAACTGTGTTTTAAATAACAATCTATAGCTGATGATGATATGGCATTCAGATACTAAATAATTAAATAAAGTTTGTTGGATGATTATTCTATAAATAAGGATACATTCTAAACTAGGATTGCCAAGGCAGTACTTAGGTCTTCAATGCAACTACTCGCAGACATGCCAAGTTTCATTTGGTCCAACCAGGTAGATCTACCTCGTTCCAAGGTCCCAACCAGAACGATTTCTGAATCGCCCCGCCGTCGTAATGTCGATTAACAATGATTTAAGCTTTCACTACTTTCATGTCTTATTAAAACAGTTAATCATTTCACAAAATCATTTTTTCTTAAATCAATGCAGCACATTCTTTGTTTATTTAAATTCAGGAATTTAGCTTATTTATTAATGAATTCAATTAAATTTTACAAATTATTATCTGTAATTAATATGACAAGTGATATTACTAGATGAGCGTTTGCATGACACCGCAAAAGCAGAGCAGCTCCGAAACTTAGGGTCTCGCCTTTCCCTGTTCCGCCTTCTCGTCAGCATAAATAAAATGGGAATTCTTTTTAAAAAATTTTTTTCATTATTCGAGTTATTACTCATCATCACTGGGGTCACTTTTCAAAAGTTTGTTCTTAAAACCTATTTCTTATTTCAAAATTTAATCAAAGGATTAACATGGCCTTAACCAATATCTCATGACCTTGACCTTTGACCTTCAAGGTCACACCATCAATGATCACTTTTCATCGTGTATAACAATCATGCAATGACTCAAAGTGTTCATAGTTAAAATACAGCATATTCACAAAAGCATGTTTAAGTTGTGACCTAGCTGTGACCTTGACCTTTGACATATTTTAGTGAAAACCTTTTCAAATCTTGTTCTTTCTCCATAGTTCATATATACTAAATAAGAGCCTGATAGCACAAAAAAGTTTGGAGTTATCATATTTACAAGGATTGTTGTAGTGATTTCAGAACTCATGACCTTGACATTTGACCTTGAATGTGAAAATGTCAAAATCATTCACCAGGTGTTTAAGAAAGAAATTAAGCTATCTATATGAGGTGTTAATATCTTCATGGAAAAAAGTTACTTAGTGATTTCAGAACTGGTCAGCATGACCATATCTCGTGACTTTGACCTTTGATCTTCACACAGTCAATGACAACTTTTCATTGTATGTAACAATCATGTAACGATTCAAAGTGTTAATAGTTGAAATAAGACATTTTTGCAAAAGCATGCTTAAATTGTGACCTCATTGTGACCTTGACCTTTGACGGACCTTAGTGAAAACCTTTTAAAATCTTGGCCTTTCTCCATAGTTGACATACACCAAAGAGGAGTCTTGTAGCACAAATATTTTTCAAGTTATCGTGTTTATATGGATTTTTTTAGCGATTTCAGAGTGAGTGAGTGAGTGAGTTGGGGTTTAACGCCGCTTTCAAGAGTATTTCACTTATATTGCAGCTGCTAGTATTATGGCAGGGAGAAAGCCCGCAACGCCATGTGGCTATGCACTGTGGTGAAACCTGCGAGCATCGGCTGGAACTAGCGAACCATGGGTGGTACTACGCTGAAAATCAGTGTAGCATTGCACCCAAACCTTACTGCGTGTAGAACAGTTCTCTACTGTAGACAAAGTTGCCGTGCCCCTGGCGGGATTCAAACCCCGGACCTCTGGATCCGAAGCCGAAAGACTAACCACTGCGCTATCCCGCCCCCGCGATTTCAGAACTCGTGACCTTGACCTTTGACCTTGAATGTGAACGTGTCAAAATCATTCACCAGGTGTATAAGAAAGAAACTATGTATATGAGGTGTTGATACCTTCTTGGAAAAAAGTTATTTAGCGATTTCAGAACTGGTGACCTTGACCCTATCTTGTGACCATGACCTTTCATAATCAAGGTCACACAATCAATGATCACTTTTCATTGTATACAAGTGTTTCCCACTAACATGGCAATGTCCCCCGCCGGTGACATTGAGTTAGTAAGACACATCATTGAAGCTACTTTATATATTGCATTACTGGTAAAAAGTGCCATGATGATCAGCAAATTTTAAAGGATGGATGAAATGACATATGGTCCAAATCGGATTCATTAAAATGGGATGTCAATTTGACAATTGCTCGATTTTAAATTTCTGAAATCGGTCCATAAATTACTTATATACGGCTTTTTAAAAAACCGCCTGATTTAGCCCCGGCGACCAGAATGAAAGTCTGCGGGGGTGTGACCCGTGAAGGGATGACTTCTGTGACGTATGTGGAGGAATTTGATTTTTAGCGATAGTCACAATTCAACGTAATTTCGCAACATTTTGATTGTTAATTTCACAAAGATATCTTCAATAAACCAACTTAAATTTCCCATATATCGAATGTTTAGATATCCAACTAGGTAATTCCGCAGATGACAATTACACAATTATTACACAAACATGTCTTTTTAGCGATGTAATACACCTCATAAATTCATTTAGCGGCAGTGATAATTATCATTAATTAATTAACGAGACATCGGCGGAGAAGCTATCTAGCCGCCCAGTCTATCGCTTATCACAGTCACGCCTCAGTGAGCATTTTCAAAAGGATTCGCCGAACAAATTGCGATAGTGTTAAAATGGGTGAATTAAAATCGTCTTAATTATCAATTGCAAGTGTATATTGTCTCGATTTTATGCTCAATTGATTCCGATATACAATATACGTAGAGGTAATCATCTGTCATTCTTGAGAAAAATGCATTTCATCTATCCTTTAAGACTTTGGGTGCTTGGGTTCATGATATATCGTGTTAGTAAGAGTTCTAAAAGTGTTCAAAGTGTAGAGGACCTCTACTAGAGGTGACCTTGAAAATAAGGTCACGGTCACCAAATGACTGGTGTCAGCGTCATCATCCAATGTAGACTGACACCAAATTTGATAACATTTGGTCCAACCGGTCATGATATATCGCGTAAGCAAGAGTTCTAATTTGAAGACTTTGGATGCAATGTTTCATGAGATATCGCCTTAACAAGAGTTCAAAGAGTGGTCAAAGTGTCGTGGTGACCTTGAAAATAAGGCCAAGGTCACCAAAATTGACTGGTGTCTGCGTGTTCCCATAATGTAGGCAAACACCAAATTTGAAGACTTTGGATGCAACGCTCCATGAGATATCGCGTAAACAAGAGTTCAAAAAGTGGTCAAAGTGTCTAGGTGACCTTGAAAATAAGGGCAAGGTCACCAAAATTATCTGGTGTCTGTGTCTTCCCACAATGTAGGCAGACATCAAATTTGAAGACTTTGGATGCAACGCTTCATAAGATATCGCGTAAACAAGAAATGTGACGGACGGAAGGACGGACGGATGTACGTACAGACGCCGCTGAATACATAGTCCCCCGTTCCGCGTTGTGGCGGGGGACAATAACAATCATGTAATGATTCAAAGTGTTAATAGTTGAAATAAGACATTTTTGCAAAAGCATGCTTAAGTCGTGACATCATTGTGACCTTGACTTTTGACGAACCTTAGCAAAAACCTTTTCAAATCTTGGCCTACCTCCATAGTTGACATACACCAAAGAAGAGTCTTGTAGCATAAATATTTTTTCAAGTTATCGTGTTGACAAGGATTTTTTAGCGATTTCAGAACTCATGACCTTGACCTTTGACCTTGAATGTGAACATGTCAACAAAATTCCCCAGGGGTATAAATAAGAAGTTATGTATATGAGTTCTCAAAACCTTCTAGGAAAAAGTTATAGCCAATACAAAACGCGGCGGCGGCGACGAAAACTGAGTTGACTTAGTCGGAGCTGCTAAATTTATGCAAATTGACAGTTTTAATTAATTGTCATGGTTCTGATTGTTCAAATAATATGTTGATGGTATAAATGTTGAGTACAAGCCAAAATATTTATTAAATGTACATAAAAATCATCATAAGAGAATTAACAAGATGTGTTTGTTAAACACGGATGCCCCGGTAAGAGGAAAGAATGGCCTTTATTCCCATATAAAAATCGCAATTGCGCTTACAAAACTGAAAATACAATCGCCGAGAGATAGGTGATTTTCGCACTTTTTATATTTGAAACATGTGGCGCATTTACCACAACATGCCGCGGTTCTCTATTTCTAATAAACTACTTGGGATATTTTCATAATTTTTTTTATCACTATAAAGATAAAAGAGTTGTCTTCAATTCCATATAAAATACGTGTATATTCGGCAATAACTTTTGATGCGCCAAGTGCCGCACAGAAGGTGATATTCGGCTTTGAATAAGTGGCGCTCTTATATCATCATTACAGGCTTTATAACTTTTTAACCGCAAGTCCGATTTTTATAATTTTTATATCACTATAAAGAGGAAAACATTGTCTTCAATTCCATATGCGCATTTTAATTTTTTTTTAGGTAAATGAGGTTCGTGTCATTCCGACGTATGAATATTTCTGCTATATATGTTGAGAGGGCATGGGAAGCCATTCCCAATAGAATCCGGGGTTCGTCCCACAGGATTGTTCCTTGGAGCCTCTCGTTCTCAAAAGAGAACATGGGAAACTTGTCCCGCGATTGAATCCGGGATCCGCCCCGAAAGATTGGTTACGGGAATTCCCGGAGAGCATGGGAGTATGTTCCCATGGGTCCGGGCTCCGCCTCGAGAGACTGCTCCTTGGATG
Source organism: Gibbula magus (assembly GCA_936450465.1). Taxonomy (NCBI): domain Eukaryota; kingdom Metazoa; phylum Mollusca; class Gastropoda; order Trochida; family Trochidae; genus Gibbula; species Gibbula magus. The sequence goes on along the minus strand of OW388301.1, from coordinate 9,974,246 downwards.
CTCTGCTTCTCAAAAAGAGAAGTCATTCGGCAACTGACAACACGAGCTTCCCTGACGTAGTAGTATATTTTCCGGGCCTCGCGGCCGGTGCTACACGTCGTCGAGGAAATCAGAAAATGGTCCCTTTGACAAATGCGTAGGCAAAATCTGCGAGATGTCAGAAGCCTTCGGCGCTTGCGGCCCGGTCATCCTAGATGCGCCAGGAGTTACTGAAACTGGCAAATGAACGTCCATGAAGCTCACATTCATTATCTCTGTATGTTTATTGTCTCTAATCACATGCTATATCTTGCATACATCTAACACATTTTCAATCATTTACAGGTTGAAGAATAATGCTGCGTATGTTCCCACGAGAGAATAAATCAACGAGATCCAAGTTGATGAAGCCTCTGATATGGAGTCAACTGATGACAGTGATGGCAGCAGTGGTTTATAGACAGTGATGATGCATATGATCGGGACACTGTCATAGATCGTGAACATGGTGACACAGATGGTCTGAGTGATATAGATACAGAGATTGCCAGAAACATTCTAGCCGCCGGTAATTCCACCGAAGAAGACTTTAGTGGTTTTGAGGAGGAGTTTGTCGACATACCACAATATAATCAAGCCTATTCCCAGACGTTTGATGAGTGGGTGGATGGTCCGCGGCCACGTGTAAATTTGCCTTTCACTGGTCAAACTGGGCTGCGCCAGTTCATAGAACCTCCTGAGAACCCTCAACCTATTGACTTTTTCGATTTTTGTTTCTACATGAAGATGACTAACAGGATATGGCAACGGAAACCAATAGATATTTCAAACAAGCAATGGAAGACAAAATTCTAAGACCATGTTCAAGAATGCAACAGTGGCAAGACACAAATGCAGAAGAGATGAAGGTAGTTGTAGCCATGACAATAGCCATGTCATCAGTTGTGCAGAGAAACTTTGCTGAGTACTGGTCAACAAGTGATGTTACCTCAACGCCTTTCTTCGCCAAGTGCATGCCCCGAGACAGGTTTTGGCTTCTTATAACCTACCTACATTTGTCAGACAACAAGAAGATGCTGGGCCGTAACAACCCGAACTTTTCACCAATAAATAAACTGGGACACTTGTATAACCGGATAGTTCACCGTTTTTCAAGAGTGTATAAACCGCATTAAAACATTTCAGTCGACGAGGGCATGGTGCCCTTGAAAGGTAACTTATCTTTCAAAGTTTATCTTCCCGACAAGCCTAAGAAGTATGGGATAAAGGCTTTCATGTTGTGTGACTCGCACAACGGATACGTTTGCAAGTTCAAACTCTACACTGGAAAAACAAATGAACCGGTTTCTGAAGGTGGCAAATCTTATGATGTAGTCATGGAATTGGTGAACGACTACGTTGGACAGGGGCATCACATGTTTATGGACAACTATTATTCGTCCACAAATCTGTACATAAACTTGTGGGAGCGAGGAATCGGTGCCACAGGGACGTTGAGAGCCAATCGAAAGAGCCTTCCTGATTCTGTCAAGAAGCCTAAAAAGAAAGCAAAGCAAGGGGACATGACAGTTTCTCACAACCATGACCTACTCGTTGTTCGCTACGAAGATAGAAAATCAGTACTTCTCATGTCTACTGTTGAAGATACACAACTTGAACAAACAGGGAAGAAGAACCGGGCAACAGGGGAACCAGTTCTCAAGCCGTGCATTGTAACATCGTACAACAAGTACATGGGAGGTGTTGATCGGGCCGACCAGATGTTGTAACACACTCCGTTCCGAGTGAAGACCCTGAAGTGGTGGAAACGGGTTTGGTTTCACGTTCTCAACGGTGCCTTGTTGAACTCTTATATCATTTATAAAGAATATAGCCAAGATAAACCTCTAAAAACAAGTCGGGAATACAGGAAGGCTTTGGCGCAACATATAGTAACATTTGCGGACAAGGAACGAGTTCCATCGCTGTGCAGACGTTCTCGTGGTCGGCCGAGCACGAGCGACGAGAGTGTCACTCGTCTTCATGGACGTCACTTTCCGACGGAGATTCAGGCTGTCGGAAGGAAGAAAAACATCACAAGGATGTGTGTGGTATGCTCTAAGGCAAAACGCGCGGTCCTCGCAAAACAGATAGAAGAAGGCAATCGCAAGCAAGGAAGAGAAAACGAGTAGGCAGAGAGTCTTCTTATAAATGTACAGATTGTAATGTTGCTCTGTGCGCCGCATCATGCTTCAAACTCTATCACACAGCCACTGACTACACCAGGGCTTACATCACTGCCACAGACAAAGAAAGAAATGAACAAGATAATGAAGAAGAAGAAAATTGAAAGTAAAGAGAGCCGAAATGTGGACGAGTATATAATCATTATATACAGACCTTGTTAGGTCCCTACAGCTGTTCTGCTGTTCTGCGCACTACCGCAGGTAAATATGTGTGTATATTTGTACATAAATGCAATGTAATTTTATTGTAATATATGTCATTGCAAATAAAATATTTTTAATTTTGTCAAAGAGACAGAGAAAGTGAATGCGAGCTTTCATTGGAAGTTCAGCCAAAACTGCATCATAAATACCACCCATAAATGCTGAACCAGGTGGCCAAATTTCATAAAACTTACATGGTGTAAAGAGGAAAAATTGGCTTTGATTCCATATAAAATTTACACATGTGCACGAATACTAAAGTTGCGGCTCTTGCCGTAAGATGCGTGATACTCAAAAAGTTGCCTCAAAGTACCGAGGGTACCTTCCTTTCGCACGCTATAGCTAAGTTGCGCATTTTTTTTCTCTTTACATCATCGTAAAGAGCAATAAATTGTTTTTATTTCCATGTATCGTTGTATATGCGCAGCGAAAAATAAACATGCGGCAAGTGATGCGGCAAGTGATGCGGCAATTGAATTCTCTAAGTACTGGGGGTGCCTTCCTTACGCTCTTCATATATTGTGAACCATTTGATCTATTCCAATAATTTTTATATCATAGTAAAGAGGAATAAATTGTTTTCAAGTACATACGTGTTTCACATGCGCGCGAAAAGTATTTACGATTTTATAAAGCTGGAAATAAGGACAAACTTTACACCGCGCAACATGTATTGCATTCGCCGCAGTGATAAGTGTATGCTGTGCTCATTAGTACCCATTAGTCCATGCGCGCTCAGCTCTGGCACCCTTGAGGAGGTCTGGAGGAGGTTACGGTACTGTAATTAGCCCAGTCCCGGGGGGACCAAGCAGTGCCAGTAACTTGGTGTGCGTCGGGACGCATTCACGTGGTACTGTCGGGGTAGCGTCACTCTCCTTTCGTTGGTTATATTTTCTGAACCATAGGTCGTATTCTAATATTTTTTATGTCATGGTAAAGAGGAATAAATTGTCTACAAGTACATATAAAATTCGCAATATGCGCTCTCAGGAGTTTTGATTTCACAAATCTGGAAATAAAGACAAACTTTAGATGACAATAGAATTATAACCAAAGGTCGCATTCTAATAATTTTTATATCATTGTAGAGACAAACATCTGGTCTTCAAATCCATATATAAATTACAGTAGCGCGCTCCAAATTTATGATGTTATAAGGCCCGAATTTAAGACAATTTTTACAAAGTAATAGAAAAGTAAAGACAAATCGTAGAAAATTCATTCAAAGTCGCGGGTATGAAGTAACCATTAGTGTACGGGTGCAGTGACTTGAATTTGTATTCAACGCCCGTATATAGTCCGTCTTCGCCATGTAGATGCGGTATATTTCGTAAAAACGGTAACAGAATCGACGCCTGGAAATTCCGCCAGCAGAGCTTAATTAGTGCCTATGCCAAACTACTGCTGCGAGCTGCGAGCCTGTAAATTCCGCCACAGGGGCTAAAATTGGTAAAATATAAATACGCAACTTGAGGGTTAAAATCAGTTTTGGCTTTCAGAATGTCAAGTTTTCAAACAAAATGACAATTTTTTTTTTTAGGTTTTTAAGGATGCTACAGAGCTAGGTTTTAAGGAACAATTAATACTTATGAAATATCATTACCGGTATAGGGATTAAGACCTTTGTCATTGAAATTGAAATACTTTTTTCTCTCATTTGACATACTTGTTAAATTTGAACTTTACAAGATAAAGTAAAGAACTGTTTTTAAAAAAAAACATCAATCAGTTTATCCAAATCTATTTTAATTTGACTAATTGACTAATTTGATAAGCTGGCATGATGTTCCAATAAAAATAGAGCCATGGGCTCTGTAGCTCATCAGGATTTCATTGATTTATTATCTAAGGTTGAATATCTAAGTTATCTCGAGTAATACATTGGTATCAAGCAAAAAATAGGTTTTTAGATCATGACCCCTGTGACCCATATTTGAAGTCACAGGGTCACCAATCCTACAATTAAGAATCACTTTTGACCAAAGAGTCTCTACACAACAGTTCACCTTTCTAGAGCTTTATATACTTGAGATAAAGATGATAATAGGTTTTTGGGTCATGACCCGTGACCTAGATTGGGGTCACAGGGTCACGAAATCTACAATTTAGAATCCCCATTGGCCAAGGAGTCTGCACACAACTTTTTAGCTCTCTAGACCTTTTGGAACTGGAGAAGAAGATCAAAATAAGTTTTTATGGATGTGACCCCTGTGACCCCATTTTGGGTCACAGGGTCACGAAATCTACAATTTAGAATCCCCATTGGACAAGGAGTCTGCACTCAACTTTTTAGGTCTCTAGACTTTTTGGAACTTGAGAAGAAGATGAAAATAGGTTTTTAAGGATGTGACCCCTGTGATCCCATTTGGGGTCACGGGGTCATGAAATCTACAATTTAGAATCCCCAATAGCCAAGGAGTCTGCACACAACTTTTCAGCTCTCTAGACCTTTTGAAACTTGAGAAGAAGATGAAAATAGGTTTTTAAGGATGTGACCCCTGTGCCCACATTTGGGGTCACGGGGTCACGAAATCTACAATTTAGAATCCCCATTGGCCAAGGAGTCTGCACACAACTTTTCAGCATTCTAGACCTTTTGGAACTGGAGAAGAAGATCAAAATAAGTTTTTATGGATGTGACCCCTGTGACCCCATTTTGGGTCACAGGGTCACGAAATCTACAATTTAGAATCCCCATTGGCCAAGGAGTCTGCACACAACTTTTCAGCTCTCTAGACCTTTTGGAACTGGAGAAGAAGATCAAAATAAGTTTTTATGGATGTGACCCCTGTGACCCCATTTTGGGTCACAGGGTCACGAAATCTACAATTTAGAATCCCAATTGGACAAGGAGTCTGCACACAACTTTTCAGCTCTCTAGACCTTTTGGAACTGGAGAAGAAGATGATATAGGTTTTTAAGGATGTGGCCCCTGTGACCCCATTTGGGGTCATGGGGTCACGAAATCTACAATTTAGGATCACCATTGGCCAAGGAGTCTGCACATAAAATTTCAGCTCTGTGGAGTTATTGGTTCTGGAGAAGAAGTCGAAAAAGCGAAAAGTTTACGGATGGACGGATGGACGGACGGACGGACGGACGCCGGACACCATATGCCATGTCATAAGCCCATCGGGCCTTTCAGGCCTGATGAGCTAAAAATATAAAAAATTCAAAACAAAAAAATCAAAATTATGTTACTGAACACAAAATGATAGAAATATGTAATTACTTGTCTGATTCATTGTTTATTATCAACAAAACAAAATTTTTCAAACAAAACACATTAATCAACATTTTATGAAAAGTACTAAATTTGGCATTTTTCTCTGGTATTGAGGCCAAAATGCCCCTGGTATACAAAGGAAGGTATATAAAAAAAAATCCTCTGTAGAAAGCAACTTTTGAAAAAATATTTGCAGTATGTAGAGGGTTAAAGATGATGCCTTAAATTAGGTAGCCAAGATGTCTACTCATCAGTTGGAGATTGCCTTTGGCATATGTTGTGTTGTCAGATAGAATGTAATTTTCCTAAACTAAAATAGTAAACTAATATGTTTTTGGATTACTATATGTATTGTGAAATGTATGTTGAGTATGTGATGTGAAATATTTGAATAATGAAGTAATTTATATAATGAATTAACTAGTACATATATGTTCTGAATTGCTAATGTATTTTGGATATTTCTATGAAGAAAGTTTTAGTTTAATTTGGGTATTGGCTATCCCATGATCATATTATCATAGGCTAAAAATTAGTAAATTACCACTATTAATTATTTTAATTTTTAATTTTTTTTTACAAAGAAAGATATTAGTTTAATTCATTAGATGTATTCATATTCTGTAGTAGTATTCAAATAATATGCATCTTCCTATATTCAGCATACACTTTAAACATTACATTCAGTCAGAGATATAGTAGTAGACATTTTAGCTATTTTGAATTGATATCTTGTTGTTGTTGATCTTTAGACCAAGTGTAAAAACCCCTAGGGACAATTAAGATAATCCAGTTAGTCACTTTGATTCCTTTAACCTTGCTAATTTTTTACTTAACCAGACATGCCAATCTATTAGAATAATGAACCGTCTACTATATTTATCTACTGTCAACTTAATTACTCTTCGGATCAATGAGGCATAACCATCTCTTTGGCTATATAAACCTGATGGGACATCATAGAGAGAGTGAGAGATCAGCTCCAAGTGCTCGTAAAATCTCCAATGCACCATCAGTAGAGAGAGTAGATTCGCTTTTGGAGCTCGAGCATCAAACTCTGACATGTCTTTAATCAGTTAGGTCAGGACTCAGCAACAGGACTATCTCAGCTCCAGGGGTAAAACTCTGTTTTGATAATTCGCCCCTGGAAGCATCAGCTGTTGTCTACAAGTTGTACTTGTTACCATGTTGCTATAATTGTTCCTGTAAATAAATGTGTGCATAACTGTTCAAGGACCTTGGATTTCTTCTGCCTAGAGCTTAATTTCCTGTTATATTGAGACAGCCCATCAACACAAATATTGTATGTTTGGATTACTACAAGTGAGACCTTGTCCAAACATAATGTTCCGCTGACAAGCTTAACGTGCAAGCTCACATGCTGAAAAAATTTAATAGAATAATGCCCAAAAAATTATTGAGAATAATGTCAAGGTCACAAAAATCTAATCAGCCTCTTATCTTCGCCAGAAGAAGCTATGTGTAAGAAATGAAGAGAATCAAGTGAAGGATTCTTGAGTTATCCCGCTAACAAGGGTAAAATGGCAAAGTCTTGTTGTGACCTTGCAATGAAGGTCAAGGTCACAAACTCTGTAGGAACATTACTCTCCCTATGATGAATCCATATGCAAAATATGAAAAGAATCCAGCGGATAGTACTTGAGTTATTCCATTTCGTACATACATACGCATAACATACAGACAGACGCAGCCGAATACTATATATATTCCCCGCTTCGCGCAAAATGCATGGCAGGGGATTATGAGATGGGTTATGCCAGAGTTACATTCCTTCTTGATTGGTACATGAGAAGCGGGCTGAGTGTCACATCTGTTAAGTAATTAAAGTTTCTTAGTATTACATGTCCTATCATATTCTGTTCATTTGGAGATGAAACTGCAATAAGTACCTCACGGAAGAAATCCCTGAAGAACAGAATATGGGTTTTCTACCTAGATGAGACTGTTATACATGGATAGACATATTCCCCAACATAGTTGAACTACTTCAATTGAAAATTAACAAACCTGTCATCTGTTCCAAAGTTTTCCGGTTTAGGAGTTCCCTGAAAGGTAAAATATTTTTATGTTCAAGTATGATTTTGCATAAGATACGATTACTATTAATCATATATTCTTTTTCAAAATAAAATGTACTTATCTATTAAATGTCTTCTTTCAGAGTTGAATATCTTAAAATGACAAGCTAATCCAACTAATCAGCTTATTCAGTTTTCGATACATAACACAAGATAAACGTTTGCAAAATCAGAGCAGCCCCGAAACTGAAGGTCTCACCTCCCCTGTTCTGCATTCTCCATAGCCACAACAAAATGCGCACATTTTTATTAATAAACCGAATAAGATAATTGAACATTCCATTCAATAAATCGCATATTTAGCGAAAACTTTTTCAAATCTTCCATCATCCTGAAACGTAACAAATAAAACCTTTGCCTGTCTCTCCTGAGTTTGTTTCCTTTGGATGGACACCACCCTTGATTCATTTCTCTAATACCCTTTGGATGGACACCACCCTTGATTCATTTCTCTAATACCCTTTGGATGGTCACCAGCCTTGATTAATTTCTCTAATACCCTTTGGATGGACACCACCCTTGATTCATTTCTCTAATACCCTTTGGATGGACACCACCCTTGATTCATTTCTCTAATACCCTTTGGATGGACACCACCCTTGATTCATTTCTCTAATACCCTTTGGATGGACACCACCCTTGATTCATTTCTCTCAAAACCCTTTGGATGGTCACAACCCTTGATTCATTTCTCTAATACCCTTTGGATGGTCACCAGCCTTGATTCATTTCTCTAATACCCTTTGGATGGACACCACCCTTGATTCATTTCTCTAATTCCCTTTGGATGGTCACCACCCTTGATTCATTTCTCTAATACCCTTTGGATGGTCACCACCCTTGATTCATTTCTCTAATACCCTTTGGATGGTCACCAGCCTTGATTCATTTCTCAAATACCCTTTGGATGGTCACCACCCTTGATTCATTTCTCTAATACCCTTTGGATGGACACCAGCCTTGATTCATTTCTCTAATACCCTTTGGATGGACACCACCCTTGATTCATTTATCTAATACCCTTTGGATGGACAACACCCTTGATTCATTTCTCTAATACGCTTTGGATGGACACCACCCTTGATTCATTTCTCTAATACCCTTTGGATGGTCAGCACCCTGGATTCATTTCTCTAATACGCTTTGGATGGACACCACCCTTGATTCCTTTCTCTAATACCATTTGGATGGTCCCCACCCTTGATTCATTTCTCTAAAACCCTTACAAAAAAATCTACAGTGTTGCAAAAGTTCTGCTACATTGCAGCAGTGTTGCATCTTGGAGTGAAACGTTGTTGCTGGAGTAAAACCGTTGTCCATCAGCTCATAGTCGTAAACTTATTATTAACGACAATGGTCCAGCTTTAATGAGCAAGGCTGAACAATGCAGCAATGGTTGCGTTACACATAATTTGTAATGAGGAGATATTTATAAGGTCTGAAAGACTTATGGTTATTGTCTGGATTCTTTTTATTATTATTTGTACGATTTTGTGTATCACTTTATGATTGGCTGGACAGATTTTTTTTAAAACTTTCAGAGATGGTATATATCATCAGGATCTTAATTGAAGTGGAATTTTGATTGGTTTACCTGCATTAAAGGTCTAGTCTGGTTCTAGATTTCTTTTTTTGATATAAGCAAAATTTTCAAAATTCACTTAGAGACTTACAACTTTTTGTCAAAGGATGCGCAATGACAATGCGAGCAAAAATAGCAAATTATGGCATATTCGTAGGTGGTCACAGGTGACATCTTTATTTTTGACACTTTGACACAAGATTTTTCGACCCCATGCACATCTTCTTCTCTAAAGATACTAGCACCTCAAAGTTGGAATTTGAATATTTCTACAGCTGAAGCATTGATGACTTCATGGTGTGTTTTTTCATTACCCTAATACTTTTTGCACAGAAGTTCAAAGTTGGGTGACTTTATTCATTGTACCTTTTTCAAGTGGCAATAACTCCCCAATTGCATGATTTTTTTAGGGCTGCTTGACAAATATGTTGTCTAAAGGAATCAATAATAAAAGTGTGCAGAAACAGTCATTTTCTGTCACAATAAAGGATGAAGAATGATAGAAAATAAGGGTTTAAATTGTTTTCATTGGGAAAATTTTCAAAATTGTATTCGTCCATTTTCTTCATTAAAAATTATATAAATTCAACTGAAGTACATATCAAAAGAGTAATGAACAGTATTCAACCACCATTAAAAGCAAATCAGTTAAATATACAACTTAAACAACTATCAAGTACAAGTGAATAAATTTTAAAAAGCAATTTACATATTTGACAAAAATGATAGTCCAGCTCCCAACAGCTTCTTTCAGAGATCAAAGCTACTACTGAAGCAACGGAACATTGTCCTACCCAGCAAAAAGAAAGCTGACTTCCAGCGTACAGCCATCATGAATGACCAACCACCATGGATGTGGTCCCCTCCTTCAATAGAGATTAATCTTCCAGACAATGCATCTAAAAGCGAAATTCCAGAGCGGTTGCACCAACTCTCTCTAGAACTCATTCATGAGAAATATCAGGACTACTCTAAGATATACACAGATGGTTCTCTTGACCTTTCTGCTGAGCGAGCAGGAGCAGGAATATTTTTCATCACACTGGTGAAGAAACCATTATTCCACTTCCTCCCAGTTCCATCTTGGAAGCAGAGCTAGTCGCCATTGAAAGAGCTCTTCAAGTTATATCAACAGCAGATGATCTGGATGCCAAATATGTTATCCTCATATGTTTCATTTCTCTAATACCCTTTGGATGGACACCACCCTTGATTCATTTCTCTAATACCCTTTGGATGGTCACCAGCCTTGATTCATTTCTCTAATACCCTTTGGATGGACACCACCCTTGATTAATTTCTCTAATACCCTTTGGATGGACACCACCCTTGATTCATTTCTCTAATACCCTTTGGATGGACACCAGCCTTGTTTCATTTCTCTAATACCCTTTGGATGGTCACCACCCTTGATTAATTTCTCTAATACCCTTTGGATGGTCACCAGCCTTGATTCATTTCTCTAATACCCTTTGGATGGACACCACCCTTGATTAATTTCTCTAATACCCTTTGGATGGACACCACCCTTGATTCATTTCTCTAATACCCTTTGGATGGACACCAGCCTTGATTCATTTCTCTAATACCCTTTGGATGGACACCACCCTTGATTCATTTCTCTAATTCCCTTTGGATGGACACCACCCTTGATTCATTTCTCTAATACCATTTGGATGGTCACCAGCCTTGATTCATTTCTCTAATACCCTTTGGATGGTCACGACCCTTGATTCATTTCTCTAATACCCTTTGGATGGTCACCAGCCTTGATTCATTTCTCTAATACCCTTTGGATGGACACCACCCTTGATTCATTTCTCTAATACCCTTTGGATGGTCAACACCCTTGATTCATTTCTCTAATACCCTTTGGATGGTCACCAGCCTTGATTAATTTCTCAAATATCCTTTGGATGGACACCAGCCTTGATTCATTTCTCTAATACCCTTTGGATGGACACCAGCCTTGATTCATTTCTCTAATACCCTTTGGATGGACACCACCCTTGATTCATTTCTCTAATACCCTTTGGATGGTCACCACCCTTGATTCATTTCTCTAATACCCTTTGGATGGTCACAACCCTTGATTCATTTCTCTAATACCCTTTGGATGGACACCACCCTTGATTCATTTCTCTAATACCCTTTGGATGGTCACCACCCTTGATTCATTTCTCTAATACCCTTTGGATGGTCACCAGCCTTGATTCATTTCTCAAATACCCTTTGGATGGACACCAGCCTTGATTCATTTCTCTAATACCCTTTGGATGGTCACCACCCTTGATTCATTTCTCTAATACCCTTTGGATGGACACCACCCTTGATTCATTTATCTAATACCCTTTGGATGGACAACACCCTTGATTCATTTCTCTAATACCCTTTGGATGGACACCAGCCTTGTTTCATTTCTCTAATACCCCTTGGATGGACACCACCCTTGATTCATTTCTCTAATACCCCTTGGATGGACACCACCCTTGATTCATTTCTCTAATACCCTTTGGATGGTCACCACCCTTGATTAATTTCTCTAATGCCCTTTGGATGGTCACCACCCTTGATTCATTTCTCTAATACCCTTTGGATGGACACCAGCCTTGTTTCATTTCTCTAATACCCTTTGGATGGTCACCACCCTTGATTCATTTATCTAATACCCTTTGGATGGTCACCAGCCTTGATTCATTTCTCTAATACCCTTTGGATGGACACCACCCTTGATTCATTTCTCTAATTCCCTTTGGATGGACACCACCCTTGATTCATTTCTCTAATACCATTTGGATGGTCACCAGCCTTGATTCATTTCTCTAATACCCTTTGGATGGTCACCACCCTTGATTCATTTATCTAATACCCTTTGGATGGTCACCAGCCTTGATTCATTTCTCTAATACCCTTTGGATGGACACCACCCTTGATTCATTTCTCTAATACCCTTTGGATGGTCAACACCCTTGATTCATTTCTCTAATACCCTTTGGATGGTCACCAGCCTTGATTAATTTCTCTAATACCCTTTGGATGGACACCAGCCTTGATTCATTTCTCTAATACCCTTTGGATGGACACCAGCCTTGATTCATTTCTCTAATACCCTTTGGATGGACACCACCCTTGATTCATTTCTCTAATACCCTTTGGATGGACACCACCCTTGATTCATTTCTCTAATACCCTTTGGATGGTCACAACCCTTGATTCATTTCTCTAATACCCTTTGGATGGACACCACCCTTGATTCATTTCTCTAATACCCTTTGGATGGTCACCACCCTTGATTCATTTCTCTAATACCCTTTGGATGGTCACCAGCCTTGATTCATTTCTCAAATACCCTTTGGATGGACACCCCAGCTAACACACAACGTAATCCTGACGTTGTGGGAAGGTCGTATTTTGGTAACGTAATTTCTTGACGTTGCTGCGACGTTTATAGTACGGAAAACCTAACGTAAATTCCCAACGTTGTGACTACGTTGTAGATTACGTACTTATCACGTCACTAAAACGTAATCATGTAACGTTGAGCCGTACGTCCTTACAACGTCATAAATTCGTACTTCATTCAGAATACAAAATGATAAAATTATCTAATATCTATTCACAGTCGTTCTTTAAATAAACAAATATATTAGTATAAACAGTTAGTAAAGACCAAACAGTCGTTAAATGTTGTTTTTCTGGTAATGTGATTTCTGGACGTTGCTACGACGTAGTAATTACGTAAGCCCTAACGTAATTTCTCAACGTTGTGACAACGTTGTAGTTAACGTACGTACCACGTCATTAAAACGCAGTAATGTTACGTTGTGTCTTACGTCCTGACAACGTCATTAACACGTACTTCATTCAGAATACAAAATGATAAAAGTAAGTAAAAAATATCAAACATTTATTCACAGTCGTTCTTTAAATACACAAATATATCAGTATAAACAGTTAGTAAAGACCTAACAGTCATTAAATGTTGTTTTTCTGGTAATGTGATTTCTGGACGTTACTACGACGTAGTAATTACGTAAGCCCTAACGTAATTTTTCAACGTTGTGACAACGTTGAAGTTAACGTACTTATCACGTCATTAACATGCAGTAATGTTACGTTGTGCCTTACGTCCTGACAACGTAATAAACACGTACTTCATTCAGAATACAAAATGATAAAAGTAAGTAAAAAATATCAAACATTTATTCACAGTCGTTCTTTAAATACACAAATATATCAGTATAAACAGTTAGTAAAGACCTAACAGTCGTTAAATGTTGTTTTTCTGGTAATGTGATTTCTGGACGTTGCTACGACGTAGTAATTACGTAAGCCCTAACGTAATTTCTCAACGTTGTGACAACGTTGTAGTTAACGTACTTATCACGTCCCCCAAACGCATTAATGTTACGTTGGCCTTACGTCCTTACAACGTCATAAACACGTACTTCATTCAGAATACAAAATGATAAAAGTATGTAAAAAAATATCAACCATCTATTCACAGTCGTTCTTTAAATACACAAATAAATCAGTATAAACAGTTAGTAAAGACCAAACAGTCGTTAAATGTTGTTTTTTCTGGTAATGTGATTTCTGGACGTTGCTACGACGTAGTAATTACGTAAGCCCTAACGTTATTTCTCAACGTTGTGACAACGTTGTAGTTAACGTACTTATCACGTCATTAAAATGCAGTAATGTTACGTTGTGCCTTACGTCCTGACAACGTCATAAAAACGTACTTAATTCAGAATACAAAATGATAAAAGTAAGTAAAACATCTATTCACAGTCATTATTTAAATACACACGAGAATCATTATGAATATTTACTAGAGACCAAACGGTGGGTCGAGCCTTCATTTTGGTAACGTAATTTCTTGACGTCGCTACGATTTTGTTGTTACGTAACATCTTACGTAAATTCCAAACGTTGTGACGATGTTATGTTTACATACTTATCACGTCACTACAACGTAGAATTGTAACGTTGAACCTTACATCACCACAACGTCATAAACATGTACTTATTTCAGAACATAACATTTTAACTGTAAGTCAATTATATCAAACATATACACATGGGAAAAGTTTAGCGTTAGGTTATTCTGAGAAATTAAAGTGAATATTGGTTGCTCTAATGTGAGCAATTCATTCTTTCAAGTCAACTGGTCAAAAGAAGTCATTAGTTAAAGGAGGTCTATGGGGCTAATGAGCCCGCTGATGGCGAACGCGTTGCGTGCTGGTGACATGGTCACGTGACTCGGACTGGGCGCAGTATGAACTATGAACTATCAAAATCACGAAATTTTGAAAATACAATTTCAATAAAAATAGTCTACTGACGAAATCTTGTCAGTGTTTACTGTAATAGCCTACAGCAAAGAAATGCGCTTTATTAACAGATTGAACCGGAAAGAATCCAATATGTATTGAAAAAACATGAATACGGCAATTTTTTCAATGATAGTTCAAACAATTTGCACGAAGAAATCTTTCATTAAACCTAAGTTTCTCGTATCGAAAGTGATTAATTCAATTCAAGTACAGTAACGCTCTCACAACATCACATTTTACTTTAGAATACGGAGGTGCTTGATTATTTCCATGTGCATTTATGCATATTAATCATTCTTCAAATACAGACAAGGTTCAGAATAAACAGTTTGTACAGCCCACATGATGGATAAACTCTTTATTCTTGTAATGTTATTTCTCAACATTGTGGCGACATTGTAAATTGTGTACTTTTCATAATTATGTACTTATAATGTAACGTTGGGCCTCACGTCCTTACAACGTCATAATAACGTACTTATCTCAGAATATATAAGATAACTCATACCCAATGAAAGTACTCAATTACTAAAAAAAGTATGTCATCTCCATCAAAATCGCATTTTCTGTGAAATCTTTGATTCAATGCGACACTTATTCGATTTAAATTAATGCAAGTAACTCGATCATTAGTGAGAAGAAAGGTCAAACATATATTCATGGTCATTCTTTAGATATACATAGGAATCACTATAAACGGTTACTATAGACCAAACCGCCGTGTAAAGCCTTTATATTGGTAACATGATATCTCGACGTCGCTGCAACGTATTTAGTACGTAAACCCTAACGTAATTTCTCAACGTTGTGACGACGTTGTAGTTAACGTACTTGTCACGTCACTAAAACGTAGTAAAGAAACACTGGTCATTACGTCCTCGAACCATCATAATAACGTTCTTTCTTAGAATATATAATGAGAAAAATAAGTCAATTTATAATATATTGTGAATACATTTCCACGTGTACCTTATATATATGCTTAGTTGATGATTATGAAAAGAGGCTCATGTTGATTAATTATGAAATCCCGAAATTTGTCTAGAGCATGTTATTGCGAATATAATCTTTTAACTATGTAATTTTCTTAATATTTAGAGTTTACGCAAAATTGAGAGCTGTAGTTACTTTTATGTAAGCTGTGAACACGAATAGAATGTTGAAATTACCCTCATAATAATTTGTTTTAAAGAACATTCTTTTGAATGCCGTTTCCATGGTCTGATGTCATAATATGGTCAGTTGTTTTGACATCACATAATTGGAGCCATTTTCACATTTAATGGTCCAGGGAAATGTCGATGATTTAGAAATTGTTTAACCCAGTCGTTACTTCTTTATCTCAGAATATACAATATGAAACGAGCTAAATGTGTTTCTTTGCAATAAACTAGCTTTCGATCGTTCGTTCTATACAAATCAACAATTTCATAAAAAATGCTATTGAACATGACACCGTTTAGTATTATCTCTGAGTTAACATGAGCTAACTGAGTTGACATTTATAATACGAGCACAAACACAAATATCACGTTTGCCATTGTAACCTTGTAACAAAACAATTAAAATCCCACTTGTTTCGTACCAGTCGTGTACAGTATATGATAATATAGCATACTTTCTCGGGTAATAATCTGTATAAATACTACACACAGCGATCAGTGTCTTTACGAATCTCGTATGGATTCTATTATAGGTTATGTTTCCTCAAATACCGAAGGAATATCTTCGTTATGTGTAATTGGAAAACAATGAGATCTCATACAACACGTCTTCTGTGACAGGTATATGTATATTTCAACGTCAAACACATAAAAAACATATTGTCATAATACCTTATCATATAATTTGGTGTGAGAAACAGTTACTCAGTGAAATAAACCTTGTACCTTCTACAGTGATGATAACCTTTATCGACACTCAGCAGAGTGACGTGTATTTGCCAAAGTCGTACATTTACCATTGCAATCATTCATTTTCAACATAAAACACAAAACCTATATGATAAATGGAATGTCTGTTTGTACTATGCTTGCAAAATACCATGTTTATCTGATCTCCTGATGTAGAAAAGTATGTATTTCACTCGTGGCTTCGCCCCTGAAATAAACATGGTATGTGGCAAGGGAAGACAGATATCATCTACATACATGTACTATAGTATATAGATCATCAATGAATGACTTGACAATACTATTCCATCGCTGAGGGCACAACTATAACACTGCTTTGGCGTTGCAAAGTTATAATGTTAACATGATTGTATTGCCCATATGATATTTACACATAAAATGCGTTTGACAAGAATGCTTTCCTCCTTGTGAATGGTTGGGTATCAAAACGACCGAAAGTGGTACGTATTGTCCAGAGTATTGTTCGTAACCATAGTACTGATCTTATATCATTATGTTTAAATGGTTTCTCATTTGTTTGGAATAGCTTGCTTGTTGCAAACTCGCGTTATTAACGCGTTCACATGCGTCAGAATATATGGCAGAATAATTACATGACACATAAAACTAATTTGTCATTTTCCTCAAGTCCAACCCCCACAACGATTTAATAGTTGATTATTGCAAAACTAGTTGTAATTCTATATTTCGGTGCCATAGTTTTCTATCATCCTAATATATTTGAAGAAAATACTTGAAACACATATTCTGGTCATGGCATATGTAATGATTAATATTGAAATGAACTTAAAATGAATCTCAGCGAAAACACGTATGTGAAACAAAGTTTCTAAGATCTATTTTATAATGTGTTTTCTTTAGGAAGTCAATTGGTAAAACACAACATTGTTTTAATTTGTTATCAGAAAGGTAACTTTGAATCAATGTGTGTGATTTCAGTGCAAAATTACTGTTCTTTTCAAAAGAAATATTAAGTACGACCAATCAGCGTATAATCTTAATTTCATAACGATATGAATATTAAATGCATTCAATTCGTCATCAATTATTGCTGCAGGAATTTCAGCATGATGTAATAACACTAGCATATATACATTCAAAGAATTCATTGAATGATGGCTTTAAGATACATATGTATTTTGATTTGAATGCAATCAATGATAGTGATGTTTTTTTTTTAAAAACTGGATATGATTTCTTGTTTGGTGTAATATTTATTGTTCTATCCTCTGACAATTTTAGTAAATACAAATGTTGCTTTCTTACTGTTAGATCTCAATAACCCTACATTCGACAGTGCATTTTCACAACACCAAAAATATACATTGAGTTGCAGTGAATGGCTTTACTTTGAAGATATTTCCAAATAAACGCAACAATTTAGATACATGATGGTGAAATACAATATTTATGAAAATCAACAATACTTTACACACAATAAACGGATATGTTTAATATGTGAGTAGGCAATTTTCAATATGCCGTCATCTTCCTTCAATTAATATTTCTGATGGTTTTTAGGTTTTAGTAAACACCTTTCACATGACATATATCATCTGATACATGATGACTTCGAATATAGATCCATTGTTCTTATCGTATCGGGATATCCAAACGGACTCCACATGTCCTATCTGATTTTTCAGACATTGATTAATGAATTTTGAAAACAAATAAGTGTATATAGAAATTCAAAGTGTGATTTAAATATTAGTTTTTAAATATAGATCGTTAGAATGACGTAATATCAGTTCGAATTAAGTTCCATATACCGTCGAGTCACGTCAATCACACATATTTTCACTGTGGTAAGAAGTTATAGTTCACTAAAATCTCATTATTTCATTACTCATTACATAATAGCGGTCATATCTGCTATTTTATAATATCATGTTTATCTCATCGAGTGCGCTATTTGTCAACAACTGACAGATATTTTATTTATCATATGTAAAGAGTGCAGATTTGTGATTTCATGTATCTGAATGTAACACAGCTCTGTCCAGTTTACTCGTGAGAAATGGGTCTTACAGTAACACAGGTCACAGGGTCACATCTGTTGCACTCATCAGCCCCATGTCAGCTGGCCCTTCGGGATGGCTGGGGGATAGACTAAGACCAATCACAGTGTATTCACGTGACTAAAACATGCAGTACTTGGAGGAAAGACAATACTGGCGCCAAATCTGCTAGTGCAGTTGATCAACACCATTTTCGTTTTCGACGCCGTATATGATATCATTTAGGTAAGAACTTATTTCCTCACTGTCTATCTCTTTACATTTTTTCTCGTTTACTTCAGAATGCTATAAGGCATCTACTAACACCAACAGGGATACACCTACAGTCTAAGTCGTTAGTAGACCTAGCCATTTCTTTTACTAATGGTGTATGTAAATATTTTTGGAGCGAGTCTCTAAGTCCAATGTGTAATTGAACGATTACTTACGACCGTATACATCATTACTAATATCATATTAACCTATGACCTATATTATAATAACATGCTATTTTGAATGAAGACAAAGGTTCAATTTTGCTATTGTATTGTTTATAGCTCCGGTTACTAACGACTTTGGAGGCGATTGTGTTCGCCGCGTGATGAAGAAACTGGGGACAAATCACCTGATGTCGACAAGCTGCTTAAAAGGTAAAACAAAAGATTTCCAAACTACACATTTAATGTACTTATGACTTAGCTTTATGACAATTCAATTGAAACAATATTGGAATATAGATATCACTTGATGTCATACAATTGATATCTAAAATGATTGCCAATTCATACAAATAATTATCTTACGGTTCTGCTTGTTTGTTCCCAAATTCAATTCAATTATTTCATCATATATGTATAACCTCAGTTGAATGTATAAAGTTTTTGTGGTTTAAGTTTCTTGAAGGCAATAACTTTCATCATAAAAAGCAATCTACTTGTGTTTTCAAACTCATAGTTTTTTTTAATCCTTTTTTAACATTTAGACATGTTGATTTATTTTGCAGAAGCCTACATGAAAAACATTACTGCAAAGGAAGTGATGTCGAGGGGGAAGTTTCGAAAAGCTTAATACATGCTCCATCTAAACATGTTGGGCCTCGATTTCACCAGGTAACTTTTTTTTGTCGTAGTTACTATTTTTGCAATAATTTACACGATCATACCTCCCTGTAACATTCATAGTTATCACGTTATTCAATTAAACCTCTGTTGTTTATTTATCATCCTCAAACATTAGTTAAATAAGTGCTACATTGTTGTAATGAGGTATCGCCGTAAATTTAATTAATGTTATATAACATAATAAAATAATACATTGTGTATGAGAAAGAAGAATTATTATATAAACGTAGATGCATACCTACATCAATATGCTTGATACAAGATATTACTGATTTCCCTTACCTCTTTTGCTTTAAAAAATTCAAAGTTTATAAATGTGTATTATTTGTTTGCAGAGAGCAGCATCCAACAAGGAAACAAGCTCACGAACCGAGAAATAAACCAAGGACAAGGAAACAAACTAATGGACAAGGAAACAAGCTAATGGACAAGGGAACAAGATAATGGGCAGGGAAACAAGGTTATCGGAGGAAAAAGCTAACTTTTTAAGTTCAATCAAATTAAAAGTATAATCACAGTTTCATCTCTCTGTTATCTTTGTGTTCTCTTATAGACAAGAACACTGAAAACATAGCTTTTCATATTGTCATGCAGTTTCAATCATTCCGTGAAGAACATTATCACAAATGACAAACGATTTTACCATTTAAAAATGAAATGCCTTATAATAAGCAGTCTGTCAACTTAAAATTTGTGTTACTATTTGGCAAAATTAGAAAGCCCTATTTCATAATATTTTTGTTATAACTTATTTTATAGCGCTGGTTAACTTACAAGAAATGTTACTAAATGTTTTTGACAATATGAGTTGATAGACTGTTTATGTATATCGTCTGAATTGGGTAGGCTTCAATGTTCATGAGTCTACAAATGGAATATGTAAGGACAATGTTCATGAGTCTACAAATGGAATATGTAAGGACGTTATGGCAACGTCGTAATGCGATTGAGAGACAACAAAACTACGTGAGATAGACGGCATTTTCGTGTTCTCACATCATTGTATGTAAGTAGAAAAACAACGTTGTAGCAACCTTTCTGGGTGTCTATAGATTGATGTTGTGACGACGTCAGGATATACGTTAGGACAACGTAAACATAAACGTCGTTACAACGTCCTCTCAACGTCGTAATTACGTTGCAACACAACGTTGTAGCAACCTGTCTGGGAGTCTACAGAATGACGTTGTGACAACGTCAGGATCTACGTTAGGACAACGTAAACATAGACGTCGTTACAACGTCCTCGCAACGTCGTAATTACGTTGCAACACAACGTTGTGGCAACCTTTCTGGGAGTCTACAGATTGACGTTGTGACAACGTCAGGATCTACGTAAGGACAACGTAAACATAGACGTCGTTACAACGTTCTCACAACGTAGTAATTACGTAGAAAATCAACGTTGTAGCAACCTGTTTGGGAGTCTACAAACTGACGTTGTGACAACGTCAGGATCTACGTAAGGACAACGTAAACATAGACGTCGTTACAACGTTCTCACAACGTAGTAATTACGTAGAAAATCAACGTTGTAGCAACCTGTTTGGGAGTCTACAAACTGACGTTGTCACAACGTCAGGATCTACGTAAGGACAACGTAAAGCTGACGTTGTCACAACGTTATCACTACGTAGATTTGTTAGCTGGGACCAGCCTTGATTCATTTCTCTAATACCCTTTGGATGGTCACAACCCTTGATTCATTTCTCTAATACCCTTTGGATGGACACCACTCTTGATTCATTTCTCTAATACCCTTTGGATGGTCACCACCCTTGATTCATTTCTCTAATACCCTTTGGATGGTCACCAGCCTTGATTCATTTCTCAAATACCCTTTGGATGGACACCAGCCTTGATTCATTTCTCCAATACCCTTTGGATGGTCACC
Organism: Gibbula magus; assembly: GCA_936450465.1. Lineage (NCBI taxonomy): Eukaryota > Metazoa > Mollusca > Gastropoda > Trochida > Trochidae > Gibbula > Gibbula magus. Next base: position 9,952,664 of record OW388301.1, on the reverse strand, counting down.
AGCCTTGATTCATTTCTCTAATACCCTTTGGATGGTCAGCACCCTGGATTCATTTCTCTAATACGCTTTGGATGGACACCACCCTTGATTCCTTTCTCTAATACCATTTGGATGGTCCCCACCCTTGATTCATTTCTCTAATACCCTTACAAAAAAATCTACAGTGTTGCAAAAGTTCTGCTACATTGCGGCAGTGTTGCATCTTGGAGTGAAACGTTGTTGCTGGAGTAAAACCGTTGTCCATCAGCTCATAGTCGTAAACTTATTATTAACGACAATGGTCCAGCTTTAATGAGCAAGGCTGAACAATGCAGCAATGGTTGCGTTACACATAATTTGTAATGAGGAGATATTTATAAGGTCTGAAAGACTTATGGTTATTGTCTGGATTCTTTTTATTATTATTTGTACGATTTTGTGTATCACTTTATGATTGGCTGGACAGATTTTTTTAAAACTTTCAGAGATGGTATATATCATCAGGATCTTAATTGAAGTGGAATTTTGATTGGTTTACCTGCATTAAAGGTCTAGTCTGGTTCTAGATTTCTTTTTTTGATATAAGCAAAATTTTCAAAATTCACTTAGAGACTTACAACTTTTTGTCAAAGGATGCGCAATGACAATGCGAGCAAAAATAGCAAATTATGGCATATTCGTAGGTGGTCACAGGTGACATCTTTATTTTTGACACTTTGACACAAGATTTTTCGACCCCATGCACATCTTCTTCTCTAAAGATACTAGCACCTCAAAGTTGGAATTTGAATATTTCTACAGCTGAAGCATTGATGACTTCATGGTGTGTTTTTTCATTACCCTAATACTTTTTGCACAGAAGTTCAAAGTTGGGTGACTTTATTCATTGTACCTTTTTCAAGTGGCAATAACTCCCCAATTGCATGATTTTTTTAGGGCTGCTTGACAAATATGTTGTCTAAAGGAATCAATAATAAAAGTGTGCAGAAACAGTCATTTTCTGTCACAATAAAGGATGAAGAATGATAGAAAATAAGGGTTTAAATTGTTTTCATTGGGAAAATTTTCAAAATTGACATAGAGACTCTAAACTTGTTTTGAAAGATGCCCAATACTTATAGGAGGACAAATGTCAAGCATAGCCATTGTGTATGTCAAATGGTTTTCTTGCTTTTTTGATTTACAATGGAATTTCTGAATTTTCACATTTTTGTGTTATGAGACATTCTTCAATCAAACATAAATCCAAAGGACAAAGTGGAAGTCGGAAGACCTAAGTTCTGCCGTGGCAGTCCTATTCTTCTGACTGCTTTAAGCATGAAGATTTTGGAAGTTTACATTGTGGCTGAGAATATGATAATCAAAGACATAAAAAAAAACTCCACTCACTTCATTTTTCTTTTCAATAAATATGTAATTTTGTATTCGTCCATTTTCTTCATTAAAAATTATATAAATTCAACTGAAGTACATATCAAAAGAGTAATGAACAGTATTCAACCACCATTAAAAGCAAATCAGTTAAATATACAACTTAAACAACTATCAAGTACAAGTGAATAAATTTTAAAAAGCAATTTACATATTTGACAAAAATGATAGTCCAGCTCCCAACAGCTTCTTTCAGAGATCAAAGCTACTACTGAAGCAACGGAACATTGTTCTACCCAGCAAAAAGAAAGCTGACTTCCAGCGTACAGCCATCATGAATGACCAACCACCATGGATGTGGTCCCCTCCTTCAATAGAGATGAATCTTCCAGACAATGCATCTAAAAGCGAAATTCCAGAGCGGTTACACCAATTCTCTCTAGAACTCATTCATGAGAAATATCAGGACTACTCTAAGATATACACAGATGGTTCTCTTGACCTTTCTGCTGAGCGAGCAGGAGCAGGAATATTTTTCATCACACTGGTGAAGAAACCATTATTCCACTTCCTCCCAGTTCCATCTTGGAAGCAGAGCTAGTCGCCATTGAAAGAGCTCTTCAAGTTATATCAACAGCAGATGATCTGGATGCCAAATATGTTATCCTCACTGACTCAAAGTCATCTCTGCAGACCCTTTCATCCTACAAACCAACCGAGTACTTCCACCTCTGCTGCAGGATTAATCAATTGCTGTCGGCAAACAAAGAAATGGTCACCCTTCAATGGATCCCTAGCCATGTCGGCACATCAGGGAACGAAAAGGCAGATGTATTGGCCAAGATGGCGGCAAGCTGTGGACTGGTCAACAAATCAGTAGCAACAATTCCCTCATTAATGGGTGCAGTGAAATCATCCACCAAACATTTATGGGTAGACAAGTGGAACAACGGGTCAACAGGACGACAATATCATCAAATCCAGACCAAACCAAGCAATGTTCGTATGCAAACGTAAACCGCAGAGATCAAGTCCTCCTCAGTCGGATAAAGTTGCATCACTATCCGTGCCACAGCTTTCTACACAAATTCAATCTAGCCACCAATGCTACTTGCCTACTGTGTGATTCTGGGGAGGAAACAATCCCCCATATCATCTTTGACTGCCAAGCTCTTCAACATGCAAGGGCGTTTGACACAAGTGCCACCTTGACTGAACTGCTCACAAATCAGAACACTTCATGGAATAGCATTGTGGATCTATTCCGAGAGAGGGAAAAGAGGATACGTGCCAGAGCTAACTAGCTGATGCACGATCTAACTCAATAATAATAATATTTGACAAAAATCATAATGATTTCAGTTTATCAGTAATCAATTAAATATACAACTTAATAACTATCAAGTATACACTTCTCCAAAATGAAGGAGTATTAAAAAATAATTTAAATTTAAATACGTAACACAAATTTAAATTATTTCAGTTAAATTTTCCTTGACTTGAAATTGCCATCTATCTAAATACATCCCAAAGCGGAGAACTTGATAATTGTTAAAAGCACATACAATCATTTAAGACAAAATCACTTAAATTGTTTATACCCCTCTGAGAAATTGTAGCAACAAACAAGTGTAATCCACAAACCCATTGGTCATGAGACTTGAAATGGGTGGAGCTAAAGAATGATAACTGTTCAATGAAAAAGTGGGGAAAGATTCCAAATCTTAGTTGATTGCTAAACAGCAGCTCAAATAGTTTACAAATACCATTAGATTAACCTATTTGTTTGTTTATTCGATGAACGAGGATGGGAGAGGGACACTGTGTATTGAAATAATTGGCAGTGATAAGGTTTAATTAATTGTTTATTTACCACACCCATTTAATCTATGTACATATACGGTTCACACCCATAACCCCTACAATCTCATTACCCCTACAACCCATTTCAACTACACTTAATGATTGCATGTTTTCTCAGTACACCTACACTCTGAGCTAGTTCTCCCCTGTTTAAGAGTGAACTCACCCAATTAGCAATAGGGCTTGGTTCATTACTGGGAAAGGTTTTTATCTGAAATGAACAATGAGCACAAGCTTTGATTTGGTAATCGTGAAAGTGACCGTGTTTGTTGGCTATTTGTATGCAATCAAAACCACTGTCAGCTTCTACATGTAGCTTCCTTACTCACATTAGAATGTGTAGGCTATTTAAGAGGTTTCTTGAATTTAAACACATTTGAACATGGCTGTGTAAGGAGAGTAGAATATGTTATATCACAGAGGGGTGGAAAACAAATTTTGTTGGATGGATATCGCTACACTTTGGACGGGATTTCCTGGTTGTTGATGATGGTGACGTAGAAAAACTCTTGATTTTTTGTACAGTTGAAACTGTTAGTGGACACAAAACTTGGCCAGTCCTTTCAACCATCCTTCATCTAAACAGATTTTGAAATTGCTGTGATAAACGCTATAAGATCCTGTTTCAAACTTGGACTTTAAGAAATTAAGCACTGAACAGTTTTATGACAAAACTATTTTAATGTAATTCATTAAGTCATTAAACTGTTAGATTTCTAAGCTTTTTAAATTTTTTAAATGTTTACACTTTTAAAAAATATTTTATGTAACTTTCAGCAATACACATTCACTAAACTTAAACATGTAGTGTTATATCACAGCTTGGGTGAGTCCACTTCAAACCAGAGGGGATGCATCATCCACAATGTTTATTTAAGACACCCCAGTTCCCCTACACTTTTTAATGGAAACAAGTGTAGGGGTAATGAGACTGTAGGGGTAATGGGGTGACACCACATATACAACCACAAATATGATCTCAGTTTGTAGTTTCATGACTTCAATTCAAATACTTAACAGGTATTTACATGGAAATACCAAGTGAAGAGAAGATTGCTGATACCGACAATAAAAAATAGAGCCACTGGCTCTGAAGCTCATCAGGAATTATGTTATTAATTATCTCTAAGGAAAAGATTAAGATATCACATAATAAGTCATTGCTCAGTCATCAAATTTAAAAGTTATTATCAAATTGGTTACACATTAATCCATATTCATTATAAATAATGTAGACCTTTGCAGTTTATGGTTTTACTTCTTATTTTTATTCTGGAATTATCAACATTTATTACATAATGAAAAAGATCCCCTATTTGTTTCTAAAAAATCGTTTTTCTCATAGGCTCATAGTTTCATAGGCTCCTTTTCAATATTTAATTAATTAATTCTATTGAGCATCTGAGTGTAAGACTAAAACAGTAACACAGCAGAGAAGTAACCTGAAACCTCTGTGTATTAGCTGCTGTTTGCATCTCTGCCAGGGAGTGGTCACTCCCCAGGTCAACACTATAGACTTAATTACTCATGGTGAGGTCATTATGTGAAATACAAGGACTCGAGACCTGACTCCCGAGGAGGTCAGACCGCCGAGGGAGTCAGGTCCGAGAGTCCTTGTATTTCACAAAATGACCTCACCATGAGTAATTAAGTGTTTTATTATACCGAAAATTTTTTTTTTCTTTCTTCAGACTACAGTATGTATTTTCTTATTTGTCAAATCAGGGACCCAATCAGCTGACGCCATCTTAAAAGCGAACGTCAAAACAAACAATCACGTGACAAATCACGTGACGAGTCAATATCTCAGGTCAGTGACAGAAATTTCTGTCACACAACTGACCTCATCACTGGAATCGGAGGTCAATGTACAAATATATTTTTCAATCACGTGGTGTGAACTGGCCAATGGTATTCTTACAAATTTAATAGAGGTATAATAACTGCAATTACACAACATGCAGACCCTGGACTCACAGCCAGTAAATTATATATTTTAAATTTAGTTTTCCCGATCTTTATTTATTTCTCTTTATTGGAAAAGAAGATGTGGTATCACAAACTCATGTAGCTAGTTTTAATAGTCTTATCTTACTTCATCACCAGTCATATTTAGTTCACATATCTAATGTAAAATAGAACAATTATTATAACTGTAAACATAACAGTTCCAAAATTTATTAACCCTTTTTAAAATGTTCCTATGCATCCTGTCACAATATTCAGTTCACAGGCTATTCAATAGTTCTAATTTCACATTGATTACATCAAACATGTCCATAATGTAGTATATTCTTAAGCTGACATATGAAGTGCACATAAAATCTCATTATCTTCACAGTTCATTAAAACAGCTGTTTTAAGTGGTTACCCCTGTGATCCATATTTGGGGTCACAAGATCACCAAATCTACAATTTAGAATCCCCATTGGCCAAAGAGTCTGTACATAACATTTCAGCTTTCTCGAGCTTTTGGGACTGGAGAAAAAGATGAAAAATGCTTTTTAGGTTGTGACCCCTGTGGCCCTTATTTGGGGTCACATGGTTACCAAATCTGCAATTTAGAATCCCCGTCAGTCAAGGAATCTGTTCATAAAATTTCAGCTCTCTATGTTCATTGGGACTGGAGAAGATGAAAATAGCTTTTTAGGTAAAGACCCCTGTGGCCCTTATTTGGGGTCACATGGTTACAAAATCTGCAATTTAGAATCCCCATTGGCCAAGGAGTCTGAACATAAAATTTCAGCTCTCTGGAGTCATTGGTTCTGGAGAAGAAGATGAAAGTAGCTTTTTAGGTTATGACCCCTGGGGCCCTTATTTGGGGTCACAGGGTCATCAAATCTACAATTTAGAATCCCCGTCAGTCAAGGAATCTGTTCATAAAATTTCAGCTCTCTATGTTCATTGGGACTGGAGAAGAAGATGAAAATAGCTTTTTAGGTAAAGACCCCTGTGGCCCTTATTTGGGGTCACATGGTTACCAAATCTGCAATTTAGAATCCCCATTGGCCAAGGAGTCTGTTCATAAAATTTCAGCTCTCTAGAGTCATTGGTTCTGAAGAAGAAGTCGAAAAAGTGAAAAGTTTACGGACGGACGGACGGACAGATGCCATGCCATGCCATAAGCCCATTGGGCCTTTCAGGCCTGATGAGCTAAAAATATAAATGAAATTCGCTAAGATATTTATAACTCTGAGATTCTAGAAAAACTTTACAAATCATTTGGTCAAAAAGCTTGAAATACTAGTAGGAGTATAAGGTTTGGTTATGGAAATAATGGACTTACTTTGTTGATATGTAACCAAATCTATTTTATTTTGTGTATTTTACTTGCAAATTCCAGCAGCTGTTCACAAATTATAATAATAAAGAATTTAATTTGAAAATCAACTTTGTTTCTTATTGTAATATAAATACATAAAAAAATTTAGAGCCATGGCCTCTGTAGCTCATCAGGAGATAATAAGTGGGGTATGTTATGGAGTGGGCTTTATAGCAATGGTCAGATAATGGAATGTAGTAATAAGAATCTGGGTAGTGAAACGATTAAAGCAGTTTAAAAATATTTTGTTACCATAACTTTGCCAATCTGCTATATATATGTGTTGAAAGAGCAACACAAAGTTGTACAGAAACATGCTATTTGTTATAAAATGTTAGTATGACAATATATGCATAGATTATAAATGCCAAAGATGTTTTTCGTGTAATAATATGTGCAAGTGTTTGTTTTGTAGCTTGGAAATAAATTGCTGGTATCAAACATATAACAATGTGGTGGAGAGATCATACTATTTTTTAATATCGTACACACATTATATAATAATGAATATACCGGGTACAATTCTTTGCATACAATTCACCACTGTCAGCTATTGCAATAATGGCCTGGGGCTGTAGAAGAAAATGAAAAAAAACTTTTTAGGTCATGACCCCTGGTAATTATTATCAAAATTGGTTACACATATAAATGCACATTCGTTATAAATATCATTCACCTTTGCATTATATTGTTTTAATTCTTAATTGCATTATGGCAATATCAACATTTATTACATAATGAATAGGAGCCTCAGTTTTTGAAAATCCCATTTCTCATAGGCTCCATTTCAATACTTAATAAATTGATGAATTTTTTTTAGTAAATTCTTTTTCACCATTTCTTATAGGCTCCTTTTCAATATTTGATAAAATGGTGATATTCTATAAAAAAAAAATCTTTTTTAGAGTCAGTGGAAGACTAAAGCAGTCTCACACACAGTCTATAACACAGCGCTGCACAGTAGTTTGAAGTAACCTGAATCCTCTGTGTAACTATCAGTTTTCATCCTTCTGCAAGGAAGTGGTCACCCCCAGATCAACACAATGCAATTACATAACATACAGACACTGGACTCAAAGCCAGTAAAATTTATATGTTAGATGTTGTTTTTCCGAAAATTAATTATTTTTCTGTACTGGAGAAGAAGATGAAAATAGGTGTGGTGTCACAATCTCATATAGCTACTTCTTTTATAGTCCTATGTTATCACCAGTCATCACTAGTCATATTCAGTTCACATATCTCATGTAAAATGAAAAAAAAATAATTCCTCTTCAAGTTATTCCTTCAAAGCTAAGAACACAACATTTCAGCTCTCTAGACCTTTTGGAACTGGAGAAGAAAATGAAAATAACTTTTTAAGGTCATAACTCCTGTGACCCTATTTGGGGTCATGGGGTCACAAAATCGACAATTTAGAATCCCATTGGCCAAGGAGTCTGCACACAAATTTTCAGCTCTCTAGACCTTTTGGAACTGGAGAAGAAGATATGAAAAAAGGTTTTTAAGGATGTGACCCCTGTGACCCCATTTTGGGTCATGGGGTCACGAAAACTACAATTTAGAATCCCCATTGGCCAAGGAGTCTGCACAATAAACATGAAAAGTTTACAGCCGGACGGCCGGATAGACGGCTTGATGCCGAGCGCCATGCCATGCCATAAGCCCATCGGGCCTTTCAGGCCTGATGAGCTAAAAATACATGAGCATTGTTTAACAATAGGTGGAACCCATCCCATATCCCCATTAATTGCAACATTAGGGGCATACTTTCCAAGTTCAATAAAAAAACAAATAGCCCTGTGATGCACTGCATTTACTGAGATACATCGTCTGCACACCAAATAGCTGCCCCATAGCTTAAGACAGACCAGACCATGCTGTCATACAATTTTGTGTAAGTACTGAAATGCATCCCGCCAACATTTTTAAACTTCGATATTAAAAGGCCAAAATATTAGCTGATTTAGCGGCCGCCCGGGCCATAGCATTGTAATCAGAAACTCAGTAAAAAGTACACCATGGAAGTTATAACTGTTTACAATATCTAAAACATATTTTCCAACAGAAAATACATGTTGTGTCCTTGGACAAGATGGATTTCTAAAATGTACAACTCTTGAGTTTATTTTTAATTTATTTACACAACACCAATCATTCAAAATAGTTAAAAGCACGCAAAGATCGGCTTCACTTTCAGCAAGTAGGGCAAGATCATCTGCATATGCAAGTGCAGCTACACCGAGATTATCTATATTTACACCAATGTTAAGACTATTCAGCTTATGTAACAAATCATCAATGAAAAGATTAAATAATAATGGTGATAGGAGGCATCCTTGCGTTAGTCCACGAGTCACTGCAAACCAGGACGTTTTAAATCCATTTACTCTCACACAGTATTGAACGTCTTTGTACAAGGATTGTAGTGCAGTGAACATTTCACCTCCTACACCACTTGATGAGACTCTCTTCCATAAAATATTTCTGTCTATACAGTCATAAGCCTTTCGGAAGTCAATAAAAGCATCAAGCATATATTTTTTTGGGGAGTTTCCGTGTTTCTAAAATTGATGAAAGGGACTGCACATGATCTATAGTTAATCTCGTTTTTCTGAAACCGTTCTGAGAGTCATGCAGCACATTATTAGATTCAGACAGATGGACGGAGGTCATTCCATTGTGGTGGAAGATAATAAAGACTAAGAACAATGTTGGGCATTTAGAATGGAAAATCTGAGACATTTTGTCCAGGTCATATCAAAGGTATGGAACATGGCATGTAAGTTTGGTAAATCTGGTAATCTGTTTCTTGGTTGGTAACTTTTTGAGAGTTTTTTTAAATTGACAAAATCATACTCTCTCGTTACATTATTTATATATATAGTTATAAAAATATTTTATACACTGACAAATTACTTACCTCTGCATGACCCTGGAATGCTGAATTATTTCTTGCATCTTGTACTGTCGGGGGAGGTGGCTTTAACAAAAACATTTACTTCAGTTTCAGTTCAAACAAACAAGATTCAGTGAGTGTTATTATGCTAAAACTATGATTGGAGATTAACTCTACATTTTAAGAAGTATACACTTTTGCAAGCAAAGCATACTTTTTTATAATTTTGAAGTTTTCTTTTTTATCAACACTTAGGATCAGTACAAAACCATACCTCAGGTTTTGAACTCTACCATTAGTTTGCATAATCATCAAAAGCACATTGGGAGCTTAAAACTTTATATACCTGAATAGTTCGAGGATTAAACCCATGAAAAGGTGGTGCTTGTTTCTGGTCTTTGCCCAAACAAGTTTGATTCGGACCATATGCCATAACTGGTCTGATGGGAGGATCTGCAAACCCTGGAGTACCAGCAAACAGTGTCATATTCAGTGAATGTTTTGATTTCTGACTTTGAAATGTTGGCGATGGCATATTTTGTTGACCAGTTGACTGAGGCATGTCAGTATGAAGAGCAGCCTGTTGAGAAGTGTTTAGCATTGCAGGCTGGTTTGCATACTTGACGACATGAACTATCTGACCAGTAGGTACACTCTTGAATGGAGGCTGATGAGGAATCGCCCCCTGATGTTGTTTCTCTTGCATTTGCTGTGGAGGAGCTTGTGGAAAGGAGATGGCTGCTTCTGTTGATCTAGGTGTTTGCATTGGAGAAGGTGTTTGAGACTGAAGACCATACCTATCAGAGTAGGGGGATTTTGTTTGATTTCTCGGATTTGAAGGATCTGTCATCGGACCAGTTGAATCTTTATTGTACACAATGTTGTCAGGAAAGGTTGAAAAAGCAGTTTGAGATGTAAAGATCTGTTTCTCTTGGTCCATTGGATTGGATGACACTACTCTTGGCATATCCATGAACTTGTCAGCTACAGTGCTGGAAGATGACGAGTGTCTCAGATGCACAAGCTGCCCAACAGACTTGCCCAGTCCATGTTTCATGAACTGAGGCTCGCTGGTGGGAGTGCCAAGTAGATATTTAGCCGGTGACTGTTCAAGTCCTGGGTGGGAAGAGCTTACTTTGCTCATTTCTTCTTCTTTCTTTGCCTAAATAACAAGTCATTAAGAGAAAAAACAATGAGACAATTTTACAAAAACCCTTTGATTTAATTTTTTATAAGTTATAATGAACAATTATATAACAGATAAACTTAATAAACTTGTCAATTGTTTAATATAAAGGCATTATTGCATACTTTCTTCCCTTGAAATATAAGAATCATTGGCTCCATAGCTATTCCATAATTATTATCTCAAAGGTTAACCCTTACGTTGCGTATATATATTTTACCATTTTTAGCCCCTGTGGCGGAATTTACAGGCTCGCAGCTCGCAGCAGTAGTTTGAGCTTAGGCACTAACGAGCTCTGCTGGCGGAATTTCCAGGCGCCGATTCCGGTACCGTTTTTACGAAATATACCGCATCTACATGGCGAATAAGGACTATATACGGGTGTTCAATACAAATTCAAGTAGCGACACCCGTACACAAATGGCTAATTCACACCCGAAACTTTGAATGAATTTTCTATGATTTTTCGTTTTTATTCTATTACTTTCGAAAGATTGTCTTTAATTCGGGCCTCGTAACATCATAAATACCAAACGGAAAAAAAATCCATTTATATACGGAATTGAAGACAAGATGTCTAGCTTCACAATGATATAAAAATTATTAGAATGCGACCTTTGGTTATAATTCTATAGCTATGTAAAGTTTGTCTTTATTTCCACCTATAAAATCGTCAATACTTACAACATGTATGCGGCATTGCAAACGGTCGTTCATCGCACTTTTCCAAGAAATCATAATCTCGAACCAGTTGACAAATAAGCACATGTCAACCCAAATATGGTTATGTTGTTTGACTTTTCAAATAAACGCTAACCTCGAACCATAACTGATGAAAATATGTTGATTAGTTTGTGTGCCGTTTGGTTTCACATGCCTCTCAGAAAGGTAAAATTGTATCTTTATTTCTGTGAATAAATCTGCGCATTTTATATAGAATAAAAGATTATTCTTTTCGGTTTATTGTGATATAAAAATTATGAAAATGCATTCAGTATTTTAGCCGTGATAAATGTTTTAGAAGTTGTGAAAATCGCCGATTGTTTCAAAATTTATGAAGTGTAAACATGACCTTTTTCACGGCGCTTGCTGTGTCTTTATTATTTTTTTGAGATTTTATAATTTTATATGGGAATGTTGTCCATTGTTTCCCCTTTATTTTGCCTTATTTTTTTTTTAAAACAAACAATTCGCTCACATGATATGAAGTGCGGGAGTAAGGCGAGTTAGCGATTTTTTTCCCCGTCTCGCGAGATGCGAGGCAGATAGCAGTCTCGGGCGAGGCAAACCCGAGGCAATACAAACACGTGGGTGAAAATAGCCTCAAGCGAATTAATGCTTCGGGGGCTAAGCCCGACAAAATTGGCCTTTTGTAAAGCTAATTATCAATGCGTTACGGGTCAACAATGCACACGCAATTTGGTGTGAATTTTACTTGATATTTCGACCGGACATTCACACAGACTCGTTATCGTGGCTATCTGCGAGATGTATGTAAACAAGTTTTCATGTGGCGATATACTGACACACTTCGTCTCGCATTTCGCCTGGGGGGCAAATATAATTATTACTGACCCGGTAAATGCACTAAGTCCAACGTACGGGTCTCGCCAAGGGTTCTAACATTTTTCTCTATGAGCCTCCCGGATAATTACGGGACCCGCAAGTTAAGGGTTAAGGTTAACCCTTACGTTGCGTATATATATTTTACCCTTTTTAGCCCCTGTGGCGGAATTTACAGGCTCGCAGCTCGCAGCAGTAGTTTGAGCTTAGGCACTAACGAGCTCTGCTGGCGGAATTTCCAGGCGGCGATTCCGGTTGCGTTTTTACGAAATATACCGCATCTACATGGCGAATACGGGCTATATACGGGCGTTGAATACAAATTCAAGTCGCGGCACCCGTACACAAATGGTTGCTTTATACACGCATCTTCGAATTATTTTTTTACGATTTTTCTTTACTTTTCTATTACTTTGTAAAGATTGTCTTTAATTCGGGCCTTATAACATCATGAATTTGGAGAGCGCTTCTAGAATTTTTATATGGACTTGAAGACCAGATGTTTGTCTTTACAATGATATAAAAAATATTAGAATGCGACCTATGGTTATAATTCTATTGTCATCTAAAGTTTGTCTTTATTTCCAGCTTTATGAAAACAAAACTCCTGAGCGCGCATATTGCGAAATTTATATGTGCTTGTAGATAGTTTATTCCTCTTTACAATGACATAAAAATTATTAGAATACGACTTATGGTTCAGAAAATATAACCAACCAAAGGAGAGTGACGCTACCCCGACAGTACCACGTGAATGGTCCCGACGCGCACCAAGTTACTGGCACTGCTTGGTCCCCCCGGGACTGTGCTAATTACAGTACCGTTACCTCCTCGAGACCTCCTCGAGGGTGCCAGAGCCGAGCGCGCGTGGAACTAATGGGTACTAATGAGCACAGCATACACTTATCACCGCGACGAACGCAATACATGTTGCGCGGTGTAAAGTTTGTCTTTATTTCCAGCTTTATAAAATCGTAAATTTTTTCGGGCGCATGCGAAACACGGATGTTCTTGAAGACAATTTATTCCTCTTTACAATGATATACAAATTATTGGAATACGTCAAATGGTTCGCAATATATGAAGAGCTTAAGGAAGGCACCCCCAGTACTTAGAAAATTCATTTTTGAAAAACTAACTTTTTGCGACATCTGGCGCATCACTTGCCGCATGTTTATTTTTCGCTGCGCATATACATATGATACATGGAATTGAAGACAATTTATTGCTCTTTACGATGATGTAAAAAGAAAAAAAATGCGCAACTTCGTTCGGAAGCTATAGCGGGCCAAATGAAGGTACCCTCGGTACTTTGAGGCAACTTTTTGACTATCGCGCATATCGGGGCACGTGCCGCAACTTTACTTTTTCGTGCGCATGTGTAAATTTTATATTGAATCAAAGCCGAATCTTTCCTCTTTACCCCATGTAAGTTTTATGAAAATCGGCCACTTGGTTCACCATTTATGGGTGTTTTTTATGATGCGGTTCTGGCTGAACTTCCAATGAAAGCTCGCATTCACTTTCTCTGTCTCTTTGATAAAATAAAAAATATTTTATTTGCAATGACATACATTACAATGAAATTACATTACATTTATGTACAAATAGAAACACATATTTACCTGCGGCAGTGCGCAGAACAGCTTTAGGGACCTAACAAGGTCTGTATATAATGATTATATACTGGTTGTCCACACTTCGGCTCTCTTTACTTTCAATTTTCTTCTTCTTCATTCCCTTCTTCATTTCTTTCTTTTTCCGTGGCAGTGATGTAAGCCCTGGAATAGTCAGTGGCGGTGTGGTACAGTTTGAAGCATGGTGCGGCGCACAGAGAAACATTACAATCTGTACATTCATAAGAAGACTCTCTGCCTACTCGTTTTTTCTTCCTTGCTGGCCCATTTCCTTCTTCAATCTGTTTTGCGAGGACGGCGCGCTTTGCCTTAGAGCATACCACACACATCCTTGTGACGTTTTTCTTCCTTCCGACAGGCTCAATCTTCGTCGGAAAGTGACGTCCATGAAGACGAGTGACACTCTCGTCGCTCGTGCTCGGCCGGCAAAGTGATGGAACTTGTTCCTTGTCCGCAAATGTTACTATATGTTGCGCCAAAGCCTTCCTGTATTCCCGACTTGTTTTTAGAGGTTTATCTTTGCTATATTCTTTATAAACGATGTAAGAGTTCAACAAGGCAACGTTGAGAACGTGAAACCAAACCCGTTTCCACCACTTCAGGGTCTTCACTCGGAACGGCGTGTACGACAACATCTGGTCGGCCCGATCAACACCTCCCATGTACTTGTTGTACGTTGTTACAATGCGCGGCTTGAGAACTGGTTCCCCTGTTGCCCGGTTCTTCTTCCCTGTTTGTTCAAGTTGTGTATCTTCAATAGTAGACATGAGAAGCACTGATTTTCTATCTTCGTAGCGAAGAACGAGTAGGCCATGGTTGTGAGAAACTGTCATGTCCCCTTGCTTGGCTTTCTTTTTAGGTTTCTTGACTGAATCAGGAAGTCCCTTTCGATTGGCTCTCAATGTCCCCGTGGCACCTATTCCCCGCTCCCACAAATTTATGTACAGATTTGTGGACGAATAGTAGTTGTCCATAAAGATATGATGCCCCTGTCCAACGTAGTCGTTCACCAAGTCCATGACTACATCATAAGTTTTGCCACCTTCAGAAACCGGTTCATTCGTTTTTCCAGTGTAGAGTTTGAACTTGCAAACGTATCCGTTGTGCGAGTCACACAACATGAAAGCCTTTATCCCATACTTCTTAGGCTTGTCGGGAAGATAAACTTTGAAAGATAAGTTACCTTTCCAGGGCACCATGCCCTCGTCGACTGAAATGTTTTGATGCGGTTTATACACTCTTGAAAAACGGTGAACTATCCGGTTATACAAGTGTCCCAGTTTATTTATTGGTGAAAAGCACGGGGTGTTACGACCCGGCATCCTCCTGTTGTCAGCCAAGTGTAGGTAGGTTATAAGAAGCCAAAACCTGTCTCGGGGCATGCACTTGGCGAAGAAAGGCGTTTAGGTAACATCACTTGTTGACCAGTAATCAGCAAAGTTTCTCTGCCAACCAATGACATGGCAATTGTCATGGCTACAAATACCTTCATCTCTTCTGCATTAGTGTCTCGCCACTGTTGCATTCTTGAACGGGGTCTTAGAATTTTGTCCTCCATTGCTTGTTTGAAATATCTATTGGTTTCCGTTGCCATATCCTCATAGTAATCATTATGTATAAACAAATTGAAAAAGTCAATAGGTTCAGGGTTCTCAGGAAGTTCTATGAACTGGCGCAACCCAGTTTGACCAGTGAAAGGCAAGTTTACACGTGGCCGCGGACCATCCACCCACTCATCAAACGTCTGTGAATTATCTTGATTATATTGTGGTATTGCGGCAAACTCCTCCTCAAAACCACTAAAGTCTTCTTCGGTGGAATTACCGGCGGCTAGAATCTTTCTGGCAATCTCTGTCTCTATATCACTCATACCATCTGTGTCACCATGTTCACTATCTATTACAGTGTCCCGATCATATGCATCATCACTGTCTAAACCACTGCTACCATCACTGTCAGTTGACTCCATATCAGAGGCTTCATCAGCATGGATCTCGTTGATGAAGTCGTCGTCGCTTGAAACGGCTTCAAAGCTGCGTGTCCTAGTATGCAACGCCCTAGGCCGTCGCAGGGCCTTGCGTCCACGTCCGCGCAGCATTCTGCTTCAACCTGTAAATGATTGAAAATGCGTTAGATGTATGCAACATATAACATGTGATTAGAGACAATAAACATACAGAGATAATGAATGTGAGCTTCATGGATGTTCATTTGCCAGTTTCAGAACCTCCCGGCGCATCTAGGACGACTGCGCCGCAAGCGCCGACGGCGCCGACGGCTTCTGACATCGCGCCGATTTTTCCGACGCATATGTCAAACAGACCATTTTCTGATTTCCTCGGCGACGTGTAGCACCGGGCGCGAGGCCCGGAAAATAAACTACTACGTCAGGGAAACTCGGGTTGTCATTTGCCGAATGACTTCTCTTTTCGAGAAGCAGAGCATCCAAGGAGCGGTCTCTCGAGGCGGAGCCCGGACCCATGGGAGCATACTCCCATGCTCTCCGGGAATTCCCGTCCCCGTCCCCGTCCCGCGGACCCCGGATTCAATCGCGGGACAGGTTTCCCATGTCCTCTTTTGAGAACGAGAGACTCCGAGGAACAATCCTATGGGACGAACCCCGGATTCTATTGGGAATGGGTTCCCATGCCCTCTCGACATATATAGCAGAAACCTTCATACCTCGGAATGACACGAACCTTTATTTCAAAGTAGAAACAAAAAAATAATTTGCACAAAAAGTTTGGGGGTGGCGACCAAAAGCGGGGGGGTCCGCGCACCCCCCGGTAGATATTTATACTTGTGGGTCAGTCCCGAAGATGACGGACCACGCCCATGTTCATGGGAATTTTTTCTCATTATGTCATGGCGAATCCCGTTGGAAATTCCCCTGCTCACGAAAAAACTAATACCTAAAAAAGTAATTGTGATACAAAAGAACTTTGGTAATAAAAGTGGTGAGGAATCAAATTCTCCATCTGCTCAGTTGAGTCCGCTACACTTATAAATAATTCTTCAAATCTTATTGAATGAAACGTCTTTTTTTCAATAATGTAAAAGATAAAATAATAAATTCAATTCAAATGGTTTGGAAGGGTGCGCCCTCGCATTTGAATTTTAGAAATGCAAACCTTTCGCAAATGGCATCAGTAACAAAAATGTTCACGCATTTTTAGAAACTCCGAAAAGTGAAATATTTTCCTGAGAAAATTTTCCCACGAAAAGGCTTTTCCCCGAGCGGCGGGTCCCGTACTCAAATATATTTTCGCTTTTATGTTATATTTTTTTTCCCAAAACTGGAAACAAAATTCCGTCATGACAGTTGTTCATCGTTTATAAAGCTCTATATTTGCGTATCAAAAGAACAGTATTTTAGTTATATATTATCATACTTCTTCACTTATGCGTACATCAATATTGCGGCGCTTCGCGCATGCATAGTTCTTCCCAAAAACATGCGTTATGCATTATATCTGGAATTAAAGACAATCTTTTCCTCTTTACAATGATGTAAAAATTATAAAAATCGGACTTGCGGTTCAAAAGTTATGAAGTGCGAAAATTATACCTTTTGGCTCCGCGCTTCGCGCATGCAGAGTTCATCCCGAAAACATGCGCATTATACATGGAATTGAAGACAATGTTTTTCTCTTTACAATGATGTAAAAATTATAAAAATCGGACTTGCGGTTCACAAGTTATAAAGCCCGTAATGATGGTTTATGCTACGAGCCCAACTTATTCAAAGCCGAATATCACCTTATGCGCGACACCTGGCGCATCAAAAGTTATTGCCGAAAATACACGTATTTTATATGGAATTGAAGACAGTTCTTTTATCTATATACTGATAAAAAAAATATGAAATTATCCCAAGTAGTTTCTTAGAAATAGAGCGCCGAGGCATGTTGGGGTAAATGCGCAACATGTATCAAAATTCAAAAGTGCGAAAGTCGACTATCTCTGTGCGATTGCTGTATTTTCAGTTATGTTAGCGCAATTGCGATTATTATATGGGAATAAAGGCCATTCTTTCCTCTTTATTTTGGTATAAAAAAAAATGAAAACAACCAATTGGTTCATATGATACGAAGTGCGAGAGAAAGGTAGCTTATCGCAATATCTTCCCGTAATTAGAGGCTATCTGCCCATGTGGCGAGATGCGAGACAGATAAGCATAGGCTATCTGCCCATGTGGCGGGATGCGAGACAGATAAGCCTGTACGGGCCTATCTCACCCCGGGGCAGTGCAGACACTTAGGTGATAATTAGCCGCCGGGCAGTGTAGCCATCGGAGCGAAGCAGGACAAAATTGGCCTTTTGTAAAGCTAATTATCGATGCGTTACGGGTCAACAATGCACACGCAAATTGGTGTGAATTTTGCTGAACTTTCTGACCAGACACTGAACAAAGCTTTATTCTCATTGCGGGCTGCGAGGCATAAATACAGCCATTCTCATGCAGTGAGTCGCGGAAACAATCGACTCGGGACCCGGTATGGGGGATAGCAAAGTACTTAGACAGCCGTGAATTCTTCTAAGTAAGCGATCCGGGATCCGTATTGAGGTGCCTCGGAATCGCTTATAGCCCGCCCGGATAATTCCAGGACCCGCATGTAAAGGGTTAACCTATAAATAGTAAAACAACACACATATATCCCAAGATCCAGATAATAAACTGAACTGAACTGAGGATTTCGAAAGGATAATGCAATTTCAAAAATTATTCCAAGGAAAATATCTTCACAGTTTACATCATAATAATATAGTTACCTGTTTACCATCAACTTCCTCTGGTTTCCGTTTTTTCTGAATGATTGCCTGCAAGAAAATATTCATTTGAAGTCAGTCAAATAATAATTGAACCAAAACCATATAAGAAATTGCTGTTGTACTTTGTATCAATATAGAGATTACATGTAACAGAATAAGATAAGACATGGCAGCTGAACTTTGTGTCAACATAGAGATTACATGTAACAGAATAAGATAAGACAAGACATGGCAGCTGATCTTTGCATCAATATAGAGATATCATGTTTATAAGATAAGACAAGACATGGCAGCTGATCTTTGCATCAATATAGAGATTTCATGTAACAGAATAAGATAAGACATGGCAGCTGAACTTTGTGTCAACATAGAGATTTCATGTAACAGAATAAGATATGGCAGCTGATCTTTTTATCAATATAGAGATTTCATGTAACAGAATAAGATAAGACATGGCAGCTGATCTTTTTATCAACATAGAGATTTCATGTAACAGAATAAGATAAGACATGGCTGCTGATCTTTGTATCAACATAGAGATTTCATGTAACAGAATAAGATAAGATATGGCAGCTGATCTTTTTATCAATATAGAGATTTCATGTAACAGAATAAGATAAGACATGGCTGCTGATCTTTTTATCAATATAGAGATTTCATGTAACAGGATAAGATATGGCAGCTGATCTTTTTATCGATATAGAGATTTCATGTAACAGAATAAGATAAGACATGGCTGCTGATCTTTGCATCAATATAGAGATTTCATGTAACAGAATAAGATAAGACATGGCAGCTGATCTTTGTATCAACATAGAGATTTCATGTAACAGAATAAGATAAGACATGGCAGCTGATCTTTGTATCAACATAGAGATTTCATGTAACAGAATAAGATAAGACATGGCAGCTGATCTTTGTATCAATATAGAGATTTCATGTAACAGAATAAGATAAGACATGGCAGCTGATCTTTTTATCAATATAGAGATTTCATGTAACAGAATAAGATATGGCAGCTGATCTTTTTATCAATATAGAGATATCATGTAACAGAATAAGATAAGATATGGCTGTTGAACTTTGTATCAATATAGAGATTTCATGAAACAGAATAAGATAAGACATGGCAGGTGAACTTTGTATCAATTTACAGATTTCATGTAACAGAAAAAGATAAGACATGGCAGCTGATCTTTTTATCAACATAGAGATTTCATGTAACAGAATAAGATAAGACATGACTGCTGAACTTTGTATCAACATAGAGATTTCATGTAACAGAATAAGATAAGACATGGCAGCTGAACTTTGTATCAATATAGAGATTTCATGTAACAGAATAAGATAGGGCAGCTGATCTTTTTATAAATATAGAGATTTCATGTAACAGAATAATTTAAGACATGGCAGCTGAACTTTGTGTCAACATAGAGATTTCATGTAACAGAATAAGATATGGCAGCTGATCTTTGCATCAATATAGAGATTTCATGTAACAAAATAAGATAAGACATGGCAGCTGATCTTTGTATCAACATAGAGATTTCATGTAACAGAATAAGATAAGACATGGCAGCTGATCTTTGTATCAACATAGAGATTTCATGTAACAGAATAAGATAAGACATGGCAGCTGATCTTTGTATCAATATAGAGATTTCATGTAACAGAATAAGATAAGACATGGCAGCTGATCTTTTTATCAATATAGAGATTTCATGTAACAGAATAAGATAAGACATGGCTGCTGATCTTTTTATCAATATAGAGATTTCATGTAACAGAATAAGATAAGACATGGCAGCTGATCTTTGTATCAACATAGAGATTTCATGTAACAGAATAAGATAAGACATGGCAGCTGAACTTTGTATCAATATAGAGATTTCATGTAACAGAATAAGATATGGCAGCTGATCTTTTTATCAATATAGAGATTTCATGTAACAGAATAAGATAAGACATGCCTGCTGATCTTTGTATCAATATAGAGATTTCATGTAACAGAATAAGATAAGACATGGCTGCTGATCTTTTTATCAATATAGAGATTTCATGTAACAGAATAAGATAAGACATGGCAGCTGAACTTTGTGTCAACATAGAGATTTCATGTAACAGAATAAGATAAGACATGGCAGCTGAACTTTGTATCAATATAGAGATTTCATGTAACAGAGTAAGATAAGACATGGCTGCTGATCTTTTTATCAATATAGAGATTTCATGTAACAGAATAAGATAAGACACGGCTGCTGATCTTTTTATCAATATAGAGATTTCATGTAACAGAATAAGATAAGACATGGCAGCTGATCTTTGTATCAATATAGAGATTTCATGTAACAGAATAAGATAAGACATGGCTGCTGATCTTTTTATCAACATAGAGATTTCATGTAACAGATTAACCCTTACGTTGCGTATATATATTTTACCCTTTTTAGCCCCTGTGGCGGAATTTACAGGCTCGCAGCTCGCAGCAGTAGTTTGAGCTTAGGCACTAACGAGCTCTGCTGGCGGAATTTCCAGGCGGCGATTCCGGTACCATTTTTACGAAATATACCGCATCTACATGGCGAATACGGGCTATATACGGGAGTTGAATACAAATTCAAGTCGCGGCACCCGTACACAAATGGTTGCTTTATACCCACATCTTTGAATTATTTTTTTACGATTTTTCTTTACTTTTCTATTACTTTGTAAAGATTGTCTTTAATTCGGGCCTTATAACATCATGAATTTGGAGCGCGCTACTGAAAGTTTTATATGGACTTGAAGACCAGATGTTTGTCTTTACAATGATATAAAAAATATTAGAATGCGACCTATGGTTATAATTCTATTGTCATCTAAAGTTTGTCTTTATTTCCAGCTTTATGAAATCAAAACTCCTGAGTGCGCATATTGCGAAATTTATATGTGCTTGTAGATAGTTTATTCCTCTTTACAATGACATAAAAATTATTAGAATACGACTTATGGTTCAGAAAATATAACCAACCAAAGGAGAGTGACGCTACCCCGACAGTACCACGTGAATGGTCCCGATGCGCACCAAGTTACTGGCACTGCTTGGTCCCCCCGGGACTGTGCTAATTACAGTACCGTTACCTCCTCGAGACCTCCTTGAGACCTCCTCGAGACCTCCTCGAGACCTCCTCGAGGGTGCCAGAGCCGAGCGCGCGTGGAACTAATGGGTACTAATGAGCACAGCATACACTTATCACCGTGGCGAACGCAATACATGTTGCGCGGTGTAAAGTTTGTCTTTATTTCCAGCTTTATAAGATCGTAAATTTTTTGGCGCGCATGCGAAACACGTATGTTCTTGAAGACAATTTATTCCTCTTTACAATGATATACAAATTATTGGAATACGTCAAATGGTTCGCAATATATGAAGAGCGTAAGGAAGGCACCCCCAGTACTTAGAAAATTCATTTTTGAAAAACTAACTTTTTGCGACATCTGGCGCATCACTTGCCGCATGTTTATTTTTCGCTGCGCATATACATATGATACATGGAATTGAAGACAATTTATTGCTCTTTAAGATAATGCAAAAAGAAAAAAAATGCGCAACTTCGTTCGGAAGCTAAAGCGTGCCAAATGAAGGTACCCTCGGTACTTTGAGGCAACTTTTTGACTATCGTGCATATCGGGGCACGTGCCGCAACTTTAGTTTTTCGTGCGCATGTATAAATTTTATATTGAATCAAAGCCGAATCTTTCCTCTTTACCCCATGTAAGTTTTATGAAAATCGGCCACCCGGTTCAGCATTTATGGGTGTTTTTTTTTATGCGGTTCTGGTTGAACTTCCAATGAAAGCTCGCATTCACTTTCTCTGTCTCTTTGATAAAATAAAAAAAATATTTTATTTGCAATGACATGTATTACAATGAAATTACAAATATACACAATATTTACCTGCGGTTGTGCGCAGAACAGCTTTAGGGACCTAACAAGGTATGTATATAATGTGTATATACTGGTTGTCCACACTTCGGCTCTCTTTACTTTCAATTTTCTTCTTCTTCATTCCCTTCTTCATTTCTTTCTTTTTCCGTGGCAGTGATGTAAGCCCTGGAATAGTCAGTGGCGGTGTGGTACAGTTTGAAGCATGGTGCAGCGCACAGAGAAACATTACAATCTGTACATTCATAAGAAGACTCTCTGCCTACTCGTTTTTTCTTCCTTGCTGGCCCATTTCCTTCTTCAATCTGTTTTGCGAGGACGGCGCGTTTTGCCTTAGAGCATACCACACACATCCTTGTGACGTTTTTCTTCCTTCCGACAGGCTCAATCTTCGTCGGAAAGTGACGTCCATGAAGACGAGTGACACTCTCGTCGCTCGTGCTCGGCCGACCACGGGGACGTCTGCAAAGTGATGGAACTTGTTCCTTGTCCGCAAATGTTACTATATGTTGCGCCAAAGCCTTCCTGTATTCCCGACTTGTTTTTAGAGGTTTATCTTTGCTGTATTCTTTATAAACAATGTAAGAGTTCAACATGGCAACGTTGAGAACGTGAAACCAAACCCGTTTCCACCACTTCAGGGTCTTCACTCGGAACGGCGTGTACGACAACATCTGGTCGGCCCGATCAACACCTCCCATGTACTTGTTGTACGCTGTTACAATGCGCGGCTTGAGAACTGGTTCCCCTGTTGCCCGGTTCTTCTTCCCTGTTTGTTCAAGTTGTGTATCTTCAACAGTAGACATGAGAAGCACTGATTTTCTATCTTCGTAGCGAAGAACGAGTAGGCCATGGTTGTGAGAAACTGTCATGTCCCCTTGCTTGGCTTTCTTTTTAGGTTTCTTGACTGAATCAGGAAGTCCCTTTCGATTGGCTCTCAATGTCCCCGTGGCACCTATTCCCCGCTCCCACAAATTTATGTACAGATTTGTGGACGAATAGTATTTGTCCATAAAGATATGATGCCCCTGTCCAACGTAGTCGTTCACCAAGTCCATGACTACATCATAAGTTTTGCCACCTTCAGAAACCGGTTCATTCGTTTTTCCAGTGTAGAGTTTGAACTTGCAAACGTATCCGTTGTGCGAGTCACACAACATGAAAGCCTTTATCCCATACTTCTTAGGCTTGTCGGGAAGATAAACTTTGAAAGATAAGTTACCTTTCCAGGGCACCATGCCCTCGTCGACTGAAATGTTTTGATGCGGTTTATACACTCTTGAAAAACGGTGAACTATCCGGTTATACAAGTGTCCCAGTTTATTTATTGGTGAAAAGCACGGGGTGTTACGGCCCGGCATCCTCCTGTTGTCAGCCAAGTGTAGGTAGGTTATAAGAAGCCAAAACTTGTCTCGGGGCATGCACTTGGCGAAGAAAGGCGTTGAGGTAACATCACTTGTTGACCAGTAATCAGCAAAGTTTCTCTGCACAACCAATGACATGGCAATTGTCATGGCTACAAATACCTTCATCTCTTCTGCATTAGTGTCTCGCCACTGTTGCATTCTTGAACGGGGTCTTAGAATTTTGTCCTCCATTGCTTGTTTGAAATATCTATTGGTTTCCGTTGCCATATCCTCATAGTAATCATTATGTATAAACAAATTGAAAAAGTCAATAGGTTCAGGGTTCTCAGGAAGTTCTATGAACTGGCGCAACCCAGTTTGACCAGTGAAAGGCAAGTTTACACGTGGCCGCGGACCATCCACCCACTCATCAAACGTCTGTGAATTATCTTGATTATATTGTGGTATTGCGGCAAACTCCTCCTCAAAACCACTAAAGTCTTCTTCGGTGGAATTACCGGCGGCTAGAATCTTTCTGGCAATCTCTGTCTCTATATCACTCATACCATCTGTGTCACCATGTTCACTATCTATTACAGTGTCCCGATCATATGCATCATCACTGTCTAAACCACTGCTACCATCACTGTCAGTTGACTCCATATCAGAGGCTTCATCAGCATGGATCTCGTTGATGAAGTCGTCGTCGCTTGAAACGGCTTCAAAGCTGCGTGTCCTAGTATGCAACTCCCTAGGCCGTCGCAGGGCCTTGCGTCCACGTCCGCGCAGCATTCTGCTTCAACCTGTAAATGATTGAAAATGCGTTAGATGTATGCAACATATAACATGTGATTAGAGACAATAAACATACAGAGATAATGAATGTGAGCTTCATGGATGTTCATTTGCCAGTTTCAGAACCTCCCGGCGCATCTAGGACGACTGCGCCGCAAGCGCCGACGGCGCCGACGGCTTCTGACATCGCGCCGATTTTTCCGACGCATATGTCAAACAGACCATTTTCTGATTTCCTCGGCGACGTGTAGCACCGGGCGCGAGGCCCGGAAAATAAACTACTACGTCAGGGAAACTCGGGTTGTCATTTGCCGAATGACTTCTCTTTTCGAGAAGCAGAGCATCCAAGGAGCGGTCTCTCGAGGCGGAGCCCGGACCCATGGGAGCATACTCCCATGCTCTCCGGGAATTCCCGTCCCCGTCCCCGTCCCGCGGACCCCGGATTCAATCGCGGGACAGGTTTCCCATGTCCTCTTTTGAGAACGAGAGACTCCGAGGAACAATCCTATGGGACGAACCCCGGATTCTATTGGGAATGGGTTCCCATGCCCTCTCGACATATATAGCAGAAACCTTCATACCTCGGAATGACACGAACCTTTATTTCAAAGTAGAAACAAAAAAATAATTTGCACAAAAAGTTTGGGGGGTGGCGACCAAAAGCGGGGGGGTCCGCGCACCCCCCGGTAGATATTTATACTTGTGGGTCGGTCCCGAAGATGACGGACCACGCCCATGTTCATGGGAATTTTTTCTCATTATGTCATGGCGAATCCCGTTGGAAATTCCCCTGCTCACGAAAAAACTAATACCTAAAAAAGTAATTGTGATACAAAAGAACTTTGGTAATAAAAGTGGTGAGGAATCAAATTCTCCATCTGCTCAGTTGAGTCCGCTACACTTATAAATAATTCTTCAAATCTTATTGAATGAAACGTCTTTTTTTCAATAATGTAAAAGATAAAATAATAAATTCAATTCAAATGGTTTGGAAGGGTGCGCCCTCGCATTTGAATTTTAGAAATGCAAACCTTTCGCAAATGGCATCAGTAACAAAAATGTTCACGCATTTTTAGAAACTCCGAAAAGTGAAATATTTTCCTGAGAAAATTTTCCCACGAAAAGGCTTTTCCCCGAGCGGCGGGTCCCGTACTCAAATATATTTTCACTTTTATGTTATATTTTTTTTCCCAAAACTGGAAACAAAATTCCGTCATGACAGTTGTTCATCGTTTATAAAGCTCTATATTTGCGTATCAAAAGAACAGTATTTTAGTTATATATTATCATACTTCTTCACTTATGCGTACATCAATATTGCCGCGCTTCGCGCATGCATAGTTCTTCCCAAAAACATGCGCATTATACATGGAATTGAAGACAATGTTTTTCTCTTTACAATGATGTAAAAATTATAAAAATCGGACTTGCGGTTCACAAGTTATAAAGCCCGTAATGATGGTATATGCTAAGAGCGCCACTTATTCAAAGCCGAATATCACCTTCTGCGTGACACCTGGCGCATCAAAAGTTATTGCCGAAAATACACGTATTTTATATGGAATTGAAGACAATTCTTTTATCTATATACTGATAAAAAAATTATGAAAATATCCCAAGTAGTTTCTTAGAAATAGAGCGCTGAGGCATGTTGGGGTAAATGCGCCACATGTATCAAAATTCAAAAGTGTGAAAGTCGCCTATCTCTGTGCGATTGCTGTATTTTCAGTTATGTTAGCGCAATTGCGATTTTTATATGGGAATAAAGGCCATTCTTTCCTCTTTATTTTGGTATAAAAAAAATGGAAACAACCAATTGGTTCATATGATACGAAGTGCGAGAGAAAGGTAGCTTATCGCAATATCTTCCCGTAATTAGAGGCTATCTGCCCATGTGGCGAGATGCGAGACAGATAAGCATAGGCTATCTGCCCATGTGGCGGGATGCGAGACAGATAAGCCTGTACGGGCCTATCTCACCCCGGGGCAGTGCAGACACTTAGGTGATAATTAGCCGCCGGGCAGTGTAGCCATCGGAGCGAAGCAGGACAAAATTGGCCTTTTGTAAAGCTAATTATCGATGCGTTACGGGTCAACAATGCACATGCACAATGCACATGCAAATTGCTGGACGTTCTGACAAGACACTGAAGAAAGCTTTATTCTCATTGCGAGCTGCGAGGCATAATTACAGCCATTCTCATGCGCGGAAACAATCGACTCGGGACCTGGTATGGGGCATAGAGAAGTACTTAGACAGCCGTGAATTCTTCTAAGTAAGCGATCCGGGATCCGTATTGAGGTACCTACGAATCGCTTATAGCCCGCCCGGATAATTCCGGGACCCGCAAGTTAAGGGTTAAGATAAGACATGGCTGCTGAACTTTGTATCAATATAGAGATTTCATGTAACAGAATAAGATATGGCAGCTGATATTTTTATCAACATAGAGATTTCATGTAACAGAATAAGATAAGATATGGCAGCTGATCTTTTTATCAATATAGAGATTTCATGTAACAGAATAAGATAAGACATGGCAGCTGATCTTTTTATCAACATAGAGATTTCATGTAACAGAATAAGATAAGACATGGCTGCTGAACTTTGTATCAATATAGAGATTTCATGTAACAGAATAAGATATGGCAGCTGATCTTTTTATCAATATAGAGATTTCATGTAACAGAATAAGATAAGACATGGCAGCTAAACTTGGTATCAATATAGAGATTTCATGTAACAGAATAAGATAAGACATGGCTGCTGAACGTGGTATCAATATAGAGATTACATGTAACAGAATAAGATAAGACATGGCTGCTGAACTTTGTATCAATATAGAGATTTCATGTAACAGAATAAGATAAGACATGGCAGCTAAACTTGGTATCAATATAGAGATTTCATGTAACAGAATAAGATAAGACATGGCAGCTGATCTTTTTATCAATATAGAGATTTCATGTAACAGATTAAGATAAGACATGGCAGCTGATCTTTTGTATCAATATAGAGATTTCATGTAACAGAATAAGATAAGACATGGCTGCTGAACTTTGTATCAATATAGAGATTTCATGTAACAGAATAAGATAAGACATGGCAGCTAAACTTGGTATCAATATAGAGATTTCATGTAACAGAATAAGATAAGACATGGCTGCTGATCTTTTTATCAACATAGAGATTTCATGTAACAGAATAAGATAAGACATGGCAGCTGATCTTTTTATCAACATAGAGATATCATGTAACAGAATAAGATAAGACATGGCAGCTGATCTTTTTATCAATATAGAGATTTCATGTAACAGAATAATTAAGATAAGACATGGCAGCTGAACGTGGTATCAATATAGAGATTTCATGTAACAGAATAAGATAAGACATGGCAGCTGAACTTTGTATCAATATAGAGATTTCATGTAACAGAATAAAATAAGATATGGCAGCTGATCTTTTTATCAATATAGAGATTTCATGTAACAGATTAAGATAAGACATGGCAGCTGATCTTTTTATCAATATAGAGATTTCATGTAACAGAATAAGATAAGACATGGCAGCTGATCTTTTTATCAATATAGAGATTTCATGTAACAGAATAAGATAAGACATGGCAGCTGAACGTGGTATCAATATAGAGATTTCATGTAACAGAATAAGATATGGCTGCTGATCTTTTTATCAACATAGAGATTTCATGTAACAGATTAAGATAAGACATGGCTGCTGATCTTTTTATCAACATAGAGATTTCATGTAACAGAATAAGATAAGACATGGCTGCTGATCTTTTTATCAACATAGAGATTTCATGTAACAGAATAAGATAAGACATGGCAGCTGATCTTTTTATCAACATAAATATTTCATGTAACAGAATAAGATAAGACATGGCTGCTGAACTTTGTATCAACATAGAGATTTCATGTAACAGATTAAGATAAGACATGGCAGCTGATCTTTTTATCAATATAGAGATTTCATGTAACAGAATAAGATAAGACATGGCTGCTGATCTTTTTATCAATATAGAGATTTCATGTAACAGAATAAGATAAGACATGGCAGCTGAACGTGGTATCAATATAGAGATTTCATGTAACAGAATAAGATAAGATATGGCAGCTGATCTTTTTATCAATATAGAGATTTCATGTAACAGAATAAGATAAGATATGGCAGCTGATCTTTTTATCAATATAGAGATTTCATGTAACAGAATAAGATAAGACATGGCAGCTGATCTTTTTATCAATATAGAGATTTCATGTAACAGAATAAGATAAGATATGGCAGCTGATCTTTTTATCAATATAGAGATTTCATGTAACAGATTAAGATAAGACATGGCAGCTGATCTTTTTATCAATATAGAGATTTCATGTAACAGAATAAGATAAGACATGGCTGCTGATCTTTTTATCAATATAGAGATTTCATGTAACAGAATAAGATAAGACATGGCAGCTGATCTTTGTATCAATATAGAGATTTCATGTAACAGAATAAGATAAGATATGGCTGCTGATCTTTTTATCAATATAGAGATTTCATGTAACAGAATAAGATAAGACATGGCTGCTGATCTTTTTATCAATATAGAGATTTCATGTAACAGAATAAGATAAGACATGGCAGCTGATCTTTGTATCAATATAGAGATTTCATGTAACAGAATAAGATAAGACATGGCTGCTGATCTTTTTATCAATATAGAGATTTCATGTAACAGAATAAGATAAGACATGGCTGCTGAACTTTGTATCAATATAGAGAATTCATGAGAAGAAGACGAAAAAGTGAAAAGTTTGAAGACAGATGGACGGACACCGGACACTATGCCATGCCATAAGCACATCGGGCCTTCCAGCTAGGCCAGATGACCTAAAAATTCAATGTTTATTATCTTACTATTTTAAATTTACTGTACCTGGATAGCAACATTTTGTCTTCCAAACTTTTTATCTGCTCCACAAGTCTCTGCACCTGCTGATAGAAAAAAGTTACACTGACAACATGTTGTCTGTTTCACAAAGACCTCTTAAAGGTATATCCTCGAAAAGCAGGTTGTATTTAAAATGTTTTAACAGCTTCAAAAAAATAGAGCCATTGGCTCTGTAGCTCATCAGGAATTCATTGATATATTATCTAAGGTTGAATATCTAAGTTATCTCAAGTAATACATTGTTGACAAGCAAATAATAGGTTTTAAGATTGTGACTCTTGTGACTCACAATTGAGGTCACAGGGTCACCAAATCTACAATTAGAATCCCTATTGGCCAAGGAGTCTGTACCTAATATTTCAGCTTTCCAGAGATTTATGTTCTAGAGAAGAAGATGAAAATAGGTTTAAAGGTCTTGACCCCTGGGACCCTATTTGATGTCATGGGGTCACAAAATCTACTTGACCTAGCTCTCTTGACCTTTTGGAACTGGAGAAGAAAATGAAAATAGCTTTTTAGGATCATAACCCCTGTGACCCTATTTGGGGTCACAGGGTCACGAAATCTACAATTTAGAATCCCCATTGGCCAAGGAGTCTGCAATGTCTGATGTAATCAATGTGAAATAAGAACTATTGAATAGCCTGTGAACTGAATATTGTGACAGGATGCATAGGACAAAATTCAAAAAGGGTTAAGGAATGTTTTATTTTACATTAGATATGTGAACTAAATATGACTGGTGATAAAGTAAGATAAGACTATTAAAACTAGCTACATGAGTTTGTGATACCACATCTTCTTTTCCAATAAAGAAAATAAATAAAGATGGGGAAAACAAAATTTAAAATATATAATTTACTGGCTGTGAGTCCAGGGTCTGCATGTTGTGTAATTGCAGGTGTTGACCTAGGGAGTGACCACTCCCTGGCAGAGATGCAAACAGCAGCTAATACACAGAGCATTCAGGTTACTTCTCTGCTGTGTTACTGATTTAGTCTTACACTCAGATGCTCAATAGAATTTATTAATTAAATATTGAAAAGGAGCCTATGAAACTATGAGCTTATGAGAAACAGGATTTTTAGAAACAAATAAGGGCTCTTTTTCATTATGTAATAAATGTTGATAATTCCAGAATAAAAATAAGAAGTAAAACAATAAACTGCAATGGTTTACATTATTTATAATGAATATGGATTAATGTGTAACCAATTTTGATAATAAGTTTGATGACTGGGCAATGACTTATATGTGATATCTTAATCTTTTCCTTAGGGATTATTAATAACATTATTCCTGATGAGCTTCAGAGCCAGTGGCTCTATTTTTATTCTTTCTTATTATTATTTGTACTTTTTTTCGGCCGTATATATAGATTTTTTGCTATTTTTGAAAAAACTGATTTTTTGGTAAACTTTCGCTGTTTTTAGGGTACGCGTCCAAGAAAACTTTCTGGTCCTTCAATTTTATGAGTAACAGCTACATATGATAGCTTTTTTCAAAGATAAATGAATTCTCCAGAGGGTTATAGAAGTCAATTTTTGAATTTCATCCTAGGATTTTAATAATCCCTTATTGAAGATGATCATTTTTAAAAAGACCGAATTTCTGTAAGGAATGAAGATATGTCAAAGATAATCATAGCCATCTGACCGAAATACGTTACTTAACATTTCTATAACAGATCTATATCATGTAAAAGTCGATAGTTAGGCCACAATTATCGCATTTGTCAATATGTATGAAATTTTGTGATTTTGAGAACTTTTGACAGGCATATTTTTCGAAGAATTTTCGATCTTAAACCACTAAAGATACCATCATGTTTAATAGCTCGTTGTAAAGCAGATATATCATTTTATTAAGGACAATAATTTTCAAGCATTTATTTGTCATACTTTACGTGTGACAAATCATAGAACTTTGTCATTTTTCGAAAATCGCCATTTTCAGCAAAGTTTAAAGGATCATCACTGCTTAACTAATCATGATAATTAAACTAGAAGACCGTTTGCGGGACACCGCAAAAGCAGAGCAGCTCCGAAACTTTGGGTCTCGCCTTTCCCTGTTCCGCCTTCTCCTCAGCATAAATAAAATGGGAATTTTTTTGACAAAAATTTGTTTATTATTCAAGTTATTCTAACAAGTTGAATCATCACTGGGGTCACTTTTCACAACTTTGTTCTTAAAACCTATTTCTGATTTCAAAATTGGATCAAAAGATTAACATGGCCTTAACCAATATCTCATGACCTTAAACTTTGACCTTCAAGGTCACACCATCAATGATTACTTTTCATTGTGTATAACGATCATGCAAATGACTCAAAGTGTTCATTGTTAACATAAGGCATATTCACAATAGCACGCTTAAGTTGTGACCTTGCTGTGACCTTGAACTTTGACAGATATTAGCGAAAATCTTTTCAAATCTCAGTCTTTCTCCATAGTTGATATATACCAAGTAAGGGCCTGATAGCACAGAAGTTGTTGAAGTTATCGTGTTTACAAGGATTTTTGTAGTGATTTCAGAACTCGTGACCTTGACCTTGACCTTTGACCTTGAATGTGAGCATGTAAAAATATTTCCCCAGGTGTACAAGAAAGAAGCTATATATATGAGGTGTTGATACCTTCATGGAAAAAAGTTATTTAGTGATTTCAGAACTGGTGATCCTTTAAAATTCAAGGTCACACAATTAGTGATCACTTTTCATTGTGTATAACAATCATTTTATGATTCAAAGTGTTAATAGTTGAAATAAGACATTTTCGCAGAAGCATGCTTAAGTCGTGCCCTTGCTGTGACCTTGACCTTTGACGGATGTTGGCGAAAACCTTTTCAAATCTTGGCCTTTCTCCATAGTTTATATACACCAAATAAGAGCCTGATAGCACAAATATTTTTCAAGTTATCGTGTTTACAAGGATTTTGTTAGCGATTTCAGAACTCGTGACCTTGACCTTTGACCTTGAATGTGAACATGTCAAAATCATCCACCAGGTTTATAAGAAAGAAGCTATGTATATGAGGTGTTAATACCTTCTTGGGAAAAGGTTATTTAGTGATTTCAGAACTGGTGACAATGACCATATTTCGTGACCTTGACCTTTTAAATTCAAGGTCACACAATCAGTGATCACTTTTCATTGTGTATAACAATCATGTAATGATTCAAAGTGTTAATAGTTGAAATAAGACATTTTCGCAAAAGCATGCTTAAGTCGTGCCCTCGCTGTGACCTTCTCCATAGTTGATATACACCAAACAAGAGCCTGATAGTACAAATATTACGAACCTTATTCAAAAGATTAACATTGCCTTAACCAATATCTCATGACCTTGAACTTTGACCTCAAGGTCACACCATCAATGATTACTTTATTGTGTATAACAATCATGCAATGACTCAAAGTGTTCATTGTTAACATAAGGCATATTCACAATAGCACGCTTAAGTTGTGACCTTGCTGTGACCTTGACCTTTGACAGATTTTAGCAAAAACTTTTTCAAATCTTGGTCTTCCTCCATAGTTGATACATACACCAAATAAGAGCCTGACAGCACAAAAATGTTTGAAGTTATCGTGTTTACAAGGATTATTTTAGCGATTTCAGAACTCGTGACCTTGACCTTTGACCTTGAATATGAACACGTCCAAAAAATTCCCCAGGGGCATAAGTAAGAAGTTATGTATATGAGTTCTCAAAACCTTCTAGGAAAAAAGTTATAGCAAATACAAAACGCGCAGGCGGCGGCGGCGGAAACTGCACAAAAACAGATAGCAGCTCCGACTAAGTCGGAGCTGCTAATTATAGTTACACATTCGGATGCACAAATAC
Organism: Gibbula magus; assembly: GCA_936450465.1. NCBI lineage: Eukaryota > Metazoa > Mollusca > Gastropoda > Trochida > Trochidae > Gibbula > Gibbula magus. The sequence continues at coordinate 9,919,203 of OW388301.1, read as the reverse complement.
AAGAACAACAACATTTCTGTTGAACCCTTTCATCAAAAAGTTTATAGTTAAGTTCCGAACATTGCAAATGTTGTCTAGGGGTCCAAATTTCAGCATTTTTGAGTATTTTCTTAAATATTCAGAAAAACACAACGCATTAATTATGTATGCAATCTAAATGATGATTACATTTACTTAACTGGAAATTAAAGCACAATATTTTCTATGTTGCAACTTAGTTTGAAAATATTAACCATTTTGTCTTAATCGTGAGAAAGGTCATGTAGGGGTCCATTAATAAGCCATTGTTCCATTTTCAACGGGTCATTGTCTTTGGAGAATTTTTGTAAAAAAACTACTGAAGATAGAGACATGTTTGATAGCTCGTTTTAAAGCAGAGAAACTGATGAATATGGAGTTCAAGGTCAAGCAGAAATTTGAAGACCTAAGTATTGCCTGTGGCAATCCTAGTTGTTCTTGTTCTTATATATGTATGCCACTTCTAATTACCCTTCAAAGATTTATTTGACTACAAGCATACCTTTTGAAATGAAACTTTGTGAGGCAAAATTAAAACGACCAGATTCCAGTGATGTACAGTTGAGCACATTCTGTCTGAAATGAAAAAGAAAACCAGATTGCGTTTGCGATACAGAGCAGCCCAGAAACTGGGGGTCTCGACTTCACCTGTTCCTCCTCCTCCACAGCCACAATAAAATGAGCGTTTTTTTATGGATATACCACAAAAGAAAATTGAACATTAAATATAAGAAATTGCATTTACAACTAGTACACTGAGATCTCATACAAACATACAGTCACTAATAATAAGTTTGAATCGATCACCACTGAGGTAAGCGACACATTTGTTTATCAGGGGTCACTAAACATTTTATTTTAATTGCAAACATGTCAAAAGAATTTCAAGGGGGTATAATTAATGAATTATTGGAAAGACTACAGAATACCGGATACATTCCGCCATGTTTGTAAGCACGCAAAATTTTACCTTACCGGAATTGCGCATTTGACATATTGACCTCGAAGCGAGACTTGTTAGAACTGACGCTATTTTGATTGTTGGGTGACTTATTGTAACGGTTCTTTTTTAGCCCTTGGGAACCAGTCGACGATCTTATTTAACCCTAGGACACACGCTAAGATATACCTTGTGGTTAGATTTAGTTTACATGGGTCATCACAGTCATGTTTTCCAAGAAATATTGCTATGTTCTGCAAAAGTAAGCCGAGGCGTTTTCCCGTTTGCATGTTTGACAGGTCGCAGTGCAAACTGTATTTGTAATTAACCCTTGGATACATTTCGATCATCTTATTTAACCCTTAGACCCCTTCATTAACTGCATTAGGGTTTAGAAACACCTTTAGTGTATATTGACAGTCATTTCATGCACGAAATCGGCCTATTGTTTGTTTGTTTACATAATGTTGACTTGCGAATATCCCAGGTTGTTGAGACTTTTCCGGGGTTTCAGAAAATACTATAACAAGATTTTAAAATAAAAACAATACTTCAAGGTAAGTGTCATTGATGATATGAACATTTAAACGTTTGTTAAATTCACTGAAAGATTGAATCAATACACAAACTTACCTTCTCTAGTAAATGAAAACATGACAGTGTTATTACTTACCCGGTCGGAAATTCCCATGAATAGTTTCGAGTTTTAAACACAAAATAATAATGACATAAATATAAGACATGATATTATTCACAATGAAAAGGTAAACCTAACACTTCTTGATGCTTTTGAACATTTAGAATGGATATTTTATCAAACGTAAACAGTGGACGCTCAATAACGCTGTTAAGTTCACTGTTCAGCCGATGTCATTCTTCAGTTGAAGGCAAACAAAATCAAATTTAATTAGAAATTAACATTCAGTCGTAATTTCAAACATTTACACATCATAATAATATGTAAACAACAATTCAGCAGCATTAATTGAGAATAAGTAACAATGAACTTCAACTGAGAACAAAATACTGTTTCAGGCGAGTGAAATCCCAAATGTGCATCTCCCTTATTTGGAACATTCGACGCATGCTGTATGAATTGCCCAATCAAAAAATAGAACCATGGGCTCTGTAGCTCATTAGGAGATGGAGATGAAAAAAAGTTTTTAAGGATGTGACCCCTGTGACCCCATTTGGGGTCACAGGGTCACGAAATCTACAATTTAGAATCCCCATTGGCCAAGGAGTCTGCACACAACTTTTCAGCTCTCTAGACCTTTTGGAACTGGAGAAGAAGATGAATGAGCTAAAAAAGGGAAAATCATCAGGATTTCCTCTTGATTGCAGATGAATGGATTGATGTTTTACGGTTTTATTAAAAATCGTGTTTAAAACTTCCTCCTACAGACGAAGTTTAAAATTGAACTTTGCATGACAAACACAAAAAAGGACCTTAATTTTCATCTAAAATTGTTCCTAAAGGAGATAAGACCGCTTGCGCATGCTTCTCTATATATAGGAACGTCAAGTGATTACAATAGAGCTGGATATATCCGGTATCCTGTAGGTGTACCGAATTATTAGGTCATCAAGCCGAAAGTCATGAAGACCTATTGTTATTATCCGTGTTCTTCATTAGGTCTTCAAGACGAAAGTCTGGAAGACCTATTGTTATTATCCGGATTTTTTTTCTTATCATTTGTACGTTTTTTGTGATACAGATTCTGAAGTAAGGGTTGAATCGAATTGCATGAAATTTTCAGGGATGATAGCCTGTGACAAAAACTAGCTCTGTACATCGGTCGAGTTTTTATTTTCGACTTCTTTCTTGAGTTATTTCCCCTTGAAGTTAATACTTCAAACCTTAATAGCTCGAAAACTATTGAAGATAATACAAAACCTTCACCAAAATGTGGGCAACGACATTCCCCATTGATTGGGCCTATAGCGGTTTTCGGCCGTAATAATAGATTTTTTTCAATTTTGCAAAACCTGAAAATTGTGTGCACTTTCGCGGTTTTGAGGGTCTTCAAAAATCTTCTCCTAAATCAGAGCAATGCAATACAGCTATATATGATAGCTCATTTAAGAGTAAAATGAATTTACAAAAGATCTTTGGGACTCCAATTTTTTTATTTCCATTTTGTATTATCTGCCCTTGAATATGGTCCTTGTTTAAATGTTCGACTGCATGTTCAAAGGGGCATAACTCTGTTATAAATTAACTTATGTCAAAGTTATATATTGCAATATCTTTATAATAACCAGCTCAACACTTCCATATCCATATCATTATCATGTAAAAATTTATAGTTTTGGCACAATTTGGACATATTCCCAAAAAAGTAAAATTTTGTGATTTTGAGACTTTTCGAGGGGTATTTTTTTGTGGAGAATTTTCAATTGTAAACCACTGAAGATACAATTATGTTTAATATATCATTTTGAAGTAAAGATGTCATTTATTAAGGGGAATATATTTCAAACAGGTTTCTGTCATAGTTTATGTGTGACAAGTCATAGAAGATTGTCATTTTTCGAAAATCGCCATTTTCAGCACAGTTCAAAGGATCATAACTGCTTAACTGATTAAGATATTGTAACTGTATTTACACCTGCAGATGCACAATTTCAAGACCAAAAACTTTTATGTTGCACCCTTTTATCAAATTGTGGATAGTTAAGCTCCGAACATCGCAAACGTTGTCTAGGGATCCAAATTTAAGCATTTTTGAAGTATTCTCTTGAATATTCAGAAGCATTATTTATGTATGAAATCTTCATGATGATAACATCTACTTTAGTGGAAATTAAGCACAACTGTTTCTATGTACACCGTTGTATGAAAATATTAACCATTTTGTCTTAATCATGAGAAAGACCATGTAGGGGTCCATTAATAAACGATTGTACCATTTTCAAAGGGTCACTTTTGTAAAATAACTAGATAGAGACATGCTTGATAGCTCATTTTCAAGCAGAGAAAGTGATGAATAACCGAGAGTCCAGCATGGAATTCAAGGTCAAGCAGAAGTCTTGAAGACCTAAGTATTGACGCGTCAATCCTATAGTTATTATTATTATTATTATTATTATTTTGGCCTAAGAGTAACTGAAGGGTCCCAATGACGGGGTGTCTAAAATAGCCAAACCAAACTCTTCAAAATTGCTCAGATGAAGTTTTTTCTGATAGTTGAAATAATTATCTGTAGCATGATATATAACATGATATCTTTGAATTTGAACTTCACATGGAAATCGGGTCATTTCTGAATTTGGTTGCGGTCCGTATAGGTGACTGCAACCAAACTTGTTAAACCATCAAAATACATGTTTTCATGGAACAGAACAGCCTTGACTTGACAAAATTTGGTTGCAGAAAGAAAATATCATGATCTGACAAATGTTGAAACTTACCTTACCTTTTATTTCAATATTAAAATTTACAGTAAGAGGAAACTTCTTAGTGATCGTTATCGAGTCCTGTTTTTTATCATGTCATAGGATCAAGTTGCTGTCATGTCTAATGCTATAGATAGAAACTACTCACGTGTTACCTTGTTCAATTTAACATTTCCTACCATAAGGCATGTCTTGGTAGGTACTTTTGACACATTTTGTCAAAATTTAAGCATTAATTTACATTTTTTTTACCTCAAGCTGACAACGTGGCCGCGAGATGAATTCGAATTGTTGTCAAATCTTATTACAATTCTGATTGGTTGTCATAGGTATCTTTGATTGCTAAATTAGTTTTTTAGGAAATAAACAGCATTAAGTTATTTTAATGAATAGTTTCTATCTAGAAACGTGCATAAAAGCAACCAGAATAAACATGAATTTATTTTTTTTGTTAGAAATGGTTGATACGGAATGAGCCAATGGGAGGAAGTGTTACATACATTGGTTTCATTACATCATACACTTAGCGAGAGAGAACTTGCCGAAATGATTCAGAAAATGTCATCGTGTTTTTGTCAAATCTAGTAAATTTGAAAACCTCTGCAACCAAACTAATCCTATGTGCTTGTCAACACACTATTTTTTCTCTGCAAACAAATATTTATTTGCCAAGGTAAGAATATAATGATGAATAATTTCTGTAAATAAATTTGGTTGCAGATCCCTATAGGGGACTGCAACCAAATTCACTAAATATGATGTTTCAAGTACATTTCTGTCCTGCAACCAAATTTTCTGATGTCAGATATGATATGTCATGTTATAGAAAACCATCTCTGCTATTTTGATCACTTTGTATGATCAGTTTCTGTTACTTCAGTTGCATTTAAACATCATTATGGAACCCCCGTCATTTGGACCCTTCAATTACTCTTAGGCCATTATTTTTTGTACTTTTTTTGTCCAGAATTTTTTTAAGTAACTGCTGGGCTGATTCACATGAAATTATCAGGGATGATAGATTGTGGCTAGCTCTGGAAACAGACAAGCCACTTTTTGGGATTTCGACTTCTTTCTTGAGTTATCTCCCAGTCATTTTGAAGATAAATGAACGGTTAACAACATAGCGAGCCAAAATTTTGAAGTTCATTTTACAACTCAAATTATCCGCCGTTGAATATGGTCCTTTTTTAAATGTTCATTTTTTGGTTCCATGTTCAAAGGGACATAACTCTGTCTGGAATAAACTTATGAGAAAGTTATTTATCGCAATCTCTTTATAATAACACACTTAACAATTCCATAGCATATCATTATCATATAAAAGTTGATAATTTCGGCAGAATTTGGACATAATCCCAAAATAGTGATATTTTGTGTTTTGAGACTATTCGAGGGGTACCGTATATTACTGTGTACAAGACAACTTTTTTATACCAGAAAATATGGGGTCAAAGAAGGGGGTCGTCTTATACACAAGGGCTATGTTTCAGAAGAAGAATTTGTGAAGCTTCATTGACGAACTCGCGATGTTGAAACCGGAAATAGCAATACAGAATATCGATGTCAACTCATGCTTACAAATTGGAAATAAATATACTTTTATAATTATGTATTATTGTGGGTTTTTTTTATTACTATATGGAGTTAAATACATAAAATATATTTGATAATTCATTTAAACATAATTAATAGGTTGACGTACCAAAAGTGGTACCAGCAGTCAAGCAAACGATCGATAAATTCAGTGACGTGGACCAATGAAATTCTACAACTTAGCCATTCATTCATGACGTGGACCAATGAAATTCTACAACTAACCTATTCATTCATAAAATTTGACAAGCTTATCTCGATAAACAAGTGTCATTGACGTAATGTTAATTCCAATCAGGGCAGTGATTCATTAATGTATCTGGTATTTATCTTAGCTTTGTTGTGTACTTATCAGTAATTGGTCTGTATATCCTTCTCTGGATTGAAGTGGTGGTTTACATGGTCAACGTTAAATAAACACGTCTTTAGCTTGAGCAGTTTGCTGCAATGAGTGGCCCCTCGCTATAACACACGTTTGGGAGCCAATACTGACAGTCGCGTAATAGAAAATCAGCGGTAAAGCGAACCAGAGTTAGAATGAAAAATACTGGCTTGACTTCAGCTATCAAACATTACCAACCTTTCACCAGCATTCTGCAGTATTAAATACAACTAGTTCAACTTTGTTTATAAGAAGGGACAAATATTTACAGTTTAATTCAACACTACGATAGAAATCTAGACATTAAATCTTGCTTGGCTTCGGGCATGCGCAATCAAGCTTGGTTATCAAAGCTCTTCCCACCATTTTTATCATATAAACACTGAAGCGACTTCTTAATCTGTGTACAGAGTATTGGCTTTGTTTGGATTTTATAAAATGGCGAGAGGATTAATTTACGATAGATTGTTGACTCGCTTGAATTGTCAAAAAATAGAGCCATGGGCTCTGTAGCTCATCAGGATTGCATTGTTTTACTATTTAAACTTGATTATTTAAGTTATTTAAGTTATTGTTTACCAGCAAAAGATAGGGTCTTAGATCATGACCACTGTGACCCCAAGATGAAAATAGGTTTTTAAGGATGTGACCCCTGTGACCCCATTTGGGGTCACGGGGTCACAAAATCTACAATTTAGAATCCCCATTGGCCAAGGAGTCTGCACACAACTTTTCAGCTCTCTTGACCTTTTAGAACTGGAGAAGAAGATGAAAATAGGTTTTTAAGGATGTGACCCCATTTGGGGTCAAAGGGTCACAAAATCTACAATTTAGAATCCCCATTGGCCAAGGAGTCTGCACACAACATTTCAGCTCTCTAGACCTTTTGGAACTGGAGAAGAAGATGAAAATAGGTTTTTAAGGATGTGACCCCTGTGACCCCATTTGGGGTCATGGGGTCACAAAATCTAAAATTTAGAATCCCCATGGGCCAAGGAGTCTGCACACAACTTTTCAGCTCTCTAGACCTTTTGGAACTGGAGAAGAAGATGAAAATAGGTTTTTAAGGATGTGACCCCTGTGACCCCATTTTGCGTCATGGGGTCACGAAATCTACAATTTAGAATCCCCATGGGCCAAGGAGTCTACACACAACTTTTCAGTTCTCTAGACCTTTTGGAACTGGAGAAGAAGATGAAAATAGGTTTTTAAGGATGTGACCCCTGTGACTCCATTGGGGGTCATGGGGTCACAAAATCTACAATTTAGAATCCCCATTGGCCAAGGAGTCTGCACACAACTTTTCAGCTCTCTAGACCTTTTGGAACTCGAGAAGAAGATGAAAATAGGTTTTTAAACATGTGACCCCTGTGACCCCATTTGGGGTCACGGGGTCATGAAATCTACAATTTAGAATCCCCATTAGCCAAGGAGTCTGCACACAACTTTTCAGCTCTCTAGACCTTTTGGAACTGGAGAAGAAGATGAAAATAGGTTTTTAAGGATGTGACCCCTGTGATCCCATTTGGGGTCACGGGGTCATGAAATCTACAATTTAGAATCCCCATTAGCTAAGGAGTCTGCACACAACTTTTCAGCTCTCTAGACCTTTTGGAACTGGAGAAGAAGATGAAAATAGGTTTTTAAGGATGTGACCCCTGTGATCCCATTTGGGGTCACGGGGTCATGAAATCTACAATTTAGAATCCCCATTAGCTAAGGAGTCTGCACACAACTTTTCAGCTCTCTAGACCTTTTGGAACTGGAGAAGAAGATGAAAATAGGTTTTTAAGGATGTGACCCCTGTGATCCCATTTGGGGTCACGGGGTCATGAAATCTACAATTTAGAATCCCCATTAGCCAAGGAGTCTGCACACAACTTTTCAGCTCTCTAGACCTTTTGGAACTGGAGAAGAAGATGAAAATAGGTTTTTAAGGATGTGACCCCTGTGATCCCATTTGGGGTCACGGGGTCATGAAATCTACAATTTAGAATCCCCATTAGCTAAGGAGTCTGCACACAACTTTTCAGCTCTCTAGACCTTTTGGAACTGGAGAAGAAGATGAAAATAGGTTTTTAAGGATGTGACCCCTGTGATCCCATTTGGGGTCACGGGGTCATGAAATCTACAATTTAGAATCCCCATTAGCTAAGGAGTCTGCACACAACTTTTCAGCTCTCTAGACCTTTTGGAACTCGAGAAGAAGATGAAAATAGGTTTTTAAACATGTGACCCCTGTGACCCTATTTGGGGTCACGGGGTCATGAAATCTACAATTTAGAATCCCCATTAGCCAAGGAGTCTGCACACAACTTTTCAGCTCTCTAGACCTTTTGGAACTGGAGAAGAAGATGAAAATAGGTTTTTAAACATGTGACCCCTGTGACCCCATTTGGGGTCAGGGGGTCATGAAATCTACAATTTAGAATCCCCATTAGCCAAGGAGTCTGCACACAACTTTTCAGCTCTCTAGACCTTTTGGAACTGGAGAAGAAGATGAAAATAGGTTTTTAAGGATGTGACCCCTGTGATCACATTTGGGGTCACGGGGTCATGAAATCTACAATTTAGAATCCCCATTAGCCAAGGAGTCTGCACACAACTTTTCAGCTCTCTAGACCTTTTGGAACTGGAGAAGAAGATGAAAATAGGTTTTTAAGGATGTGACCCCTGTGATATCCCATTTGGGGTCACGGGGTCATGAAATCTACAATTTAGAATCCCCATTAGCTAAGGAGTCTGCACACAACTTTTCAGCTCTCTAGACCTTTTGGAACTGGAGAAGAAGATGAAAATAGGTTTTTAAGGATGTGACCCCTGTGATCCCATTTGGGGTCACGGGTTCATGAAATCTACAATTTAGAATCCCCATTAGCCAAGGAGTCTGCACACAACTTTTCAGCTCTCTAGACCTTTTGGAACTTGAGAAGAAGATGAAAATAGATTTTTAAGGATGTGACCCCTGTGACCCCATTTGGGGTCAGGGGGTCATGAAATCTACAATTTAGAATCCCCATTAGGCAAGGAGTCTGCACACAACTTTTCAGCTCTCTAGACCTTTTGGAACTGTAGAAGAAGATGAAAATAGGTTTTTAAACATGTGACCCCTGTGATCCCATTTGGGGTCACGGGGTCATGAAATCTACAATTTAGAATCCACATTAGCCAAGGAGTCTGCACACAACTTTTCAGCTCTCTAGACCTTTTGGAACGTGAGAAGAAGATGAAAATAGGTTTTTAAACATGTGACCCCTGTGACCCCATTTGGGGTCAGGGGGTCATGAAATCTACAATTTAGAATCCCCATTAGCAAAGGAGTCTGCACACAACTTTTCAGCTCTCTAGACCTTTTGGAACTGGAGAAGAAGATGAAAATAGGTTTTTAAGGATGTGACCCCTGTGATCACATTTGGGGTCACGGGGTCATGAAATCTACAATTTAGAATCCCCATTAGCTAAGGAGTCTGCACACAACTTTTCAGCTCTCTAGACCTTTTGGAACTGGAGAAGAAGATGAAAATAGGTTTTTAAACATGTGACCCCTGTGACCCCATTTGGGGTCAGGGGGTCATGAAATCTACAATTTAGAATCCCCATTAGCCAAGGAGTCTGCACACAACTTTTCAGCTCTCTAGACCTTTTGGAACTGGAGAAGAAGATGAAAATAGGTTTTTAAGGATGTGACCCCTGTGATCACATTTGGGGTCACGGGGTCATGAAATCTACAATTTAGAATCCCCATTAGCTAAGGAGTCTGCACACAACTTTTCAGCTCTCTAGACCTTTTGGAACTGGAGAAGAAGATGAAAATAGGTTTTTAAGGATGTGACCCCTGTGATCCCATTTGGGGTCACGGGGTCATGAAATCTACAATTTAGAATCCCCATTTGCCAAGGAGTCTGCACACAACTTTTCAGCTCTCTAGACCTTTTGGAACTCGAGAAGAAGATGAAAATAGGTTTTTAAACATGTGACCCCTGTGACCCCATTTGGGGTCACGGGGTCATGAAATCTACAATTTAGAATCCCCATTAGCCAAGGAGTCTGCACACAACTTTTCAGCTCTCTAGACCTTTTGGAACTGGAGAAGAAGATGAAAATAGGTTTTTAAGGATGTGACCCCTGTGATCCCATTTGGGGTCACGGGGTCATGAAATCTACAATTTAGAATCCCCATTAGCTAAGGAGTCTGCACACAACTTTTCAGCTCTCTAGACCTTTTGGAACTGGAGAAGAAGATGAAAATAGGTTTTTAAGGATGTGACCCCTGTGATCCCATTTGGGGTCACGGGGTCATGAAATCTACAATTTAGAATCCCCATTAGCCAAGGAGTCTGCACACAACTTTTCAGCTCACTAGAACTTTTGGAACTCGAGATGAAGATGAAAATAGGTTTTTAAGGATGTGACCCCTGTGACCCCATTTGGGGTCACGGGGTCACGAAATCTACAATTTAGAATCCCCATTGGCCAAGGAATCTGCACACAACTTTTCAGCTCTCTTGACCTTTTGGAACTTGAGAAGAAGATGAAAATAGGTTTTTAAGGATGTGACCCCTGTGACCCCATTTGGGGTCATGGGGTCACGAAATCTACAATTTAGAATCCCCATTGGCCAAGGAGTCTGCACACAACTTTTCAGCTCTCTAGACCTTTTGGAACTGGAGAAGAAGATGAAAATAGGTTTTTAAACATGTGACCCCTGTGACCCCATTTGGGGTCAGGGGGTCATGAAATCTACAATTTAGAATCCCCATTAGCCAAGGAGTCTGCACACAACTTTTCAGCTCTCTAGACCTTTTGGAACTGGAAAAGAAGATGAAAATAGGTTTTTAAGGATGTGACCCCTGTGATCCCATTTGGGGTCACGGGGTCATGAAATCTACAATTTAGAATCCCCATTAGCCAAGGAGTCTGCACACAACTTTTCAGCTCTCTAGACCTTTTGGAACTCGAGAAGAAGATGAAAATAGGTTTTTAAACATGTGACCCCTGTGATCCCATTTGGGGTCACGGGGTCATGAAATCTACAATTTAGAATCCCCATTAGCCAAGGAGTCTGCACACAACTTTTCAGCTCTCTAGACCTTTTGGAACTCGAGAAGAAGATGAAAATAGGTTTTTAAACATGTGACCCCTGTGACCCCATTTGGGGTCAGGGGGTCATGAAATCTACAATTTAGAATCCCCATTAGCCAAGGAGTCTGCACACAACTTTTCAGCTCTCTAGACCTTTTGGAACTGGAGAAGAAGATGAAAATAGGTTTTTAAACATGTGACCCCTGTGACCCCATTTGGGGTCAGGGGGTCATGAAATCTACAATTTAGAATCCCAATTAGCCAAGGAGTCTGCACACAACTTTTCAGCTCTCTAGACCTTTTGGAACTGGAGAAGAAGATGAAAATAGGTTTTTAAGGATGTGACCCCTGTGATCACATTTGGGGTCACGGGGTCATGAAATCTACAATTTAGAATCCCCATTAGCTAAGGAGTCTGCACACAACTTTTCAGCTCTCTAGACCTTTTGGAACTCGAGAAGAAGATGAAAATAGGTTTTTAAGGATGTGACCCCTGTGATCCCATTTGGGGTCACGGGGTCATGAAATCTACAATTTAGAATCCCCATTAGCTAAGGAGTCTGCACACAACTTTTCAGCTCTCTAGACCTTTTGGAACTGGAGAAGAAGATGAAAATAGGTTTTTAAGGATGTGACCCCTGTGATCCCATTTGGGGTCACGGGGTCATGAAATCTACAATTTAGAATCCCCATTAGCCAAGGAGTCTGCACACAACTTTTCATCTCTCTAGACCTTTTGGAACTGGAGAAGAAGATGAAAATAGGTTTTTAAGGATGTGACCCCTGTGATCCCATTTGGGGTCACGGGGTCATGAAATCTACAATTTAGAATCCCCATTGGCCAAGGAGTCTGCACACAACTTTTCAGCTCTCTAGACCTTTTGGAACTCGAGAAGAAGATGAAAATAGGTTTTTAAGGATGTGACCCCTGTGATCCCATTTGGGGTCACGGGGTCATGAAATCTACAATTTAGAATCCCCATTGGCCAAGGAGTCTGCACACAACTTTTCAGCTCTCTAGACCTTTGGAACTCGAGAAGAAGATGAAAATAGGTTTTTAAACATGTGACCCCTGTGATCCCATTTGGGGTCACGGGGTCATGAAATCTACAATTTAGAATCCCCATTAGCCAAGGAGTCTGCACACAACTTTTCAGCTCTCTAGACCTTTTGGAACTCGAGAAGAAGATGAAAATAGGTTTTTAAACATGTGACCCCTGTGACCCCATTTGGGGTCAGGGGGTCATGAAATCTACAATTTAGAATCCCCATTAGCCAAGGAGTCTGCACACAACTTTTCAGCTCTCTAGACCTTTTGGAACTGGAGAAGAAGATGAAAATAGGTTTTTAAGGATGTGACCCCTGTGATCACATTTGGGGTCAGGGGGTCATGAAATCTACAATTTAGAATCCCCATTAGCCAAGGAGTCTGCACACAACTTTTCAGCTCTCTAGACCTTTTGGAACTGGAGAAGAAGATGAAAATAGGTTTTTAAGGATGTGACCCCTGTGATCACATTTGGGGTCACGGGGTCATGAAATCTACAATTTAGAATCCCCATTAGCTAAGGAGTCTGCACACAACTTTTCAGCTCTCTAGACCTTTTGGAACTGGAGAAGAAGATGAAAATAGGTTTTTAAGGATGTGACCCCTGTGATCCCATTTGGGGTCACGGGGTCATGAAATCTACAATTTAGAATCCCCATTAGCCAAGGAGTCTGCACACAACTTTTCAGCTCTCTAGACCTTTTGGAACTCGAGAAGAAGATGAAAATAGGTTTTTAAACATGTGACCCCTGTGACCCCATTTGGGGTCACGGGGTCATGAAATCTACAATTTAGAATCCCCATTAGCCAAGGAGTCTGCACACAACTTTTCAGCTCTCTAGACCTTTTGGAACTCGAGAAGAAGATGAAAATAGGTTTTTAAGGATGTGACCCCTGTGATCCCATTTGGGGTCACGGGGTCATGAAATCTACAATTTATAATCCCCATTAGCTAAGGAGTCTGCACACAACTTTTCAGCTCTCTAGACCTTTTGGAACTGGAGAAGAAGATGAAAATAGGTTTTTAAGGATGTGACCCCTGTGATCCCATTTGGGGTCACGGGGTCATGAAATCTACAATTTAGAATCCCCATTAGCCAAGGAGTCTGCACACAACTTTTCAGCTCTCTAGAACTTTTGGAACTCGAGATGAAGATGAAAATAGGTTTTTAAGGATGTGACCCCTGTGACCCCATTTGGGGTCACGGGGTCACGAAATCTACAATTTAGAATCCCCATTGGCCAAGGAATCTGCACACAACTTTTCAGCTCTCTTGACCTTTTGGAACTTGAGAAGAAGATGAAAATAGGTTTTTAAGGATGTGACCCCTGTGACCCCATTTGGGGTCATGGGGTCACGAAATCTACAATTTAGATTCCCCATTGGCCAAGGAGTCTGCACACAACATTTCAGCTCTCTAGACCTTTTGGAACTCTAGAAGAAGATGAAAATAGGTTTTTAAACATGTGACCCCTGTGACCCCATTTGGGGTCACGGGGTCATGAAATCTACAATTTAGAATCTCCATTAGCCAAGGAGTCTGCACACAACTTTTCAGCTCTCTAGACCTTTTGGAACTGGAAAAGAAGATGAAAATAGGTTTTTAAGGATGTGACCCCTGTGATCCCATTTGGGGTCACGGGGTCATGAAATCTACAATTTAGAATCCCCATTAGCCAAGGAGTCTGCACACAACTTTTCAGCTCTCTAGACCTTTTGGAACTCGAGAAGAAGATGAAAATAGGTTTTTAAACATGTGACCCCTGTGATCCCATTTGGGGTCACGGGGTCATGAAATCTACAATTTAGAATCCCCATTAGCCAAGGAGTCTGCACACAACTTTTCAGCTCTCTAGACCTTTTGGAACTCGAGAAGAAGATGAAAATAGGTTTTTAAACATGTGACCCCTGTGACCCCATTTGGGGTCAGGGGGTCATGAAATCTACAATTTAGAATCCCCATTAGCCAAGGAGTCTGCACACAACTTTTCAGCTCTCTAGACCTTTTGGAACTGGAGAAGAAGATGAAAATAGGTTTTTAAGGATGTGACCCCTGTGATCACATTTGGGGTCATGGGGTCATGAAATCTACAATTTAGAATCCCCATTAGCTAAGGAGTCTGCACACAACTTTTCAGCTCTCTAGACCTTTTGGAACTCGAGAAGAAGATGAAAATAGGTTTTTAAGGATGTGACCCCTGTGATCCCATTTGGGGTCAAGGGGTCATGAAATCTACAATTTAGAATCCCCATTAGCTAAGGAGTCTGCACACAACTTTTCAGCTCTCTAGACCTTTTGGACCTGGAGAAGAAGATGAAAATAGGTTTTTAAGGATGTGACCCCTGTGATCCCATTTGGGGTCACGGGGTCATGAAATCTACAATTTAGAATCCCCATTAGCCAAGGAGTCTGCACACAACTTTTCATCTCTCTAGACCTTTTGGAACTGGAGAAGAAGATGAAAATAGGTTTTTAAGGATGTGACCCCTGTGATCCCATTTGGGGTCACGGGATCATGAAATCTACAATTTAGAATCCCCATTAGCCAAGGAGTCTGCACACAACTTTTCAGCTCTCTAGACCTTTTGGAACTCGAGAAGAAGATGAAAATAGGTTTTTAAACATGTGACCCCTGTGATCCCATTTGGGGTCACGGGGTCATGAAATCTACAATTTAGAATCCCCATTAGCCAAGGAGTCTGCACACAACTTTTCAGCTCTCTAGACCTTTTGGAACGGGAGAAGAAGATGAAAATAGGTGTTTAAACATGTGACCCCTGTGACCCCATTTGGGGTCAGGGGGTCATGAAATCTACAATTTAGAATCCCCATTAGCCAAGGAGTCTGCACACAACTTTTCAGCTCTCTAGACCTTTTGGAACTGGAGAAGAAGATGAAAATAGGTTTTTAAGGATGTGACCCCATTTGGGGTCAAAGGGTCACAAAATCTACAATTTAGAATCCCCATTGGCCAAGGAGTCTGCACACAACTTTTCAGCTCTCTAGACCTTTTGGAACTGGAGAAGAAGATGAAAATAGGTTTTTAAGGATGTGACCCCATTTGGGGTCATGGGGTCACAAAATCTAAAATTTAGAATCCCCATGGGCCAAGGAGTCTGCACACAACTTTTCAGCTCTCTAGACCTTTTGGAACTTGAGAAGAAGATGAAAATAGGTTTTTAAGGATGTGACCCCTGTGACCCCATTTTGCGTCATGGGGTCACGAAATCTACAATTTAGAATCCCCATTGGCCAAGGAGTCTGCACACAACTTTTCAGTTCTCTAGACCTTTTGGAACTGGAGAAGAAGATTAAAATAGGTTTTTAAGGATGTGACCCCTGTGACTCCATTGGGGGTCATGGGGTCACAAAATCTACAATTTAGAATCCCCATTGGCCAAGGAGTCTGCACACAACTTTTCAGCTCTCTAGACCTTTTGGAACTCGAGAAGAAGATGAAAATAGGTTTTTAAACATGTGACCCCTGTGATCCCATTTGGGGTCACGGGGTCATGAAATCTACAATTTAGAATCCCCATTGGCCAAGGAGTCTGCACACAACTTTTCAGCTCTCTAGACCTTTTGGAACTCGAGAAGAAGATGAAAATAGGTTTTTAAACATGTGACCCCTGTGACCCCATTTTGCGTCATGGGGTCACGAAATCTACAATTTAGAATCCCCATGGGCCAAGGAGTCTACACACAACTTTTCAGCTCTCTAGACCTTTTGGAACTGGAGAAGAAGATGAAAATAGGTTTTTAAGGATGTGACCCCTGTGATCCCATTTGGGGTCACGGGGTCATGAAATCTACAATTTAGAATCCCCATTGGCCAAGGAGTCTGCACACAACTTTTCAGCTCTCTAGACCTTTTGGAACTCGAGAAGAAGATGAAAATAGGTTTTTAAACATGTGACCCCTGTGATCCCATTTGGGGTCACGGGGTCATGAAATCTACAATTTAGAATCCCCATTAGCCAAGGAGTCTGCACACAACTTTTCAGCTCTCTAGACCTTTTGGAACTGGAGAAGAAGATGAAAATAGGTTTTTAAGGATGTGACCCCTGTGATCACATTTGGGGTCACGGGGTCATGAAATCTACAATTTAGAATCCCCATTAGCCAAGGAGTCTGCACACAACTTTTCAGCTCTCTAGACCTTTTGGAACTGGAGAAGAAGATGAAAATAGGTTTTTAAGGATGTGACCCCTGTGATCCCATTTGGGGTCACGGGGTCATGAAATCTACAATTTAGAATCCCCATTAGCCAAGGAGTCTGCACACAACTTTTCAGCTCTCTAGACCTTTTGGAACTGGAGAAGAAGATGAAAATAGGTTTTTAAGGATGTGACCCCTGTGATCCCATTTGGGGTCACGGGGTCATGAAATCTACAATTTAGAATCCCCATTAGCCAAGGAGTCTCCACACAATTTTTTAGCTCTCTAGACCTTTTGGAACTCGAGAAGAAGATGAAAATAGGTTTTTAAACATGTGACCCCTGTGACCCCATTTGGGGTCACGGGGTCATGAAATCTACAATTTAGAATCCCCATTAGCCAAGGAGTCTGCACACAACTTTTCAGCTCTCTAGACCTTTTGGAACTGGAGAAGAAGATGAAAATAGGTTTTTAAGGATGTGACCCCTGTGATCCCATTTGGGGTCACGGGGTCATGAAATCTACAATTTAGAATCCCCATTAGCTAAGGAGTCTGCACACAACTTTTCAGCTCTCTAGACCTTTTGGAACTGGAGAAGAAGATGAAAATAGGTTTTTAAGGATGTGACCCCTGTGATCCCATTTGGGGTCACAGGGGTCATGAAATCTACAATTTAGAATCCCCATTAGCTAAGGAGTCTGCACACAACTTTTCAGCTCTCTAGACCTTTTGGAACTGGAGAAGAAGATGAAAATAGGTTTTTAAGGATGTGACCCCTGTGATCCCATTTGGGGTCACGGGGTCATGAAATCTACAATTTAGAATCCCCATTAGCCAAGGAGTCTCCACACAACTTTTCAGCTCTCTAGACCTTTTGGAACTCGAGAAGAAGATGAAAATAGGTTTTTAAACATGTGACCCCTGTGACCCCATTTGGGGTCACGGGGTCATGAAATCTACAATTTAGAATCCCCATTAGCCAAGGAGTCTGCACACAACTTTTCAGCTCTCTAGACCTTTTGGAACTGGAGAAGAAGATGAAAATAGGTTTTTAAGGATGTGACCCCTGTGATCCCATTTGGGGTCACGGGGTCATGAAATCTACAATTTAGAATCCCCATTAGCTAAGGAGTCTGCACACAACTTTTCAGCTCTCTAGACCTTTTGGAACTGGAGAAGAAGATGAAAATAGGTTTTTAAGGATGTGACCCCTGTGATCCCATTTGGGGTCACGGGGTCATGAAATCTACAATTTAGAATCCCCATTAGCCAAGGAGTCTGCACACAACTTTTCAGCTCTCTAGACCTTTTGGAACTGGAGAAGAAGATGAAAATAGGTTTTTAAGGATGTGACCCCTGTGATCCCATTTGGGGTCACGGGGTCATGAAATCTACAATTTAGAATCCCCATTAGCCAAGGAGTCTGCACACAACTTTTCAGCTCTCTAGACCTTTTGGAACTGGAGAAGAAGATGAAAATAGGTTTTTAAGGATGTGACCCCTGTGATCCCATTTGGGGTCACAGGGTCATGAAATCTACAATTTAGAATCCCCATTAGCCAAGGAGTCTGCACACAACTTTTCAGCTCTCTAGACCTTTTGGAACTCGAGAAGAAGATGAAAATAGGTTTTTAAACATGTGACCCCTGTGACCCCATTTGGGGTCACGGGGTCATGAAATCTACAATTTAGAATCCCCACTAGCCAAGGAGTCTGCACACAACTTTTCAGCTCTCTAGACCTTTTGGAACTGGAGAAGAAGATGAAAATAGGTTTTTAAGGATGTGACCCCTGTGATCCCATTTGGGGTCACGGGGTCATGAAATCTACAATTTAGAATCCCCATTAGCCAAGGAGTCTCCACACAACTTTTCAGCTCTCTAGACCTTTTGGAACTGGAGAAGAAGATGAAAATAGGTTTTTAAACATGTGACCCCTGTGACCCCATTTGGGGTCACGGGGTCATGAAATCTACAATTTAGAATCCCCATTAGCCAAGGAGTCTGCACACAACTTTTCAGCTCTCTAGACCTTTTGGAACTGGAGAAGAAGATGAAAATAGGTTTTTAAGGATGTGACCCCTGTGATCCCATTTGGGGTCACGGGGTCATGAAATCTACAATTTAGAATCCCCATTAGCCAAGGAGTCTGCACACAACTTTTCAGCTCTCTAGATCTTTTGGAAATCGAGAAGAAGATGAAAATAGGTTTTTAAACATGTGACCCCTGTGACCCCATTTGGGGTCAGGGGGTCATGAAATCTACAATTTAGAATCCCCATTAGTTAAGGAGTCTGCACACAACTTTTCAGCTCTCTAGACCTTTTGGAACTGGAGAAAAAGATGAAAATAGGTTTTTAAGGATGTGACCCCTGTGATCACATTTGGGGTCACGGGGTCATGAAATCTACAATTTAGAATCCCCATTAGCTAAGGAGTCTGCACACAACTTTTCAGCTCTCTAGACCTTTTGGAACTGGAGAAGAAGATGAAAATAGGTTTTTAAGGATGTGACCCCTGTGATCCCATTTGGGGGCACGGGGTCATGAAATCTACAATTTAGAATCCCCATTAGCCAAGGAGTCTGCACACAACTTTTCAGCTCTCTAGACCTTTTGGAACTCGAGAAGAAGATGAAAATAGGTTTTTAAACATGTGACCCCTGTGACCCCATTTGGGGTCACGGGGTCATGAAATCTACAATTTAGAATCCCCATTAGCCAAGGAGTCTGCACACAACTTTTCAGCTCTCTAGACCTTTTGGAACTCGAGAAGAAGATGAAAATAGGTTTTTAAGGATGTGACCCCATTTGGGGTCACGGGGTCATGAAATCTACAATTTAGAATCCCCATTAGCTAAGGAGTCTGCACACAACTTTTCAGCTCTCTAGACCTTTTGGAACTGGAGAAGAAGATGAAAATAGGTTTTCAAGGATGTGACCCCTGTGATCCCATTTGGGGTCACGGGGTCATGAAATCTACAATTTAGAATCCCCATTAGCCAAGGAGTCTGCACACAACTTTTCAGCTCTCTAGACCTTTTGGAACTCGAGAAGAAGATGAAAATAGGTTTTTAAGGATGTGACCCCGTGACCCCAAATGGGATCACAGGGGTCATGAAATCTACAATTTAGAATCCCCATTAGCTAAGGAGTCTGCACACAACTTTTCAGCTCTCTAGACCTTTTGGAACTGGAGAAGAAGATGAAAATAGGTTTTTAAGGATGTGACCCCTGTGATCCCATTTGGGGTCACAGGGGTCATGAAATCTACAATTTAGAATCCCCATTAGCTAAGGAGTCTGCACACAACTTTTCAGCTCTCTAGACCTTTTGGAACTGGAGAAGAAGATGAAAATAGGTTTTTAAGGATGTGACCCCTGTGATCCCATTTGGGGTCACGGGGTCATGAAATCTACAATTTAGAATCCCCATTAGCTAAGGAGTCTGCACACAACTTTTCAGCTCTCTAGACCCTTTGGAACTGGAGAAGAAGATGAAAATAGGTTTTTAAGGATGTGACCCCTGTGATCCCATTTGGGGTCACGGGGTCATGAAATCTACAATTTAGAATCCCCATTAGCTAAGGAGTCTGCACACAACTTTTCAGCTCTCTAGACCTTTTGGAACTGGAGAAGAAGATGAAAATAGGTTTTTAAGGATGTGACCCCTGTGATCCCATTTGGGGTCACGGGGTCATGAAATCTACAATTTAGAATCCCCATTAGCCAAGGAGTCTGCACACAACTTTTCAGCTCTCTAGACCTTTTGGAACTCGAGAAGAAGATGAAAATAGGTTTTTAAACATGTGACCCCTGTGACCCCATTTGGGGTCACGGGGTCATGAAATCTACAATTTAGAATCCCCATTAGCCAAGGAGTCTTCACACAACTTTTCAGCTCTCTAGACCTTTTGGAACTCGAGAAGAAGATGAAAATAGGTTTTTAAGGATGTGACCCCTGTGACCCAATTTGGGGTCATGGGGTCACGAAATCTACAATTTAGAATCCGCATTGGCCAAGGAGTCTGCACACAACTTTTCAGCTCTCTAGACCTTTTGGAGCTGGAGAAGAAGATGAAAATAGGTTTTTAAGGATGTGACCCCTGTGATCCCATTTGGGGTCACGGGGTCATGAAATCTACAATTTAGAATCCCCATTAGCCAAGGAGTCTGCACACAACTTTTCAGCTCTCTAGACCTTTTGGAACTCGAGAAGAAGATGAAAATAGGTTTTTAAACATGTGACCCCGTGACCCCAAATGGGGTCACAGGGTCATGAAATCTACAATTTAGAATCCCCATTAGCCAAGGAGTCTGCACACAACTTTTCAGCTCTCTAGACCTTTTGGAACTGGAGAAGAAGATGAAAATAGGTTTTTAAGGATGTGACCCCTGTGATCCCATTTGGGGTCACGGGGTCATGAAATCTACAATTTAGAATCCCCATTAGCCAAGGAGTCTCCACACAACTTTTCAGCTCTCTAGACCTTTTGGAACTGGAGAAGAAGATGAAAATAGGTTTTTAAACATGTGACCCCTGTGACCCCATTTGGGGTCACGGGGTCATGAAATCTACAATTTAGAATCCCCATTAGCCAAGGAGTCTGCACACAACTTTTCAGCTCTCTAGACCTTTTGGAACTGGAGAAGAAGATGAAAATAGGTTTTTAAGGATGTGACCCCTGTGATCCCATTTGGGGTCACGGGGTCATGAAATCTACAATTTAGAATCCCCATTAGCTAAGGAGTCTGCACACAACTTTTCAGCTCTCTAGACCTTTTGGAGCTGGAGAAGAAGATGAAAATAGGTTTTTAAGGATGTGACCCCTGTGATCCCATTTGGGGTCACGGGGTCATGAAATCTACAATTTAGAATCCCCATTAGCCAAGGAGTCTGCACACAACTTTTCAGCTCTCTAGACCTTTTGGAACTGGAGAAAAAGATGAAAATAGGTTTTTAAGGATGTGACCCCTGTGATCACATTTGGGGTCACGGGGTCATGAAATCTACAATTTAGAATCCCCATTAGCTAAGGAGTCTGCACACAACTTTTCAGCTCTCTAGACCTTTTGGAACTGGAGAAAAAGATGAAAATAGGTTTTTAAGGATGTGACCCCTGTGATCACATTTGGGGTCACGGGGTCATGAAATCTACAATTTAGAATCCCCATTAGCTAAGGAGTCTGCACACAACTTTTCAGCTCTCTAGACCTTTTGGAACTGGAGAAGAAGATGAAAATAGGTTTTTAAACATGTGACCCCTGTGACCCCATTTGGGGTCACGGGGTCATGAAATCTACAATTTAGAATCCCCATTAGCCAAGGAGTCTGCACACAACTTTTCAGCTCTCTAGACCTTTTGGAACTCGAGAAGAAGATGAAAATAGGTTTTTAAGGATGTGACCCCATTTGGGGTCACGGGGTCATTAAATCTACAATTTAGAATCCCCATTAGCTAAGGAGTCTGCACACAACTTTTCAGCTCTCTAGACCTTTTGGAACTGGAGAAGAAGATGAAAATAGGTTTTCAAGGATGTGACCCCTGTGATCCCATTTGGGGTCACGGGGTCATGAAATCTACAATTTAGAATCCCCATTAGCCAAGGAGTCTGCACACAACTTTTCAGCTCTCTAGACCTTTTGGAACTCGAGAAGAAGATGAAAATAGGTTTTTAAGGATGTGACCCCTGTGATCCCATTTGGGGTCACAGGGGTCATGAAATCTACAATTTTGAATCCCCATTAGCTAAGGAGTCTGCACACAACTTTTCAGCTCTCTAGACCTTTTGGAACTGGAGAAGAAGATGAAAATAGGTTTTTAAGGATGTGACCCGTGATCCCATTTGGGGTCACGGGGTCATGAAATCTACAATTTAGAATCCCCATTAGCCAAGGAGTCTGCACACAACTTTTCAGCTCTCTAGACCTTTTGGAACTGGAGAAGAAGATGAAAATAGGTTTTTAAGGATGTGACCCCTGTGATCCCATTTGGGGTCACAGGGTCATGAAATCTACAATTTAGAATCCCCATTAGCTAAGGAGTCTGCACACAACTTTTCAGCTCTCTAGACCCTTTGGAACTGGAGAAGAAGATGAAAATAGGTTTTTAAGGATGTGACCCCTGTGATCCCATTTGGGGTCACGGGGTCATGAAATCTACAATTTAGAATCCCCATTAGCTAAGGAGTCTGCACACAACTTTTCAGCTCTCTAGACCTTTTGGAACTGGAGAAGAAGATGAAAATAGGTTTTTAAGGATGTGACCCCTGTGATCCCATTTGGGGTCACGGGGTCATGAAATCTACAATTTAGAATCCCCATTAGCCAAGGAGTCTGCACACAACTTTTCAGCTCTCTAGACCTTTTGGAACTCGAGAAGAAGATGAAAATAGGTTTTTAAACATGTGACCCCTGTGACCCCATTTGGGGTCACGGGGTCATGAAATCTACAATTTAGAATCCCCATTAGCCAAGGAGTCTTCACACAACTTTTCAGCTCTCTAGACCTTTTGGAACTGGAGAAGAAGATGAAAATAGGTTTTTAAGGATGTGACCCCTGTGACCCAATTTGGGGTCATGGGGTCACGAAATCTACAATTTAGAATCCGCATTGGCCAAGGAGTCTGCACACAACTTTTCAGCTCTCTAGACCTTTTGGAGCTGGAGAAGAAGATGAAAATAGGTTTTTAAGGATGTGACCCCTGTGATCCCATTTGGGGTCACGGGGTCATGAAATCTACAATTTAGAATCCCCATTAGCCAAGGAGTCTGCACACAACTTTTCAGCTCTCTAGACCTTTTGGAACTCGAGAAGAAGATGAAAATAGGTTTTTAAACATGTGACCCCTGTGACCCCATTTGGGGTCACGGGGTCATGAAATCTACAATTTAGAATCCCCATTAGCCAAGGAGTCTGCACACAACTTTTCAGCTCTCTAGACCTTTTGGAACTGGAGAAGAAGATGAAAATAGGTTTTTAAGGATGTGACCCCTGTGATCCCATTTGGGGTCACGGGGTCATGAAATCTACAATTTAGAATCCCCATTAGCCAAGGAGTCTCCACACAACTTTTCAGCTCTCTAGACCTTTTGGAACTGGAGAAGAAGATGAAAATAGGTTTTTAAACATGTGACCCCTGTGACCCCATTTGGGGTCACGGGGTCATGAAATCTACAATTTAGAATCCCCATTAGCCAAGGAGTCTGCACACAACTTTTCAGCTCTCTAGACCTTTTGGAACTGGAGAAGAAGATGAAAATAGGTTTTTAAGGATGTGACCCCTGTTGATCCCATTTGGGGTCACGGGGTCATGAAATCTACAATTTAGAATCCCCATTAGCTAAGGAGTCTGCACACAACTTTTCAGCTCTCTAGACCTTTTGGAGCTGGAGAAGAAGATGAAAATAGGTTTTTAAGGATGTGACCCCTGTGATCCCATTTGGGGTCACGGGGTCATGAAATCTACAATTTAGAATCCCCATTAGCCAAGGAGTCTGCACACAACTTTTCAGCTCTCTAGATCTTTTGGAAATCGAGAAGAAGATGAAAATAGGTTTTTAAACATGTGACCCCTGTGACCCCATTTGGGGTCAGGGGGTCATGAAATCTACAATTTAGAATCCCCATTAGCTAAGGAGTCTGCACACAACTTTTCAGCTCTCTAGAACTTTTGGAACTGGAGAAAAAGATGAAAATAGGTTTTTAAGGATGTGACCCCTGTGATCACATTTGGGGTCACGGGGTCATGAAATCTACAATTTAGAATCCCCATTAGCTAAGGAGTCTGCACACAACTTTTCAGCTCTCTAGACCTTTTGGAACTGGAGAAGAAGATGAAAATAGGTTTTTAAGGATGTGACCCCTGTGATCCCA
Source organism: Gibbula magus (assembly GCA_936450465.1). Lineage (NCBI taxonomy): Eukaryota > Metazoa > Mollusca > Gastropoda > Trochida > Trochidae > Gibbula > Gibbula magus. The sequence continues at coordinate 9,894,703 of OW388301.1, read as the reverse complement.
TTTGGGGTCACGGGGTCATGAAATCTACAATTTAGAATCCCCATTAGCCAAGGAGTCTGCACACAACTTTTCAGCTCTCTAGACCTTTTGGAACTCGAGAAGAAGATGAAAATAGGTTTTTAAGGATGTGACCCCATTTGGGGTCACGGGGTCATGAAATCTACAATTTAGAATCCCCATTAGCTAAGGAGTCTGCACACAACTTTTCAGCTCTCTAGACCTTTTGGAACTGGAGAAGAAGATGAAAATAGGTTTTCAAGGATGTGACCCCTGTGATCCCATTTGGGGTCACGGGGTCATGAAATCTACAATTTAGAATCCCCATTAGCCAAGGAGTCTGCACACAACTTTTCAGCTCTCTAGACCTTTTGGAACTCGAGAAGAAGATGAAAATAGGTTTTTAAGGATGTGACCCCTGTGATCCCATTTGGGGTCACAGGGGTCATGAAATCTACAATTTAGAATCCCCATTAGCTAAGGAGTCTGCACACAACTTTTCAGCTCTCTAGACCTTTTGGAACTGGAGAAGAAGATGAAAATAGGTTTTTAAGGATGTGACCCCTGTGATCCCATTTGGTGTCACGGGGTCATGAAATCTACAATTTAGAATCCCCATTAGCCAAGGAGTCTGCACACAACTTTTCAGCTCTCTAGACCTTTTGGAACTGGAGAAGAAGATGAAAATAGGTTTTTAAGGATGTGACCCCTGTGATCCCATTTGGGGTCACGGGGTCATGAAATCTACAATTTAGAATCCCCATTAGCTAAGGAGTCTGCACACAACTTTTCAGCTCTCTAGACCCTTTGGAACTGGAGAAGAAGATGAAAATAGGTTTTTAAGGATGTGACCCCTGTGATCCCATTTGGGGTCACGGGGTCATGAAATCTACAATTTAGAATCCCCATTAGCTAAGGAGTCTGCACACAACTTTTCAGCTCTCTAGACCTTTTGGAACTGGAGAAGAAGATGAAAATAGGTTTTTAAGGATGTGACCCCTGTGATCCCATTTGGGGTCACGGGGTCATGAAATCTACAATTTAGAATCCCCATTAGCCAAGGAGTCTGCACACAACTTTTCAGCTCTCTAGACCTTTTGGAACTCGAGAAGAAGATGAAAATAGGTTTTTAAACATGTGACCCCTGTGACCCCAAATGGGGTCACAGGGGTCATGAAATCTACAATTTAGAATCCCCATTAGCCAAGGAGTCTTCACACAACTTTTCAGCTCTCTAGACCTTTTGGAACTGGAGAAGAAGATGAAAATAGGTTTTTAAGGATGTGACCCCTGTGACCCAATTTGGGGTCATGGGGTCACGAAATCTACAATTTAGAATCCGCATTGGCCAAGGAGTCTGCACACAACTTTTCAGCTCTCTAGACCTTTTGGAGCTGGAGAAGAAGATGAAAATAGGTTTTTAAGGATGTGACCCCTGTGATCCCATTTGGGGTCACGGGGTCATGAAATCTACAATTTAGAATCCCCATTAGCTAAGGAGTCTGCACACAACTTTTCAGCTCTCTAGACCCTTTGGAACTGGAGAAGAAGATGAAAATAGGTTTTTAAGGATGTGACCCCTGTGATCCCATTTGGGGTCACGGGGTCATGAAATCTACAATTTAGAATCCCCATTAGCTAAGGAGTCTGCACACAACTTTTCAGCTCTCTAGACCTTTTGGAACTGGAGAAGAAGATGAAAATAGGTTTTTAAGGATGTGACCCCTGTGATCCCATTTGGGGTCACGGGGTCATGAAATCTACAATTTAGAATCCCCATTAGCCAAGGAGTCTGCACACAACTTTTCAGCTCTCTAGACCTTTTGGAACTCGAGAAGAAGATGAAAATAGGTTTTTAAACATGTGACCCCTGTGACCCCATTTGGGGTCACGGGGTCATGAAATCTACAATTTAGAATCCCCATTAGCCAAGGAGTCTTCACACAACTTTTCAGCTCTCTAGACCTTTTGGAACTGGAGAAGAAGATGAAAATAGGTTTTTAAGGATGTGACCCCTGTGACCCAATTTGGGGTCATGGGGTCACGAAATCTACAATTTAGAATCCGCATTGGCCAAGGAGTCTGCACACAACTTTTCAGCTCTCTAGACCTTTTGGAGCTGGAGAAGAAGATGAAAATAGGTTTTTAAGGATGTGACCCCTGTGATCCCATTTGGGGTCACGGGGTCATGAAATCTACAATTTAGAATCCCCATTAGCCAAGGAGTCTGCACACAACTTTTCAGCTCTCTAGACCTTTTGGAACTCGAGAAGAAGATGAAAATAGGTTTTTAAACATGTGACCCCTGTGACCCCATTTGGGGTCAGGGGGTCATGAAATCTACAATTTAGAATCCCCATTAGCCACGGAGTCTGCACACAACTTTTCAGCTCTCTAGACCTTTTGGAACTGGAGAAGAAGATGAAAATAGGTTTTTAAGGATGTGACCCCTGTGATCCCATTTGGGGTCACGGGGTCATGAAATCTACAATTTAGAATCCCCATTAGCTAAGGAGTCTGCACACAACTTTTCAGCTCTCTAGACCTTTTGGAACTGGAGAAGAAGATGAAAATAGGTTTTTAAGGATGTGACCCCTGTGATCCCATTTGGGGTCACGGGGTCATGAAATCTACAATTTAGAATCCCCATTAGCTAAGGAGTCTGCACACAACTTTTCAGCTCTCTAGACCCTTTGGAACTGGAGAAGAAGATGAAAATAGGTTTTTAAGGATGTGACCCCTGTGATCCCATTTGGGGTCACGGGGTCATGAAATCTACAATTTAGAATCCCCATTAGCTAAGGAGTCTGCACACAACTTTTCAGCTCTCTAGACCTTTTGGAACTGGAGAAGAAGATGAAAATAGGTTTTTAAGGATGTGACCCCTGTGATCCCATTTGGGGTCACGGGGTCATGAAATCTACAATTTAGAATCCCCATTGGCCAAGGAATCTGCACACAACTTTTCAGCTCTCTTGACCTTTTGGAACTTGAGAAGAAGATGAAAATAGGTTTTTAAGGATGTGACCCCTGTGACCCCATTTGGGGTCATGGGGTCACGAAATCTACAATTTAGAATCCCCATTGGCCAAGGAGTCTGCACACAACTTTTCAGCTCTCTAGACCTTTTGGAACTGGAGAAGAAGATGAAAATAGGTTTTTAAGGATGTGACCCCTGTGATCACATTTGGGGTCACGGGGTCATGAAATCTACAATTTAGAATCCCCATTAGCTAAGGAGTCTGCACACAACTTTTCAGCTCTCTAGACCTTTTGGAACTGGAGAAGAAGATGAAAATAGGTTTTTAAGGATGTGACCCCTGTGATCCCATTTGGGGTCACGGGGTCATGAAATCTACAATTTAGAATCCCCATTAGCTAAGGAGTCTGCACACAACTTTTCAGCTCTCTTGACCTTTTGGAACTTGAGAAGAAGATGAAAATAGGTTTTTAAGGATGTGACCCCTGTGACCCCATTTGGGGTCATGGGGTCACGAAATCTACAATTTAGAATCCCCATTGGCCAAGGAGTCTGCACACAACTTTTCAGCTCTCTAGACCTTTTGGAGCTGGAGAAGAAGATGAAAATAGGTTTTTAAGGATGTGACCCCTGTGATCCCATTTGGGGTCACGGGGTCATGAAATCTACAATTTAGAATCCCCATTAGCTAAGGAGTCTGCACATAACTTTTCAGCTCTCTAGACCTTTTGGAACTGGAGAAGAAGATGAAAATAGGTTTTTAAGGATGTGACCCCTGTGATCACATTTGGGGTCACGGGGTCATGAAATCTACAATTTAGAATCCCCATTAGCTAAGGAGTCTGCACACAACTTTTCAGCTCTCTAGACCTTTTGGAACTGGAGAAGAAGATGAAAATAGGTTTTTAAGGATGTGACCCCTGTGATCCCATTTGGGGTCACGGGGTCATGAAATCTACAATTTAGAATCCCCATTAGCCAAGGAGTCTGCACACAACTTTTCAGCTCTCTAGACCTTTTGGAACTCGAGAAGAAGATGAAAATAGGTTTTTAAGGATGTGACCCCTGTGACCCCATTTGGGGTCACGGGGTCACGAAATCTACAATTTAGAATCCCCATTGGCCAAGGAATCTGCACACAACTTTTCAGCTCTCTTGACCTTTTGGAACTTGAGAAGAAGATGAAAATAGGTTTTTAAGGATGTGACCCCTGTGACCCCATTTGGGGTCATGGGGTCACGAAATCTACAATTTAGAATCCCCATTGGCCAAGGAGTCTGCACACAACTTTTCAGCTCTCTAGACCTTTTGGAGCTGGAGAAGAAGATGAAAATAGGTTTTTAAGGATGTGACCCCTGTGATCCCATTTGGGGTCACGGGGTCATGAAATCTACAATTTAGAATCCCCATTAGCTAAGGAGTCTGCACACAACTTTTCAGCTCTCTAGACCTTTTGGAACTGGAGAAGAAGATGAAAATAGGTTTTTAAGGATGTGACCCCTGTGATCACATTTGGGGTCACGGGGTCATGAAATCTACAATTTAGAATCCCCATTAGCTAAGGAGTCTGCACACAACTTTTCAGCTCTCTAGACCTTTTGGAACTGGAGAAGAAGATGAAAATAGGTTTTTAAGGATGTGACCCCTGTGATCCCATTTGGGGTCACGGGGTCATGAAATCTACAATTTAGAATCCCCATTGGCCAAGGAGTCTGCACACAACTTTTCAGCTCTCTAGACCTTTTGGAACTGGAGAAGAAGATGAAAATAGGTTTTTAAACATGTGACCCCTGTGACCCCATTTGGGGTCACGGGGTCATGAAATCTACAATTTAGAATCCCCATTAGCTAAGGAGTCTGCACACAACTTTTCAGCTCTCTAGACCTTTTGGAACTGGAGAAGAAGATGAAAATAGGTTTTTAAGGATGTGACCCCTGTGATCCCATTTGGGGTCACGGGGTCATGAAATCTACAATTTAGAATCCCCATTAGCTAAGGAGTCTGCACACAACTTTTCAGCTCTCTAGACCTTTTGGAACTGGAGAAGAAGATGAAAATAGTTTTTTAAGGATGTGACCCCTGTGACCCCATTTGGGGTCACGGGGTCACGAAATCTACAATTAAGAATACCCATTGGCCAAGGAGTCTGCCCATAAAATTTCAGCTCTGTGGTGTCATTGGTTCTGGAGAAGAAGTCGCAAAAGCGAAAAGTTTACGGATGGACGGATGGACGGATGGACGGATGGACGGACGCCGCACACCATGCTATGCCATTAGCCGATCAGGCCTTTCAGGCCTGATGAGCTAAAAATAGAGCCATGGGCTCTGTAGCTCATCAGGGTTTATATTGTTTGATGATGAAGACAGAAATATATTGTCTCAATATAATGCACAATCAAGCCCTGACAAATCTTTGTCTTGAAAGTGAGAGAGAGCACTCAGCAAGGTCAACACACAGGAGATTATGCAATATGCTGACCCCTTGGCCCTGGTTACAAGCCAGCTGTGCTTTTACAGCCAAATTGTGTAATAGCCTCTGCCTTTCACAAAACACTGGCATCACTGATCTAACTGTATACGGCTTAGAGAGAACAGGCAATGTGATGAATCTCATGGTACATAGTACAATTTAGAATCACCTTGGCTAAATAATCTTTGCACAATTTTATCGGTTCTAAGCCTTTTCATCCAAACATCTAAACATTCTGAACGCAATATTCCTTCTAGTTTGTTCTGGAGAAGAAGACGAAAATAGATTTTTATGTTTTGACCCGTGAGGGCGTTTTTTATAATATCCACAATATTCAGTTCATAGGCTATTCAATAGTTCTCATTTCACATTGATTACATCAATTTGACAAACATGTCCATAATGCATGGAGACTTGATCTTCGACATATATTTCACATTCCTACTGAATAAGATTAACTGCAAAGTTACTTTTTTTCTCTCAATTTCTGGATTTCTAAAACCCAAGTTAGGACTCACATATATATCTAAAGATGGGGTGACTCTCCCTCAGGTATTTTATTAAGAAACCACTAAATAGTGAATGAACTGCACATAAAATATTAGTTCAAAATTCAATTTCAAAGGTTTTTTTAGGCTGTGGCCCATATGTGGGGTCACAGGGTCACCAAATTTACAAGTTAGAATCCCCATTGGCTAAAGAGTTTGCACACAATATTACAGCCTTCTAGGTCTTTTTGTTTCGGAGAAAAAGATGAAAACAGGATTTTAGGTAATGGCCTGTGAGACCCTTATTTGGGACCACAGGGTCAACAAATCTACAATTTAGAATCTCCATTGGTTAAAGACTCTTTACACAACATGACAGTCTTCAAGATCTTTTTGTTCTGGAGAAGAAAATGAAAATAGTCTTATCTTATCATTTCATCACCAGTCATATGCAGTTCACATATCTCATGTAAAATAAAAGAATTCTTAACTCCTCTTCAATTTATTCCTTTATGGCTTGTCACAATATTCAGTTAATAGGCTATTCAATAGTTCTCATTTCACATTGATTACATCAATTTGAGAAACATGTCCACAATGTAGATTGTAATCTTAAGTCGACATATATTTCACATTCCTACTGAATAAGATTAACTGCAAAGTTACTTTTTTTCTCAATTCTTCATTTCTCAAACCCAAGTTAGGACTCACATATCTAAAAGATGAGATGACTCTCCCTCAGGTATTTTATTAGAGAAAAATTAAATACTGATTGAAGTGCCATAAAATATCAGTTCAAAATTCAAATTCATAGGTTTTTTTAGGCTGTGGCCCATATTTGGGGTCACAGGGTCACCAAATTTACAAGTTAGAATCCCCATTGGCTAAAGAGTTTGCACACAATATTACAGCCTTCTAGGTCTTTATGTTCCGGAGAAACTGGTGAAAACAGGATTTTAGGTAATGGCTTGTGAGGCCCTTATTTGGGACCACAGGGTCACCAAATCTACAATTTAGAATCTCCATTGGTTAACCCTTAACTTGCGAATCCCGGAATTATCCGGGCGGGCTATAAGCGATTCCGAGGTTTCTGTATACGGATCCCGGATACGATACTTAGAATAATTCACGGCTGTCTCACTACTTTACTAGCCCTGTCAATGGGTCCCGAGTCGATTGTCTCCGCGACCCGACCCATGAGAATGGCTGTATTTACGCTCCGCGACCCGACATGGGAATGAAGATATGTTCAGTGTGGGGTCGGAATATCAAGCAAAATTCACACCAATTTGCGTGTGCACTGTTGACCCGTAACGCATCGATAATTAGCTTTACAAAAGGCCAATTTTGTCGGGCTTTACCCCCGAAGCATTAATTCGCTTGAGGCTATTTTCACCCACGTGTTTGTATTGCGTCGGGTTTGCCTCGCCCGAGACTGCTATCTGCCTCGCATCTCGCGAGACGGGAAAAAAAATCGCTAACCCGCCTTACTTCCGCACTTCATATCATGTGAGCGAATTGTTTGTTTTAAAAAAAAAATACGGCAAAATAAAGGGGAAACAATGGACTACATTCCCATATAAAATTAGCAAATGTCAAAAAAATAATAAAGACACAGCAAGCGCCGTGGAAAAGGGCACGTTTACACCGACAATCCCTTTAACAATCGGCGATTTTCACAACTACTTGCACATTTATCACGGCTAAAATACTGAATGCATTTTCATGATTTTTATATCACAATAAACCGAAAAGAATAATCTTTTATTCTATATAAAAATGCGCATATTTATTCACAGAAATAAAGATACAATTTTACCTTTCTGAGAGACATGTGAAACCAAACGGCACACAAACTAATCAACATATTTTCATCAGTTATGGTTCGAGGTTAGCTTTTATTTGAAAGGTCAAACAACATAACCATATTAGGGTTGACATGTGCTTATTTGTCAACTGGTTCGAGATTATGATTTCTTGGAAAAGTGCGATGAACGACCGTTCGCAATGCCGCATACATGTTGTAAGTATTTACGATTTTATAGGTGGAAATAAAGACAAACTTTACATAGCTATAGAATTATAACCAAAGGTCGCATTCTAATAATTTTATATCATTGTGAAGCTAGACATCTTGTCTTCAATTCCGTATATAAATGGATTTTTTTTCGTTTCGTATTTATGATGTTACGAGGCCCGAATTAAAGACAATCTTTCGAAAGTAATAGAATAAAAACGAAAAGAACATAGAAAATTCATTCAAAGTTTTGGGTGTGAATTAGCCATTTGTGTACGGGTGTCGCTACTTGAATTTGTATTGAACGCCCGTATATAGTCCTTATTCCCCATGTAGATGCGGTATATTTCGTAAAAACGGTACCGGAATCGCCACCTGTAAATTCCGCCAATAGTGCCAAAGCCCAAACTACTGCTGCGAGCTGCGAGCCTGTAAATTCCGCCACAGGAGCTAAAATTGGTAAAATATATATACGCAACGTAAGGGTTAAAGACTCTTTACACAACATGACAGCCTTCTTGGTCTTTTCGTTCTGGAGAAGAAGATGAAAATAGGATTTTAGGTCATGGCCTGTGAGGCCCTTATTTTGGGCCACAGGGTCACCAAATCTACAATTTAGAATCTCCATTGGCTAAAGAGTCTGTACACAACATTTCAGTCTTCTAGGTCTTTTCGTTCTGGAGAAGAAGATGAAAATAGGTTTTTAGGTTATGGCCTGTGAGGCCCTTATTTGGGGTCACTGGATCACTAAATCTACAATTTAGAATCCCCAGTGGCCAAAGAGTCTGTAAAAAAAAGTTCAGCTACCTAGACCCAGTGGTTCTTGAGAAGAAGTCGAAAAAGCGAAAAGTTTACGGTGTTACACAACGCTCACAAAAAGACAGGCGAGAGATGGATTTCTTTCACTAGGACTTTTTATTCAGTAGTGAATTAGTAGCTGATGTGTCGAGCATCCCCGAGCATCTGTCCGGCTGCCTTCTGTCCCGATAAGTCCTTGGGCTCCTGGGACAGCCTTGCTCTGCTCTGGTAGGTCTGCTCGTCAGGCCTCTGGGTTCCGCTCTGCAGGCCTCTCTGTTCAGCTCTGCAGGCCTCTCTGTTCAGCTCTGCCTTGGCCCTCAGTCGGTCGTCTTCTTATACCCTTGCTCTCTGCGAAGGGTCAGTCACTGGTCAGCAGTCATAAAAGTAGATAGTGTCATTCTGTCACTCAAAGTGGATTGATGCCCCCATTGCATGGACAGGTTGATCATAATGATGTCTTGGGGATCTGATAACTGTCCACTGCATAGTCTGTTCGACTAGCCCTAGGGCTAAAAACACATTCTTGTTGGACACAACAACATGTTTTGCACCTGACTGTTGATCCGTCATGGCTGGCTGGGTTTATTGTCCTTACCGACTGAAGGCTGAGCTGTACTTTGTTACATTCGCCCCTACACAATCAGGATTATTCCTAAGAAGAATCCTAGTGTCCTTCTCGGTATATCCTCGTAGTATAGAAGGCGTTTTAAGTTGTGGTCGTCTAGATACATTGAGCCCCTGATCGTCATGTTTACGTTGATCATCAGGGGGTGATTCTCCTTGCGTTGTGTATAGTCGTCATCTGCTTCCGTCTGGATGTACGTGCCCTCAGTTGGTACGTTGTGTCTGCGTGATGTCCAGACCAGGATACAGTGACCTCACTGCTGACGATGTAACGTTGTTTCCCGTTTCATCTGTCGCATACATCAATGGTGCAGAGGGTAACTGCTCTCTCCCGTTGCTATCCGCTCGGTCAACATCAGTTGGCACCATCTCTAAGTCTGGAGTGACTCGGAAGTGTCTCCCAAGTCTTAGCTTTTTGGCGAACCAGGGTCTATAAACTATTCCTAGTATAACTAATATTATAATTATCAAAGTAGTTATAATGCCAAGTGCTATGAGCGCTTTACGTTTCCACTTTCCCGTTCCAAAGTTCCCGTTCCCATCATGTATGAGAGATAACTGTTCGATCAAGTGATTCATTGGTACTGACTGCATGTCCTTAAGGCGTTTTGGTAATTTAATTTTACTAATATTGTGAAATGTAGCATGAAAGGGTTCCCAAAGTAAGGCTTCAGTAATATTTGGTAGTACTATTAAATCAGTAAATGAATCCTTGACACGTATCCTAGTTTCATTATGATAATATGGCATTAGGGATAGGTGATCATTGGATCCTGAGCATGTAGCATTCAATCGTATCAGGCCAACCGGAGGTGTTATAGTTATCGTGCGCGGGTGGATGATATTTTGTCCACATACTATTGCGAAATCTAGTGCCTCCGTAGTGGTGACAATCCATTGTCCGTTGTTTATATAGTGAGCCATGGGTAATCTAGCGCGAGGAATTACTTCGGTTTGACATCTACTTTTTATCCTAGCACGTTGTTTTGTAAACAAGGCGATGACACATAATTGGCTTAGATTTACTGGATATAAAGGACTGGTCACGTGACAATAGCCTGTCATCGGGTCTGTACAAGCACGTTGCTCTGACCCCTCTAATAATATATATTTGGTACGTTCAACGTTAATACCAATCATGGGAGATTCGATTTTGTATTTAGCAACCATGTTTTCTACTGCATTAAGAGGACTGTTACTTCGGATAAACGGCATAGGTAAGTTATGAATCTTATAGATTTCAAAACGTCCGTCAAGATCTAATAGAGGCAAAGAAGCGACCACGAGAATTCTATTGGCATATAATATTGTTGAGCAGGTTAAGGTTTGATAGAAATTCCATAAGTCGTTTTCTGGGTCAGTTGCCAAAATGAATCGGGGTGGAAGGTGATCCTGAATATCCTTTAATAACACTAATAACTCGCTAGGCGATATAGTACTTGGTGACAAGTGTCCTAGAGATAAAATGCTTAACTGATTTTGGATATGCTCTATATAGAACATAAGTGTCTGAAGAGCTTGTCTTAATTCTTCGATAAGTAATTCAATTTTGAGATAAGTGGTGGTTGCCCATTCCAACCTGTCAATACGTTGGTCTATTTGAATGGTAACATTCTCTAAGTTTACGTCAATTTCATGGAGGTTATCAATAATGGAATTAATCGCATGCCTGTTCTTATTAATGGCTACCCTTGACACATTCAGTACACTTAATCCTTCGTGGACAACATGAGTCAATATTTCCTGATTCTTAGCTAAGTTGTTTACAACACCCTTAATGGAAGACAAGTCTGATTCTGACACTGTTCCAAACAAGAAACTTAATGCATCACCAATAAAAGGTAACAAAGATCGTTTTGGTCTAACTAAATTATGATACTGGGCAAATTCCTGATCCAGATTTGCTAAAGTATGATCTAGACCTATAGCTTCTTTGTCTAACTTTACAAACATACTTTCCACACCAGTGAGATTATCATTATGGTACCGATTAAGAATGTGACGAATAACTGCTGTAGTCCTAGTTAGATCATCCTTGCACTTGTCAATAAACCTTCTATATGGTTGAAGATCGATAACAAAAGTCACTAACCACTTCGACCTCGTAACAGAGATATCATTGTCCTTTTCTAAAACAACATTTTCCGAAACTATAGACCCCTGGCTGAATCCAACAGCCAAGACGAGAATACTGAGACACATATGCATTATGTCTGAAACAAATAAATTAACCATAAAACAACTAAGCGAATACAAACAATAACCGTCTGACTAGCTCAGATGAATACATAAAACTATTACTACTGGTATGTCAATGTTAACCATTATGATAATACTAGGAAATATAATAATCATACAACTTATAATACAACTTTTCATTAGTCCCACTACTATGAAGCCTTATAGCAGCTGGGCTACCGCTTGAAGCAATGCTTTGACTGATTTCGTAGGTTTGGTCCTCTTGTTTGTCCGGGAGATTTCATTAATGTCCATTTGAGAGTGGTTTTGCTTGTCGGATTCGTCAGAATCGCTAGTCTCTGAACTATGAAGAACATTCGTGTCCATGGGCTTCTGCCTCATGCGTTTTGCTAATTCTGCAAGTGGAATGTCTTCTTCTTCTTCAGAATCGGATCGCTCCTGCCGATACCGCTTGATAATTCTGGGAGTTGGGCCTCTCATGTCATATTCAGCTTCATCATAACTGGAATCAGACGAGGGTGGAACAACATAATAAGCCTTATGTTTAGGTCTTCCTTCCTTGTCCTTGGGGATTTCCCATTGGTCCAAATTAGCAACTCGTAGGTGTTCAGCATGGGCTTTCGTTACCGTGCCGTTGAGTTGGTTACGTATGATGTACGTGACGGGGGAGGTCTGATCAATAACTCGATAGAACGGTCGCCAACGGTTTTGTAATTTGCTCTTCCTTTGATGCAACCGATAGTAGACGGGATCTCCTACCTTGATGATGTTTGGGCTACTGGTCCTGTCGGCATATTTGGCTTGCCTTTGCTTTGCTTTTTTCATATTCCGGTGTACCAACACAAACGACTTGTGTTGCTGCTGTAGGGCAATCTTGTGCTCCTCTTCACCTGCATATTTTCTTCTTGGTTTCAGCAAATTGTCAACAGGTAGTACAACATCTCTGTTGTATAGGAGGAAGAAAGGTGAAAATTTCGAAGACTCAGATATATGAAATCTGATAGCTGCTACTGTCTGATTCAGGTAAAGGTCCCAAGTTGTCAGAGAGTCTTCCAGCTTCTTGGCTAAAACATCATGTAGAGTTCTATGAAATCGTTCCACTCGTGCATTTGATTGAGGATGGTAGAAAGATGTTCGCACATGGTGAATTCCTAAAGTCTCAAGGGTTTCCCTTACCGTTTGATTGATGTTCTCAGTCCCATTATCTGTCACGATTTCCAATGGGCATCCGTGGCGTGGAAATATTTCTTCTTTTATCAGATGTGCCACGGTTGCTGCCGTCTTGTCTGGAACTGCAAAAGCCTCGGGCCATCCTGAATAATGGTCCACAAAACTTATAATGTATTTGTTGCCCGAGAGCGTGGTTGGATAAGGTCCGGATAAGTCCATGCTGACCTTAGCAAATGCATATGGTGGTATTTCTGTTTCTTGCAAGGGTGGTTTCTTAGCTTTCATGCAACGACTTTGACAAGTGACACATTTCGATACGTACTGATACAGTTCCTTGTACAGGTTTGGCCAGTAGTACTTCTTTTTGATGGACTCAAAGCATTTGTCCACGCCCATGTGTCCTCCTTCGTCATGGTACTGGTTCACAACCATTTGCTTGAGGTGGTTGGGTACATATAACCTAGTACATGGTTCGTCATCACAGTCGGTGATGTAATACACAATCCCTTCAATCATAAGGATCTTTTTTAGTTGAGCTTTATTGTCAGTACCTGCCTCCAATCGCTTCCTGATGTCATTGATCCCTTCATCTTTACTCTGTTCGATAACCATGTCGAGTTCGGCATCCATCTTCGGGAGTGAGGGGGCTTCGCCAGGCTCAACCTCACAGCTTGCATAATCCTTAACTGTGAATTTGCCCGAGTCGAATACGTTGATCTGGAGACTGTTGTCAACCCTGTCAACCTCCACCTCGCTTTCCGTAGGGGGAATGTCCCCAGGGTGAGTGGGTACTCTGGAGAGTAAGTCTGCACAGGTGTTATCCGTTCCCTTTATGTATTCAATGGTACAGTTGTATCCACTTATTCCCAAGGCCCACAGTTGTACCTTTCTGTTCTGCATCGGTGACTCCAGTAAGTAGCGCAACGGTTGATGGTCAGTCTTGATTTTGAACTGCGCATTATGGAGGTAGTGGTCTAATTTTTGTAGGGCATAGTGAATGGCATAGGCCTCCTTTTCAATCGTTGACCAGCGGCACTGGGTATCCGTCAACTTGTGTGATAGGAAGTGAATTGGTTTTTCAACTTCTCAAAATCTTCAGGGGATACTTGCGTGAGACACGCCCTGTCGCTGGCATCGGTATACAAGGTGTAGGGCTGGTTTGGATCAGGATATGTCAACAAAGGGACAACTGTCAGACTATCCTTCAGATAGTTAAATGCTTGCTCACATTCTTCAGTCCAATGGAATCTTGCGAACTTCTTTGTCAGTTTTACAATAGGTTCAGCTATTTTTGAAAAGTTTGGTACGAACCTCCTGTAGTAGCTGCACATCCCGACAAAGCTTCTTACTTCCTTCACGGATGTGGGGGCTCCCATCGTTCGTATGGCCTTCACCTTTTGCTCATCTGGCTTGATTCCCTCCGAATTGATGGTAAACCCTAGGTATTTAGTTTCCTCCTTGGCAAAAGTACATTTAGACAGTTTGAGTTTTAATGTATGTTCTCGTAACCTGTCAAAAACTGCCTTGATGTGTCCTAAGTGTTCTTCCTTAGTGCGAGAGAATATTAGAATATCATCTAAGTACGCAATTGCAAAGGCACCCATACCTTCTAGTACTTCATTCATCAGCTCCATGAAGATGGACGGGGCATTACACAACCCGAATGGCATCACTGAGAATTCATAGAGTCCTCGGTGACACGCAAAGGCTGTCTTCTCCTTGTCGTTGGGGTCCATTCCCACCTGCCAATATCCAGACTTCAGGTCCAGCGTTGTGAAGTACGCAGAATGTCCAAGTTGTACCAGGATGTCATCTATCAATGGCAGAGGTGTCGATATCGGCCGAGTAATCTTATTGAGCGCTCGGAAGTCCACGCAGAACCTCTTAGACCCATCCTTCTTATCAACAACCACGATAGGGAAACTCCATGGTGACCGAGAGCATTGGATAATGTCAGCCTCTAGCATATCATCAATAGCCTTGTCTACTATTTGCCTTTTGTTGAGAGGGAGGCGGTAGGGCCTCTGCTTAATAGGAGAATGGGTACCTGTATTAATCCTCATGGTGACAGTCTCTGTGTGGCCCAAATCCAGGTCAGACGTAGCGAATAGGTCCCGGTATGCCGATACAATTGCCTGGATAGGTTGCCTGAGGTCTGAAGGTGCGTCAATGTCCTCCATGACGACATCACTTTGCCGTTCCCCATCATTGTTTACACCCGTAGTCACAAGATTGGCAGATGACACCTCAGTTAACGTACCTAGGATACACCCTCTTCTTAGCCTGTAGGTCCGGTTGGTGGTATTAACAATCATCATTGGCACATCCTTTTGATTGTTAAGCTTCACGATGGAGTTACTCACAAGAAGTCCGGGTTCGCTCCCAATGTAACCGGTATCCGTTCCTGTCGTTTGATAGATGCTGCCTATTTCGAAGGGTGTTCCGTTCTTGACCCTAGCCTTGACGATGTTCTTGCTCTGTGGCTTGATTATGGTGTCAGCGGCCAACCGGGTGATTGATGAGATGTGGATGTCATCTTCTAGTGGGACATAGGTCTTCCCGACTCTCAAGCTGCCTAAGTCAAAATAAACCCTAACACCTGCTGCTGCTAACCAATCATGACCTAAAATCATGTTTCTGTTTATGTCATCGACAACATAGAAAGTATGGTTCAAAGTCGTACCTCTTAAGCTAAAATCAATATTGACACTACCTTCAACCTTTAATGAATTACCATTAACCCCTTGTAACGCTATTTTCTTCCTATCTAATTTATGTGTATCTTTGATCAAACCATAAACCCTCTTGTGAATGATTGATACCTGAGCTCCAGAGTCTACTAAACATCTAAACTTATGCCGTCCTATCCTTGCAGTACAAGAATTTGGTCTGCCCGCCAAATTGATTGAGTAGGTTGTCAAACTGTCTTTCTCTTCCACATTGGCTTCTTTATGCGGAAGAGATTCTAGTTTAACGGATGAGCATAATTGCTGCGAGTAGGACAGTCCCTTTTGAAATGCCCGGGCTTCCAGCAAACCCAACAAACCCTTTCTGATTCAACATTTTCCCTACTTCTATTCACAGCATTTACACGTGGTTGAGTATTAACTCGGCAATCTCGGGCCATGTGACCTGTACGACCACAATTTAAGCAACGACGACGTGGACGGAAGTTACCTCCATTGGCTCTACCTCCCTATCTCGGCGCGGTGCCCCTGTGCCTACTCTTAGCGCGAACCTCGCCCTGATATTCTGCTCTGCTGTTGCGGCAGTAACAGCTGCTGCTATTGTACCTGGGTTGTCCCGCATGATTTTCATTTTTAGGTAATCATGGTGAAGTCCGTCGGTAAAGAAACCTACCAATTGCCTTTCTATTGCAGCCCCGTTACCTCCATCCCGCCTAAGGGTGGGAGCACACTACGTCCGAATTTCCTTGCGATGCGTTATGTGATGCGTTGCGTTGCGATTTTTCCGCGCACACTACATGCGTTAAGCTAGTGCGATAAAAATTGCATATTGGGAAAGCTTTGTCATTTTGTCTGTATTTGAGTAGTGTACCTTCAGCCTTAGCCTAGCAAAGACATGGAAGACTATTGCTATCTGACGAATGTCACCAATAAATTACAGAAAAATAGAGCCATGGGCTCTGTAGCTCATCAAGATTTCATTGATTATTATCTAAGGTTGACTATCTAAGTTATATCAAGTAATACATTGTTATCAAGAAAAAAATAGGTTTTTTAGACCATGACTCCTGTGACCCAACTTTGGAGTCACAGGGTCACCAATCCTACAATTACAATTTCACCTTTCTACAGCTTTACGTACTTAAGATAAAGATGAAAATATTTGGGTCATGACCAGTGACCTAGATTGGGGTCACAGGGTCACAAAATCTACAATTTTGAATCCCCATTGGACAAGGAGTCTGCACACAACTTTTCAGCTCTCTAGACTTTTTGGAACTGGAGAAGAAGATAAAAATAGGTTTTTAAGGATGTGACCCCTGTGACCCCATTTGGGGTCAAGGGGTCACGAAATCTACAATTTAGAATCCCCATTGGCCAAGGAGTCTGCACACAACTTTTCAAGTCTCTTGACTTTTTGGAACTGGAGAAGAAGATGAAAAAAGGTTTTTAAGGATGTGACCCCTGTGACCCCATTTGGGGTCAAGGGGTCACGAAATCTACAATTTAGAATCCCCATTGGCCAAGGAGTCTGCACACAACTTTTCAGCTCTCTAGACCTTTTGGAACCGGAGAAGAAGATGAAAATAGGTTTTTAAGGATGTGACCCCTGTGACCCCATTTGGGGTCATGGGGTCACGAAATGTACAATTTAGTATCCCCATTGGCCAAGGAGTCTGCACACAACTTTTCAGCTCTCTTGACCTTTTGGAACCGGGGAAGAAGATGAAAATAGGTTTTTAAGGATGTGACCCCTGTGACCCCATTTGGGGTCAAGGGGTCACAGAATGTACAATTTAGTATCCCCATTGGCCAAGGAGTCTGTACACAACTTTTCAGCTCTCTAGACCTTTTGGAACTGGAGAAGAAGATGTAAATAGGTTTTTAAGGCTGTGACCCCTGTAACCCCATTTGGGGTCATGGGGTCACGAAATCTACAATTTAGAATCCCCATTGGACAAGGAGTCTGTACACAACTTTTCAGCTCTCTTGACCTTTTGGAACTGGAGAAGAAGATGAAAATAGGTTTTTAAGGCTGTGACCCCTGTAACCCCATTTGGGGTCATGGGGTCACGAAATCTACAATTTAGTATCCCCATTGGCCAAGGAGTCTGTACACAACTTTTCAGCTCTCTAGACCTTTTGGAACTGCAGAAGAAGATGAAAATAGGTTTTTAAGGATGTGACCCCTGTGACCCCATTTGGGGTCATGGGGTCACAAAATGTACAATTTAGAATCCCCATTGGCCAAGGAGTCTGTACACAACTTTTCAGCTCTCTAGACCTTTTTGAACTGGAGAAGAAGATGAAAATAGGTTTTTAAGGATGTGACCCCGGTGACCCCATTTGGGGTCATGGGGTCACAAAATCTACAATTTAGAATCCCCATTGGCCAAGGAGTCTCTACACAACTTTTCAGCTCTCTAGACCTTTTGGAACTGGAGAAGAAGATGAAAATAGGTTTTTAAGGATGTGACCCCTGTGACCCCTGTGACCCCATTTGGGGTCAAGGGGTCACGAAATCTACAATTTAGAATCCCTATTGGCCAAGGAGTCTGCACACAACTTTTCAGCTCTCTAGACCTTTTGGAACCGGAGAAGAAGATGAAAATAGGTTTTTAAGGATGTGACCCCTGTGACCCCATTTGGGGTCATGGGGTCACGAAATGTACAATTTAGTATCCCCATTGGCCAAGGAGTCTGCACACAACTTTTCAGCTCTCTTGACCTTTTGGAACCGGAGAAGAAGATGAAAATAGGTTTTTGAGGATATGACCCCTGTGACCCCATTTGGGGTCAAGGGGTCACGAAATCTACAATTTAGAATCCCCATTGACCAAGAGTCTGCACACAACTATTCAACTCTCTTGACTTTTTGGAACTGGAGAAGAAGATGAAAAAAGGTTTTTAAGGATATGACCCCTGTGACCCGATTTGGGGTCAAGGGGTCACGAAATCTACAATTTAGAATCCCCATTGGCCAAGGAGTCTGCACACAACTTTTCAAGTCTCTTGACTTTTTGGAACTGGAGAAGAAGATGAAAATAGGTTTTTAAGGATGTGACCCCTGTGACCCCATTTGGGGTCAAGGGGTCACGAAATCTACAATTTAGAATCCCCATTGGCCAAGGAGTCTGCACACAACTTTTCAGCTCTCTAGACCTTTTGGAACCGGAGAAGAAGATGAAAATAGGTTTTTAAGGATGTGACCCCTGTGACCCCATTTGGGGTCATGGGGTCACGAAATGTACAATTTAGTATCCCCATTGGCCAAGGAGTCTGTACACAACTTTTCAGCTCTCTAGACCTTTTGGAACTGCAGAAGAAGATGAAAATAGGTTTTTAAGGATGTGACCCCTGTGACCCCAATTGGGGTCATGGGGTCACGAAATGTACAATTTAGAATCCCCATTGGCCAAGGAGTCTGTACACAACTTTTCAGCTCTCTAGACCTTTTTGAACTGGAGAAGAAGATGAAAATAGGTTTTTAAGGATGTGACCCCGGTGACCCCATTTGGGGTCATGGGGTCACAAAATCTACAATTTAGAATCCCCATTGGCCAAGGAGTCTCTACACAACTTTTCAGCTCTCTAGACCTTTTGGAACTGGAGAAGAAGATGAAAATAGGTTTTTAAGGATGTGACCCCTGTGACCCCTGTGACCCCATTTGGGGTCAAGGGGTCACGAAATCTACAATTTAGAATCCCCATTGGCCAAGGAGTCTGCACACAACTTTTCAGCTCTCTAGACCTTTTGGAACCGGAGAAGAAGATGAAAATAGGTTTTTAAGGATGTGACCCCTGTGACCCCATTTGGGGTCATGGGGTCACGAAATGTACAATTTAGTATCCCCATTAGCCAAGGAGTCTGCACACAACTTTTCAGCTCTCTTGACCTTTTGGAACCGGAGAAGAAGATGAAAATAGGTTTTTAAGGATGTGACCCCTGTGTCCCCATTTGGGGTCAAGGGGTCACAGAATGTACAATTTAGTATCCCCATTGGCCAAGGAGTCTGTACACAACTTTTCAGCTCTCAAGACCTTTTGGAACTGGAGAAGAAGATGTAAATAGGTTTTTAAGGCTGTGACCCCTGTAACCCCATTTGGGGTCATGGGGTCACGAAATCTACAATTTAGAATCCCCATTGGCCAAGGAGTCTGTACACAACTTTTCAGCTCTCTTGACCTTTTGGAACTGCAGAAGAAGATGAAAATAGGTTTTTAAGGATGTGACCCCTGTGACCCCATTTGGGGTCATGGGGTCACGAAATGTACAATTTAGAATCCCCATTGGCCAAGGAGTCTGTACACAACTTTTCAGCTCTCTAGACCTTTTTGAACTGGAGAAGAAGATGAAAATAGGTTTTTAAGGATGTGACCCCGGTGACCCCATTTGGGGTCATGGGGTCACAAAATCTACAATTTAGAATCCCCATTGGCCAAGGAGTCTCTACACAACTTTTCAGCTCTCTAGACCTTTTGGAACTGGAGAAGAAGATGAAAATAGGTTTTTAAGGATGTGACCCCTGTGACCCCTGTGACCCCATTTGGGGTCAAGGGGTCACGAAATCTACAATTTAGAATCCCCATTGGCCAAGGAGTCTGCACACAACTTTTCAGCTCTCTAGACCTTTTGGAACCGGAGAAGAAGATGAAAATAGGTTTTTAAGGATGTGACCCCTGTGACCCCATTTGGGGTCATGGGGTCACGAAATGTACAATTTAGTATCCCCATTGGCCAAGGAGTCTGCACACAACTTTTCAGCTCTCTTGACCTTTTGGAACCGGAGAAGAAGATGAAAATAGGTTTTTAAGGATGTGACCCCATGACCCCAAATGGGGTCACAGGGGTCACAGAATGTACAATTTAGTATCCCCATTGGCCAAGGAGTCTGTACACAACTTTTCAGCTCTCTAGACCTTTTGGAACTGGAGAAGAAGATGAAAATAGGTTTTTAAGGATGTGACCCCGGTGACCCCATTTGGGGTCATGGGGTCACAAAATCTACAATTTAGAATCCCCATTGGCCAAGGAGTCTCTACACAACTTTTCAGCTCTCTAGACCTTTTGGAACTGGAGAAGAAGATGAAAATAGGTTTTTAAGGATGTGACCCCTGTGACCCCTGTGACCCCATTTGGGGTCAAGGGGTCACGAAATCTACAATTTAGAATCCCTATTGGCCAAGGAGTCTGCACACAACTTTTCAGCTCTCTAGACCTTTTGGAACCGGAGAAGAAGATGAAAATAGGTTTTTAAGGATGTGACCCCTGTGACCCCATTTGGGGTCATGGGGTCACGAAATGTACAATTTAGTATCCCCATTGGCCAAGGAGTCTGCACACAACTTTTCAGCTCTCTTGACCTTTTGGAACCGGAGAAGAAGATGAAAATAGGTTTTTGAGGATGTGACCCCTGTGACCCCATTTGGGGTCAAGGGGTCACGAAATCTACAATTTAGAATCCCCATTGACCAAGAGTCTGCACACAACTATTCAACTCTCTTGACTTTTTGGAACTGGAGAAGAAGATGAAAAAAGGTTTTTAAGGATATGACCCCTGTGACCCGATTTGGGGTCAAGGGGTCACGAAATCTACAATTTAGAATCCCCATTGGCCAAGGAGTCTGCACACAACTTTTCAAGTCTCTTGACTTTTTGGAACTGGAGAAGAAGATGAAAAAAGGTTTTTAAGGATGTGACCCCTGTGACCCCATTTGGGGTCAAGGGGTCACGAAATCTACAATTTAGAATCCCCATTGGCCAAGGAGTCTGCACACAACTTTTCAGCTCTCTAGACCTTTTGGAACCGGAGAAGAAGATGAAAATAGGTTTTTAAGGATGTGACCCCTGTGACCCCATTTGGGGTCATGGGGTCACGAAATGTACAATTTAGTATCCCCATTGGCCAAGGAGTCTGTACACAACTTTTCAGCTCTATAGACCTTTTGGAACTGCAGAAGAAGATGAAAATAGGTTTTTAAGGATGTGACCCCTGTGACCCCATTTGGGGTCATGGGGTCACGAAATGTACAATTTAGAATCCCCATTGGCCAAGGAGTCTGTACACAACTTTTCAGCTCTCTAGACCTTTTTGAACTGGAGAAGAAGATGAAAATAGGTTTTTAAGGATGTGACCCCGGTGACCCCATTTGGGGTCATGGGGTCACAAAATCTACAATTTAGAATCCCCATTGGCCAAGGAGTCTCTACACAACTTTTCAGCTCTCTAGACCTTTTGGAACTGGAGAAGAAGATGAAAATAGGTTTTTAAGGATGTGACCCCTGTGACCCCTGTGACCCCATTTGGGGTCAAGGGGTCACGAAATCTACAATTTAGAATCCCCATTGGCCAAGGAGTCTGCACACAACTTTTCAGCTCTCTAGACCTTTTGGAACCGGAGAAGAAGATGAAAATAGGTTTTTAAGGATGTGACCCCTGTGACCCCATTTGGGGTCATGGGGTCACGAAATGTACAATTTAGTATCCCCATTAGCCAAGGAGTCTGCACACAACTTTTCAGCTCTCTTGACCTTTTGGAACCGGAGAAGAAGATGAAAATAGGTTTTTAAGGATGTGACCCCTGTGTCCCCATTTGGGGTCAAGGGGTCACAGAATGTACAATTTAGTATCCCCATTGGCCAAGGAGTCTGTACACAACTTTTCAGCTCTCAAGACCTTTTGGAACTGGAGAAGAAGATGTAAATAGGTTTTTAAGGCTGTGACCCCTGTAACCCCATTTGGGGTCATGGGGTCACGAAATCTACAATTTAGAATCCCCATTGGCCAAGGAGTCTGTACACAACTTTTCAGCTCTCTTGACCTTTTGGAACTGCAGAAGAAGATGAAAATAGGTTTTTAAGGATGTGACCCCTGTGACCCCATTTGGGGTCATGGGGTCACGAAATGTACAATTTAGAATCCCCATTGGCCAAGGAGTCTGTACACAACTTTTCAGCTCTCTAGACCTTTTTGAACTGGAGAAGAAGATGAAAATAGGTTTTTAAGGATGTGACCCCGGTGACCCCATTTGGGGTCATGGGGTCACAAAATCTACAATTTAGAATCCCCATTGGCCAAGGAGTCTCTACACAACTTTTCAGCTCTCTAGACCTTTTGGAACTGGAGAAGAAGATGAAAATAGGTTTTTAAGGATGTGACCCCTGTGACCCCTGTGACCCCATTTGGGGTCAAGGGGTCACGAAATCTACAATTTAGAATCCCCATTGGCCAAGGAGTCTGCACACAACTTTTCAGCTCTCTAGACCTTTTGGAACCGGAGAAGAAGATGAAAATAGGTTTTTAAGGATGTGACCCCTGTGACCCCATTTGGGGTCATGGGGTCACGAAATGTACAATTTAGTATCCCCATTAGCCAAGGAGTCTGCACACAACTTTTCAGCTCTCTTGACCTTTTGGAACCGGAGAAGAAGATGAAAATAGGTTTTTAAGGATGTGACCCCTGTGTCCCCATTTGGGGTCAAGGGGTCACAGAATGTACAATTTAGTATCCCCATTGGCCAAGGAGTCTGTACACAACTTTTCAGCTCTCAAGACCTTTTGGAACTGGAGAAGAAGATGTAAATAGGTTTTTAAGGCTGTGACCCCTGTAACCCCATTTGGGGTCATGGGGTCACGAAATCTACAATTTAGAATCCCCATTGGCCAAGGAGTCTGTACACAACTTTTCAGCTCTCTTGACCTTTTGGAACTGCAGAAGAAGATGAAAATAGGTTTTTAAGGATGTGACCCCTGTGACCCCATTTGGGGTCATGGGGTCACGAAATGTACAATTTAGAATCCCCATTGGCCAAGGAGTCTGTACACAACTTTTCAGCTCTCTAGACCTTTTTGAACTGGAGAAGAAGATGAAAATAGGTTTTTAAGGATGTGACCCCGGTGACCCCATTTGGGGTCATGGGGTCACAAAATCTACAATTTAGAATCCCCATTGGCCAAGGAGTCTCTACACAACTTTTCAGCTCTCTAGACCTTTTGGAACTGGAGAAGAAGATGAAAATAGGTTTTTAAGGATGTGACCCCTGTGACCCCTGTGACCCCATTTGGGGTCAAGGGGTCACGAAATCTACAATTTAGAATCCCCATTGGCCAAGGAGTCTGCACACAACTTTTCAGCTCTCTAGACCTTTTGGAACCGGAGAAGAAGATGAAAATAGGTTTTTAAGGATGTGACCCCTGTGACCCCATTTGGGGTCATGGGGTCACGAAATGTACAATTTAGTATCCCCATTGGCCAAGGAGTCTGCACACAACTTTTCAGCTCTCTTGACCTTTTGGAACCGGAGAAGAAGATGAAAATAGGTTTTTAAGGATGTGACCCCATGACCCCAAATGGGGTCACAGGGGTCACAGAATGTACAATTTAGTATCCCCATTGGCCAAGGAGTCTGTACACAACTTTTCAGCTCTCTAGACCTTTTGGAACTGGAGAAGAAGATGAAAATAGGTTTTTAAGGATGTGACCCCGGTGACCCCATTTGGGGTCATGGGGTCACAAAATCTACAATTTAGAATCCCCATTGGCCAAGGAGTCTCTACACAACTTTTCAGCTCTCTAGACCTTTTGGAACTGGAGAAGAAGATGAAAATAGGTTTTTAAGGATGTGACCCCTGTGACCCCTGTGACCCCATTTGGGGTCAAGGGGTCACGAAATCTACAATTTAGAATCCCTATTGGCCAAGGAGTCTGCACACAACTTTTCAGCTCTCTAGACCTTTTGGAACCGGAGAAGAAGATGAAAATAGGTTTTTAAGGATGTGACCCCTGTGACCCCATTTGGGGTCATGGGGTCACGAAATGTACAATTTAGTATCCCCATTGGCCAAGGAGTCTGCACACAACTTTTCAGCTCTCTTGACCTTTTGGAACCGGAGAAGAAGATGAAAATAGGTTTTTGAGGATGTGACCCCTGTGACCCCATTTGGGGTCAAGGGGTCACGAAATCTACAATTTAGAATCCCCATTGACCAAGAGTCTGCACACAACTATTCAACTCTCTTGACTTTTTGGAACTGGAGAAGAAGATGAAAAAAGGTTTTTAAGGATATGACCCCTGTGACCCGATTTGGGGTCAAGGGGTCACGAAATCTACAATTTAGAATCCCCATTGGCCAAGGAGTCTGCACACAACTTTTCAAGTCTCTTGACTTTTTGGAACTGGAGAAGAAGATGAAAAAAGGTTTTTAAGGATGTGACCCCTGTGACCCCATTTGGGGTCAAGGGGTCACGAAATCTACAATTTAGAATCCCCATTGGCCAAGGAGTCTGCACACAACTTTTCAGCTCTCTAGACCTTTTGGAACCGGAGAAGAAGATGAAAATAGGTTTTTAAGGATGTGACCCCTGTGACCCCATTTGGGGTCATGGGGTCACGAAATGTACAATTTAGTATCCCCATTGGCCAAGGAGTCTGTACACAACTTTTCAGCTCTCTAGACCTTTTGGAACTGCAGAAGAAGATGAAAATAGGTTTTTAAGGATGTGACCCCTGTGACCCCATTTGGGGTCATGGGGTCACGAAATGTACAATTTAGAATCCCCATTGGCCAAGGAGTCTGTACACAACTTTTCAGCTCTCTAGACCTTTTTGAACTGGAGAAGAAGATGAAAATAGGTTTTTAAGGATGTGACCCCGGTGACCCCATTTGGGGTCATGGGGTCACAAAATCTACAATTTAGAATCCCCATTGGCCAAGGAGTCTCTACACAACTTTTCAGCTCTCTAGACCTTTTGGAACTGGAGAAGAAGATGAAAATAGGTTTTTAAGGATGTGACCCCTGTGACCCCTGTGACCCCATTTGGGGTCAAGGGGTCACGAAATCTACAATTTAGAATCCCCATTGGCCAAGGAGTCTGCACACAACTTTTCAGCTCTCTAGACCTTTTGGAACCGGAGAAGAAGATGAAAATAGGTTTTTAAGGATGTGACCCCTGTGACCCCATTTGGGGTCATGGGGTCACGAAATGTACAATTTAGTATCCCCATTAGCCAAGGAGTCTGCACACAACTTTTCAGCTCTCTTGACCTTTTGGAACCGGAGAAGAAGATGAAAATAGGTTTTTAAGGATGTGACCCCTGTGTCCCCATTTGGGGTCAAGGGGTCACATAATGTACAATTTAGTATCCCCATTGGCCAAGGAGTCTGTACACAACTTTTCAGCTCTCAAGACCTTTTGGAACTGGAGAAGAAGATGTAAATAGGTTTTTAAGGCTGTGACCCCTGTAACCCCATTTGGGGTCATGGGGTCACGAAATCTACAATTTAGAATCCCCATTGGCCAAGGAGTCTGTACACAACTTTTCAGCTCTCTTGACCTTTTGGAACTGCAGAAGAAGATGAAAATAGGTTTTTAAGGATGTGACCCCTGTGACCCCATTTGGGGTCATGGGGTCACGAAATGTACAATTTAGAATCCCCATTGGCCAAGGAGTCTGTACACAACTTTTCAGCTCTCTAGACCTTTTTGAACTGGAGAAGAAGATGAAAATAGGTTTTTAAGGATGTGACCCCGGTGACCCCATTTGGGGTCATGGGGTCACAAAATCTACAATTTAGAATCCCCATTGGCCAAGGAGTCTCTACACAACTTTTCAGCTCTCTAGACCTTTTGGAACTGGAGAAGAAGATGAAAATAGGTTTTTAAGGATGTGACCCCTGTGACCCCTGTGACCCCATTTGGGGTCAAGGGGTCACGAAATCTACAATTTAGAATCCCCATTGGCCAAGGAGTCTGCACACAACTTTTCAGCTCTCTAGACCTTTTGGAACCGGAGAAGAAGATGAAAATAGGTTTTTAAGGATGTGACCCCTGTGACCCCATTTGGGGTCATGGGGTCACGAAATGTACAATTTAGTATCCCCATTGGCCAAGGAGTCTGCACACAACTTTTCAGCTCTCTTGACCTTTTGGAACCGGAGAAGAAGATGAAAATAGGTTTTTAAGGATGTGACCCCTGTGACCCCATTTGGGGTCAAGGGGTCACAGAATGTACAATTTAGTATCCCCATTGGCCAAGGAGTCTGTACACAACTTTTCAGCTCTCTAGACCTTTTGGAACTGGAGAAGAAGATGTAAATAGGTTTTTAAGGCTGTGACCCCTGTAACCCCATTTGGGGTCATGGGGTCACGAAATCTACAATTTAGAATCCCCATTGGCCAAGGAGTCTGTACACAACTTTTCAGCTCTCTTGACCTTTTGGAACTGGAGAAGAAGATGAAAATAGGTTTTTAAGGAGCACACTACGTCCGAATTTCCTTGCGATGCGTTATGTGATGCGTTGCGTTGCGATTTTTCCGCGCACACTACATGCGTTAAGCTAGTGCGATAAAAATTGCATATTGGGAAAGCTTTGTCATTTTGTCTGTATTTGAGTAGTGTACCTTCAGCCTTAGCCTAGCAAAGACATGGAAGACTATTGCTATCTGACGAATGTCACCAATAAATTACAGAAAAATAGAGCCATGGGCTCTGTAGCTCATCAAGATTTCATTGATTATTATCTAAGGTTGACTATCTAAGTTATATCAAGTAATACATTGTTATCAAGAAAAAAATAGGTTTTTTAGACCATGACTCCTGTGACCCAACTTTGGAGTCACAGGGTCACCAATCCTACAATTACAATTTCACCTTTCTACAGCTTTACGTACTTAAGATAAAGATGAAAATATTTGGGTCATGACCAGTGACCTAGATTGGGGTCACAGGGTCACAAAATCTACAATTTTGAATCCCCATTGGACAAGGAGTCTGCACACAACTTTTCAGCTCTCTAGACTTTTTGGAACTGGAGAAGAAGATAAAAATAGGTTTTTAAGGATGTGACCCCTGTGACCCCATTTGGGGTCATGGGGTCACGTAATCTACAAGTTAGTATCCCCATTGGCCAAGGAGTCTGTACACAACTTTTCAGCTCTCTAGACCTTTTGGAACTGGAAAAGAAGATGAAAATAGGTTTTTAAGGATGTGACCCCTGTGACCCCATTTGGGGTCAAGGGGTCACGAAATCTACAATTTAGAATCCCCATTGACCAAGAGTCTGCACACAACTATTCAACTCTCTTGACTTTTTGGAACTGGAGAAGAAGATGAAAAAAGGTTTTTAAGAATATGACCCCTGTGACCCGATTTGGGGTCAAGGGGTCACGAAATCTACAATTTAGAATCCCCATTGGCCAAGGAGTCTGCACACAACTTTTCAAGTCTCTTGACTTTTTTGGAACTGGAGAAGAAGATGAAAAAAGGTTTTTAAGGATGTGACCCCTGTGACCCCATTTGGGGTCAAGGGGTCACGAAATCTACAATTTAGAATCCCCATTGGCCAAGGAGTCTGCACACAACTTTTCAGCTCTCTAGACCTTTTGGAACCGGAGAAGAAGATGAAAATAGGTTTTTAAGGATGTGACCCCTGTGACCCCATTTGGGGTCATGGGGTCACGAAATGTACAATTTAGTATCCCCATTAGCCAAGGAGTCTGCACACAACTTTTCAGCTCTCTTGACCTTTTGGAACCGGAGAAGAAGATGAAAATAGGTTTTTAAGGATGTGACCCCTGTGTCCCCATTTGGGGTCAAGGGGTCACAGAATGTACAATTTAGTATCCCCATTGGCCAAGGAGTCTGTACACAACTTTTCAGCTCTCAAGACCTTTTGGAACTGGAGAAGAAGATGTAAATAGGTTTTTAAGGCTGTGACCCCTGTAACCCCATTTGGGGTCATGGGGTCACGAAATCTACAATTTAGAATCCCCATTGGCCAAGGAGTCTGTACACAACTTTTCAGCTCTCTTGACCTTTTGGAACTGCAGAAGAAGATGAAAATAGGTTTTTAAGGATGTGACCCCTGTGACCCCATTTGGGGTCATGGGGTCACGAAATGTACAATTTAGAATCCCCATTGGCCAAGGAGTCTGTACACAACTTTTCAGCTCTCTAGACCTTTTTGAACTGGAGAAGAAGATGAAAATAGGTTTTTAAGGATGTGACCCCGGTGACCCCATTTGGGGTCATGGGGTCACAAAATCTACAATTTAGAATCCCCATTGGCCAAGGAGTCTCTACACAACTTTTCAGCTCTCTAGACCTTTTGGAACTGGAGAAGAAGATGAAAATAGGTTTTTAAGGATGTGACCCCTGTGACCCCTGTGACCCCATTTGGGGTCAAGGGGTCACGAAATCTACAATTTAGAATCCCCATTGGCCAAGGAGTCTGCACACAACTTTTCAGCTCTCTAGACCTTTTGGAACCGGAGAAGAAGATGAAAATAGGTTTTTAAGGATGTGACCCCTGTGACCCCATTTGGGGTCATGGGGTCACGAAATGTACAATTTAGTATCCCCATTGGCCAAGGAGTCTGCACACAACTTTTCAGCTCTCTTGACCTTTTGGAACCGGAGAAGAAGATGAAAATAGGTTTTTAAGGATGTGACCCCTGTGACCCCAAATGGGGTCACAGGGGTCACAGAATGTACAATTTAGTATCCCCATTGGCCAAGGAGTCTGTACACAACTTTTCAGCTCTCTAGACCTTTTGGAACTGGAGAAGAAGATGTAAATAGGTTTTTAAGGCTGTGACCCCTGTAACCCCATTTGGGGTCATGGGGTCACGAAATCTACAATTTAGAATCCCCATTGGCCAAGGAGTCTGTACACAACTTTTCAGCTCTCTTGACCTTTTGGAACTGGAGAAGAAGATGAAAATAGGTTTTTAAGGAGCACACTACGTCCGAATTTCCTTGCGATGCGTTATGTGATGCGTTGCGTTGCGATTTTTCCGCGCACACTACATGCGTTAAGCTAGTGCGATAAAAATTGCATATTGGGAAAGCTTTGTCATTTTGACTGTATTTGAGTAGTGTACCTTCAGCCTTAGCCTAGCAAAGACATGGAAGACTATTGCTATCTGACGAATGTCACCAATAAATTACAGAAAAATAGAGCCATGGGCTCTGTAGCTCATCAAGATTTCATTGATTATTATCTAAGGTTGACTATCTAAGTTATATCAAGTAATACATTGTTATCAAGAAAAAAATAGGTTTTTTAGACCATGACTCCTGTGACCCAACTTTGGAGTCACAGGGTCACCAATCCTACAATTACAATTTCACCTTTCTACAGCTTTACGTACTTAAGATAAAGATGAAAATATTTGGGTCATGACCAGTGACCTAGATTGGGGTCACAGGGTCACAAAATCTACAATTTTGAATCCCCATTGGACAAGGAGTCTGCACACAACTTTTCAGCTCTCTAGACTTTTTGGAACTGGAGAAGAAGATAAAAATAGGTTTTTAAGGATGTGACCCCTGTGACCCCATTTGGGGTCATGGGGTCACGTAATCTACAAGTTAGTATCCCCATTGGCCAAGGAGTCTGTACACAACTTTTCAGCTCTCTAGACCTTTTGGAACTGGAAAAGAAGATGAAAATAGGTTTTTAAGGATGTGACCCCTGTGACCCCATTTGGGGTCAAGGGGTCACGAAATCTACAATTTAGAATCCCCATTGACCAAGAGTCTGCACACAACTATTCAACTCTCTTGACTTTTTGGAACTGGAGAAGAAGATGAAAAAAGGTTTTTAAGAATATGACCCCTGTGACCCGATTTGGGGTCAAGGGGTCACGAAATCTACAATTTAGAATCCCCATTGGCCAAGGAGTCTGCACACAACTTTTCAAGTCTCTTGACTTTTTGGAACTGGAGAAGAAGATGAAAAAAGGTTTTTAAGGATGTGACCCCTGTGACCCCATTTGGGGTCAAGGGGTCACGAAATCTACAATTTAGAATCCCCATTGGCCAAGGAGTCTGCACACAACTTTTCAGCTCTCTAGACCTTTTGGAACCGGAGAAGAAGATGAAAATAGGTTTTTAAGGATGTGACCCCTGTGACCCCATTTGGGGTCATGGGGTCACGAAATGTACAATTTAGTATCCCCATTGGCCAAGGAGTCTGCACACAACTTTTCAGCTCTCTTGACCTTTTGGAACCGGAGAAGAAGATGAAAATAGGTTTTTAAGGATGTGACCCCTGTGACCCCATTTGGGGTCAAGGGGTCACAGAATGTACAATTTAGTATCCCCATTGGCCAAGGAGTCTGTACACAACTTTTCAGCTCTCTAGACCTTTTGGAACTGGAGAAGAAGATGTAAATAGGTTTTTAAGGCTGTGACCCCTGTAACCCCATTTGGGGTCATGGGGTCACGAAATCTACAATTTAGAATCCCCATTGGACAAGGAGTCTGTACACAACTTTTCAGCTCTCTTGACCTTTTGGAACTGGAGAAGAAGATGAAAATAGGTTTTTAAGGCTGTGACCCCTGTAACCCCATTTGGGGTCATGGGGTCACGAAATCTACAATTTAGTATCCCCATTGGCCAAGGAGTCTGTACACAACTTTTCAGCTCTCTAGACCTTTTGGAACTGCAGAAGAAGATGAAAATAGGTTTTTAAGGATGTGACCCCTGTGACCCCATTTGGGGTCATGGGGTCACGAAATGTACAATTTAGAATCCCCATTGGCCAAGGAGTCTGTACACAACTTTTCAGCTCTCTAGACCTTTTGGAACTGGAGAAGAAGATGAAAATAGGTTTTTAAGGATGTGACCCCGGTGACCCCATTTGGGGTCATGGGGTCACAAAATCTACAATTTAGAATCCCCATTGGCCAAGGAGTCTCTACACAACTTTTCAGCTCTCTAGACCTTTTGGAACTGGAGAAGAAGATGAAAATAGGTTTTTAAGGATGTGACCCCTGTGACCCCTGTGACCCCATTTGGGGTCAAGGGGTCACGAAATCTACAATTTAGAATCCCCATTGGCCAAGGAGTCTGCACACAACTTTTCAGCTCTCTAGACCTTTTGGAACCGGAGAAGAAGATGAAAATAGGTTTTTAAGGATGTGACCCCTGTGACCCCATTTGGGGTCATGGGGTCACGAAATGTACAATTTAGTATCCCCATTGGCCAAGGAGTCTGCACACAACTTTTCAGCTCTCTTGACCTTTTGGAACCGGAGAAGAAGATGAAAATAGGTTTTTAAGGATGTGACCCCTGTGACCCCATTTGGGGTCAAGGGGTCACAGAATGTACAATTTAGTATCCCCATTGGCCAAGGAGTCTGTACACAACTTTTCAGCTCTCTAGACCTTTTGGAACTGGAGAAGAAGATGTAAATAGGTTTTTAAGGCTGTGACCCCTGTAACCCCATTTGGGGTCATGGGGTCACGAAATCTACAATTTAGAATCCCCATTGGCCAAGGAGTCTGTACACAACTTTTCAGCTCTCTTGACCTTTTGGAACTGGAGAAGAAGATGAAAATAGGTTTTTAAGGCTGTGACCCCTGTAACCCCATTTGGGGTCATGGGGTCACGAAATCTACAATTTAGTATCCCCATTGGCCAAGGAGTCTGTACACAACTTTTCAGCTCTCTAGACCTTTTGGAACTGCAGAAGAAGATGAAAATAGGTTTTTAAGGATGTGACCCCTGTGACCCCATTTGGGGTCATGGGGTCACGAAATGTACAATTTAGAATCCCCATTGGCCAAGGAGTCTGTACACAACTTTTCAGCTCTCTAGACCTTTTTGAACTGGAGAAGAAGATGAAAATAGGTTTTTAAGGATGTGACCCCTGTGACCCCATTTGGGGTCACGGGGTAACGAAATCTACAATTTAGAATCCCGATTGGCCAAGGAGTCTGCACATAAAATTTTAGCTCTGTGGAGTCATTGGTTCTGGAGAAGAAGTCGAAAATGTGCAAAGTTTACGGACGGATGGACGGACGGATGGACGGACGGATGGACGGACGGACGCCGGACGCCATGCCATGCCATAAGCCCATCGGGCCTTTCAGGCCTGATGAGCTAAAAAATGACAAAAACCTAAAATTACATTTTTACATGTTTTTGGGGGAATTTCAAAGTGTAGGCACTTGCTTTTTGTGCTACATGGTAGTTACGCCTCTGGGTGACATGCAACGTGACACATACCTTACGTATCTTCCACTTGAGTTGTTTCTTCCAAGTGAGTTGAGAGGAAAACCCCCTGTCACACGTGCGAAATATGACGTCAAAAGGGAATCCCTCATGCGATTTCGTTTGCGATGCGTCAAAAATAGGTGCAGCACCTATTTTCATCGCATCGCATCGCATCGCATTGACGCATCGGACGTAGTGTGCGCGGTCAATGAAAAATACACTGTCTGCGTTTTTTTAACGCATCGCATAACGCATCGCAAGTAAAATCGGACGTAGTGTGCTCCCCACCTAAGGCCAGCATAAGCCTCCGTCGCCATGTTCAGTAATCTTTCGGCAAACATCTGTACACTTTCCTGCGGCCTTTGCTTAATAGTTCGCAATAACATGAACGCATGCTGTGGATCTGTGATCTCCCCAAACCTAGTAGTTAATTCCTCTTTAAGAGCCTCCCAGGTGGCGTCTGGGTGATCTGCTAAAAATGAAATCGCTTACCGCCCCTGTACTTGCTTGGTACGCAATAAGTTTTATTTGCCTATTCTCGGTACCTGACAATACGGCATACTTTTCTACTGATTTTGCCCACTCTTTAAATTTTGTCTGTTCCCCATCGAAAGGTTTTATAATTTGAGAAACTCCCTGCGCCCCAAGTGCTTTTGAAACATTATTTAATTGTCCTGAAAGTTGGTTAGCAAGTCCCTGAAGAAAGTCCCCTAGTTCCGCCATTTTTGCTTAGACAAGGTGTAACACTCCAGTCACTTACCTGACTGTTGATCTGGTTCCTCCTGAGTCCGAGTACCAGATCCGGGTCACGGCACCAGTTTTCCGCAAGTACTCCTTCTTGTTACACAACGCTCACAAAAAGACAGGCGAGAGATGGGTTTCCTTCACTGTCCCGATAAGTCCTTGGGCTCCTGGGACAGCCTTGCTCTGCTCTGGTGGGTCTGCTCGTCAGGCCTCTGGGTTCCGCTCTGCAGGCCTCTCTGTTCAGCTCTGCAGGCCTCTCTGTTCAGCTCTGCCTTGGCCCTCAGTCGGTCGTCTTCTTATACCCTTGCTCTCTGCGATGGGTCAGTCACTGGTCAGCAGTCATAAAAGTAGATAGTGTCATTCTGTCACTCAAAGTGGATTGATGCCCCCATTGCATGGACAGGTTGATCATAATGATGTCTTGGGGATCTGATAACTGTCCACTGCATAGTCTGTTCGACTAGCCCTAGGGCTAAAAACACATTCTTGTTGGACACAACAACATGTTTTGCACCTGACTGTTGATCCGTCATGGCTGGCTGGGTTTATTGTCCTTACCGACTGAAGGCTGAGCTGTACTTTGTTACAACGGACGGATGGACGGACGGACGGACGGACGGACGCCGGACGCCATGCCATGAGCCCATCTGGCCTTTCAGGCCTGATGAGCTAAAAATGAAATTGATCTACAGGTCTAAATCTCATAAGGCATATCTAGAGCTCATGGGTGACATGTACATAAAGTTTGATGTAGGTAGAATGTATATTTTGCGAGAAAATAAAATTCAGAAATCAGTCTAACCCTCAAAAGGCACAACTTGAGATCATGGCTAACATGTGTAGCAAGTTTGGTGAAGCTAGCATGTATAGTTTGAGAGATATGCTCCTCACAAAAAGATTTGCTTACAGAGTAACTGTTTGGTCATGTTTCCATGGAAACCGCAAAAAATAAATTCAGAAATCGGTAAAACCCTCAAAAGGCACAGCTCGAGATCATGGCTAACATGTGTAGCAAGTTTGGTGAAGCTAGCATGTATAGTTTGAGAGGTATGCTCCGCACAAAGTTTTGTGATGGACGGACGGATATATATTTCATGTAACCAAATCTTGTAAAACAATATCAATCTCTACTGTGATAGAAATTATAAAGAACTCACCTAGTTTCAATTTGACCTTGCTTATGATATTTGAGACTTGATTTGATTTGCTAACCTTTCATCTTGCATACACATTACAATGTTTTGTTTTCACCTACATAAGACTCTACATTGTCGTAATTTGATTATGTAAATTCATAATCAGACATTTAATTGTTACACACTACTTATTTATTAGACTTATTTTAATGTGAACACATTAAAATGGCCATTCGAATGACTTAACTGAACCATGTACATTCGTTTTAGAACTCTCTTTATTGATTTAGGAGTATTATCTGGCCATAGGTAACACTAAGTTACCTTATCCTGAGATCACTTTATTTCAGTAAGCAAATTGTGCTAAACCCCAAATGTGCATCTACATCATTCAAAGACATGGCCAACATATTTCAATATCAATTGTGAAATACAAACGCTCCATACCTTGAAACAACTTCAACCAGCCATTTCCCATGAACAATCAGTCGCTGACAGCGCAGCTTGCTTTGAACTTCTGCTTCAAGCCCTCCTACAGGCACTCTGCTGTAGTTGTAAACACTGCAAAATATTATATTATATAATCAATGGACATGGTCACCCTATACAGGTTGGAACACAAATTCAAACGGATATTCCTGTTTATACATACATGTAAGTTATTTATACAAGAATATTTATACCACAAACAATTCTAATGACTTAAAATGTTACTTTTTTTACGAAGAATAGAGCACGCTCATTTAAAAACAATCATAAAAGGCTCACTAATACCCCCAACCCTTCATGTGCAATCTTTTTGTATCCTTACAAAATAGTTTAAGTTTGACATGATATCATATTGCTCCATCAGGTTAATACATTTGCATTATATTTTTAATTGTCACTGTCCAATTTGTTTCAATACATTTGAATAATGAATGCATTACGTATAATTATCGGTGTCCAATCTAAAACTTATTTGTCTCACTGTCATATTGACGTAACAAGGAATTTAAAAAAATAGATTAGCATTTGCGGGAGGGGGGGGGGGTCGATCCCAAAGTTGACAGACCACACCCATTTTCATCGGAAGTTTTGGCCATTATGTCACTGTGAATCCGGTTAGAAATTCCCCCACTCACTAAAATAGAGTGCTCCGGGTGACTAATCTTTCAAATAAGCAGTTTAAATGTAAGGTTAATTTAATGACCTATCAAAACTAAATAAGCATGTCAAGTATCAAATGCCGATCACCAATCAATAAAAAATTATGGCCATGGTTAAGTTTCTCAAAAAATGGATCCTGTGTCAAGGTCAAGGTCACATGGTCAAAGGTTATAACCTCAGTGTGTGACATTGTGAACATAATATTTTCAAATGCTGACAAATTAAAAGTTACTGCCAGTCTGAAAGCCGAGCCAAAGCATGCGTTTCAGAAAGATTGATAAAAAACTGTGGGAGGAGTTCATTTCAGAACACAGGTACTGTCAATCTGAAATTGGAAAGCCAAGCGATCTAAGTCAAGGACCATAACTCTGAAAACACTTATTCTACTTGCAACTACTCCAAATTTATGAAATTTTGGTCAACTTGTCATTTACTATTTGACTAATTAAAAACATCATTCTATCTTTACCTTTGTTCCTTCTTTAACTGAAAACCCTCACAAATTGAAACACAAAACAGGGGGTTTGATTGTTTAGAATTCATGCGTGTTATTGTAAAATTTTGTACTCAGAATGTCACTTGTAAATTGTTATGTGTGCATGCATGTACCACAAAAAGAAAAAAATAGAGCCGTGGGCTCTGTAGCTCATCAGGATTTCATTGATTTACTATCTAAAGTTGATTAAAGTTATTGTTTACAAGCAAAAGATAGGTTCTTAGATCATGACCACTGTGACAGGGTCACACAATGTACAATTTAGAATCCCCATTGGCCAAGGAGTCTGCACACAACTTTTCAGCTCTCTTGACCTTTTAGAACTGGAGAAGAAGATGAAAATAGGTTTTTAAGGATGTGACCCCTGTGACCCCATTTGGGGTCATGGGGTCATGAAATCTACAATTTAGAATCCCCATTGGCCAAGGAGTCTGCACACAATGTTTCAGCTCTCTAGACCTTTTGGAACTCCGGAAGAAGATGAAAATAGGTTTTTAAGGATGTGACCCCTGTGACCCCCTTTCAGGCCTGATGAGCTAAAAAGTAGAAAATCACCTTCTGTGCGGCACTTGGCGCATCAAAAGTTATTGGCGAAAATATACAAATTGTGTATGGAATTGAAGACAATTCTTTTATCTTAATAGTGATAAAATAGAGCCACTGGCTCTGAAGCTCATCAGGAATCATGTTATCAATTATCTCTAAGGAAAAGATTAAGATATCACATTATAAGTCATTGCCAAGTCATTAAATTTAAAAGTTATTATCAAAATTGGTTACTCATTAATCCATATTCATTATAAACAAGCAAAAAAGTGAGCGTGGCTCACTAATACCCCCGACTGTTAAAGTTTGACATTTTTATTTTACTTAAAGAGAGAGGTGTCAGCACACCTAAGGATTGATAAGCTATGAAATGTAATTGCTAAGATTAAACTGTTTGTGAAAAAGGTAGGACAAGACTCGATCTTCATGTAAAAAAGGTGGTTTAAGTAAAAATAGGAATAATAGTAACATGAAAAGGTATGGGTAACATAATACACTACTGCTATTCACTGATTTCAACTTTATTTTGGAAATTAATCCATCATAAGGATTCATTCAAGTGACTTTAAAGATAATATCATCTCTTTGTTTTTTCGATGTTAATTCGTTTATTCATATAGACAATACTTTCAAGTAAGCAAAACACAAACGATTATTTCGAAGCGTCACCTACTTATCAAGATATAGCCCTTCAAAGTGAGTAAATTTTGCCTCCTCATTATCTCATTCTTGAAACAGTTTTCCGCGGCCCCTCAGTGTAGCATAACCTTCGTTAGCGATGTGACGTCATACACAGGAGTTGCTCAATGAAATCCTTAGGCGATTTGTCGATTTTCGTTGATAATTCGTTTAAAACATAATAAGAACGTTTTGACATTACAAGTTTCCGATAGAATGGGTATTTGTGCGTCCGTAGGGAGTAATTTCGGAGTTTTAGGAGAATTTTTCGATATTCAACCGCTGATTTTAGAGTTGTTCTTTTCCCAATCGAGTGGAGTGTTATGTTATCTTATAAGCTACAATTTGTTTTGAAATGAATAACTGACAATTCAAAAATAAAAAAGATCATGCAATTTTCTTAATATCATAAACGCCATTATTAGTTAATTTTTTTGATGTGCTTTATTTTGTGTTTGAAGAGTGTCTATAGCTTGAAATCTACTGCGTCAATATTTCTCATGGTCACTTTATTTTGCTAATAGAATAGTTTCATTACAACTAAGAAAATCTTATAATTTTCATCAATGTTACTGGTTTACACTTTTTAGAAGAACATATTCGGGCTATCTTTAAATCTATAGTCGTGTACATTTACAATTACTTAGATTCAGTGTAATACCACTACCATTTCCTAGCATGTTATATAAAAGGCCTTGCATTTTATATTACATGTAGTTTTTGATGGTCAATTCATATGTTTGTGGAAATAAAATAATGTTTAAATCACTTCGGATAAAAATATGGAAAATGTATCTTTCACAATTTCAAATGAAAGTATTGGAACTATAGAACTTTGATCAACCAGTACCATGGCCGTGTGTACATGTGTTGTTTGGTTCTCAATTTTAAAAAAATATTACCCCGGCTATAGTTCAGTCGTGTAGATTTCCCCTCTTACTTAATATTTATCTAAGTTAGAGTGTCAATAACGCAACTACATCACTTATTACATATCGCTACATTGATAAACAAAAATACTGAAATATATTTTGTTATTTTGCATAAGGACGAATGTGAAATTGTTTTTTATTCAACATGAATGAGGCGTGTTAAAACCGTTATAATCCGTATGAAATGTGTAATAGATCTCTGTGACATTTGAACATCTTCATCATCTGAAATGCGGGCCGCCGCCATATTGGGCAACGATAAGAATTGTTCCAAAACACATTGCAGAATTACGGGTCCCGCAATGGTCACATCCAGTACTAAACAGTGTTGACATCTGCTGCCATTTGTAGTACGTTTTACGGGGCGTGTATATATGTAATTTTGTTGTATAAGGACAAAGGTAAATATGTTATTTAGGCAGTTATGTAAGGCTAAATCTAGTGGATTCTGTCATTAGACGCCAAACGACTCCTGTGTATTACGTCACAAGGCCAAGCAAGCAGAATTCGCTCTCGGCTAAAGTTTTATGAGGCGTAATTGAGCGGCGTTCTAAAAAGGCGTTATAAAAGGTGTTTATTGGTTGAATTGACAAATATCAAGTGAAATCCTCGTCATCTTGGAATATGCTTGAATAAAAACCGAAAAGTGATATGGTCGGGGTTTGTGGATCTTTAAACAACAGGTACATGGAAGCACACCCCTGAAGGCACAGTGAGAGATATACAGCAGTTTATGGCCGAAAGGAAAGAAAATTTAACTTTTCCCAAAATATAACCAGTGGAAATATAAAATAGTAAAATCAACAAGAACACACAAGTAGCTTTTGATGAAAGTTACATGAAAAAGAAAATGATGAAGTCAACAAATCACAACACAGAAGTAGCTTCATTCATTCTAGCTATGAATATGATGAAGTAACAAGATGTGTTTGTTAAACACGGATGCTACCGTATAAACCAAAGTTATGGTCAAGGTTAAAGTTTTCTGAATATTGTCCACTGCGGCAAGGTCAAGGTCACAAGGTCAAATATGATGACCTCATCTGAAGGTATGCACATGCTTATCATTAGGTATGCACATGCCAAGTATGAAAGCCGTAGCTCTGAGCAATCCAAAGTTATGGCCAAGATTAATGTTTTCTAAATATTGTCCACTGCGGCAAGGTCAAGGTCACAAGGTCAAATATGATGACCTCATCAGAAAAGTTTCATCACAAGGTATGCACATGCCAAGTATGAAAGCCGTAGCTCTGAGCAATCTAAAGTTATGGCCAAGGTTAAAGTTTTTGTGGACAAACACAGACACACAGACAGACGGACGGACGGACAGGTGAAAAACAATATACCCCCAGAATCTCCGATTCGGGGGCATAAAAAAATATAAAAAATAGAGCCATGGCCTCTGTAGCTCATCAGGAAATAATAAGTGGGGTATGTTATGGAGTGGACTTTATAGCAATGGTCAGATAATGGAATGTAGTAATAAGAATCTAGGTAGTGAAACGATTAAAGCAGTTTAAAAATATTTTGTTACC
This sequence comes from Gibbula magus, assembly GCA_936450465.1. NCBI lineage: Eukaryota > Metazoa > Mollusca > Gastropoda > Trochida > Trochidae > Gibbula > Gibbula magus. The sequence continues at coordinate 9,855,048 of OW388301.1, read as the reverse complement.
ATAACTTTGCCAATCTGCTATATATATATGTGTTGAAAGAGCAACACAAAGCTTGGAAATAAATTGCTGGTATCAAATATATAATAATGTGGTGGAGAGATCATACTATTTTTTAAGATCGTACACACATTATATAATAATGAATATACCGGGTACAATTCTTTGCATACAATTCACCACTGTCAGCTATTGCAATAATGGCCTGGGGCTGTAGAAGAAAATGAAAAAAAACTTTTAAGGTCATGACCCCTGCTAATTATTATCAAAATTGGTTACACATAAATCAACATTCGTTATGAATATCATACACCTTTGCATTATATTGTTTTAATTCTTAATTGCATTATGGCAATACCAACATTTATTACATAATGAATAGGAGCCTCAGTTTTTGAAAATCCAAATTTTTTTATAGGCTCCATTTCAATACTTAATAAATTGGTGAATTTTTTTAGTAAATTCTTTTTCACCATTTCTTATAGGCTCCTTTTCAATATTTGATATAATGGTGATATTCTATGAATAAATTCTTTTTTAGAGTCAGTGGAAGACTAAAGCAGTCTCACGCACAGTCTATGATAACACAGTGCTGCACAGTAGTTTGAAGTAACCTGAAACCTCAGTGTAACTATCAGTTTTCATCCTTCTGCCAGGAAGAGGTCAACACAATGCAATTACATAACATGCAGACACTGGACTCACAGCCAGTAAAATTTATATGTTAGATGTTGTTTTTCCTACAATTAATTATGTTTCTGTACTGGAGAAGATGATGAAAATAGGTGTGATGTCACAATCTCATATAGCTACTTCTTTTATAGTCCTATGTTATCACCAGTCATCACTAGTCATATTCAGTTCACATATCTCATGTAAAATGAAAAAATTGAATTCCTCTTCAAGTTATTCCTTCAAAGGGTGTTCAATAGTTCTCATTTCAAATAGATTCACATTAAACATGTCCATGATGTAGACATCTATCTCATTTCTTGTTCCTATTGAATAAAATTAACTGCAAAGTTAATAGAAAACTAAATCAGTTTTAAAGTATAAAATATGATATAAATAAGGTATACCAAATTGACCCGTACTGGAAATTCTCATTAATTAATTAATTAATTCTCCAAATAATTACACAATATCATGAGATATTAAAAAACTCCATTATTTACTCTTAAATTACAAAGAACATTATATTAGATTTAATAAAAGATTCTGTATTAAGTCTTTAGAATACTTTTAGACTTGTGTACCTTTATCAGCAAATTCACTTGCAAAATACAAATAATTACTCATATGTGAAATGTGACACAAAGATAAAATATGACTTATAATTTTTGTTAGACCTCCAATTCTAAGTTTTTAATTCTCAATATCTCTTTTTCATCAGACATATTATATTCTCAAAGCACATGTTAGAACTCTCACATCAGAAAGATGAAATGCCTTTAACTCAGCTGTTTTCTTTAAAATTACCTCCCTTACCTACTTACTGATTGAAGTGCACATATAATCTCAGAAAGATGCTGTAAACTGAAATAGGCTTTTAGGTTATGATCCCTGTGACCCATATTTGGGGTCATAGACTCACCAAATTTACAATTTAGAATCCCTTACAGCCAAGGAGTCTGTACATAAAATTTCAGCTCGCTAGACCCATTGGGACTGGAGATGAAGATGAAAATAGCATTTTAGGTCATTGCCTCTGTGACCCAATATTTGGGGTCTCACTGTCACCAAATTTACAATTTAGAATCCCCTTCAGTCAAGGAGTATGTACATAAAATTTCAGCTCTCTACGTTCATTGGGACTGGAGAAGAAGATGAAAATAGTTTTTTTTAGGTAATGACCCCTGTGAACCACACTTGGGGTCACAGGGTCACCAAATCTACACTTTAGAATCCCTTTCAGCCAAGGAGTCTGTACATAAAATTTCAGCTCTCTGGAGTCATTGGTTCTGGAGAAGAAGATGAAAATAGCTTTAAAGGTTATGACCCCTGTGACCCACATTTGGGATCACAGGGTCACCAAATTTACAATTTAGTATCCCCTTCAGCCAAGGAGTCTGTACATTAAATTTCAGCTCTCTGGAGTCATTGGTTCTGGAGAAGAAGTCGAAAAAGCGAAAAGTTTACAGACGGACGGACGGATGGACGGACGCCATCCCATGCCATAAGCCCATCGGGCCTTTCAGGCCAGATGAGCTAAAAATCGCCAAAAATTCCAATATTCACCAAATCGTGTTACATTTTGCAATGCACTTCTCCTAGTGGTGAAGAAGACATGTACCAAATTTGAAAAGGATGAGATGAATAGTTTTTCTGTAATCGATCGGACAAAAAATGCTCAGAATTTGACTAAGTTAAAAAATACAAAAATTCGCCAAAAATTCAAAAATAGAGCCATGGGCTCTGTAGCTCATCAGAGTTTATTTTGTTTGATGATGAAGACAGAAATATGTTGTCTCAATATAATGCACAATCCCTAACCCTGACAAATCTTAGTCTTGAAATTGAGAGAGAGCACTCAGCAAGGTCAACACACAGGAGATTATGCAATATTCTGACCCCTTAGCTCTGGTTACAAGCCAGCTGTGTTTTTCGTGTTTTACCGCCAAATTATGTAATAGACTCTTGCTTGCACTAAACACTGGCAGCACTGATCTAACTGTATAAGGCTTAAAGAGAACAGGCAATGTGATGAATCTCATGGTACATAGTACAATTTTGAATCACCTTGGCTAAACAATCTCGGTTCTAAGCCTTGTCATCCAAACATCTAAACATTCTGAACAAAATATTCCTTCTAGTTTGTTCTGGATGAAAACAGGATTTTAGGTAATGGCCTACGGGGCTCTTATTTGGGGCCACTGGGTCACCAAATCTACAATTTAGAATCTCCATTGGCTAAAGACTCTTTACACAACATGACAACCTTCTAGGTCTTTTCGTTCTGGAGAAGAAGATGAAAATAATCTTATCTTATCATTTCATCACCAGTGCAGTTCACATATCTCATGTAAAATAAAAGAATTCTTAACTCCTCTTCAATTTAGTCCTTTATGACTTGTCACAATTTTCATTTCATAGGCTATTCAACAGTTCTCATTTCACATTGATTACATTAATTTGACAAACATGTCCACAATGTAGATTGTTCTTTCAAGTCAACATACATTTCAAATAAAGTGAAAGAAGTGCACATAAAATATCAGTTCAAAATTCAATTTCGACAGGTTTTTTAGGCTGTGGCCCATATTTGGGGTCACAGGGTCACCAAATTTACAAGTTAGAATCCCCATTGGCTAAAGAGTTTGCATACAATATTACAGCCTTCTAGGTCTTTTTGTTCCGGAGAAAAAGATGAAAACAGGATTTTAGGTAATGGCCTGTGAGGCCCTTATTTGGGGTCACAGGGTCACCAAATCTACAATTTAGAATCCCCATTGGCCAAGGAGTCTGTACATATAATTTCAGCTCTCTGGAGTCATTGGTTCTGGAGAAGAAGATGAAATTAGCTTTATAGCTTATGACCCCTGTGGCCCTTATTTGGGGTCACATGGTCACCAAATCTACAATTTAGAATCCCCATTGGCCAAGGAGTCTGTATATAAAATTTCAGCTCTCTGGAGTCATTGGTTCTGGAGAAGAAGATGAAAATAGCTTTTAAGGTTATGACCCCTGGGGCCCTTATTTGGGGCCACAGGGTCACCAAATCTACAATTTAGAATCCCCATTGGCCAAGGAGTCTGTACATAAAATTTCAGCTCTCTAGAGTTATTGGTTCTGGAGAAGAAGTCGACGGACGGACGGACGGACGGACGGACGGATGGACGGACGCCATCCCATGCCATAAGCCCATCGGGCCTTTCCCCCTACAAAAAAAATATCCTGAAAATATGTTTAGGCAATATATCCACAGTAGCACCACAGCATCTTTTCAGGTAGTTAGAGCAAAATTTTACCATTGCCGCTAGCGGATCAGATCCGGACGTGGTGTGGATGGGTCATGTGGATGGGTTTCAACGATGTATCCGTTGGCTGTAAGAACCTCAAACTTTTCTGGATATGTTACGGTAACATATCCACTGATGAGTCCGGGTTATCCACAGTATAGCCAAGAAAGAGCACAAGATAGCTGCCTTTGTGGATTGGTTTCAACGATGTATCCATTGGCTGTTTGACCCTCAAACGTATCTGAATATGTTACGGTAACATATCCACTACCGAGTCCCTGTTGTCCACAGCATAGCCACAAATGAACACAAGATAACTGGCTTTTTGGGAATGCTACGGATGGGCATCGATGTGAAGTTGGCTGCTTATAGATTGTAATTATATGAAGTCTCTGTGGTAAATTCAAGGGAAAAGTCCTCTGTTAAAAGTATTGGTAAAAAATCGTTGGTAAAAAAGCCAAACAAGTCCTGTTATTGTGAAAACAGATTGAATTGATGTTAGCACTTAAGATATGATAAAGAAAGCTTATGATTTGAGTTTAGACTATAAAAAAAACTTTGTTGATCACCATCATCCTTCTGGTTTAAACAATATTTATTTTTAAAATTTAATGGATTGGTAAAGATGCATTACGCCTATGTAAATACGTCTTCGGTACAAAATTATACTTAACACAATATTCATTCATGCAATACTGAGAAAAGCACAACATACAAAAATATGTTTATAACAGTATGAATGGGCAAGGAAATAAGGTTTAAACATTTAGTTTTGATAAGAACTATGTTTTTTCTAAAGGTGTGTCAAATATGATTGCAAAATAATTATTCATCTCTCAAATTATTGTTATTTCAAATAGTGTTAAATGACTGTGGTGTTACTTGTATTACTTTAAACAGAGAGAGAGCAGGTTCCAATGTAAATATATATATCAGAGACCATAATTTGATAGCTTACACAATAAATATTACATTCGTACATTTTACTTACTATCTTCAAATAAACAATTTAATACATTTGGTGTAAGATTCAACATTATTTTTTTTAAACTAAACGTCAGGTTAATTTTCATTAATTTAATTAACAGTTTTATGTTATTTGAATATGTGAGTCTTATGTCAACAAAGTTTTGGCATATCTTCACATGACTGAAAATCCAGAGCTTAGTGTTTGTAAATATATAAAAATAGCCCATTTTTATCTTTTAAAGAATTTGGGTTGTGATTTAGAAATATGCCTATTCTATGTAACTATCACACTCATTAATTCAATTGGTATTAAGAAATATATTAATTTTACACAATTGAGATATAAACATTCATCCCATGTCAATATATGTGATTGAAATAATCATCCATATTTTTTATTAAAGATAAAAATTGAATTGTCAATTTGGGTTGTGATGTAGAAATATCACTATTCTATTTAATTATCAAACTCATTAATTCAATTGGTATTTCAAAATATATTAATTTTACAAATTGAGATATAAACATTCATCCCATGTCAATATATGCGATTGAAATAATCATCCATATTTTTTATTAAAGATAAAAATTGCATGAAATATATATTTATTGTATGTATGCATTACAAAACCTACATTAAAATTGTTGAAGTTAAAAATATTCTTTAATAAATAATTATACACTTCGCCAAAGTGAAGATATCAGAAAGAAATAAAAATAAAAATAATTTAAGTTTAATTTTAATTTTCTCTGACCTTAAATTACAATCAATTGAAATACTTGACAAAGTTGTATAAAACAAGTGCAGTCTTTACATATTTACAATCACTAAAATGTGTATACCTCTGAGAAATTGCAACAACAAACAATTGCAAAACTATTGGTCATCAGACTTGAAATGGGTGGAGCTTAATTAATTGATAACTGTCCAATGGTCAGATTACAGGAATGACACCAAATATACATTTTAAAAACACCTAATGGATTGCTTAACAAGTAGCTTAATTACTGTATACATTTCATTAGATTAATCAATTTGAATGTTTAAGAACTGAGCAGTGATGTGGAGGGGCGCTGTGTATTTGATTGAATGTTGTTTCAAGTTGTAAACTGGCTGTGAAGGTATATCTAATTAATAACCTAAGTATTTATCACAGTTTATCACAATGGGTTATTGATACCAAATGAAAAATACATTTTACTCACATATTAGCTCTGAGATGTTCTAAAACAAATCATTTGGTCAAAATGTTTATTTATGTTTGTATTATTATGTATTTCATGTAAACTTGCTGGCTTGTACTTCACAGTCATGACTTTGATATCTAGTTTACATTTATTCTTTCATTGATTTAATCAACAATTGACACAGTTGGCACAAATTTCATGTAATGAAGGAAATAAAATACCAAATTAAACTTCATGAGTCCTTTTCATTTTTTAGTTTAATAAATTGATAGAAACAAACCTTTTCATAATATTTCATGATCAAATCCCTTAAATATCACAAACTGTCATATTTAACCAAATAATTGCCACTATTATCAGATAAATAAATTTTAGCCAATCAGAAGCATTCTCAGTATTTAGTGCTTTTCATTTGCTTGTGTTTTACAATTGATAGATAAAACAAATATTCTTCATAGTCAATTCAAATCCTTTATATATTACAAACTGTCACAACCAATATATAAAGAAGTATTTTGCCATTATGATCAGATAAACCAATTTTAGCCAATCAGAAGCCTCCTTAGTCTTGCTGCAGTAAAGTTTTCTCCATAGTGGCTATTCTTAACAAGAAGAAGGAAGCTCCCCAACCTTTACAGTTCACAAGGCCAAGAAGTACAAGATTTCTCAGTTGATTAATCCAAGGTAAGTACTTATTTTCACTGCATTCCAAATGTATCAATCTAATTTCATTCACCCATTTCCATGAACAGACTGAGTAACATTTTCTGACATAAGATTGGCTTCATTTGTAAAAAGGCACTCATGTCTCATGGCATTTGTACAAAGGTATCTGTGATATTTATATGCAATATATTGCTTTAATTTGTATCATATTATGATTTGAATTAGGAATATATGTTAAATTTATTTTAAAAACCAGTCTATATAAACATGTCACTTTTCTTAACACAGGTGATTGTGCACTCAGCCATGACAGACAGGTGGTCTGGGGAAAGACAGGAAATGATGTAACCTACTCTCAGACAGGAAATGATGTAACCTCTCAAGGTAAGACTTGAGATGCTTGCATATTGTTGTTTAAACAAACAAATTGTTAAATAACAATTAATCAAGACATTTGTTTTCCTTAATTGATGTTCTCGAAATGTATCTAGACTGGCTGATTGCTAATATAACATTTTACAGATAAATTTGCTGTGAGTCATTAATAGTCAAAAATGCATTTGTGTTTTAAAGGTTTTTTAATCCATATTTATTTTACCAATTTAATCAATTATATTTGTTTGACTTACAAATCTTAATTTTGTTGTTTTATAAAGAATTCCAAACAATTGTTTGTTGGTTAAAATACCCTGTATTCTTATTTTTATCATAAACACATTTATTGTCATTATACTCTTCAAAAGTATTTACATGTTAAATATTAATTATATAATATTAAATATTAAATTGATTTTGATTATTTGTAATCTGTTTAGTAAGGGATATTTGATGTTTTATGATTATCAAGAATAATATTTCACTAGTTACTCAACTTATAAAGATATTATTATTCATGACTATTTTTGTTCAGTATATGTTTATCAGTTAATAAGATTTATTTTGGATTATACTTTTCAAAATCTTTTTATTTTCATCAAATAGTTTGTATCTTATTCATTAAAATGTCAATATTGATTTCAGTGTCGGCTTAACCGGACAGAAAATACACTAACCTTGTGGACACAACTCTCAGACGATGTTGATTCAAGGTCTGTTGAAGGTGGGTTTGGCATTGAAATTTACAATTAGCTTCTTTAATTGATAATCTTCTTTCTGAATATGCACCCAATCAAGCTGATTGATTACTTTAATGGACACTAACGGTCATGGTTAGTTAATTTATTGCAGATTACAAATTACAACCTTAATATGCATCCAGTCAGACTGATTATATTTTACATACAACTTTTGCTAACAGTCATTAATCATGAAAATAAAATTTGTTTTTTCACATTTTGTAATAATTCATTATTTTACTAATTTATTTGATTATATTATAAATATTCGTTATAGTTTGAACCAGAACTTACAAATGTTTATGTTGGTTTAGATACTCAAGTCAAGTCAAGTTCTAGGGTTCAAGACGGCAGCACAGTGAAAACTGTGCTTCAAGCCATTGAAGGTGCGAATTTAACATGATGTATATTGTCATTTCATATTAAGCATTTAAATTAAACATTTAAATTTAAAGGAACAGTTACACTACTCCAAGCTGAGTTCATTTGTTTTCTATATATATATATATATATTGTCATATCATATGAATTTGAATAACAATTTGAAGAGTTTGAAAACATTAAAATCATTTTACTATATGCAATCATGACTAATTTATTGAAATACTAATACTGTTCTTTGTTTCCAGTGTTTGCCGTCCGGGTGTTGCACCTGTTATTCACAGTACACCGACCACCTGTCCAAGAAGATATGCAGCCTGAGGAAGGCATTCCGGAAATTAGGTATTTCCAAAGATATAATATCTCTTTTGCTTTCTTTATATTTTGCAAGAGTCCTGTGGGTATGAATGTCCTTTATGTAATGGGACATGAATGTGCCAATGGTTATGGTCTATATATATCAAAAAGTCTTTTCATATCATGTGATTTGTAACTTGCCTGTTTGTACCATGGTATCTATATTCTTACTATTCTACTTTTCAGGAGCTCAGCGCGCTCACCGTGATCCCCATGGCCCTCGAAAGTGACCTGGAAATTCCAAGATCATGAAGAAGTTGCTGAATCTCAAAACGAAGTGTTCCTGAACACAGTTGAATGTTGAATTCCTTTCAAGGATATTTATATGTATATATTTGTAGAGCACGCAAGATCTCAAGATGAACATTAATATTATAGTATTTATTTTGTACTATTAAAAATCGTGAAGTGTACTATGTTTTTTGTTTTTTGTTTTGATGTATATATATTGTATATCTAAAGCATTAAATTACCGGAGTGCCTGTGGACGGTTTTATGCAAATATATGCAAATGCGGGTCTGGACTACTTGTGGATGGTTTTATGGCTCTATTGGATAGGGTGGGGATCGCATATGGACAACCTGTGGATGGTTTTATGGCTGTATTGGATAGGGTGGGGATCCCTATGGATATATTACCACACCATATCCGCAGCTCCATTCTGGGCTAGTTGTGGATGGTTTTATGGCTTTATTGGATAGGGTGGGGATCGCATATGGACAACCTGTGGATGGTTTTATGGCTTTATTGGATAGGGTGGGGATCCCTATGGATATATTACCACACCATATCCGCAGCTCCATTCTGGGCTAGTTGTGGATGGTTTTATGGCTTTATTGGATAGGGTGGGGATCACATATGGACAACCTGTGGATGGTTTTATGGCTGAATTGGATAGGGTGGGGATCCCTATGGATATATTACCACACCATATCCGCAGCTCCATTCTGGGCTAGTTGTGGATGGTTTTATGGCTTTATTGGATAGGGTGGGGATCGCATATGGACAACCTGTGGATGGTTTTATGGCTGAATTGGATAGGGTGGGGATCCCTATGGATATATTACCACACCATATCCGCAGCTCCATTCTGGGCTAGTTGTGGATGGTTTTATGGCTTTATTGGATAGGGTGGGGATCCTTTTGGATATATTACCAAACCATATCCGCATATGGACTACCTGTGGATGGTTTATGGCTTTATTGGATAGGGTGGGGATCCCTTTGGATATATTACCAAACCATATCCGCAACTCATTTTATAATTTATGCGGATGGGTTGTGGCGATGGTAAAATTTTCCTTGTGGCAATGGTGCAGTAATATGTTTTCAAGGGATTTTTTTTTGTAGGGGTCAGGCCTGATGAGCTAAAAATTCACCAATTCGGTTTAAACTTCGCACTGCACCTCTCCTAGTGGTGAAGAAGACATGTACCAAATTTGAAAAGGATGAGATGAATAGTTTTTCTGTAATCGATCGGACAAAAAATGCTCAGAATTTGACTAAGTTAAAAAATACAAAAATTCGCCAAAAATTCACCAATTCGGTTTAAACTTTGCACTGCACCTCTCCTAGTGGAGAAAAAAACCTGTACCAAATTTGAAAAGGAAGAGATGAATAGTTTTTCTGTAATCGATCGGACAAAAATTTTCTTCGGACGGACGGACGGACAGACGGACGGACAGACGGACGGACGGATGGACGCCATCCCATGCCATAAGCCCATCAGGCCTTTCAGGCTAAAAAAAATTATGAAAATATCTCAAGTAGTTTATTAGATATAGAGCGCGCAGGATGTTGTGGTAAATACGCTACATCTTTCATATATTAAAAGTGCGAAAATCAAATATCTCGCGGTGATTGCTGTATTTTCATTTTTGTTAGCGCAATTGCGATTTTTATATGGGAATAAAGACCATTCTTTCCTCTTTATTTTGGTATAAAAAATAGAGCCATGGGCTCTGTAGCTCATCACGGTTTTATTGATTTATTATCAAAGGTTGAATATCTAAGTTATCTCAAGTAATACATTGTTAACAAGCAAAATAATATTGGTTTTAGATCATGACCCCTGTGACCCACATTTGGAGTCACACGGTCACTAATCCAACAATTAAGAATCACCTTTGACCAAAGAATCTCTACACAACATTTCACCTTTCTAGAGCTTTACATATAAACTGGAGAAGAAGATGAAAATAGGTTTTTGGGTCATGACCCGTGACCTTGATTGGGGTCACAGGGTCACAAAATCTACAATTTAGAATCCCCATTGGCCAAAGAGTCTGCACACAACTTTTCAGCTATCTAGACCTTTTGCAACTGGAGAAGAAGATGAAAATAGGTTTTTAAGGATGTGACCCCTGTGACCCCATTTGGGGTCATGGGGTCACGAAATCTACAATTTGGAATCCCCATTGACCAAGGAGTCTACACACAACATTTCAGCTCTCTAGACCTTTTGGAACTGGAGAAGAAGATGAAAATAGGTTTTTAAGGATGTGACCCCTGTGATCCCATTTGGGGTCATGGGGTCATGAAATCTACAATTTAGAATCCCCATTAGCCAAGGAGTCTGCACACAACTTTTCAGCTCTCTAGACCTTTTGGATCTGGAGAAGAAGATGAAAATAGGTTTTTGAGGATGTGACCCCTGTGACCCCATTTGGGGTCACGGGGTCATGAAATCTACAATTTAGAATCCCCATTAGCCAAGGAGTCTGCACACAACTTTTCAGCTCTCTAGACCTTTTGGAACTGGAGAAGAAGATGAAAATAGGTTTTTAAGGATGTGACCCCTGTGACCCCATTTGGGGTCATGGGGTCAAGAAATTTACAATTTAGAATCCACATTGGCAAAGGAGTCTGCACACAACATTTCAGCTCTCTAGACCTTTTGGAACTTGAGAAGAAGATGAAAATAGGTTTTTAAGGATGTGACCCCTGTGACCCCATTTGGGGTCATGGGGTCACGAACTCTACAATTTAGAATCCTCATTAGCCAAGGAGTCTGCACACAACTTTTCAGCTCTCTAGACCTTTTGGAACTGGAGAAGAAGATGAAAATAGGTTTTTAAGGTTGTGACCCCTGTGACCCCATTTGGGGTCATGGGGTCAAGAAATCTACAGTTTAGAATCCACATTGGCAAAGGAGTCTGCACTAATCATTTCAGCTCTCTAGACCTTTTGGAACCTGAGAAGAAGATGAAAATAGGTTTTTAAGGATGTGACCCCTGTGACCCCATTTGGGGTCATGGGGTCACGAACTCTACAATTTAGAATCCCCATTAGCCAAGGAGTCTGCACACAACTTTTCAGCTCTCTAGACCTTTTGGAACTGGAGAAGAAGATGAAAATAGGTTTTTAAGGTTGTGACCCCTGTGACCCCATTTGGGGTCATGGGGTCAAGAAATCTACAGTTTAGAATCCACATTGGCAAAGGAGTCTGCACACAACATTTCAGCTCTCTAGACCTTTTGGAACTTGAGGAGAAGATGAAAATAGGTTTTTAAGGATGTGACCCCTGTGACCCCATTTGGGGTCATGGGGTCACGAACTCTACAATTTAGAATCCCCATTAGCCAAGGAGTCTGCACATAACTTTTCAGCTCTCTAGACCTTTTGGAACTGGAGAAGAAGATGAAAATAGGTTTTTAAGGTTGTGACCCCTGTGACCCCATTTGTGGTCATGGGGTCACGAAATCTACAATTTAGAATCCCCATTAGCCAAGGAGTCTGCACATAAAATTTCAGCTCTGTGGAGTTATTGGCTCTGGAGAAGAAGTCGAAAAAGCGAAAAGTTTACGGACGGATGGACGGACGGACGGATGGACGGACGCCGGACACCATGCCATGCCATGGGGTCACGAACTCTACAATTTAGAACCCCATTAGCCAAGGAGTCTGCACATAACTTTTCAGCTCTCTAGACCTTTTGGAACTGGAGAAGAAGATGAAAATAGGTTTTTAAGGTTGTGACCCCTGTGACCCCATTTGTGGTCATGGGGTCACGAAATCTACAATTTAGAATCCCCATTAGCCAAGGAGTCTGCACATAAAATTTCAGCTCTGTGGAGTTATTGGCTCTGGAGAAGAAGTCTAAAAAGCGAAAAGTTTACGGACGGATGGACGGACGGACGGATGGACGGACGCCGGACACCATGCCATAAGCCCATCGGGCCTTTCAGGCCTGATGAGCTAAAAATTTAAAACAACCAATTGGTTAATATGATACGTGACGTTGTTTGCTTCCTTGTGATTCGTTGAAAGACACAAAGTAGCGTAGCAGATGGGGTTCGTATACCAGTGCTTTGGAACATATCATACTATAAGAGTCATTTAACGTTTATAATTTTAATTTCTTCGTATCAATTCCCCAATTCTTTATTATCAAAATATAAATAACAAGCAGACAGAGTCGGCCATATCCCCCGCCATGTAGGAATTTTGAATATATTTATGCATTTACTTTCTTGAAAATTGTTATAACTCATAACTCATAAGTGATAGTTCTAACCTGAACACTTGATAGTCTGATTGAACTCAGTTTTACGATTTCCAGTGTGTCCTAGAAATAAATGTTTTTGCCCATGCCAAGATTCATTGACCTTGATCATACATCTTTGGAGTTAAGGTCTGGAAACACAATTTTAAGATTTGAAACAGCTAAAAACAAGTTTAAAACTTGAAAAGGCACAGTGACCAACCATATTTGTTCTATAAAGTTTCATTAAGCTTGGTCTTATTGCCTCGAGTTATGTTTCAGAAACAACAAAATTCTTAGATGCAATTCCAAGGAAACGGCAAAGCAAAAGATCAAAGAAGTAGAAAACTAACACAAAGACACAATGACAAGGTTCATTGAGGTTGGTCTCATGTACAAAGTTTCAGCAAAATACATTGAATAGTTTTGAAGTTTGAGGCCGGAATATACTTCTTGGTTCTAAGTCCAGACTATTTGCATTCGTAAAAAAAAATTATTCTCAAATTTCTATATAGCAAAAGGCACATCTAGACTACTTGGTTGATACCTGTACAAAGTTTCAGCCAAATATACTGAATAGTTTTGAAGTTTGAGGCCGGAATGGAAAAGCCTGGACGCACAGATGGACAGACAGGCTGACAGACGGACGGAGCTCATTTCTATATCCCCCGCCAACTTCGTTGTGGCGGGGGATAATAATGTGACATAGTCAGAATAGGTTGTATGTAGGATTTTGATTGTTTTGATTTTAATTGTTCAAAATAGTTTATGCGTATAAGAAATCTTGACATCACCCCTCCAAGTATGGTGGTCATGACTGAACACGTGAGATAGATTTTTGTCAGAAATGTTTACAGATGCCATTTTCTACTTGAATGTTATAATAACTTGACTGCATATCTATATTTTACTACCATATTATAAAATGAAAATACATTTAGCCTATTTGTTTATGGTATGTGATATTTTGTTTTTATTAATAATTGTAACTGCACGAGACAATTTTAAGGCAAGTTCATATTGTATTTTGATTTACGTACACAAATATAATAAATAAAATATATAACCCAAGTTATAAAATAATATTATAGATATATGTAATGTATGCAATTATTAAAATATATACGATAATTAAACTATCAAAATAAGAATACTGAACACATAACACAAGATGATAACATGACAAATCAAACTTTATTGTATGTCCGAGAAATGAAATCTGTGCATGAATATAGACGTCATTGGACCATGGTACATTTGGCACAATGGGGGGTGGGCTATAGCTCGGGAATAACCCCAACCAGGACAACCCTCTGAAAAGTGGGGGTGGTCTTAGGCTCAAATATGATCTTATACCTGCGAGAATACGGTAGGTAACTCATCTCTCAATGGAAATTTCTGTACAACATAGCTGGAAGCAACACTATAGCAATTCCTCTCACACTCGAAGAATGTACAATGGTCACTTGAAGATAATTCTCCAGCTTCTGCCATTTCATCCAAGTATTTTCTGGTGTCACCTCCTATCACCACCTCTTCTCTTCTTCTCTATTTTTTTCTTTCACTGAACTCAACATCCAGCAGTGTTTGGTCTTTGGAAATAATGTCTGGTCTCACATACTTTATAAACAATTCTGACCACAGAGCTGTTAATAGTTTTCTTTTAAGTTTGTGTATGCATGGAGCTTCATTTTGTAAGAACAGCAAATTCCTGAGAAGGCAATAAAGTATTATTATTATTAACTTGATTAAACACTGGCAATGTAGATTTCAAAAAGAAACAGTAAAGTTTAGTCAAAGGACTCTGAAATCCTATCCGAATTCGTTCTAGTCTAATAATCATAGCACATCTATCAGGTTGTTTGTTGCTTCCCTTTTCTTTCTCACTGTCACATTTACACTTGTCTGGTTTCACTTTTGTTTCCTTTTCCTTTTGTTTCCTATTGTCTTTCTTAACAGTTTCGCTGTCCCTTTTCTTCTGCTCTTTCCCACTTTGGTCACTTTTATGTTCTGACTTTGACTTCTTGTGTTCTTTCTTATGTCTTTAATTTTCATTTTTTTTCTTTCACAGTCTGTTTGTGTTTCCTTTCTGTTGCCATCTTAGTCTTCTTAATTCCAGATTCATCCTTTTTCTCCTTGCTGATGACCTTTTGATCGTGACTTTCCTCATTCTCTTCCAGTTACTTGACAAGGATGTTTTAGCAACTTGCAGAGGTTGAGCTTCAAAGAAAGCACAGACCATCGTTCAAGTAAACGAGAAATACATGACTCAAATGATAGCCATGTTGAGACATGCTTTAGTATCTTATGTGGTTTGACACCAAACAAAGTTTGGAAGTGGTGAAGTTCCTTTCGTCGCTTTGAACTTTTGTACAAGTAGAAATAAATATCAATGAGAAGTAACTCCTTGCCAGCTAAGTGAATTAGGTGACATGCACATCCCTGAATGTAAACACTTTCATGTTGCTTTTTGATAAACGCAGCCATCCCCTTGTGAATACCTGTCATTACATGCAGCCACCCCCTTGTGAATACCTGCCATTACACGCAGCCATCCCCTTCTGAATACCTGTCATTACACTTGCATTATCACAACTGAAACTGATACAATTCTCCAATATTTCTTTCAGAAAGTTCTGTATTCAAAACATTAAAAATATTTTCTGCAGTGCAAGATCCTTCACATTTAGGAACTGATAGCAACAAACAAACAACCATCCCAGCCTTATTATCAAAGTATCTGACCACGACTGGATATAACCACGGACTTAAATTACATGGATACGCATCAGCACGGCCAAGTCGGAATTAACTGTGCCGCCCAACTGACTGACAACTGCCCAATGTAATCTGATCCCCCCATTAGCTGGACACCCGCAGGCAGGAAGTATCACTGCTCGCTGCAAGCAGTGGCGCAATAGAGCGCATGCGTAGTTAATAAAACAATCTACTTCCCTGGATACATCAACATCCCGCTTCCAGTCCTTAGATAGCCGTGATTTTAGTAAAACATGTGTTTGTTGGCATTAATTAAGATTACCTCTCATTCATTGTTAGTTAATAAAACACGTTCTGTTAATATCCTCCTCGTTTGGTGTTGAAATATTGAAATGCAACTTTTTCTGTCACTTGATCATATTGACATGCTTGATGAAGTAGCCTACGGGTAATTGATTTGTGAAAACTGTTGACAATTTATTTAACAAATGAAAAGAAACTCGGATATGGAATTGTGATAAGCCGGAATTAAAATAGATACAATTAGTAATTCATTGACAATGAAATTTAATTTAATCAGAGAATAAATATTCCACCTCCAAAATCCTATCTTTCATTACCGGTCTATCACATTCCCTATAAAACAAGTAGAACATATTCTTCCTATGCATTGCAAATTGTGTACATACAAGTCAATTATTTAAAATGGTGTAGATGCTGTAATATACAAGTCAATGCTTGTAATCTTGAATCATTCAGATATTGCCGTAAGTTGCCATTCTTTTCTGAAAGTTGACTGTCTCAGACACAACGTCCCCATATATATGTACAAGAGCATTTACAACAGTTTTCCCCCAGCCAATTTCATCTCAACAAATAGAGTAAAATCTATGTGAGTTTGTGTGCATATAGCAGTATAGGAAAGGTTCAGCAAACCTCATACAGACGGAGGGCCTACGATATGGGACTGTCCTATCCATCTTTCTACAGAACTCCAGACTTATTATATGATTCTGAGTTGGCAAACATTGAAACATGGCAGAAATGAAACAGAGTTTGCGCCTAGGAGAAGAGAAACGATTTCAAGTCCAACATGTAGGCCTATTGTGCAATTTTTCTGAGTAATGAAGTTGGAAAAAATTCTGTTCGTTGATGCGCCATCCTAGGTAGAAACTAATAAAACAACAATAAACAAATACAGTATAAACATTTTAATTTAATAAGAAGTCAAAGTCAAATGGAACAGGGTACGAAATAATATCATATGCTTACGTTATCGTTCATTTATCGTTATTACTTGTAATTATTTTGAATAGGCCTAAAAATGATAATATATTTATCATTAACATATAAATCAAATAATAAATTACTAGCGGGATTTATTCAACTTATTCGCCAAAGTGAAAGGTTGTGATTTGATAATGGAAGCTTCCAAATTTAAAATTAGTTGCTCTATAATTGATGTTGGATGGTATTCAGTCATGAACATAAATGCCTAATTTTGGATATAATTATAAAGTTTATTTAAATCAATTTCGTCTGTATTTTGCTATAGGTGAGGTGAGGTGAGTTGGGGTTTAACGCCGCTTTCAAGATTATTTCACTTATATCGCGGCTGCTAGTATTACGGCAGGCAGAAAGCCCGCAACGCCATGTGGCTATGCATTGCGGTGAAACCTGCGAGCATCGGCTGGAACTAGCGAACCATGGGTGATACTACGCTGAAATTCAGTGTAGCATTGCACCCAAACCTTACTGCGTGTAGAACAGTTCTCTACTGCAGACAAAGTTGCCGTGCCCCTGGCGGGATTCGAACCCCGGACCTCTTGATCCGAAGCCGAACGCGCTAACCTGTATTTTGCTATAAAGCGCTTCGATTGTATATAAACTTTAAACATATTAACTTGTATGGTTTCAACAGCTTTCCATTATTGAGAATTTCGAGAGACAATATGACCATCAAAATTATTTTGACCGGAAAATATATGAAATAACCCATTTTCAAGAAGGCCTGTTTCTAATGCAGTTGAATAAAATGCCGGTGGTTTCACAAAAAGCAGTCAAAATGTTACTATTCTTCAAGTATACCCCAGTAACCAAGGAGTTTCTTCAATCCTTAATGAGAAAATTGAAGCACAAATGTGCTAAATATCGTTTTCTGCGATGTCCGCCATCTTGGACTGGTCAAAACAAACATCAGAGAATGTTCGAGATTTATTGGCAACGTAACTAACTCATAAACAAATAAAAAGTTATATTGAATGTTGCGCAGTATTCCTTATTATTACTAAATTCTTCTAGTATAAACCTTTATCGATAAAAAAGTAAGAAAATTGCTTAAAATGGAAATAACAAATCGCTTGATGGCTCAGTCGACAGTGGCCAAATTGCCCATGATTCTAAGCGGCGCCCTCCTGCTGGTGACCACGACTGGGCGGCACAGTTAATTCCGAGCTGACCGCGCAGATGCGTATCCATGTAATTTAAGTCCGTGATATAACTGAGATTTTCCATCGTCATTGCTTCCATCTGTTGCTAATGAAAATGGAGTGTGTAACAGGTCATCCGCAATATTATTTGTTGTTTCAGATGCCAAAGTCTTTATAATTGCAGTAGTTTTTGTTCTGCCACATGCATACTTCTCTGCAACTTTGCTATCCGGAAACATGTGTTTGAACATGGGGCCTGCTTTGTCAGCCGTAGCTATCGGCAAATTACTTTCTATGATGAATTGAGTAAAGGATCGAGGCTTCTGCTTGAACAACTTTAAGAATTTCATCAGTATTTTCTTGTTTGAAATATGCTGACACTGGTTTGCTTAATGTAACTTGGAATTTTGCATGTGCTTTTTTGAGACCACATGTTTACGACAATCATCTCGCCCACCGTATTTTATGGAAATATCTGTATGGCAAAGTCTACAAAATGCATGGTATTCACCTAGTTTTTATTGTCAAATGCCTGTGAAGACCTGGTATTCAGATTTATATCTCTCAAAATGCTTCTTTTTGTTTACAGAAGTCATAGTCTACTTTCTCTCTCGATTGACAGTTTTTCGTCTGCTTCTCCTTACATGCAGGGAAGTGGGAAGCAAGTAACCTGAAACCGGTTTGAACTAAGGGACACAACTCTTCCTTATCACTACACTGTGATTTCTATACAACTGAAACCGGTTTGTCACTAATGAAATGGCTGTACTCTGCACACGGTTTGTCAGTGTTGTGTGAATGACATAAACAGTGCGCAGAAGTTATCAGACTGCCGATAACGTTTATGTGTAAACATTTGAGAACGTCTTTAGATAAAGTGTTATTCTAACAATTTGAATGAACCTGTAGATTATTTGAGTAATATCTTCCGTAAGGTAACTTTGCAATTCAATCTCCCATTGAAAATAACACGATAGTTGTAAATATTTAAAATAAAAAAACCTACCTGACGACGAACCATTCCCGCTCAGCCGTTCAATAGCAAGGGAAGGGACGTAACTCGTGATGGCTTACCCAAACCGCTTCACTTTCAAACCAATCTAGAGATTTAGACAGAATGAAAGGGGTAGGATACAATAGAATGGGAGGTGTACCTTACGGAAGATATTACTCAAATAATCTAGAACCTCTACAGCCAGAGCCTGCGCAGGCCCATAACTGGGCACATGGCCTGGGAGGCACAGCTCCTGATGCTGTCCCTCGCCAGGAAATCATGGATTTCCATCAGCTGCGCTGGGAGTGAGGGCTCAGAGCTCACACTCGAAACCGGACCAGTCAGCTTCCCCTGCATCGTAGCAAGGTAGGCTGACTGTATGGCCAGTCTCAACTGCTGGGCTGCGTTCCGATACTGTTCCTCAAAGGAACGGTAAACAGCCTTAAGCGTGAGACCGGACATCCGGAAAGGTGGCAGCCGCCGGCCCTTCTTGCACTGAGCCAAGATGGGGTTAGACCCCGCAAGGGTGACGGAAGCATACACACACTCGTCCACCTCTGGAACACCAAAGAAATCCTCCTCCTCCATAGGGTACTTCTTTTCAGTTTGGGTAAATCGAACTTGGTACGAGTACCCGACAGGAGAGGATCCATCATCTCGGAGCCAAATCTGAAATGTCTTCGCTGCAGAGAAGGCGTCACCTGGAAGGCGGAACTCAGACGAGTCCGACGACTCGACAGGGAGGACTGTTTGCGGGATAGCCTGTGCAAGCTTCTCCGAAAACTCCTTCATGGATTTGGCAAACGTTGGAGCTTCGTCGTAATCGACCTCCATGTCGTCCTCATCCCGAAGACTCGACATCCTCGAGAATTGGATCCTGATCAACAGGAGAAGTCGCCTGGCACTCCACAATGTTTGCCCCATCCACTACCTGTCCGGTCACCGGACCCCGGTTTCGAGACTCGACCGAAGGGGTCACCTGAGTGACAATCGGTAAGCTCTTGGGCGTGGCCAGGGGCTGAGTGACGACGGGCTCGAGGCCAAGAATCAACAGCAGCTCCTGAGCCAGGGTACTTGAAGGCAACAGGACAGTTCCTGCGACTTGAGTACCGAGGTCAGAACTCGCGGATCTGCCCTGCAAGCAATTGCTGTAAACATCCATGGTAACATTGTTATCAGTGCGGGTGTTTGTGTTGGTGTTGGTGTTGGTGTTGGTGCTGGTGCGAACCCTGGGGTCAGAGGCCTTCTGCCGCTTCCCAACCTCTGCATTAGAGGAAGAGGTTGACGGTTTCGAAGACTCTTTACCCTTAGAGTTACTCTTGGAAGGCGGGATTAGCCCCGCAAAATCCGACCCTGCTCAGGAGCCTGTCTGAAAATCAGTTAAGGCGCTCGAAGGTTATCTGTCACATTGCCTGCACTTAGAAACCAGGTACTTAATTGTACTGCTGAGTGAACAGAGGCACATTTCGAAGGTGACACCATGAGCCTCTCAAATCTCACAATGTCTCAGTGTGGGGCAGGGAATCACCCTTCAAACTCTGTTTTTATTTAGCAATGAGGCGGGTAACCCACCCATCCAGCGAGCCATGCCCGTTGTTGCTGAACTTAACTGATATCAGTCGACTGAGCTATGCACAGGACCACGTGCCACCATAATAAGAAATGCTACCTGTCACCCCTATTTCTTAATGGGTCAGGACCAATGGCGGGGGTATCTAGAAAGTGATTAAATCTGTTGGAAATCAAACGTCTGGATGTCAAAATAACTGATTATTTTAGGAACTACATTTGTAACTGTTTTGGCATGGGTGAATTATAATGCATAAGTGAACCTTTTTGGACTAGAATTTAATGATTGACTTGACAGAATTCTAAGGTATGTCTTGATTGGAAGTCTATTTTCAATTTAGTTTCACTTATGGCCTAGGTGGCTATATACATAGAGATATTTAAAAAATGAAGCAATAATTTTAATATTACCAAATACAACTTTTAATTTGTCATGTCTTTTTCAGAATTAAGCACCAAGTCATCTATTTTAAACAGTTTATTATAAATCATGTGCTTTTTATGAGTGGGAAAACAATCTCATACAAGTGATTTATTTAACATGTATTGTGATATCTAACTCAATCTTGTTTAACGGATAAAATCTATATGCAAACATATATAAACAGCAAAAAAACTTTATTATTGTTAAATAATATATGTTCTATGGAAATAGAAATGAAACTGGTGTTTTAAACTTTTTACAGCATTGGGATATTTTTAAGGAACCTACTTTTAGTGCTAATTTAAGCTAATTTGGAGAATGAAACCATGAAAGCCCAATTTTTTCCCCACCTACTAGCATTTGCCCCAATATATTGCAATACGTATATTGCAATACGACGGCTACAGGTTGAATGTATTGCAATATATCGCAATAGAAAATTTAGAAAATACTCAGCCCTATCAGCCCTATCAGCCCTCCCTATCAGCCCTATCAGCCCTATCAGCCCTCCCTATCAGCCCTATCAGCCCTATCAGCCCTCCCTATCAGCCCTATCAGCCAGAGTATAGAAATGACCTCCTTGCATCCGGTTTCTTTTCCGGACCAAACCTAAAAAAAAAAAACCCAAAAAAGGCCAAGCACAATGAAACTTGCATTGTCAGTGGCTTCTAGGGTTTTCAACTTTTTAAAAATCTTATTTTTAGGCGATTCCATGGAAACATTACTTTGAATTTTGTTTATAGACAAGAACTGTAAGGCCCAGCTGAGTTAAACTTGTTACCGTAATTCTTCCATAATTTCGACCCTCAAATTTTCCAAATATTTTCACGAAATGTTCACGGTCGAAATTATCACCACTCACCTTCGTTTGTGCGCCATCTTTGTCGAAATTTTAGATTTTCACTAATAATGCACTAATACACCATTTTTTTTCTTCAGAAGACAAGTTACGATCTGTGAAGCCACGCGATTCTCAATTTATTGTTTCTGTGAAATTTGAATGTCATTTGGATTTTAAATTGTGTACCATGAATTAAAACAATAATAATCTGGAGTTGAATTGTTATGTTCTTAGACTTGACAAAATAAATCAGGAAAGTTTATATAAGTTTAAACCAATCACAGCAGACTATCATCATTACGGAATTCCCTTCTAGCAAGCGTATCACCTAGAACTGAGAAAAAAAACAATACACCAATAACTATTGTTGCATTAGTTCAGAGTCCTATGTGTAAAATTCATCAATAAATTATAATATGAACCATTGTCTGTTGCTATGAAAGTCAAGTTAGGAAGCATATTTTCTCAGTCAACTTTTTTTGAAACGGCATTGTGTGACAATCAAGTAGAATATATCAACAAGCTTGCTTTGCAAGAAATTACAAAAATAAACAATGACAGCTGAATAATTCTATTACTTTTGAAAGGCTTAATTTATGCAAACTAATTATTATTAATATTTTGAAACATATACCTCAACATATATGGTTCTGATTATCTACGACAGTGGACAGTCGTCTCTTTGGGTGTTTGGTTGAGTCTATTTGTATGTAGGGATTAACAAGTCACAAAACTTTGAAACAATTTATTACATATTCAGATTTTTAAAACTGAAATATATTTGTAAGTATGAGCTAACATCTGTCATAATATTCCATCAGTAATTAATCATTTGATAAGTAAATTGACTTACCAAAATGGAAAGGCAAAAAACATCCCATGCAGTCATCCCTACTCAAAATAGACTATTCCAGTGACTTCACTACAGACTTTAATGAACTAGGTCAATTGACTGATTCAAGTCTCCCCAGAAAACATCCAGATGTTACAAAACTTATCATTAGTCATGTGACTGTTTCAAGTCTCCCCAGCAAACATCCAGATGTTATAAGCCTTATCATTGGTTAACTTTGGGACTTCCCTGTTCTTAGCCAATCAGAAATTCAATACAAACTCAATTCATAGTGAAGCATTACCGTGTTGACAGTCTAAGTGATATATATTTATAGCCTCACACGGAAGTGATTGCTGCCTTTTCATTTACGAAAAATGAAATCATTGATAACAGATAATTTGATAAGATGTAACATCATTCTTAATAAAGGTATGTCATAAGTACAGTAAGTGAATAAATTGAGAAGTGTGAAACTACATCATTTATAGATTAGAATGTCTTGTGACAAGCGTGATCAAGTTAAAACATTTCCCAAAATTTTTGTAATAAAAAATACGCGCTTTTCTCATAAAACTCACTGAAAAGAAATCACAAGATGATTGTATATCATGACTGTAAATAATTTGTTTTCAAAATTTGGAATGTAGTCGAATTTTTAATTTGTCAATACTGAACTTCTGGTACACTGTCGTAATTTTGAAAGGTATTTTGAAAAATGGCTGTCAGATGAACTTACGTGGGCGAACTTATAGAGGGGGCGAAATTAAGGAAGAATTACGGTATGTTGAAGAGTCACATGAATATAGTCAGAGAATAGGGTACGTACCTGTGAGCCTGCTCCAGAGGTTCAAAGCATCGCAAATCACAATCTTCTGAGAGAGGGACATCATCAACTGCAACAGAAACGTTAAAGGGGTACTATGGCGCTTAGTTATATCTGCTGTGACCGCAACGTAGCGAGGTGGATATTGGTGGAAAAAATATTCATGCAGTGTATGTGACATTGTGTCATAAAAAACATTTCTTTAATTAAATTTTCCCCATTAAAACATTTTATATATTATGTAATGTAATTTATGCAACACCAGTGTGGTATATGTTTAGCGGTATGCCGCTGACTGTTTCCAGTGACGATTACCTCCCCTGACTGGTTCGGCGCATTCGTCACTCTTGCTTGTATGCTCGTTGGGCCCGGTCGTGTTGTAAACATGTGCTATCTTGAATAAAGCTAAAGAGAAACAATTCTACATGTCGTAGACTGTTTATTGCGTTATAGTGGCGTGGTGGCAGCGCTTTATCCTACGTTTAACCGAAGAAGACAAAATATTAGGCTAGCGTAATACAGTCTGAACCACACGTGGTCGTGCATGTACACAGAACATTGTAACAAAGATGGCCGCCCAATGAGCACCCAAACAATGGACACTCAAGAAAAACGAGACGATAAACTCGTTTGAAAGTTGGCGACAGAACCTACTCTACACACTGGCACTGGACACACACTTCACATGTTTCTACAAGAGGGAGCTACTTTGGGTAAGAAAACGAGGACCACACCACTTTGAGGTTTCGTCGACGATGGGGAAGGTGTTGCCGAGGATCGAAGACGTACTGCTGTACAAAAGGTGGGAACACTGGAATTAATGTTAGGCCAAATTGCGAACTTTTGTCCAGTAATTTCTCGTAATACAATAGTAAAATCATCAACTTCAATTTCATCTATTTGGAACACTATCAGACTTCACTATGGTTTCCAAGCAACAGGTGCCCATTTTATCGATTTTGTAGACTTTCATTTAGAATCAGATGAATGCCCAGAAGACTTGTACCACGTCTTATGGCATTTGTAGAAGATAATCTGCTCAAGAGAGATGGCAACATCACTCACCATGACAATGCTCCAGAGGAGGACAAAGAACTGTCGCTGGAGAATATCATCGTACTCACATGGCTGAGGTTAGTACACCCTGAATTACCTAAACTTGTTAAACAAAGATATGGAACAGACTTAAGAACAAAAACTATTGCTTCACTCAAGCCTGAAATTTCACAAACTCTTGATTCTTTACTTGAAGAGATAAGAACCAATGAAGACGCTAGAGTAATGAGAACACCCTTTCAAAAAGCCTCTCCATTTAAAAGAAAACCATCCATCTCATCAGGGAGACAAAGAAAACAGTGTCCTTTGTGCAATTCATCTAACAGACCAGATAATCATTTCTTAAGCCAGTGCAGGTTTTTACCAGAGCAAGACCGCAAGTTTATGATTAACCCTTACGTTGCGTATATATATTTTACCATTTTTAGCCCCTGTGGCGGAATTTACAGGCTCGCAGCTCGCAGCATTAGTTTGGGCTTTGGCACTAACTAGCTCTGCTGGCGGAATTTCCAGGCGGCGATTCCGGTATCGTTTTTACAAAATATACCGCATCTACATGGCGAATAAGGACTATATACACGGGCGTTCAATACAAATTCAAGTAGCGACACCCGTACACAAATGGCTAATTCACACTCGAAACTTTGAATGAATTTTCTATGTTTTTTCGTTTTTATTCTATTACTTTCGAAAGATTGTCTTTATTCGGGCCTCGTAACATCATAAATACGAAACGAAAAAAATTCCATTTATATACGGATTTGAAGACAAGATGTCTAGCTTCACAATGTTATAAAAATTATTAGAATGCGACCTTTGGTTATAATTCTATAGCTATGTAAAGTTGGTCTTTATTTCCACCTATAAAATCGTCAATACTTACAACATGTATGCGGCATTGCAAACGGTCGTTCATGGCACTTTTCCAAGAAATCATAATCTCGAACCAGTTGACAAATAAGCACATGTCAACCCAAATATGGTTATGTTGTTTGACTTTTCAAATAAACGCTAACCTCGAACCATAACTGATGAAAATATGTTGATTAGTTTGTGTGCCGTTTGGTTTCACATGCCTCTCAGAAAGGTAAAATTGTATCTTTATTTCTGTGAATAAATCTGCGCATTTTATATAGAATAAAAGATTATTCTTTTCGGTTTATTGTGATATAAAAATTATGAAAATGCATTCAGTATTTTAGCCTTGATAAATGTTTTAGAAGTTGTGAAAATCGCCGATTGTTTCAAAATTTATGAAGTGTAAACATGACCTTTTTCACGGCGCTTGCTGTGTCTTTATTATTTTTTTGAGATTTTCTAATTTTATATGGGAATGTAGTCCATTGTTTCCCCTTTATTTTGCCGTATTTTTTTTTGAAAACAAACAATTCGCTCACATGATATGAAGTGCGGGAGTAAGGCGAGTTAGCGATTTTTCCCCCCCCTTGCGAGATGCGAGGCAGATAGCAGTCTCGGGCGAGGCAAACCCGAGGCAAACCAAACACGTGGGTGAAAATAGCCTCAAGCGAATTAATGCTTCGGGGGCTAAGCCTTAATCTACATTAAGCCTACTACTCAGTCTGCCCATCAGGCTGATGGTGTGTCACCAATGAAAGTAAAGATGGAAAGTTATTTCATTTTGATGGCTTGGTCGTAGAGACTCTTGATGTTGATGTGTTGGCAGGTATTCCATTTATGGAGCTAAATGACCTGACAATTAGACCGGCTAGACTCCAAGTTATTCTCTCTGACAACACCATTTACACCTATGGTTCCAGCTTTTCCAATAAGCCTACTGTCCAGAGAACAAGTGTTTTGTGTGCTTCTGAGACTACTACAGTTTGGCCTGGTGAGTACACAGAATTGAAACTACCTGATGATTATCCTTCAGAAACAAATGTTTATGCAATCGAACCTCGCTTTGACACTAGACGAAAATATTCCAGTGTGGATTTGACATGGCCACCTGTAGATCTTGTTAGCAGTATTGGAGGGAAGGTTAGAGTTCCTAATCACACTCAGTACCCCCAGGTCATCCACTAGCATGAACATTTTTGCCAAGTCAGATCAGTTTTTGTCCCTGACTCTACACTGCCTCCTACAGCACCAAAAACACAATGCCAAGCTCAGTCAAGTCTTCATTCTAATCTCGTCAAGGTAGACCCAGATTGTATCTTATCTGCAGAAAACAGAGCTAAGTTTAGTTCATTGTTGGTTCAATATGACTCTGTATTTGACCCTCAGATTACAGGTTACAGCGGTCATTCCGGACCATTCAAGGCGCACGTGAACATGGGACCAATTCTACCCCCACAACGCAAGGGTCGACTTCCACAGTATGCCAGGGGCCAGTTAGTCGAGTTGCAGGAGAAGTTTTACAGCCTTGAGCAGATGGGAGTGTTTACCAGACCGGAGGATGTTGACGTCCAGGTTGAGTACTTGAACCAATCATTTTTAGTCAAGAAACCGCATGGTGGTCATAGACTTGTCACTGCATTCACAGAAGTAGGGAGATATAGTAAACCCCAACCATCATTGATGCCAGACGTCGATTCAACTTTACGCCAGATTGCTAAATGAAAATATCTCATAAATACCGATCTCAGTAGTGCCTTTTATCAAATTCCCGTTGCTAAAGAATCCATGAAGTTCTGTGGTGTTGTGACCCCCTTCAGGGGTGTAAGAGTGTACGCGAGATCAGCTATTGGCATGCCCGGCTCAGAAACCGCCCTTGAAGAGCTCATGTGTAGAGTCTTTGGTGATTTGTTACAGGAAGGTTCTGTTGTAAAATTAGCTGATGACCTCTACTGCGGAGGAGATACACCAGAAGCCCTCTACACTACATGGGAATGAGTATTGCAGGCCTTACAGAGCAATGGTCTGAAGCTGTCAGCCCACAAAACCGACATCACACCCAAGACTACCATCGTATCACAAGTCCAAGTGGAACGGCAAGTCCACATAAGATCTCCACTCTCGCATCTTGTTCAGTTCCAGACACCGTACATGGTATGAGGTCATTTCTTGGTGCATACAAGGTCATGTCACGTGTCATTCCTGGTGCAAAACTCAGAAAGCAACAGGTAACCTGGCTCCCGTGCGAGGTAGAAGCCTTGGCCATCTCAGCCGCTGTGAAACATTTTAGCCCATATATCATTTAATCAAGGCATACAACATGAATTCTGACGGACAGCCGTCCTTGTGTGTTAGCATACGAAAAACTTTGTAGAGGAGAGTTTTCAGCAAGCCCTAGAGTTTCAACTTTTCTGTCAACTGTTAGTCGTTTTCAGGCATCAGTGCGCCACCTAGCAGGTGTCTCCAACAGTTTGTCAGATTTTGCAAGTCGTAACCCTCCTTCTTGTGACGATGATTGTTGTCAGGTGTGCAGGTTCATCGAGGATACTGAAGATTCAGTCGTCAGAAAGGTGAATATATCCATGCAAGATCTTGTTGATGGAAAGAGTCGTCTGCTGTATACAAACAGAACAGTCTGGCGATCACTCCAGGAAGACTGTGCACATCTTCGGAGGGCACGTGCCAACTTGCTACAAGGTACAAGACCCTCTAAGAAGGTAACCAATATTAAAGACGTTAAAAGGTATCTTCACTTCGTGACCATTGCCAGAGATGGTTTACTAGTCGTCCAGCGCTCAGAACCCTTGTGCGCAGTGAAAGAGCGCACTGTGGTTCCCAGACAAATACTGGATGGCTTACTGACTTCAATACACATTCAGCTCCAACACCCTACTCCTCACCAGATGAAGCAAGTCTGTCATCGATATTTTTATGCCTTAGATCTAGACAAAGGTATTGAAACTACATGTAAAAGCTGTCATCATTGTGTATCACTGATCCATGCCCCAAAGTTTGTTATAGAACAGTCAACTGAGGATGCTCCAGAAACAGTTGGCTCTACTTTCGCAGCCGATGTCACCGCTTCTACATGATTTAAGAATATTTATTTTATGATCAAATGCATTAACCCTTAACTTGCGGGTCCCGTAATTATCCGGGAGGCTCATAGAGAAAAATGTTAGAACCCTTGGCAAGACCCGTACGTTGGACTTAGTGCATTTACCGGGTCAGTAATAATTATATTTGCCCCCCAGGCGAAATGCGAGACGAAGTGTGTCCGTATATCGCCACATGAAAACTTGTTTACATACATCTCGCAGATAGCCACGATAACGAGTCTGTGTGAATGTCCGGACGAAATATCAAGTAAAATTCACACCAAATTGCGTGTGCATTGTTGACCCGTAACGCATTGATAATTAGCTTTACAAAAGACCAATTTTGTCGGGCTTAGCCCCCGAAGCATTAATTCGCTTGAGGCTATTTTCACCCACGTGTTTGTATTGCCTCGGGTTTGCCTCGCCGGAGACTGCTATCTGCCTCGCATCTCGCGAGACGGGGACAAAAATCGCTAACTCGCCTTACTCCCGCACTTCATATCATGTGAGCGAATTGTTTGTTTTCAAAAAAAAATACGGCAAAATAAAGGGGAAACAATGGACTACATTGCCATATAAAATTAGAAAATCTCAAAAAAATAATAAAGACACAGCAAGCGCCGTGAAAAAGGTCATGTTTACACTTCATAAATTTTGAAACAATCGGCGATTTTCACAACTTCTAAAACATTTATCACGGCTAAAATACTGAATGCATTTTCATGATTTTTATATCACAATAAACAAAAAAGAATAATCTTTTATTCTATATAAAATGCGCATAATTATTTCACAGAAATAAAGATACAATTTTACCTTTCTGAGAGGCATGTGAAACCAAACGGCACACAAACTAATCAACATATTTTCATCAGTTATGGTTCGAGGTTAGCGTTTATTTGAAAAGTCAAACAACATAACCATATTAGGGTTGACATGTGCTTATTTGTCAACTGGTTCGAGATTATGATTTCTTGGAAAAGTGCCATGAACGACCGTTCGCAATGCCGCATACATGTTGTAAGTATTTACGATTTTATTGGTGGAAATAAAGACAAACTTTACATAGCTATAGAATTATAACCAAAGGTCGCATTCTAATAATTTTTATATCATTGTGAAGCTAGACATCTTGTCTTCAATTCCGTATATAATTCGTTTTGTATTTATGATGTTACGAGGCCCGAATTAAAGACAATCTTTCGAAAGTAATAGAATAAAAACGAAAAAACATAGAAAATTCATTCAAAGTTTCGGGTGTGAATTAGCCATTTGTGTACGGGTGTCGCTACTTGAATTTGTATTGAACGCCCGTATATAGTCCTTATTCGCCATGTAGATGCGGTATATTTTGTAAAAACGGTACCGGAATCGCCGCCTGGAAATTCCGCCAGCAGAGCTAGTTAGTGCCAAAGCCCAAACTACTGCTGCGAGCTGCGAGCCTGTAAATTCCGCCACAGGAGCTAAAATTGGTAAAATATATATACGCAACGTAATTAGGGTTAAGGAGAGATGGGACCCAGAAATCGAACTCGCTTACGGTAACATTTTGCGACAACAAATATTGTAGTGAATAAGACTAAAAATATATGGATTACGTTGTTTGAGGCATACGCTTATCAATACACTAACAGAAAGTGCTTAAATTTTCCGTAACGCCTTTTTAACGGTCATTTTACGACATGCCGCATAATGTTATCTACATTCGCGGTAAATATGTTGCTGTGTGTGTTATTCGAATTACATACGTATCTTTAGTTACTGACGAATTTAAATCGCCTGTTATAATCAACTGATAGTTATTCTTCCATCATGCACTCTTAGATTGATAGTATGTTCAAAAATGATTACACGGTAGGCCGTCAAAGTTACAATTGAAACCATCAAAATTGCTGTCACATTAGGTTTTTACGTTTATGAAGGTAATTTAAAAAATGACTTTAAAGTGATGAAAAACCTCCGGTGACCCCCTATTTTTATTTCTGAATTCGTTTGTTTATTCAAATGTGAACATTATATTGCATTTTCAGCAATATCTAAAATATGTGTGTCAGTGAGAAATCCTGTTCAATATGCGAAAAACGATGAGAAAAATGCCGTTTTTAATTAAAAAGTGCTTAATTTAATTTTGTTTCTCTTTCAAGTGTCATTAATTTTCAAAATATAGACTTGCTATGTATCCCAGTATGTAACTGAAATGTATTTGAAAGGATTCTGAGCTTATTCGGTGAAAGCGAGCGCTTCATCTAAATACATCAAATCAGTCAAAAATGGCGTAATTTGCCGACGGGAGTATTATTATTAATGCCGATAACTCTTAAAATCGTTCGGTGACCCCCAAATTTTCTTACAATTTTGGATAAAAGACACAATAAACCTGCTATTTTGAAAAAATAAACGAATTCTAAAATATTTTGTTTCATCGTCCCATCTCTCCTTAACTGTAGTATTCAACAAACTCAGTGAAATGTATATAAATAAATAAACAACAAGTAATATCGAATGCAATAATCAATAACCAGACACAATAGACAATTTCGGACAAGCTGATTCCTATATAAATGTGGCAATGAATAACAACTGTATCAAAATACACGAATTCAATGCCAATGTGTCCTACATGTATGTATAACTCCAATTGTGTATTTTTATAGTATATAACATCTCAGATTAGGAATGCATACCGGTATATTTCTATTCCGCGTTTAGACTTAAATGTAAGTTCTCTAAAGTTGTCCCTCTTATATGATTCATATTTTACATCATCATCGCTCTCTATAATACAACAATGTCTTCATAATATCTGTATCATTGGCCTGTGGACCCTTTACGAAATAGACACATATTCAGGATTCAGTATTCAGCGTTTAATCCCGCCAGGATGCATTAGTTCAGCTAAGTGTATGTAAGTTAGTTTAGAATAATGCGATTGGTAAAAATGTTTTTAAAGCCTACAATAATATATGATAACAAACCATGTTTAATTTCTAATCAAAATGAAAAGGGTGTTTTATTTTTCGATAGACATTTTCTTTCAGATTCTGTTCTATCATTATCATGTTATTTGGGTAAAATCAATAAATGGAAAGAAAGTTTTGAATTTAATTCTATATTGTTGAGAAGTTAGTCTTGAATTTAAAAGTCTTTTATTACGCTTAATGCATTAACACCTTTTCTTTGATGCCGGATATCTATCACTTAGCCGGTTCAATTATAGAATAGGTGGCGTGTCAAGCTTATTGCCAACGTCCTGTCATATGACGTAACTGATGACACTAAACTGACCCTTCATTAATTAAAGATACACATACAGGCGACATTCAGTCTAGACATAGTGAGCCAATGGAAGTAAAGAACATTATATTCAACCCAGTGTTCCCGTTATCCGGTAATTGCCGGTTTTTTACCGGTAAAAAATGTGTTGATCCGGTAATTTCTACTGCCGTCGGTAATTGCCGCCGGTAAATTTTATATTGCATGGAGTTGCTTTGTATATGTATATTGAATAAAGTATCACTTGCAATCACTTACAGCAACGTCTTTCGTTTGTTTTTCCAAACAACGTATCTTGAAAATATAGTGGAAACCCCTCATCTAAATAAAGACTGTTACACTGCGCACATTCCCACGCATGACATTCGCACAACACATTCAGACAGTCCTTGTTAATGTTCTAATATCGAATAATCTATAAATAGCCGCTACTACGAGTTACGTTACGTAGTAAAAATTTTCAACATGGCTTCCAGTAAGAAGCAACGCACGCTTGCGGGGTTTTTTTCCGGAGGGAATGAGAACTTTGCTAACACTGCTAGTCAAAAACAAGTTGAAAAGTCTAAGGATAACGAAGATATTGGGGATTCAACGTTGAGGAAAAAGCCAAAGAACTCTACTGATAGTAGCGGTAAGACCGCCAGCGTTTTGACCTCTAAATTCAATAAAGCGTGGTTGCGTGATTACAAATGGCTTCGTGTGGAGGGAGAGGAAGGGAATGAGACAATGTATTGTAGAATTTGTGAGGAGTCTCAGCAGCAGAATGGTTTCGTTAAGGGGAGTGTCAATCGAAAAAAATCTGCACTAAATGACCACCGTGACAGCCAGTCCCACCATAAGGCAGTTCTCTCACTCACACACAGGCAGGCTATGGTTACAATGCAGCAAGCAGCAATAGAAAAAAACGATGATTCACTAACTGCCATGTGCAATACTGTATTAACAATGGCACAAGAAAACATTGCGGCAAATAAATTCAATGCACTGATAAATCTGCAAAAGAAAAATAAATGCTCTGCATTGAGTGGTGTTGTGTACACACATGGCGATTCAGTAGAAGAAATGGAATCCGCCCTCACTACGAGTACCATGGAACAACTCAAACAACAAATAACAAACAGCAAGTTTGTTGGCTTGATAATCGACGAGACAGTGAACATTACTGTGGAAAAAAAGCTAATTATGTTTCTTAGAATTGTCAATGAGGGGAAATCTGAAACTGTATTTTTAGGAAATCATACTGCTCACGACGGCACCGCTAGTACCATCACAGACAAGATCAAGGAAGTGTTCCAGGAATGGAACATTTCCATTCACAAAGCTGATGGTCTTGGCTCTGATGGTGCCAGCGTGATGACCGGGCGTAAATCTGGTGTCGGGGTCAGACTGACCGACGAATGTCCATACTTGGTTCATGTGCACTGCATCGCACACAGGGTATCACTTGCCTCCCATGATGCTGCAAAGTTGTCAAAAGTTGTCACTGAATTTACAAGAACCATAAATGAGATTTATAAGCTCTATCAGTATTCAGCAGTCCGTTATGAGCGTCTTCGCGACTTGTCGCAAGTACTTGCCGACTCTGAGTTCTCAAGCCTCAAACAGCCATGTAGTGTTCGGTGGTTGTCTTTGGGTCGGGCTGTTAAGTCCACTAAAGACAACCTACCAGCTCTGTGCATGGAGATTGAAGAGGAGGCAACAGCTCGCAATAACCCAGTGGCAACGGGCATACAAAAGAAAATGAAAACATTTTCCTTTGTTGCCCTCTGCTACACATTGACCGATGTTCTGAACATTATGGACAAACTCATCACGGTATTCCAACGGGATTAACTCAATCTTGGTTCAATTCATCCTGTTGTGAAGGCCTCGATTGAGTCCCTCACAGACCTCCTGGCCACTCCAGGGCCTAGTGAGCAGTACTTTCTTGATAACATCAATGACGGGGTGTTCAGAGGGATTACTCTCACGTACGCTGATGAGAGATCGAGAGCTGCATTCCAAAACACTCGGTCTGGGTTCATCACAGACCTCTGTGATGCACTGAGAAAGAGATTTCCAGAGGACAGCATGTCCGTGCTTGTATCTTTAGATAAGATTCTCAACCCCTCACAATACCCCTCCTCTCGCGATGACATCGCCCAGTACGGCAGCGACGCCCTTGAAGTTGTAATTTCGCATTTCACTTCTGACGACGTCAACGTCAATAACAGGATTGGAATTGACGCTGACCGAGCCAGATGTGACTTCCCCCAGTTTAAACGCACGCTTGCCAACCTTGGTTCAAAAACCCTGACAAACACGTGCAAGTTATTGTCAAATGACTACCAGGAACTCTTTCCTGATTTTGCTATTTTAGCAACAATTGCTTTAACAATTCCAGTAAGCAGCGTCCCCGCAGAGAGAGGATTCAGTCTGCAGAATCGCATACACACTGCGTCAAGGAATCGTCTCTCTCGGGGACGTTTAGACAATCTCATGTTGCTGAATATGCATGCAGATGACAACGTTGTTCCACGAGCTGTAGCAATCTTCCGTCAGAAAAAAAGAAAAGTGTAGCTTGAAACTCGTTGAATAATTATGTCGAAACAGCAGTAAGCCTGCATATTCAGCAACATTAGCATTGTGATTCGTGTTTAATGTTTCAGTGACTGACTCAGTGAGTGACACTGACTGTGTGTTAGATCAATCGTTAATTAACAATTTCTTTGTTATTGTTTTAATTAATGGCAATGAAATTCAATCTGAACTTCCAAGAGAACAATAATAAGGAACCAATGAATACTTAAATTAATTTAAGTATGTAGTGCCCAAACCATGCTTGCGCATGTTGCGCATAAATTTTTGAGTACATATTTTGTGTATACATTACGGATGATTACCAGAGAAATGTTCATATTCAACTGCAAGTTTGAATTAAAATAAACTTTAAGAGTTTCAATTTTAACAAGAATTGATTTGTGTTTGTTTTTCTTGTCTTCCATTCATGATGAATACTTTAATTTTGAGTGACGACAATTACATCCACATTTCAAATCTCTGTAATTATAAATACGGTCATTGTGTACAATTGACAACCTTGAAAGCTTATATTTCTTTAACTGAATCCATGTGTAAATATCATACACAAGCCTTTACAACTTTACAGGATTAATTATTTTAATTATGTGTCAATACGATATATGAATTAAATATGTCTCCTCTTGAGAGTCGGCAATATATACGATCCATCTCTGATAAAAATAACCGTTTTAAATCGATTCATTAGTTTGTATTTAAAAAAATTCACAAAGCATAGTCAATATTTTAAAAGACAGGTGTAATGCTTTGTGAAAAGCTAAATAGAATTACTTTAAATGCGTTTCTCTTATGTTATTAGTAAAAACGAACAAGCAGGTACAAAATCCAGACTGATGTTTGCAAACTCCTCAGCACTGCCATGGAAAGCGCTGCCTATTGATGAACATTAATTAACTTAAACGTGTCAAGCAATGATTGGCTTAGCCTGTTTCACGTCCCATCATGCTTTGCGGCGTTCTCACGCCCACGATTGTTTCAAAGCATGATGGGACGTGTAACAGACAAGCGATTGGCTATCCCATATTGCATATGCAAATAGTTTACAAATGTCTGAATTATTTAAAAGCGAACCACGATTCAATGTTTTAGTTCTGTTTGAAACGAAATACGATCTCCAGCCGTTTTATTTCGTCAATTCCATAATATAGCAACACATGATCACGGACCATCCGTCAATATTCAAGTCTAGGAAATGTTGATAGTAAGTGAACTTTTGCTTGCAATGACTTATAGATTATATTTACAAAAAGTGTCAATATAGGGAGAGTGAGTGATTTAAGGTTATTAATTTTTCGATCTAGGTCGGAACGTCTGTTTAATACTGTGAGCTTGAAACATTTCATTCTAAAAACGATATATTGGTTGAATCTTCCCCGCTACAGATTACGAATACTGACACAAAGTTCAAGCTTGTGACCAGGTGACACCATACACATTGAAATGTAAACACGCATGTTTTATGTCAGTTGTCAGTTGAATGCAGATTGAGTCCAAGACTACAGTGCAGTGCAGTCAAATGCCTTCTTGGAATATCGATCCATTGTATGACAGCACCTGTTGAGGTTGTTCTGTGACGAGCATTTCACCACTTCCGTGTTGTCATGCAGCTTTCATTATCAGATTCAGTGTCGACAGTGATAAAATGAAACGTAGTCGTAAATTGACGACCCCTCCACAAAATAACAACACCAACACAGGATAAAGAACATTTAATATGAGTTATCTAAAAATGCATGCAATTATCGTTACTTTTGTCTCGCCGGGAAAAAAAACGTTCAGCCGGAATTTTGAGACCCTGTCGGCATACGCTGCCGGTAAATTTTAAAACCACCGGGAACACTGCTGAACCAATGAAATTTAGGAATATGGTTAGCTTCGATTTTATGTTGTTTCGTCGGTGATCGCAGCCAGTCATCTGCTATTTTGTATGATATACACCAATGTACATGGATTAGCAATCACATGCTGACAACTGGCCAAGGTTCGTTATTTAAAACATTGAAGACATCATAATAATATTCTACCAGAATATATTAATATTCTTCTTAACCTTTTATTCATTAGTAACTTCTGAGTGCTTTTACCTTCTTTAACTCTTATCATGCGCTCGGCGGGAGCTCCCGCCCCCTGGTAACTTTCCATAACACACGATCAGCGGGGTTCCCCGCCAGACAAAGGAAGTAAAAATACGAAAATAAATCGGAGATTCCCAGATACAAAAATTAGGTAAAGCTAACAGCAGTTATATCCGGGCACTATTCAAAATGGCAGTCCCCACGTGTGACAAAATTGTATGTGATTTTTTCGAAGTTTTTTTTAACATTTTTCGCTACATATATATATATTGTGTAAACAAGGAACGTCAATGGCGGAAAAATCATTTGTTGAATTGTTTGAAGATTCGGATAGCGATGATATTGAGTTTGGAGGTTTCGTTATTGATGACATTTTGCGTGATGGTGAACTGTTAGAAGTTAACATTGAAAACATCGATCTTAATCAGGAAGACATTGATGGTAAATGGGAAGACGTTGTTAATGAAATAGATGGTGAATATCATGACCCAAAATTGAAGCTTACGACTGTGAGTGGTTGAAAGATTTTGAGGAAGTAGTGGGGCCTAAAAACATCGCTCGTGACAGCAGTGTATACAGCATATTTTCGAAGTTTGTGACTGAAGAAGTTATCGAACTTTATGTTTCCGAAACAAACAGGTACTATGAACAATCCCTAGAACGAAAGGGGGGACTTGAAATTTACCTAGAAAATCTAGAGCACGTTTGTGGAGGCCAGTGGATGTTGATGAAATGAAAGCTTTTCTTGGAATTTTATTGTACATGGGACTTGTAAGGCTTCCTAATTATGAACTTTATTGGAATACTGACAATCTGATATCTCTGAAAGGTCTTTCTCAAATAATGACAAGAGACAGATTTTTGAACATTTTGTAACAATAATGATGAGCCACCTCGTGATAGCTGAGACTATGATGCAGGTTTCAAAATTTCTAAACTTTCACAAATACTTGTGCGTCAGTGGCAGGAACACTTTGTTCCTGGTAGAGAAATAAGTGATGATGAGACATTAGTACCTTTCAAGGAAGAACAAAGTTACTTCAGTATATACCATCAAAGCCACACAAGTGAGCAATAAAGGTGTGGACTCTGGCTGATGCAAGTTCTGGATATGTATATAACTGAAAACTGTACACAGGCAAGGCAAATAATACCAATGGTAAAGGAGCTACACATGCAGTGGTTACTTCTTTAGCGGAATTATTTGATGACCTAGCTGAAAACCAGACTGGTGCGTGTCAATCGTGTAGGTGTACCAAAGGAAGTGAAAAGTGTAAAGTTGAACTAGGACAATCGCATGTTTGGAAAGGGATGAAAAGAAACTTTACACAAAATGCTGAAATGGTGGAGAAAACTAGTGATATGTAACATGCTTGAGGTTTGTGTGGCTAACACAAAGGTTATCTGGAAACATTTCCATCCTGATGAGCGACCTAAAAGCGAGAAACTTCGACTGGAAATAATCCATGGATTGGTTGACGGGTTTCAGAAAGAAAACCGAAGGTTTGGCAGACCAGCAAACAACCCACCATCAAGACTTACAAGTCGACACTTTCCTGCTTTGAATCCAAAGACGACACCATCAGGACGGCGTACAAATCCTGACTGCCGTGTGTTTTTCTCGTGTTCAGAAGAGGCACCAAACTCAATATATTTGTCGTGAATGTGACATACCAATGTGCATACACCCCTGTTTTGAACGTTATCATACACTTGTGGACTTCAAAGTTGTCTGTTCTCCTGAATTGCATCAATAAACTGCATCAATACGTCTCCTTAGCTTCATCAATTGCGAGAAATTTGTAAGTATTTCAATATTTTTAGATTTTACACCGTTTCCATGGTAACATTTAACAACAAATTTTTTTTTTTCTCTGTATTTACTAGTTTATCAACATACAAATACATACACCAAGTTTCATGGTCCTGTAACAAAAACAGAATTTTATATGAATTTTTAAAAATCATATACACATTCTTTGAAAGTTACTCAGTGGCCAGGTATAAAGGGAGATAATCCATGCTCAGCCTGATAAGAGTTAACTTTTTGATAATCTTAATTTATATTAATATATTTTTTTTAAATCTTTTGTTTTACTCCCTATTTTCTTATTACACTCCGTCAGTGAAAAGACTTTAATGTCAAAGCTGACGTAAAATACATGTTTTAACACACACCATCGTAAACTGTTATTTACATGCGAAGTTGTTTGGCAACCATCACAATATAAAACAATTTGTTGATACGTATGTCTTTGAACTTGTAAAATGATATAGATATGGATACGTTGCATAAGTCTCGCTTTTCGTTGAGAAGGATTAGCAAAAAGAGCCATGGGCTCTGTAGCTAAATAGAAATTGCTCTGGCATAATGTAGAATATTTCCTAAATACTCATCTCCAAGGTAGTATTACCATTACAAGACTCAAAATAATGTTTGGATTGTGCTCACATAATAAAATACTAAATCATATTATACTTCTAGCCAAAATATTAATTTATCTTTCAAGTATCAAACAACATGCCCTTCGGAAAATCAAGTTAAAAAATAGAGCCATGGGCTCTGTAGCTCATCAGGATTTCATTGATTTATTATCTAAGATTGAATATCTAAGTTATCTCAAGTAATACATTGTTAACAAGCCAAAAAATAGGTTTTTAGATCATGACCCCTGTGACCCACATTTAGAGCCACAGGGTCACACAATCTACAATTTAGAATCCCCATTGGCCAAGGAGTCTGCACACAACTGTTCACCTCTCTAGACCTTTTGGAACTGGAGAAGAATTAAGATGAAACACGGACTTAAATTACATGGATACGCATCTGCACGGTCAGCTCGGAATTAACTGTGCCGCCCAGCCGTGGTCAGCAGCAGGAGGGCGTAGCTAAGAATCATGGGCAATTTGGCCACTGTCGACTGAGCCATCAAGCGATTTGTTATTTCCATTTTAAGCAATTTTCTTTCTTTTTTATCGATACAAGTTTATACTAGAAGTGTTCAGTAATAATAAGGAATACTGCGCAACATTCAATATAACTTTTTATTTGTTTGTGAGTTAATTACGTTGCAAATAAATCTCGAACATTCTCCGATTTTTGTTTTGACCAGTCCAAGATGGCGGACATCACAGAAAACGATATTTAGCACATTTGTGCTTCAATTTTCTCAATGATGATTGAAGAAACTCCTTGGTTACTGGGGTATACTTGAAGAATAGTAACATTTTGACTGTTTTTTGTGAAAACATCGGCATTTTATTCAACTGCATTAGAAACAGGCCTTCTTGAAAATGGGTTATTTCATATATTTTCCGGTCAAAATAATTTTTATAGTCATATTTTCTCTCGAAATTCTCAATAATGGAAAGCTGTTATAACCATACAAGTTAATATGTTCAAAGTTTATATACTATAGAAGCGCTTTATAGCAAAATACAGACGAAATTAATTTAAATAAACTTTATAATTATATCCAAAAGTAGGCATTTATGTTCATGACTGAATACCACCCAACATCAGTTACTATAGAGCAAATAATTTTTAAAATAAAATTTGGAAGCTTGCATTATCAAATAAAAACCTTTCAGTTTGGCGAATAAGTTGAATAAATCCCACTAGTAATTTATTATTTTGATTTATATGTTAATGATAAATATATTATCATTTTTAGGCCTATTCAAAATAATTACAAGTAAAAACGATAAATGAACGATAACGTAAGCATATGATATTATGTCGTACCCTGTTCTATTTGACATTGACTTGTTATTAAATTAAAATGTTTATACTGTATTTGTTTATTGTTATTTCATTAGTTTCTACCTGAAGTTTTTCCAACTTCATTACTCAGAAAAATTGCACAATACATGTTGGACTTGATATCGTTTCTCTTCTCCTAGGCGCAAACTCTGTTTCATTCCTGCCGTGTTTCAATGTTTGCTAACTCAGGATCATATAATAAGTCTGGAGTTGTGTAGAAAGATGGATAGGACAGTCCCATATTGTAGGCCCCCCGTCTGTATGAGGAATATGCTGAACCTTTCCTATAGGCCTACTGCTATGCGCACAAACTCACATAGATTTTACTCTATTTGTTGAGATGAAGTTGAAGTTGGCTGCACATGTTTGGGGACAACTGTTGCAAATGCTCTTGTCATATATATGGGGACGTTGTGACTGAGACAGTCAACTTTCAGAAAAGAATAACTTACGATAATATCTGAATGATTCAAGATTACAAGCATTGACTTGTATATTACAGCATATACACAATTTTCAATAATTGACTTGTATGTACACGATTTGCAATGTATAGGTAGAATATGTTCTACTTGTTTTATAGGGAACGTGATATAATGAAAGATAGGAATTTGGAGGTGGAATAGTTATTCTCTGATTAAATTAAATTTCATTGTCAATGTATTACTAATTGTATCTATTTTAATTCCGGCTTATCACAATTCCATATCCGAGTTTCTTTTCATTTGTTAAATAAATTGTCAACAGTTTTCACAAATCAATTACTTCATCAAGCATGTCAACATGATCACGTGACAGAAAAATATTCATTTCAATATTTCAACACCAAACGAGGAGGGTATTAACAGAATATGTTTTATTAACTAAAAAGAAATGAGAAAAATTAATGCCAACAAACGAAGATCGTAACAGCACATGTTTTACTAAAATCACGGCTATCTATAATATAAGGACTAGTCTTTACTGGAAGCGGGATGTTGATGTATCCAGGGAAGTAGATTGTTTTATTAACTACGCATGCGCTCTATTACGCCACTGCTTGCAGCGAGCAGTGGTACTTCCTGCCTGCGGGTGTCCAGCTAATGGGGAGATCAGATTACATTGGTCAGTTGGGCGGCACAGTTAATTCCGACCTGGCCGTGCAGATGCGTATCCATGTAATTTAAGTCCGTGGATGAAAATAGGTTTTTAAGGATGTGATCCCTGTGACCAAATTTGAGGTCTGCAAGGAGTCTGCCAAGGAGTCTGCACACAACTTTTCAGCTCTCTAGACCTTTTGAAAATGGAGAAGAAGATGAAAATAGGTCTTTAAGCATGTGACCCCTGTGACCCCATTTGGGGTCATGGGGTCACGAAATCTACAATTTAGAATCCCCATTGGCCAAGGAGTCTGCACATAAAATTTCAGCTCTGTGGACTCATTGGTTCTGGAGTAGAAGTCGAAAAAGCAAAAAGTTTATGGATGGACAGACGGACGGATTGACGGACGGACGGATTGACGGATGGACGGATGGACGGACGCCGGACACCATGCCATAAGCCCATCGGGCCTTTCAGGCCTGATGAGCTAAAAACGAAAAATTATAGAAAATTCATTCAAAGTCACGGGTGTGAATTAGCCATTTGTGTACGGGTGCCGCGACTTGAATTTGTATTGAACGGCCGTATATAGTCCGTTTTCGCGATGTAGATGCGATATATTTCGTAAAAACAGTACCGGAATCGCCGCCTGGAAATTCCGCCAGCAGAGCTAATTAGTGCCTAAGCTAAAATACTGCTGCGAGCTGGAGTGTCTGTAAATTCCGCCACAAGGGTCAAAATGGGTAAAATATAAATACGCAACTAAAGGGTTAAGTTTATGAACTTAAACTTGATTTACACAGTTTGCACATCTATTTTTAAGTGTTTTTTATAAATATTTTCATCAACAAATTAATGCTGATATATACTTACAGTTCTCCAGTAAGGGACTTTCTTGAATATTATTCAGCAGCTTTGCTAAACCAGTCCAAATACTGAAAAAGAATTAACATAACAGTATAAGAAATGGTGGACAATGTTAAATTAACTCATTAACGCTGACAGGTAATTACAAGCTCAACGTTTAGGCCGCAATCTACACTAGCACCTGGCTACAGCGAGACCAATTACGTGAGAGAGAGAAAGAGGCATGTCATAAATGGGACTGATTGTTTGTTGTGTCTTTCATAACGATCAAAAGTAGACAGGAAATGGGTGGACGGAACTATTTTAAATTATGTAACATTAAGATATCAGATATTGAATGTCTTTGCTGCTTGTTAGTGATATATTGTCAGATCTTACAGATAAAACAGTTATGATATGTACAGTGCTTTGATAATATAAGTTTGTCAAATTTAAAATCCTGTAAGAAATCTATTTAATTAAAGTGCAAAGGTAAATGTCCTGATGCTCGCTTTAATTACCTAAATTTATATTTATGCACAGTCCATATTGCTTGTAACTGTTTGGCATGCATGTATAATCACATGTTTTTATAATTGGAATAATTCGTATGTACTCGATGCGACAAAAACCTCCCTGTTATTATAACATTGTGAAAGTTTTCATTTTATGATTAGGGGAATAAGTGTTATTGACATAACTTGAATCGTGAAAGAAATTCGAACAAACCTGCAGAGGTTGCAGATTCTTTGAAGAGGATCCTCCTTGGGGTACATATAGCATAAAAATCCTATTTTTTGAGTTATGACAGTTAGAATTTAATATTTTTAATAAAATAACCATAAAAATAATAAATTACTAAAAAATAAACATTTGGACCACCCTAAGTGGGCCCCAACCCTGGCGGTTGCTAGGCACGCCAAGGGCAGGTAACTCTCAACTCACCACTTATAAATCTGACAGGCAGACAGAATAAGGGGAGGCCGGTGGCCCTACCCCAAGGAGGATCCTCTTCAAAGAATCTGCAACCTCTGCAGGTTGGTTCGATTCTTTTTCAGAAGGGATTCCCGGGTACATATAGCATAAGACAGACTCCCAAAGAAGAGTCCTGGGAGTGGAATTCTGTCCGTTAGACTGTACAAAATAAAGATGCTCGCAGATAATTTCTTAAATTTAAAGAAGAAAAGGAGCAACTAACCTGAACATCCTAAGGTCGAATCCAAGGGATGGAACGTGCCTGTGGATCAGGGGAATACCAACAAGAAATGCCTTCAAAACAGGCATAATTAGCATTAAGTCAAA
The DNA here is from genome assembly GCA_936450465.1 of Gibbula magus. Lineage (NCBI taxonomy): Eukaryota > Metazoa > Mollusca > Gastropoda > Trochida > Trochidae > Gibbula > Gibbula magus. The sequence goes on along the minus strand of OW388301.1, from coordinate 9,811,371 downwards.
TGCACCCCCCCCCCCCCCCCTTTTTTTTTTGGAAAAGGACTATGGGAGGGATACAAAAAATGGCATAAAACACCCGTACTAAAAACCCTGAGAAACCGCCCCCTGTCTTTTATGCAGGATTTTTTTATTCTCTTTTCGGGAGTGCACTTCGTGATGTTAGTACCAACAACAAAAGTGACAAAGTTAAAAACAACCTCGGAAAGCTCATTTAGCTAGAGGAGTTATGACTCTGCCCACTGGAGAGAACTGTCTGACCGAACCGAGCCCGCTCTCTGGAGTGCTTATCCAGCTGGTAATGCCGAATGAACGTGCTCAGACGGCTCCAGATAGCTGCGAAGCTGATCTCTTCGATGGGCAGGGCCGCAGCGAATGCTTTTGACGTCGCTACTGCCCTAACCGAATGAGCCTTCAGACCTTCTGGCGGGCTCATGCCCTTGTGGACGTAAGCCAGTACTATGGCCGACACGATCCATCTCGATATCGTCTGTTTGGAGGCGGGAGCCCCTGGGCTGGCTCCGCCGTAACAACAGAAAAGCTGCTTATCCCTTCTGACTGTGGCAGTACGGGAAAGATATTTCTTAAGTGTTCTACGCACGTCCAAAATGTGGGGGCGAGAACTTACTGAACCCGACGCTGCCGGCTGGTGTAGCGCAGGCAGCTCAATAGGGGCAGTAATGTGAAAAGAATGATCGACCTTCGGGCGATAGGAGTCCGGCAGTCTAATGCTGACTCTGTCTTTGTGAAAGACAGTCAGCTCGTGATCGGAGGACATCGCATGGATGTATCCTACCCACCTGCCGGACGTGACCGCCACAAGGAAGGCCGTCTTCCAAGTAAGTAACTGCAGAGAAAGGTTTGCCAGGTCCCCAAACTTGGGTCCTGACAGCCAATCTAGTACTATGGATAGGTCCCACGAACGGCTGATCCGCCTCACAGGAGGTCGGATTCTGTCCACACCTGCTAAGAAGCGCTGGACCAGAGGTTGGGCACCTAGGAGGGCACCATCCACCGGTATGTGAAAAGCAGAGATGACTGTGGAATATCCCCTGACTGTCAATGCGGCTAAGCCAGTATCTAGTCTGGATTGAAGGAATTCCATAACCGCCACTAGAGACGTAGAAAAGGGATCTGGCAGCCCTCTACCTCTACACCAGCGCGCATAACAGGCCCATCTATCCTCGTACTGAACGTTTGTCGAATCCCTCCTCGAAACCAGTATTGTGTCTGCAACTCATGCAGGAATACCGTCCTCTTGGAGGCGACTCATGCAGGAATACCGTCCTCTTGGAGGCGATTCCGGATAGAGGCCAAGCCACCCATTGAACCTCTGGTTTGGGTTGTGGCTTGCCCTCCTGAGCCAGCAGTCCTGGTTGACATGGTAACAGCACAGGTGGCAAAACCAGAAACCTGATTACCAGTGGAAACCAGGACTGCGCTATCCACAGCGGCGTGAGCAGCACCAGCAGTCGAGCCGGCTGAACCGCTTGCTGTGACAGGACCCTGGATATCAGAGGAACTGGTGGGAAGGCCCACAGTACTCTGCCGGTCCAGTCTAGCGCGAATGCGTCCGCAGCCATCGCCCTTGGGTCTGGCAGCCGGGAGCAATACACTGGGGTCTGCTTGTTCGTCTCTGACGCAAACAGATCCAACTGGAATGACCCAAACAACCGGGAGATAGTTGCGAATATCTCCGGGTCGAGCTTCGATTCGTGTGGGGCAAGGATTCTGCGCGATAGCGCGTCCGCCCTCACATTGTCCACCCCCCGAAGGTAAACCGGTAGGACTGTGATGTCGAACTTGTCGCACCACAGGAGAAACTCCCATGGCTCCTGAAGAAGTACCGGGGACACTGTCCCTCCTTGCTTCAGGATGTACGACATGGCTGCCTTCAGCTCTAGCATGTTGATGTGCAGGCTGGCCTCGGTCTTGGACCAAAGTCCCGACGCCGAGAGGGGCCCTAAGACCCCTCCCCAGCCCGAGAGCGAAGCGTCTGTTTGGACTGTGCACAAGGGCACTGGCGTCACCCGGCCCCTCGAGAGGTTCTCTGTACTGGTCCACCACAAAAGATGCGGTCCACTCCGGAGCCTCTCCCGCCGACGGAGTCTGCGAAGCCTTGGGCCAAGGACGCTTTACGCGCTTGGGAGGTGGCGATTTCGTAAGGAGTTTAGTGTCCTTCCGAACCGTGGCCACCTCCACAGCGTCCTTGAGGACCTGCTGTGCCCCCGGGAAGAGGGAGTCCCCCAACCGGAAAGGCAGAGCTAGGAGCCTTGCATGGGTGTCCTGACCCGCCGACGCAGTCGAAAGCCAGAGACGCCTCATGGCCATTACGGCGACCATCATCTGGCTTGCTGCGCTACGAAGAGCGTCACGCGCCAGATGGGTCCCGACCCCCACCGATTGGGAAAGGAGAACCACCGAGTCGGACTCGGGGTCTCCCGACCTCCCTACCAACTCCGACTGAAGAGCCGAGAGGTAGGCCCCATGAACACATACTGCTGCTGAACGAGTCTTCGAAAGACCTGAACGCCGAGCGCAAGTGCGAGGCCTGCTTGGTAAAGGAGGTACACGGCGGCCTTGCCTACCCAGAAGGGAATGGGTCCCAGACCCAGCAAGGGAGGTGAGGGCAAGCACATACTCGCCTACCCCCGGGACATCGAACAATCCCTCCTCACCGATCTGGTACCTCTTCACCAGGTCCGGGCAATCAACCCGTACCCTGGTGCCGACCAGTTGAGGGGTAATGCTCTCAGCCTCGAGGGAAGGGAGCAGGCTCAGCTGCACCTGTGGTGCCTTTGGGGCGGAAAACTGATCCCCCGGAAGGCGAAATCTAGTGGAGACCGGGGGCGGGGGCGGTATCACCACCTGAGGCAGAGCTACAGCGATTCTATCGCCCATCTGCCTCAGTGCGAAAGCCGGTGTTAGGGAGACATCCCTAGCATCCACCACATCATCCGCATCATCATCGACCTCCATGAGGTCGTCGAGTTCTTCCTCCTCCCTCCGATCCGAGAAGACGGAGACCTCCAAAGAGGGATCGTCGACCGGATCGATGGGAGAGGAAGACCTGATGCGAACAATGGGTGTCAGCACAGGCTGCCCCACGGCTTCCGTGACCACCCCCGAACCCGGTCCCGTGGACCCAGGCTCGGTGATGATGCTGACGGCACCCTGGAGCTTCGCACCTTGGATAGGCTCCGTAGGCTCCGATCTGAATCGGTAGCCTGGAGATTGGAGGTGGACGGCATAGCAAGGTCGGAGCCTTGGTTGCCGCCACCCACGGTGCCATCGGAGCCACTAGGGACTCGGGGCTGCGCTGTAGCATCCGGGTCTGCCGACCTCGGGGCCTGGAACTCCTTACGGAGCCCCGAGACTGCCTCGGCCAGCATTCCCTTCATCTGCTCATGCAACAATGATGAAAATTGGTGAATGTCAAAAGGTGCAGTGGGGAGGGGAACCTGTCTCTCCAAGACAGGGGGCGGTATCTCAATCTCCTCCTCTGATACAAGTACAGGAGGAGGAGTAGAGAGAGCCTTATCTGTACGGCCCTTACCTGAACCCTTACCCTTGCCTGCCTTACGTTTTCAACTTAGAAGGGGGATCCACGGTAGCTACATCGGTACCCTCTTTTATAAGCTTGAAATAGTACTGGAAATCTTGATTGCCTGGATTTCCTGGCCTTGGGGGTGAAGGCAAGACAGACCTCACAGCGACTGTCGTCGTGTCCATCCTCCGCCAAGCACTTAATACACTTGTCGTGCTTATCTGCCGGCGGCAATTTAATGTTGCACCCCGAACACTGAGTGAAGGACTGAAAATCCAACAATCAGAGTGTGAGGCCCAAAAGGGGAGGGGTAGGAATGTGCATATGTAAACAACAACAAATGCAACAAGACCCCGGCAGAGGTAGTTATTTTAGTCCTGCATAATGAATATAATAAATGCAAGCCATTGATACGTACCTGATGCCTGAATGAAAAACATGTAAACAAACATGGCTGACACGAAAACGACTAAGTGCCAATCCTGATCGGAAAGCTAGGCTGACCAGAAAGGGATGGAAACCGTCGTGCATCCTACATAAACCTATCGTAAACCAACATAAACGACACCAAAACATTTTCGAACTCAGTAGAAAGAGATACGAAAAATAAAAAAGGGCCGCCATGATGGGCGTTTTTTCCCGCCACGTTACCAAACTGGCCACGTAGACGGTAAAAAACAAAATTACGAGGAAAGGAATGCGACAATAAATGGAAAACTCTGCCGAGACAATATAAGACAAGAGTCATCAGAAGATGACATATCCCACCGGTTCCACAAAATTTGTAAAACACATCTTTTACAGATACTTGTGTATCTACTACCGTACTTCAGTTAGTGGGTATTACAGAGTTTCAGGAATGTTAAGGGTTTTAGACTTCTGCTCCAGAAGCAGTCAAAATCAACAACAACCAACATCCCTCTCATGTTTCTATGGAAACAGAAAAAAATAAATTTTTCAGAAAAAATCTGATAATATCAAAAGGCACCACTTCAGTCAATGGGTAATACACATGCAAAGTTTCAGGAAGATATGATGAACGGTTTTGGAGCTGTGCTCCGGAAACGAACCTGTCTCTGAACAAAGTCCAAATTCAACAAGTTTCTATGGAAACGAAAAAAGAAAAAAAAAATCAGAAATCTGAAAATATCAAAAGGCACCACTTCAGTTAGTGGGTAATACACATGCAAAGTTTCAGGAAGATATGATGAATGGTTTTGGAGCTGTGCTCCGGAAACGAACCTGTCTCTGAACAAAGTCCAACTTCAACATGTTTCTATGGAAACGAAAAAAAAATAAAATTTTCAGAAATCTGAAAATATCAAAAGGCACCACTTCAGTTGGCGGGTAATACACATGCAAAGTTTCAGAAAGATATCATGAATGGTTTTCGAGTTCTGCTCCGGAAACGAAATGATTACGGACGAACGGACGGACGGACGGACGGAGGCGATGACTATATCCCACGGTATTACATACCGGTGGGCTAAAAAGGTTACCACTCCTACAGTATTGAGATCTTGGTCCATTTTCTAATGAAATCTGCGACACTGAGAACAAATTCTGAAACACGTCTTCTCTCTTGAATGACAGTTTTATAAGTGGTGAGTTGAGAGTTACCTGCCCTTGGCATGCCTAGCAACCGCCAGGGTTGGGGCCCACTTAGGGTGGTCCAAATGTTTATTTTTTAGTAATTTTTTATTTTTACGGTTATTTTATTAAAAATATTAAATTCTAACTGTCATAACTCAAAAAATAGACCCATGGGCTCTGTAGCTCATCAGGGTTTCATTGATTTACTATCTAAAGTTGAATGTTTAAGTTATTTAAGTTATTGTTTACAAGCAAAAGATAGGTTCTTAGATCATGACCATTGTGACCCCATTTGGAGTCACGAAATCTACAATTTAGAATCCCCATTGGCCAAGGAGTCTGCACACAGCTTTTCAGCTCTCTAGACCTTTTGGAACTGGAGAAGAAGATGAAAATAGGTTTTTAAGAATGTGACCCCTGTGACCCCACTTTGGGTCACGGGGTCACATAATCTACAATTTAGAATCCCCATTTGCCAAGGAGACTGCACACAACTTTTCAGCTCTCTGGACCTTTTGGAACTGGAGAAGAAGATGAAAATAGGTTTTTAAGGATTTGACCCCGGTGATCCCATTTGGAGTCACGGAGTCACGAAATCTACAATTTAGAATCCCCATTGCCCAAGGAGTCTGCACACAACTTTTCAGCTCTCTAGACCTTTTGGAACTTGAGAAGAAGATGAAAATAAGTTTTTAAGGATGTGACCCCGGTGACCCCATTTGGGGTCACGGAGTCACGAAATCTACAATTTAGAATCCCCATTGGCCAAGGAGTCTGCACACAACTTTTCAGCTCTCTAGACCTTTTGGAACTGGAGAAGAAGATGAAAATAGGTTTTTAAGGATGTGACCCCGGTGACCCCATTTGGGGTCACGGGGTCACATAATCTACAATTAAGAAACCCCATTGGCCAAGGAGTCTGCACACAACTTTTCAGCTCTCTAGACCTTTTGAAACTGGAGAAGAAGATGAAAATAAGTTTTTAAGGATGTGACACCAGTGACCCCTTTTGGGGTCACGGGGTCACGAAATCTACAATTTAGAATCCCCATTGGCCAAGGAGTCTGCACACAATTTTTCAACTTTCTAGACCTTTTGGAACTGAAGAAGAAGATGAAAATAGGTTTTTAAGGATGTGACCCCTGTGACCCCATTTGGGGTCATAGGGTCACGAAATGTACAATTTAGAATCCCCATTGGCCAAGGAGTCTGCACATAAAATTTCAGCTCTGTGGATTCATTGGTTCTGGAGAAGAAGTCGAAAAAGCGAAAAGTTTACGTATGGACGGATGGAAGGATGGACGGATGGACGGACGGACGGACGGACGCCGGACACCATGCCATGCCATAAGCCCATCGGGCCTTTCAGGCCTGATGAGCTAAAAATAGGATTTTTTGCTATATGTACCCCAAGGAGGATCCCTTCTGAAAAAGAATTCATGATTTGACTGTGTTATAGTGTCCATGTTATATGCATGATGACCAATCGTATACAGACTGTCATATCACAGGGCGTAGCCTAAAATTCCGAAGCACACGTGGTAACACACTAGCTTGTATATAGATACATTTGTTTATTGTTGATGCAAAGTGTGTTACATTAACTAATCATAAAAACACACAATTTGGCCTGAATAGAAATTTGGCAAGTTGATTTGTTCTAACAAAAGTTTTATATTTTTTTCAATCAGTACAACAATGGTATAAGATAAACATTGGTTGAATAAGGCAACAAAGGGCAATCATGCTTATTGCTATGATATGATATATGAATAAATTGAAATGAAAATGAAAATGAAACTGATAGCTAAGTCACCATCCATTATCATCAGAAACTGGAATGTAGTAAGTCAATTATACACACCCACAATCTAAGAATGACATGTCATAAAAACTGCAAGTTTATGAATGTGATTAACCCTTAACTTGCGGGTCCCATATTGATCCGGGAGGCTCATAGAGAAAAATGTTTTACCCCTTGGAAAAGATGCGGACGTTAGACTTAGTGCATATACCGTGTCAGTAATAATTATATTTGGTCTCCAGGCGAAATGCCAGACGAAGTGTGTTCGTGGATTGCCACATGAAAACTTGTTCGCCATGATAATGAGACTTTGTCAATGTCTGGTCGAATTGTCCAGCAAAAATCACACCATATTGTGTGTGCATTGTTGACCCGTAACGCATCGATAATTAGCTTTACAAAAGGCCAATTTTGTCGGGCTTCGCTCCGAAGCCTAATCTCCCTGGGGGCTAATTATCACCCACGTGTTTGCATTGCCTCGGTTTTGTTACATGCTATCTGCCTCACATCTCGCAGGACGGGGAAAAAAATCGGTAACTTGCCTTACTCCCGCACTTCATATCATGTGAACGAATTGGTTGTTTTCAAAAATTTTACAGCAAAATAAAGGGGAAAGAATAGACTTCAATCCCATATAAAATTTGCATATGTCAAAAAAATAATAAAGACACAGCAAGCGCCGCGAAAAAGGTCATGTTTACAATTCATAAATTTTGAAACAATGGGCGATTTTCACAACTTCTTACTAAAATTATCAGTGCTAAACTAGTACTACTGAAGGCATTTTCATAATTTTTATATCACAATAAACCGAAAAGAATAATCTTTTATTCTATATAAAATGCGCATATTTATTCACAGAAATAAAGATACAATTTTACCTTTCTGAGAGGCATGTAAAACCAAACGACACACAAACTAATCAACATATTTTCATCGGTTATGTTTCGAGGTTAGCATTTATTGGAAAGGTCAAACAACATAACCATATTTGGGTTGACATGTGCTTATTTGTCAACTGGTTCAAGATTATGATTTCTTGGGAAAGTGTGATGAACAACCATTTGCAATGCTGCATACATGTTGCAAGTATTTACACTTTTATAGCTGGAAATAAAGACAAACTTTACATGGCTATAGAATTATAACCAAAGGTCGCATTCTAATAATTTTTATATCATTGTGAAGCCAGACATCTTGTCTTTAATTCCGTATATATGAATTTTTTTCATTTCGTATTTATGATATTATGAGGCCCGAATTAAAGACAATCTTTCGAAAGTAATAGAATACAAATGAAAAATCGTAGAAAATTCATTCAAAGGGGCAGGTATTTTAGGGAGAAACATTTTTTTTGGCTCTCTATTCAAAAGTGTTTTTCAACCTGAAAGACATTGCAAATAACTTCGTGAGAAATTCTGATGGTGTACGTACCGTTTGCATGTAAGTCACAAGTATCGTGTCTGACGTATCTAAATTGACAATGACAATAAACACAACAAGTAATTGTCACAAACGTGACCATGTCCCCCGCCGCAATTAAGAAATGAGCTAAAAGAATGGACACACAGCTTGTACCGAGTAGTGACATTTACATGTTTGATTCAATTATTGTTGTATCGGGCAAAAAATTTTAAATGGTCAAAGTCTTGTAGTGACCTTGCAAACGGGGTCGAGGTCACCCAAATGGACTGGTGTCTGCCTATTCCCCAAATGAAGACAGGTACCCAATTTGAAGACTCTAGGTACAGCAGTTCATGAGATATCGTGCTAACAACATTTGACAATCAGTCTTGTAGTGACCTTGAAAATAATTTCAAGGTCAACCAAATCGACTGGTATCTGGATATTCCCCAAATGAAGACTGATACTAAATTTAAAACCAATGGTTCTAGCTGTTCATGAGGAATCGCACAAACAACATTTTCAAGTCTCGCCGTGACCTTGAAAATGAGGTCAAGGTCACCGAAAACTTTTCAGGTCTGCGTATTCCCCAGATGAAGACTGGTACCAAGTTTGAAGATTCTAGGTTGAGCCGTTCATTAGATATCGCGCTAGCAAGAAGAGGGACGGACGTACAGACGGACGTAAGGACGGACATAGGGAGCTGAATACTATGTCCCCCGCTCTGCGCTTCGCGGCGGCGGGGGACAACTAGCTGTATATACTTTGTAAGAAGTGAAGATAGGATCTTTATTTTTGGAAAATTCTGATAGTGGAAGTGGATGTTTGAGTATAATAACACATACTGCGTAAACAAGTATTGCAACGTTTACCCAAAGTACCTTTTGAGGATGAGTAAGTTTAAGTACGAAGCTGTACTGTAGGCCTATACAATATTAAAACAAGGTGACATCGTGTCTGAACTAGAAATATGTGCATGTGATGCACTGTGATGTCCCCCATGGAAACCAGAAAAAATACAAAATTCAGAATAACCAAAATAGCAAAAGGCACCACTCCACCACTAGGGCCAACCACATACCAAGTTTCGTGAAAAAATATTGAAGGGTTTTTTAGATATGGCCCGGAAAAGAAAGCATTTCGGAATGACGGAATAACGGAATGACGGACAGAGGCCAAAACATTATGTCTCCCGAAAAAATTTTCGGGGGACATAATAACAATACAAGGGGTCATGGGGTCACGAAATCTACAATTTAGAATCCCCATTGGCCAAGGAGTCTGTACATAAAATTTCAGCTCTCTAGAGTCATTAGTTCTGGAGAAGAAGTCGAAAAAGGGAAAAGTTTACAGACGGATGAAAGGATTGACGAACGGACGGCCAGACGGACGGACGCCATGCCATGCCATGCGCCTGATGAGCTAAAAAGTGAGCATGGCTCAGATACCACCGCCATCTGCTATCTGTCCAGATTCAAATTTTTGCCAGTAGGACATTTCATCTTTAACCCGAAAAGACAAACCCGGAAGTAAAAAAACTTTTATGAATAAAGTATGAGAAAGTATTAATTACTATTTTTTGGTTCTTCATTCATTGCATACTATTAAACATAACACGAAAGCAATTAACGATAACTATTAATTTATCAATAACATGCATAAAATGGTTCATAATTTCAAATCAATGTTCACCAACTACGATTTACCGATAGTTTGAGCGAGTTTACACAAGCGAGTTTACAACTACAAGCGAATTTGCGTCAAGATAGACGAGAAAATTCCAATAATTTAATTGCACATAGTTCATCAAAAGTTCAAATCATGGACCAAATGATATGTACCTTCTAAATAATCATTTCAATAGCGATATAATTTACTTCACAACTCGGCAGAGCACGTGGTCCAACTATTTTCCATACAACTATTTCCTCTTCAAGATGAAGTTACTAATTTGAACTTATTCTAATAAGATTACTTTTATATTTTATTTGGAGACATATTTCGCAATTGTAAATGAATAATTATAAAATAAAAAGAACTAATGTAAACGCAAGAGAAATTGGAGTTTTTAAATTAGCATACCTCTTTATAACGTGTGTCATCATGTAAATACGATCGAGTGTTCGTATAGCGTCATACAAACGGTGTTTGACTACATAACGTCTCGTGAAATAATATTGCTAATTATTCGTTTTTGATAGGTTTATATTTATTTTTGAATTTGTATAATAGCTTTATCGTACATCGATATTGATCTATCATATTTGTTACAATATGTTACCTATGTTTTATGACTGAGATATTATTAAATTTATCGAGATTCGATCAACTATTCAAAGTAGCAAAATCTTAATCTGTAACAAATTCTTGAATCACCGGTACAGTGAAGCCACACATTCATGCAATGTTTATCTTTGACAAAATTGGTTTACAATGCAATGTTAATGAAATCTTTTTCGTAAATAATGTTGTGAAATGGGTCACATCTTTCAGTCACTAAATGACACTGAAAATATCAATCAAATATCAAATGGTAAGTGTTTTTTTCTGCAGACAATGATGTTTTTTCAGGCCTGATGAGCTAAAACGTTTACAGATAGATGGATGGCCGGATGCCATGCCATAAGCCCATTGGTATGAGCTAAAAAGTATTTAGATCACTGAATTGCCTACCTTGATTCAATCATTTGTGGCTTCTGAAGGATACGAGGATTGAAATGAATCCAGTCCAACAAAACTTTAATGGGCACCAAAGTGAAGAAATCCTTTGCTTTTTGCTCCTGTTTTGGAGTTGCTAGAAGGAGCATATCCAGGTATGCCACTGAAAAAAGATCCATTCACTCATCAGGCAAATATACTAAAATAAAACAAGCAAAAAATAGAACCATTGGCTCTGTAGCTCATCAGAAATTGCATGATTTAATATCTCAGGTTAATGACTTAATTAATTGTTTAATAACTGCTTAAATCAGAATAAGAGATTTAAATTATGTAACTGCTACAGAAGATATGTATACACAAGATTTCAGCATTCTAGTACCTTATGTTCATTTAAAGTAATCAAAATAGAACCATGGACTCTGGAGCTATGTTGCTTTATACTGATTGATGTTGTAGACTAAAAAAAATAGTTCAGATAAAGCACTATTCATAGCCATTAATTTTAATATTTAATAATTTAATAACAAAAACGTCCAAAACTTATCAGTGACAGTGCATCACATAACGACATCACATGGTTGTCTAAATAATAGCAATCCTGCAATGATCTAGATATAAAATAGAGCCATGGGCTCTGTAGCTCATCAGTAATTCACTTATGTATTATCTAAGGTTGAATATCTAACTTATCTAAAGTTATACATTGTTAAAGGGACCATGTTTTTCATTAAATTTTATTAAGACTTGATACTTACAAAAATATCAAAAGTCCTGATTTATGTCCAAATCAATATCTCATTCGACTTGCATATGTATCACCTAACATAAAAAAATAACATGTTTTCAATAAAACTGGAGCAACGGCTTAATATACGATGAGAAGCCGGATTCATGTGCCCTATTTACATGGATACCAGTTATATATATGTTCCTTTGAACAATACAAACAGATATCTGTCCCCTTGTCTGTAACATATAAGTTTTCAAAATTACGTTTGAACAAATGACGCGCACCAGCCGTGGAACATCGTCCAGTTTTCGATAATAATCATGACTAAATATCCTAATAATGAAACTATACTGAACAGATTGGCACTAAAAAGGTAATTTTCAACAAGAGTCATAACTTCTCGATAAAATAACACCATTGCTAAATTTTTACCTATGTTACTACAATAACATCTGGAGTGTCCCTTTAACAAGCCAAAAAATCTGTTTTTAAATTGTGAGCCCTGTGACCCTACCACCAAACCAAAACATATATTTCGGGTCGCAGGGTCACAAAATCATTTTAGAATCCCCATTGGCCAAGGAGTCTGCACACAACTTTTCAGCTCTCTAGAACTTTTGGAACTGGAGAAGAAGATGAAAATAGGTTTTTAAGGTTGTGACCCCTGTGACCCTATTTGGGGTCATGGGGTCACGAAATCGACAATTTCAAATCCTCATTCACCAAGGAGTCTGCACACAACTTTTTAGCTCTCTAAGCCTTTTGAAACTGGAGAAGAAGATGAAAATAGGTTATTAGGGTTGTGACCCCTGAGATCCCATTTGGGGTTACGGGGTCACGAAATCTACAATTTAGAATCCCCATTGGCACAGGGGTCTGCACACAACGTTTCAGCTCTCTAGAGTTACTGGTTCCTGAGAAGAAGTCGAACAAGAGAAAAGTTTACAAATGGACGGACGGATAGACGGATGGACAGACGCCGGACACCATGCCATGCCTTAAGCCCATCGGGCCTTTCAGGCCTGATGGGTAAAAATTAAAAAAACGTACTTTGGGCCACCCCTCTTGAGCCTCAAACCCTGGTGGTTGCTATGCAGCCAAGGACAGATAACTCTATTCTCACCACTTTTCAATCCGGTCATGGAGACTGAATGAAGGGGAGGTGGGCGGCCCTACCCCAAGGAGGATGCTCTTCAAAGAATCTGAAACCTATACAGGTTTGTTCGATTCTTTTTCAGAAGGGATCCTCCTTGGGGTACTTATTGCATAAGATAGACTCCCAAAGACAAAGTCAATGGCAGTGGCATTCAGTCTGCACAAGTAAGTACATGGAACAGAGAAGTAACTCACCAAAGTACCATGCGTATCCACCATGGGTAAGTGAACCATTGACCTGGGGATTAACCTGACGGACTAACATACATGGCATCACCCGATAATGGCAAAGGGGGTTTTTAGGGTCTGAAAAGGGGTTTTTTCCTTCCCAAAGAGGGTTTTTAGCACTTTGCTGTTTTTCGTTTCTAATCAATATAAATCATATATTTAACATACTTATCTTCTTTAATTGTTTATCATACACATAATTACAACTTTTGAATATATAAAATATTAATTCAATTAATTAATTCATTATGATACTATGTTTCAAATGATTAATAATATATGTTTATGGAAAATGGAAAACTTACTTCACCTGTCACACTATGGAAATATTGAAGATTTTAAATACATTGTTTGGAAAATAACTTCATGTTCTGATAAAAAAAAAACTGAGTTGGGGTACGTTTTTTAACAGGTTAAAATTTAGCAAAATTTTAAAAGAAAAATAAATGATTAAAAATATCCATTTGGTAATGACGTCATTTAGAAAATGGCATGTCTGTGACAGTTTATCAAACAGATACTTCCATCTAAAATAAATAAAGATCGTATTTAACTGTTCGTGAATCCATTAGAGGACACGTAAATTATCTACTTGCAATAAGAAAGTCCATTGTTGACGAACGGCGATCTTTCAACATTGCCAGTTTGCGCGAGTTAACAAACGAATTTGCTACGAGAAAGACAAGGAATTTCTGATATTTTTAATCATATATTATTTATTGAACCTTCAAAGTATATATTATTTCTAAATATGCATTTTGAAATTAGAAATTAAATCGTTTTTTATAACAAATATTTACGTAAACACAAACAGGAAGTTCGTTAGACACGTGGTCCAACTAGTTACCTTACACAACTTATTTCCTAGCAATATGTGTTATCAGATATTTAACTTATTTAAATTACATTGTTTTCATATTTTATTTAGAGGAATATTTAGTGATGTTAAATAAACATTTTACGAAATAAGTTGGCAATAAAATAAACCCGAAAAGAATTTGGAGTTTGTAATAAGCATATTCTTATTACTGTCTGTCGTCAAGAAAATACGATCACGTATCACGATTGCTCGCTGTCTCGAGCTAGGGTCACGCGCTGTTTGGAGCTAGCAAACGGTGTTTGCATATAGCGCCCTATGAGATAATGTTATAGATTTCAAAGCCAATTGTTCGTCTTTGGTTTTGCATTTTACAACTTGTATTTTAGCTATGCTATTGATTTATGTTGGTCTATCATATTATCAGTATTATTTGCTATGACTGATATAATTTAATGTGTCGAGATTAAACTATTTAATGGAGCAAAAATTAAACTGTAACTAATTCGTGAATCACCGGTAGACTGAAGCCATGCACATACACACGCTCGAACGATTGTATCTTTGACAAAATTTGTTTTAAATGCAATGTTGATGTTTTTGTAAATAATATTGAAAATGTATAGTACACTTTCTCAAGCGAATATTTTAGGAGATTATGTCAAAATCGGGTTTTTTCAATACCCGATCGGGGACGCGGGTGAAGCCTCCTGAAATCGGGTAAACCCGCCGGAATCGGGTAAGATGCCATGTATGGACTAAGGCCTAAACCCCCCCCCCCCCCCCTTTTTTTGGCAAAGAGAGAGCGGGAACAAAAAATCCCATACTGAAAGAATCTCCCCACAGGGGTCTTCAGCCAGGGAAGAAACTGTGGGAACGGGACTTGGGCCATTAGTATCAATGATATTAGTGGCGTTAGTAACAGTTAAAAACAAAATCGACCAACCCTCAGTGGCTCATTCAGCTAGGGGGTTGACGACTCTGCCCACTGGAGAGAACCATCTGACCAAACCGAGCGCGCTCACCCGAGAGCCTGTCGAGTTGGTAGCGAATGAACGTGCTAGGCTGGCTCCAGATAGCAGCGGAGCAGATCTCTTCAATGGGCAGGGCCGCTGCGTACGCTTGAGACGTCGCGACTGCCCTAACCAAATGAGCCTTGAGGTCACCTTGGGGCTCACAGCCCTTAAGAACATAGGCTAGGCAAATTGACGACACAATCCATCTGGAGATTGATTGTTCATCGGAGGCGGGTAAACACTGCTTGCCTCCGCCATAACAGCAATAAAAGGTGCTTATCCTTAACGGATAGAGGATGTTCTTTTATACGATTTCAGGATCCTGCGCACATCTAGGCCCGAGAACCCGATACCGCCGGCTGCTTCAGCGCCGGTAACTCAATGGGGGCTGTACCATGAAAGGAATGGGACACTTTAGGCCGGTAGGAGTCTGGCAGTCTGATACTGACCCTGTCCCTATGGAAGACAGTGAGGTCGGGATCGGCAGACATAGCATGAATGTCGCCTACCCGTCTGCCAGATGCCACCGCCACGAGGAAGGCTGTCTTCCAGGTTAGCAGCGAGAGACAAAGACGAAAGGTCCCTGAACCTAGGACCAGAGAACCAGTCAAGGACTATCGAAAGGTCCCACACGGGGCTGATCCGCCTCAACGGAGGACGGATCCTGTCCACACCTGCTAAGAAGCGCTGGACCAGCGGGTGGGCTCCCAACAGGGCGCCATCCACCGGAATGTGAAAGGCTGAGATAGCCGTGGAGTATCCCCTGACAGTTGATGCGGCCAAGCCGGCATCCAATCTGGACTGCAGGAACTCCAGGACCACCACTAGATCTGCAGAAAAGGGATCGAGGACGTCCCTATCTGCACACCAGCACGAATAACAGGTCCATCTATCTTCATATTGAAGGTTTGTCGAATCTCTCCTTGAAGCCAGTATTGTGTCTGCAACTCGTGCAGGAATACCGCTGCTTTGGAGGCGATTCCGGACAGAGGCAAGGCCACCCACTGGACCCTGGGACAGAAGTCCCGGTAGACACGGTAACAGAGCAGTTGGCATAACTAGAAACCTGAGTACCTGTGGAAACCAACTCTGCGCTGCCCACAAGGGTGCCAGAAGCACCAGCAGACGCGGAGGCTAGGTGGCTAGGTGGGCAAGGAACTTGGGAATCAGAGGAACTGGTGGGAAAGCCCACACAACTCTGTCGGTCCAATCCAGTTCGAACGTGTCCTGGGATAAGGTCCGTGGGTCAGGTATCCTGGAGCAGAACTGGGGTATCTGAAAGTTCGTCGCTGCAAAAGATCCACCTGGAACAAACTGTATAACTGGGAGATAGTCCCGAATATCTCTCGATCCAGATGCCACTTGTGGGGGGGGCAAGGATCCGGCGAGACAGAGCGTCTGCTCGGACATTGTCCACCCCTGGTAAGTACACTGGCAGGACTGTGGTGACAACCTGGTCCTACCAAAGGAAGAATTGCCATGTTTCCTCCAGGAGGGTCGGAGAGACCGTACCACCCTGTTCAGGATGTAAGTCATGGCGGTCCTGTTGTCCAATTGGAGCCGGACCACCTGACCCTCCACCTGATCCCTCAGGTGTTGCAAGACCAGCCTGGCCGCCCTGAGCTCTAACACAGCTGAGAGCTGAGACTCGACCTGTGACCACAGGCCCGAGACCGTGCGAGATCCCAGAATCCCGCCCCATCCCGTGAGGGAGGCGTCGGTCAGGGTCAGCACCGGAGTGTGCAGTATGGCCTGGGTGGACTCGTGATTCTGAAGCTGGGAAAGCGCTCCGATGAGCCAGTCGTCCAGGTAGGGGTGACAAAACCTGCCCTCAGACCTGGCCACCTTAGCTGCTACCAGCATGAGCTTGGTGAATACCCTCGGAGCTGTAGAGATTCCGCAGATACTTTCTGAAGTCTGGGTGCATCGGGATTCGGGACATGGAGGTAAGCGTCCTTGAGGTCGATGGAGGAGAGCCACTCCCCGACCTGCACTGACGAAATCACAGATCTAGAGTCTCCATCTTGAACGATGGGACCTCTATGAGCTTGTTCATGATCTTGAGGTTTGATATGGGTCTGAAACCTCCGCCCTTCTTGGTCACTAGGAAGTAGGTGGAAAAAGATCCGCTCTCTTCCTGGCCCTCGGGCACTTGCTCGATCGCAGCCTTGCTCAGGAATGCTTAGATTTCTGAGTGAAGAATGTCCCCCTTCTCCGGTGCGGAGGGCACTTTCGTGTGCCGCACCCGGTAAATGAAAGAGGACCGCGCTTCCACTGTGGCATGTGGCCTTCCCTGAGTGTGGACAGGACCCAGGTGTTCGACGTGGCCTTCGCCCAGACGTCGGTAAACCCTGACAATCGGCCGCCAACAGGGAGGTGTCTCAGTAAGCAAAAGGTGTCCGAATGAGCTGGAGGCAAGTTGGACTTCCGCTTGCGCTTGGCGTCTTTGTCCTGAACAGTGAGAACCATAGAGGTCTCCTTGCAGGTCGTAACGACGTCCGCGGTGTCTCTGAGTACCTGCTGAGCCCCCGGGAAGAGCGTAGAGCCAACCCGGAAAGGAAGGTTCAGCAGGGACTGCTGGGTTGAAGGCATCCATTTTGGATACCGACAGCCACAGCCGGCGCATACCCACAACTGCGCCCATCATCTGGTTTGAGGGGCTCCGTATGGAGTCGCGAGCCAGATGACCGCCCACTGCGGTCAGTTGACACAGAAGCTCCGAGGAGGAATTCCCCGGAACCTCAACCTTCGCGGCAAGCTGGTCCTGCAAAGAGGCCAGATATGCCTGGTGCACGGCAACATGTAATTGCTGAGCTGCTTTGCGGTACTGGTCCTTGAAGGACCGGTACGCCGACTTCAGCTCAGATGCCTGCCCCGTGAAGGGTGGCAGCCCCCAACCTTGCCTGCCAAAAGAGGCAGCGACCTTAGGTGCAGTGTACACGCAATCCCCAACCGATGGAACGTCAAAGAATCCTTCCTCTCCTAGCTGGTAACGCTTCGTAAGGTAGCCGATATTGGCGTTAGTACGCGCACCAACAAGGAGGTGATCGACAACCTCATCCATCAGGGAGGAGAGCACGCGGAGCCCCGCGGTAGTCTGATTCCTCGGGCTCAGGGACCGAGGCAGCAACGCCAGGGATGGCCTCCGAGAATGCGAAGAAAATGGCAGTCATCCTGGGTCGACTTTCCCGCCATGTGCGCGAAAGCAAGTTACAATATTAATGAAGTTAAAACTTGAAATACGAAGCCATTCGACCCTACTGAAAGAATGTAGAAGTTACCACACATACAGATTCTTTCTGGGACATTCTTCGTTAAGATCAAGAAAAGATCGGAGCAACTTCGAATACGTCTTCACCTGAGAAATGACAGATTGAAAAGTGGTGAGAATAGAGTTATCTGCCCTTGGCTGCATAGCAACCACCAGATACCAAAGTACGTTTTTTTAGTTTGTAATCATTTTTTATGTGGAAAAAATAGTTACAACCTGTCATATACATAAAGCCAGAGATTTTATGCAATAAGTACCCCAAGGAGGATCCCTTCTGAAAAAGAATTCACATTCCTATATCAAGCGCTTTCGGAGAAGAAATCAATTAAAGGTTTCACTTTAAACGTCTCTGGCGGCCATATTTGTGGGCGTTGGAATCCATGATGTACAAACTTTGACCCCCTAGTTCCCAGGTACAAACCCACCAAATTACAGCTTTGGGGGTGTAGCGGTTCTGGAGGAGAAAGCGAAAATGTGAAAAGTTTATGGACGACGCCCGACGAACGTCGGACGGATGCCGGACAGCGGCCCATGCCATAAGCCCATCTGGTTTTTCAGGCCTGATGAACTAAAAATAGGAAAGTCTATTGGAATGACTAACCTGTGTGCATGTAAATTTGAATGAATATGGAATGTACAGTTATACCTGTTTTGGTCATGTTTCCATGGAAACCGCAAAAAAAATAATTCAGAAATCGGTGTCACACTCAAAAGGCACATCTAGGCACCATGGTTGTCATGTGTATGAAGTTTGGTGTAGCTAGCTTGTTTAGTCTGGGACATATGCTCCACACAAAATCACCTCCTCACAGAGTCACTGTTTTGGTCATGTTTCCATGGAAACCGCAATTATTTTTTTTCAGAAATCGATCTAACCCCCAAAAAGACACAACTAGAGATCATGGCCAACATGTGTAGCAAGTTTGGTGAAGCTGTATAGTTTGAGAAATATGCTCTGCACAAAGTTTTGTGATGGACGGACAGACGGACGGACAGACAGACAGACAAGACAGCTAGCAAGACAGCCATACAGCCAGACAGACAGACAGACAGACAGACAGACAGACAGAATGAATGCTAAATAGCCCCGCTTTTTTTTTTGCAAGTGAGTTTACAATCTTTATTTGCTTGACTTTTTCTGTGTTCCTGCTCCTTTTTGGTCTTATCTATGATATGTCAACAGAAATAATGAAACATACGAGAATCGATCATCTACTTTTTGGAAAATTTACGAGTACACTCACAGCACACTGAAGAAGGCACACACACCGTCATGGTGGCACAAAGGTTGTCATGGTCACTGCATGAAGTCAGAGTGGTTGTGATAATGAACGGCTCTGATTGCACACAGAACGCAGAAGGATGGCACAAGGGAGGCACAAGCATCGCTCCACGTTAGCAAATTTCTTACATTGCGATCATTGAGCGTCCTTTGCAATCTTAGAACGTCCATTGTACAACCCTTCTGCCTCCTAGGAGCAACCGTTGAGCAATGGCAATCAATGACGACCCCTCTGCGGAAGTTTCGAGCATGTTCAAAATTTGTTGGCATCCTCAGTGTCCTTGGCTTTGTCTCAACAGCGATCTGTTAGGTATTTTTGTCTCACAGAGGACGCACAATGGTCTTTATGTCTGTGTAAAGGGGCCTTTCCTGGATGTGCCACTAGATCATTAATAAAGTGTAAACTCATATGAATTAAACCATGATGCGAGTCTCTGAATTTGTGTCGTTGCATCTATGTGGAGCAACATGCTAGATTGATATATGTAATCTGTCATTGAATATTGTAAGCAATATTAAGGTAAGTTTACTTACTAGCAAAATTGTGAATGAGAGCAAGAGCCTTCTCTTCTTCCTGACTCAAGTTGCTATCTTCCCCATTGTCCACACGCAAATTCTTTTGGGCATAGCTCAAGGAGAACACAGTGATTGCCGTCATCTCAAGCAAAGCAGATGAGGAGAAACTCTGTGATGTCAGGTGTGCCGGAAGGCTCGATAAGAGCTCGTCGCAAAGACGTAATGCTTCATCAAGACCTGCAAGATGAACAAATGAAGTATTTGTGGTAAAAGTGAAGGAGAACTACATTGTAAATACGTAGCAAACAACATTCCTCTTTTATATCAAGTTAATGTTTCGGAGTAAAATAAATTTGCCATAAGCAGAGTCTTCTCTTTATCCACCACCAAGTGGAAAAAGACTGAAAAATTTATAAAATTTAAGCCACTGGCTCTGCAGCTCAACAGGCTTTACTTGTCAGAGGATTAACAAAAGTTTAATATAAAATCCAGCTTGGCCAACTTCAAGGTGCCTGTACACAATATTTTAGTTCTGATGAGATGATTATATAGCAATAGCCTGTGAGGCCCTTATTTGGGGTCCCATGTCACCAAATCTATAATGAATAATCCCCATTGGCTAACTAGTTATAAGTTTTTTAAGCCTTTTCGTTTTGGAGAAATTGATTTTCAGTTCATCAGACTTTAAACAATAAACTAAATGAGTAAATTCTCCAAAAGCATTTATCATAGACATAAACAATTTCAAGTACTTTACGTAATGAACAAGAAGATGACAATTGGTCTTTAGGTCAAAGCCAAGTCTACAACATAGAATCCCCATTGGCTAAGGAGTCTGTCAAAAACATTTCAGCTTTTTGCCCTAGAGAAGAAGATGAAAATAGGTTTTTAGGTCATGACCCCTGTGACCTAAATCTACTATATAGAATCTCCATTGGCCAAGGGGTATGTACATGAAATTTCAGCTCTCAAGAGTCACTGGTTCTGGAGAAAAAGTAATTGGAGAATTGGAGAAACAGCCATTGGCTCTGAAGCTCATCAGGATTTGTTATTCATTATCTCTAAGGAAAAGATTAAGTTATCAATATTTAATAAAATGTTTTTTTATCAGAGTCTGAGAGTAAGACTAAACCAGTCTCACACACAGACCATAACAAAGCACAAAAGATTGAAGTAACCTGACAGCTCTGTGTATTTGCATCTCTCTACCAGGGAGTGGTCACTTCTCAGTTCAACACAATGCCATTACATAACATTCAGACCCTTAACCCTTAACTTGCGTGTCCCGGAATGGTCCGGGAGGGCTATAAGCAATTCGCAGGTGTCTCATTCCGGTTCCTGGGAGTCGCTCCATGAGAATCGCTGTATTAATGCTCCACAGTTCGCCACGAGAACGAAACTTTGATCAATGTCTGGTCGAAATGTCCAGCAAAAATCACACCAATTTGCGTGTGCCTTGTTGACCCGTAACGCATCAATAATTAGCTTTACAAAGGGCCAATTTTGTCCGGTTTCGCTCCGACGCCTAATCTCCCTGGGGGCTTATTATCACCTAAGTGTCTGCATTGCCCCGGGGTGAGATAAGCCTGTACATGCTTATCTGTCTTGTGTCCCGCCACAGGGGCAGATAGTCTCTAATTACGGGAACATATTGCGATAATTATAAGCTACCTTTCTCTCGCACTTCGTATCATATGAACCAATTGGTTGTTTTCAATTTTTTTTACCAAAATAAAGAGGAAAGAATGGCCTTTATTCCCATATATAAAAATCGCAATTGCGGTAACAAAACTGTAAATACAGCAATCGCCGAGAGATAGGTGATTTTCGCACTTTTTATCTTTGAAACATGTGGCGCATTTACCACAACATCCCGCGACGCTCTATTTCTAATAAACTACTTGGGATATTTTCATAATTCTTTTATCACTATATAGATAAAAGAATTGTCTTCAATTCCATATAAAATATGTGTATTTTCGGCAATAACATTTGATGCGCCAAGTGCCGCACAGAAGTTGATATTTGGCTTTGAAAAAGTGGCGCTCTTAGCATATATCATCATCACGGGCTTTATATTATTTTAACCGCAAGTCCGATTTTTATCATTTTTCTATTCAATTCCATGTATAATGCGCATGCTTTTGCGAAGAACTCTGCATGCGCAAAGCGCCGCGACAAAAGGTATAACTTTCACACTTCATATATTTTGAACCGCAAGTCCGATTTTTAACATCATTGTAAAGAGGAAAACATTGTCTTTAATTCCATATATAATGCGCATATTTTCGCAACATTGATGTACACAAAAGTGAAGAAGTATGATAAAATATAACTAAAATACTGTTCTTTTGATACGCAAATATAGAGGTTTATAAACGATGAACAACTGTCATGACGGAATTTTGTTTCCAGTTTTGAAAAAGAAATATAACATAAAAACAAAAATATATTTGAGTACAGGACTCACCTCTCGGGGGAAAAGCCTTTTCGTGGGAATATTTTCTCAGGAAAATATTTTATTTTTCGGAGTTTCTAAAAATGCGTGAAAAATTTTGTTAGTGATGCCATTTGCGAAAGATTTGCATTTCTAAAATTCAAATGCACCGGCGCATCCTTCCAAACCATTGGAATTGAATTTATTATTTTATTTTTTACATTATTGAAAAAAAGACGTTTCATTCAATAAGATTTGAACAATTATTTATAATTGAAGCGTACTGAACTGAGCAGATGGAGAATTTGATTCCTCACCACTTTTATTACCAAAGTTTTTTTATATTGCAATTACTTTTTTAGGTATTAGTTTTTTCGTGAGCAGGTGAATTTCTGAAGGGACTCGCAATGACATAATGGGAAAAAATTCTCATAAAAATGGGCGTTGTTCGTCATCTTCGGACTCCCCCCCCGCTTTTGGTCGCCTCCCCCAAACCTTTTTGTACAAATCAAAAAAAAATAATTCTACTTTGAAAATAAGGTTCGTGTCATTCCGACGTACCAAGGTTTCTGCTATATATGTCGAGAGGGCATGGGAACCATTCCAAATAGAATCCGGTCTTCGTTCCACAGGATTCTTCCTTGGAACCTCTCGTTCTCAAAAGAGAACATGGGAAACCTGTCCCGCTATTGAATCCGGGGACTGCCTCGGAAGACGGGTACGGGAATTCCCGGAGAGCATGGGAGTATGTTCCCATGGGTCCGGGCTCCGCCTCGAGAGACTGCTCGGTGGATGCTCTGCTTCTCGAAAAGAGAAATCATTCGGCAACTGACAACCCGAGCTTCCCTGACGTAGTAGTATATTTTCCGCCCCTTGTGGCCCGTGCTACACGTCACCAAGGAAATCAGAAAATGGTCCGTTTGACATATCGGCGCGATGTCAGAAGCCGTCGGCGCTTGCGGCACAGTCGTCCTAGTCGTTCAGATGTTTCTGAAACTGGCAAATGAACGTCCATGAAGTTCACATTCATTATCTCTGTATGTTTATTGTGTCTAATCACATGTTATATCTTGCATACATCTAACCCATTTTCAATCATTTGCAGCTTGAAGGATGCTGAGTGGACGCAGGGCCATGCTACAACGGCCTAGGGTTATGCGTACTAGGACACGCAGCTTTGAAGCCGTTTCAAGCGACGACGACTACATCAACGAGATCCATGCTGATGAAGCCTCTGATATGGAGTCAACTGATGACAGTGATGGCAGCAGTGATTTAGACAGTGATGATGCATATGATCGGGACACTGTCATAGATACTGAACATGGTGACGGGAGTGACAATGGGACAGTCACAGATGGTCTGAGTGATATAGAGACAGAGATTGCCAGAAACATTCTAGCCGCCGGTAATTCCACCGAAGAAGACTTTAGTGGTTTTGAGGAGGAGTTTGCTGACATACCACAATATAATCAAGATAATACACAGTCGTTTGATGAGTGAGTGAATGGTCCGTGGCCACGTGAAAATTTGCCTTTCACTGGTCAAACTGGGTTGCGCCGGTTCATACAACGTCCTTTTTCGATTTGTTTTTACATGAAGATGACTATCACGATATGGCAAGGGAAACCAATAGATATTTCAAACAAGCAACTGAAGACAAAAATTCCAAGACCCCGTTCAAGAATGCAACAGTGGCAAGACACAAATGCAGAAGAGATGAAGGTTTTTGAAGCCATGACAATAGCCATGGCATTAGTTGTGCAGAGAAACTTTGCTGAGTACTGGTCGTATAACCTACCTACATTTGTCTGACAACAAGAAGATGCCGGGCCGCAACACCCCGAACTTTTCACCATTAAATAAACTGGGACACTTGTATAACCGGATAGTTCACCGTTTTTCAAGAGTGTATAAACCGCATAAAAACATTTCAGTCGACGAGGGCATGGTGCCCTGGAAAGGCAACTTATCTTTCAAAGTTTATCTTCCCGACAAGCCTAAGAAGTATGGGATAAAGGCTTTCATGTTGTGTGACTCGCACAACGGATAAGTTTGCAAGTTCAAACTTTACACTGGAAAAACGAATGAACCGGTTTCTGAAGGGGGCAAAACTTATGATGTAGTCATGGACTTAGTGAACGACTACGTTGGACAGGGGCATCACATCTTTATGGACAACTATTATTCGTCCACAAATCTGTACATAAACTTGTGGGAGC
This sequence comes from Gibbula magus, assembly GCA_936450465.1. Taxonomy (NCBI): domain Eukaryota; kingdom Metazoa; phylum Mollusca; class Gastropoda; order Trochida; family Trochidae; genus Gibbula; species Gibbula magus. The sequence goes on along the minus strand of OW388301.1, from coordinate 9,786,694 downwards.
GGGGAATCGGTGCCACAGGGACAGTGAAAGCCAATCGAAAGGGCCTTCCTGATTCTGTCAAGAAGCCTAAAAAGAAAGCTAAGCAAGGGGACATGACAGTTTCTCACAACCGTGACCTACTCGTTCTTCGCTAGGAAGATAGAAAATCAGTCCTTCTCATGTCTACTGTTGAAGATACACAACTTGAACAAACAGGGAAGAAGAACCGGGCAACGGGGGAACCAGTTCTCAAGCCGCGCATTGTAACAGCGTACAACAAGTACATGGGAGGTGTTGATCGGGCCGACCAGATGTTGTCGTACACGCCGTTCCGAGTGAAGACCCTGAAGTGGTGGAAACGGGTTTGGTTTCACGTTCTCAACGTTGCCTTGTTGAACTCTTATATCATTTATAAAGAATATAGCCAAGATAAATCTCTAAAAACAAGTCGGGAATACAGGAAGGCTTTGGTGCAACATATAGTAACATTTGCGGACACGGAACAAGTTTCAATGCTGTGTAGACGTCCTCGGGGTCAACCGAGCACGAGAGTGTCACTCATCTTCATGGACGTAACTCTGCGACGAAGATTCAGCCCGTCGGAAAGAAGAAAAACATCACAAGGATGTGTGTGGTATGCTCTAAGGCAAAACGAATGGTCCTGGCAAAACAGTTAGAAGAAGGCATTGCGCCAGCAAGGAAGAGAAAACGAGTAGGCAGAGAGTCTTCTTATGAATGTACAGATTGTAATGTTGCTCTGTGCGCGGCACCATGCTTCAAACTGTACCACACCGCCACTGACTACACCAGGGCTTACATCACTGCCACGGAAAAAGAAAGAAATGAAGAAGGGAATGAAGAAGAGGAAAATTGAAAGTAAAGAGAGCCGAAGTGTGGACGAGTATATAATCATTATATACAGACTTTGCTTCCCTGAAGCTGTTCTGCGCACTGCCGCAGGTAAATATGTGTTTATATTTGTACATAAATGCAATGTAATTTTATTGTAATATATGTCATTGCAAATAAAATATTTTTTATTTTGTCAAAGAGACAGAGAAAGTGAATGCGAGCTTTCATTGGAAGTTCAGCCAGAACCGCATCATAAATACCAAGGGTACCGAGGGTACCTTCCTTTGGCACGCTATAGCTTCCGAACGAAGTTTTTATATTATCGTAAAGAGCAAAAAAATTTCTTCAATTCCATGTATCATATGTAAATGCGCAGCAAAAAATAAACATGCGGCAAGTGATGCGCCAGATGCGCCAGAAATAAAGACAAAGACAAACACCGCGCAACATGTATTGCGTTCGCCGCGGTGATAAGAGTATGCTGTGCTCATAAGTACCCATTAGTTCAAAGCGCGCTCGGCTCCTGGCACCCTCGAGGAGGTCTAGAGGAGGTAACGGTACTGTAATTAGCCCAGTCCCGGGGACCAAGCGGTGCCAGTAACTTAGTGTGCGTCGGGACACATTCACGTGGTACTGTCGGGGTAGCGTCACTCTCCTTTCGTTGGTTATATTTTCTGAACCATAGGTCGTATTCTAATAATTTTTATGTCATTGTAAAGAGGAATATATTGTCTACAAGTACATATTAAATTCGCAATATGCGCGCTCAGGAGTTTTGATTTCATAAAGCTGAAAATAAAGACAAACTTTAGATGACAATAGAATTATAACCAAAGGTCGCATTCTAATAATTTTTATATCATTGTTAAGACAAACATCTGGTCTTCAAATCCATATATAAATTTATGATGTTATAAGGCCCGAATTAAAGACAATATTTACAAAGTCATAGAAAAGTAAAGAAAAATCGTAAAAAATTCATTCAAGTCGCGGGTATGAAGTAAACATTTGTGTACGGGTGCCGCGACTTGAATTTGTATTGAACGCCCGTATATTGACAGTATTCGCCATGTAGATGCGGTATATTTCGTAAAAACGGTACCGGAATCGCCGCCTAGAAATTCCGCCAGCAGAGCTCGATAGTGCCTAAGCTCAAACTACTGCTGTGAGCTGGAGGGCCTGTAAATTCCGCCACAGGGGCTAAAAATGGTAAAATATATATACGCAACTAAAGGGTTAAGCACAAATTTCTGTGTTTTTTTTTAGTTAGTCTTTACTAACACGTGGTGAGCAAATTCTTCGATTTCAACCGCTACATTAAGTACATTTGTAACATTACCCTCTGCATTTCCCGCTTCGCAAACAGACACGTCTTCATTACCAGGTACAGAAATGTCACAACACACCTCGTCGTCACTACAGGTTTGGTGAAAATGTCTGTTATATTGAGCCGTTTCATTCGACAATCTCGCATTACCTCGTAGTTTACCGATTCCATGCGAGATGATTAATTGCATGCGAGTAAACTAACGACCAATCAAAAGTTCAGGCTATGATTGCGTCACATACATTAATGAATGAAAGCCTCGTTGTGATTTTACAAGTCAATGAAGTATAGTATTATTTACAAATATGGAACAACTGTCAGTTCATGCTGAAGACGCAACATTTTACTGACATGGACATTTTTATTCACGATCAATACTTTTGATTGAAATTATAACATTTTTATTGAAATTCATATGTCACTTTGAATCTTGGTTTATTAAAAAATGAATGCAGAATATATAATGAAAACAGGTGACAGATTATTGTGTCTGAACTGTCTGAACTGTCTGAACGAGTGGCTAATTATTTATGCGAACTCTCATTGGTGGATAAAAGCTAGGGTGTGTCATCGATTCGAAATCTCATTGGCTGATATATTTGGTGATTCGATAGACATACGATAGGCCTACTTTTTTTTATCACTTTATTTCTTTTTCTTGGGTACAGCATATTCAGTGTCATCACAAGAAAATAATACAATAAGTTAACATAATCACATGTATATATACTATATACAAGTAAGTTCATCTATACAAAGAGTTTATGACAAGACGACCAGAAAGAAACAAAAGAATCGTATCTGCAGTGTGAGTAAGCGTTTGATTTATGCAATTGATAATTATATTTTAATTTCGGCTTCAGACCAGCAAGGGAAGGTAATAGATTTGCAAGTTTTCGGGAGTAAATGTATTCCTTTGTAAGCATGAAAATGAAATTCAATACATTGTTTCTTCTTTCTTTATATCCAAAAATAAAGGTTTCTAGGTTTTGTGTTAAACAGGTATCTGTCTCACTTTCGATCCATTCAAGTAGGTCTTGCCATAATCTTTTAACAATTCTGCAATCATATAATAAGTGACGAATTGATTCTATTTCAACATTACAGAAAGTACAAAGTGGAGAGTCTATTATTTTATATCTATATAAGTCTTTATTAGTCGTGAGTATTCTATGAAGTACTCTATATTAAAACCATCTATGTCTGATACTATAGGCTGCTTGGAAAGGTATGGAATTGTAAATTTTCCATACTTGTGGTGTGATTTCTATATTTAATTCTTTTTCCCATTTTATTTGGTAATGCAGTTTTTGGGTTGAATTATCATCGACAAGTTGAGTGTAAAAAATGCTACATCCTTTTTTTGTTTTATAAAGAATTTCTACGTGGGGCGGAATGAATGGCAATTCTTTCTGTTTAAGGATAATGATAGAACTTCGTTTGAAATACGATTTTATTGAGGATATCAACCCTGCATATTCGAGAAAGTTTGTTTCAACTTCATATTTTTCTATGAATTCTTTGTATTGTAGAAGTGTATTATCTTCTTTAACAAAGTCATTTATCAATTTAATATTGGATTGGAGATAGTGGCCATATACTATAGGTTTATTTCCTATTGTTATATTATCATTTGCCAAAATATATTGGCGACTAAGTTGGTCATTGTCATATGTCTGTTTTTCTTGTAAATCAGACCAAGCGTAAAAAACATCTTTCCAAAATGGGCTATTGAGTTCAGGGATATATTGTGTTCTAAGATAGGCTGATCCCATTTCAATAGGGGTAAGTATATTTTTTCGATGTGTTGTATGCAACACGTATTTTAAATTTGAGTCTTGTACATAAAGCCTTCTGATCCATGATATCTTTTGTGATTTAATTGTTTCAAGTATAGCTGACATTTTTAAACCACCGTCTTGATACGTTTTAGTAATTAGACATCGTTTTATTTTGTCAGGTTTACCTTTCCAAATAAACGAAAAACATTTTCTTTGCAGATTTGTTATTGTTTCTAATTTTGGGTTTGCAAGTGAGGTGAATAGGTGGTTAAGTTTTGGTAGTATTAAACTTTTAAGAACAGTTATTCTTCCCAAAGGCGTAAGGTCTCTCAAAGACCATAAATTCATTTCTTTTTCAATTGACTTAAGCTTATCTTTGTAGTTCCGTTCTATCATTTCTGCTTTGTTGTGTTGAAATAGAATACCTAGCAATACGAAAGGTTTTTGAGTCCAGTCAAGGTTGTAATCTCTGCAAAATTGTAAACTTGAATATTGTTTTGATCCTATCCATATAATTTTAGTTTTGTCAATGTTTATTTTGAGTCCAGAGATGCGTACGTTTCGAGTACCTTTAATGTTTCTCTGAAGGAATTTTCGGAACCATCTAGAATTATAGTAGTGTCATCGGCAAACTGTGTAAGCAAGTATTCAGTATCTACCATCGTTATTCCTTTAATCTTCTTATTTTGTCTTAACATTTCGGCTACTATAAGGAATATATAGGGCGAAAGAGGGTCACCTTGTCTACAACCTCGTGTGATTCGAAAGAATTCTGACGAGAATCCATTTACAAGAACACTAGAATTAATGTTATTGTCAAATGTTTTTAACCATTGTTTAATAGATGGTCCGAAATTGAAAAAGTCAAAACACTTCTCTATGAAAGACCATTCCACAGAATCAAAAGCTTTCTCAAAGTCTATCAGTATCAAAAGTCCAGGCATATTCGTAAATTCTGTATAATCCATAATATCATCTACTAGTCTCGTACATTCTCCAATATATCTACCTCTCATAAATCCCTTTTGATCTTCACTTATTATCTTGGGTAGTATATCCTTAATGCGTGCTGATATAGCGGCTGAAGCTAGTTTATATGATATGTTTAATAATGAAATTGGTCTAAAGTTTTTCAACTGCTGCTTTGATTTATCCTTTTTCGGGATGCATGTAATAAGGTCCTGTTTTTGGCTTATTGAAAGTTCACCATTCCTATATGCTGCATTCAGAGAGTTAATTAGATATTTGTTAACAACGTTCCAAAAGAATTTGTAGAATTCAGCTGTGAAACCAGAAGGGCCGGGGCTTTTATCATTTTTCATATTTTTCAAAGCTGTTAGAATTTCATTATATTGCAATTCTCCTTCAAGCGTAAGAGCCTCGTTGTCAGACAACTTTGGTATTTTATTATCTTTAAAAATGGTTTCGAGGTCAACGTCATTTACATTTTTACTTTCATATAGCGTTTGAAAGTAAGTTTTTGTATAACTAATGATTTCGTTTGTTTGTTGTATTTGTCCTTTATCGGTCTCTAAACTTGTTATTGATTTGTTTGTGAAATTTTTCTTTTCTAGATTTAAAAATAATTTTGTCTGCTTTTCACCTTTTTCATGCCATTTTGCCTTGGACCTAAGCATTATTCCATCTGTCTTATACCTATTTAGTTCAGTTTGTTGTTCTTTTAGAATGTTTATTTCTTGTAATAATTTTGATTTTGTTTCTTCATTCTCAGAACTGTCTAGCCTTTCTTCCAAATTTTCAAGTCTTTCGTTATTTTCATCTTCTAATTTTATTCTTTCTTTCTTTTTTTGAGCTGAATATTTTATCGTGTGGCCTCGAATATTGCACAGTAGTGTTTCAAAAAGAAGTTGTTCACTTATCTTTAACACTTTATCTCCATCCTGATCTCGACAATGATATTGCTCAACAGTCTCTTTAACAATATCTTTAATTTTGTGCACATATTCTGGATCGTGTAGCAGACTGTTGTTGAATTTCCAGAAACCCTTTCCTTTTTCAAGAGTTGTAAACTCAATTTGTAAAGAAATTATGGAATGATCAGATCTATAACTAGGTTCTATTTTGGAAGTAACAATCGACTTTTCTAGGTTTCTGCTTACAAGAAAGAAATCTAAACGTGCTTGCTTCAATGGTTTTGGTTTTCTCCACGTGTATCGTTTAGTATCTAGATTAGATTCGCGCGATGGGTCGTATAGGTCCAGTTCATCTATCATATCAAGTACAGCTTCCTTTGATTTTGGGTTATTTATATGTAAGTAGTTAAATGTATCTTTTGACTGATCTTGAACTAAATTAAAGTCTCCGCATATGATATTTGTTTCCGTTTCTAGACTTAGTATTTTAGTTTTGATTTCTTGATAAAATTCAGGTGTATCTACATTTGGGCCATAAACATTTGTAATACTTAACATTTCTTTATCTGTTTTTATCTTAAGTATTAAAAAGTTTCCATTCTCGTTATCATTTATTTCTTTGAGAATTTCAAATTCAAAGTTATCTCTAAATAGGATGGCTACACCTCTAGATTGACTTGTATAAGAACTAAAACGGACTTCTGAAGAGTCCAATTCCAATTTTATCTTCTGTTCAATATTCTTTGTAAAGTGTGTATCCTGGATACAGTATATGTTACCTTTTCTCTTTTTCATATTTTCAAAAACATCAATTCTCTTTTTTTCATTATTTAACCCTTGACAATTTGCAGAGTATATATGAAGTTTATGTGTCATGTCAATTTAAACAAGCAGACAGAGTCGGCCATATCCCCCGCCTTTGGGAACATTTATTGAAGAATAGTTGTTGAATAACAGTGACTATGAACCTTCTCCTTATAGCCTGATGTAGCAGGATGGATGATGATTTGTTGGCTCAGCAGGGCAGGGATGCCACTCCCTGTAAGGTTTGTAACATATCAAAACAATCTTAGCCTACCCAATATAAGGTTCATGGCAACTGATGGTTATCGTTTGCTGATGATCAGGATGAAAATAGTTAGAAGATAGTTTTTTTAGGTTGTGTCAAAGCCAAGGAGTATGCACACATAATTTAATCTCCTTAGACCAAGTGGTTCTGGAGAAGAAGACAAAATGCAAAAAGTTTACAGACGGACAGACGGATGAATGGACGGACGGACGCCAGACACCGTGCCATGCCATTAGCCAGATGAGCTAAAAATACATCCAAGGCAGTTTTTGAGTTAATTATTTAGTTATGTATCCATGGAAATGGTAAAAATTAAACAAATTAAAATTTTTGAAGAAGATGAAAACCCCAAAAGGCACATCTACACATGATTATTGTTCCACACACAAAATGTCGTTGAGCTATGTCTTATAGTTTTCGAATTCTGCTCCTGAAACGAAATTCTTAGTTACATTTCCATGGAAACGGTCCAAAAAAATAACTTGAAGAAGTTGAAAATCCCAAAAGGCACATCCACACATGATGATTGTTCCACACACCAAGTTTCGTTGAGATATGTCTTATAGTTTTCGATTTCTGCTCCGGAAACGAAATTCTAAGTTACATTTCCATAGAAACGACAAAAAAAATAACTCGAAGAAGTTGAAAACCCCAAAAGGCACGTGTACACTTGAAGATTGTTCCACACACCAAGTTTCGTTTAGATATGTCTTATCGTTTTCGAGTTCTGCTCCGGAAACAAAATTCTAAGTTACCTTTTCATGGAAACGGTCCAAAAAAATAACTCGAAGAAGTTGAAAACCCCACAAGGCACATCTACACATGATGATTGTTCCACACACCAAGTTTCGTTGATATATGTCTTATAGTTTTCGAGTTCTGCTCCGGAAACGAAATTCGAAGTTCCGTTTCCATGGAAACGGTAAAAAAAAATAACTCGAAGAAGTTGAAAACCCCAAAAGGCACATCTACACATGATGATTGTTCCACACACCGAGTTTCGTTGAGATATGTCTTATAGTTTTGAAGTTTGAGGCCGGAATGGAAAAGCCTGGACGCACAGACGGACAGACGGACGGAGCTCATTTCTATATCCCCCGCCAACTTCGTTGTGGCGGGGGATAATAAAGGGTTAGTCATATAGCCTAACTTTGATGATATTTGATCAACTCTAAGCTGACCCAGTTTTTGTGTGTCACAGAACATAAGGAATGAAGGTGAATATAAAGTGATAATCAACATAAATATAAACAGGTAAAACGGGGACACATTGACTTCCGTCATTTGTTCCAATAACCAATGCCTACCCGCAGGGCAGTCAAACATGAATGAAATAACGAACTTTTACATAAGAAATTACAATGTTTCGTGTAACGTTGTCATCCTGAATGTGATGTCATGTATCTCTTTCAAGATAGTCTGACGCTCTAGATTTTTGTAGGCTTCTTTTGCGGCTGTTAGTTCTGTGCGAAGTTTTGCCGTTTCGTCACGCTGTACAGCGACATCGTGCTCGACACCGTCAACTTTAGTTTTTAACTTGCTAACTTCTTTCTTGATACCGTCGATAGAGTTTATTAATTCACCTTTCATCTCTAAGATGACTTCGCGCAGTCTTTTCTCGGCAGCTTTAACTATTTCTTCCATACTTGCCGCGTTCGCCCGTGTTGCCATTTTTCAACTTCTAGCGTCTGCTGTAATTTTATGTTTATAAATTCAAAATAATCTTCTGTAAATGTTCTTTATAGTATTTTCTATTCTTCGTTAATACATGTAAGGGTTTTCATACAATCATTTTGCTGGACGGCTTACGATTATCCTGCGAGCGGCGGAGCGCGTCTTCAGCGTGACCTGCCTCTTTCCATGCGCAACCGGAAGATAGGCCTACTTACTTCCTGGTTCGAATCGAAGTATTTAGACACTTCAAAATGATACTAAAAGAGGACGAACTCAGACAATGTAACAAATATTTTATATCTCACAACTATCTTCAAATCGTTTGACCAGCAGTGGTTGATAGTTTTGCGCCAATGCAAATGCAATGCAATGTTGAGTTGTTTCCAAAACAAGTGCGTGACGAGCCCGCGAAACACGGGGAACCAGCTTCTCGCAGGCCAAAAGGGCGCTACCAAAAGAAGTCGTAGCGATTTCGTTGCCTTAACTTTGCTGCCACCTTTGGAGGCAGTATGGGAGGAGAAAAAACGCGTAAGCGTCCCAACCTTCCCAACTTAGAGATAGAACGTCCACTGCCCATGCTGCTGGATCAGGCAGGAGAGACACATATCCTGGCAGACGTGCGTTATATTTCGTTGTATTTTTGGTCGACCGGAGGACGAAGCAGACTAGCGCACAAAAAGTCGAATGCTTCCGGGTGAAACGGGGAAACGGCTTGTCCGGACGAGACAGAGCGTCTGCCAACATGTTCTGACAACCTGGGATGTGACGTGCCCTTATCTGGATGTGGTTCAAGTCTAACAGATCGAACAACTGAAAGGTCTGGTCTAAGGCCTCCTTGAGCCCGTCGTGCCCTGGTTCAATATCCGACAGTGGAGTTGTCTGAAGCCACTAGAAGGCGCACGTTCCAAAGAACCAGTAGCCAGTGAGTGACTGCCAAAATCACTGCCTACAACTCCAAATTGTTGCTGTGCTACTGGCTTTGCACGTCTGCTGTCCTGTCCTCCAGATGGGCGCCGTCCTCCAGATGACGCGTCCACAAACAGTTGGAAATCCGGAGAGAAGTCTGTCAAGGAGACTCCTTCGCAGACTTTTGACCGGGTCGTCCACCAACACAGATAAAGATGGAGACCTACTGGGAGAGGAAACTTCACCTGCAGATCGTCCCGCTGAATGAACGGGGCGGGAAACCTCTGCAGAGGCTGAAGCATCAGGCGTACCCTGATGATGAGGTACTGAGCGGAAGAGAAGAGACCCAGAAGGGACTGCCACTCCCTGAGGGTCATATTGTCGAACAGGCCTCTCTTCGCAAATGCTCTGAATCTTGGACCACGTGTCTGGAGGGACCTTCACCAGATCTAGGTTCGTGAGAAAAAAAACCCGATAAACGTGAGGCGTTGAGACGGGATCCGATGGGATTTCTCCACATTGACAAACCACCCGAGTTGGTGAAGTAGATCGCAAACAAACTGCGATTTTTACGTAACACAAGAGGAGCAGCGTGGCTCATCAGGCAGTCGTCGATGTAAGGATCGAACTCGATCCCCCAGAGATGCAGAAACCCCACGATCGGTGTCATGGTGCGGATAAAAAGCCACGGGGCCGTGGAAGTTCCACAAAAGAATCCAGATGTTGTTGGACAGCTGCAGTAGCTGGGTTGGGCGAATACTCGTGTGACCGGGGCAGGTTGGTCAGAGGCGGAGACCTGACTATTGGCAACTTGTAGCCGGTCTGAAGAATGTTGGTGACGAAGTGGTCCTCTAGTACTGTCCAGTTGGGCCAGAAGACCCCCAGTCTTCCGCCTACTGGTGTATCTGTAACAGGGACGACTGGAGGCAGAAGTTTCAAGTCGTGTGCTCCCAGACCTTCAACGTCTGGACTTGTACGGGGTCTTCTTTTTCCTGGGGCGGTAGGAGCCCGTCCCCGGGAAGCCTGAATGTTGGCCTGGTATCGGCAACGACCGAAGTCGTAACCACCCCTCTTGTTGGCATGTTTGGTCTGGTAGGCCCCACGAACCGATTTCCTTCGTCCTGTGTAGACACGAGAACCTTTCCTGGTGTTGGTTGGAAAGGTGTGTGCCCCGAGCTTACAGGCCTGAAAAGTGAAGTCAACCTGAGCCTTGTCAGACTGTTCTTTGAAGACCTCCTTGATCTTGTCCCCAACCAGTGGCGACAAACGACCCTGTGCGTTAGCCTGCCACTTGAAGACAGTGGCATGATGTTCCACACACGAAGGACTGTCTTCTGTTAAATCCTGAGTCACAGCCTCCAAGGAGGAGACCAACGCCGACAGCGGGATGAGCGCCCGCTTAAGTTCAGTGTCAATGTTCTTCAACTTAACCTCTTGTACCATGTACAAGGCCTGTGACGCGTCTGACAAATGACGCACCTGGTCATCTTGGACATCCCGACTGATACAATTTCATCGAGTGCAATTTGTACCTGCTGCTGGTAGCCTTAGAAAGGTGGATTGACGTGTTCAAATCCAGTTTGCAAATCCTCATCAAGGCTCTCCATGGCTTCCTTGATGGTAGGGTGTGGAGGAACGAGGAGTTCTGGCTCATCCCAAATGGCAAACCTCTTATCTACCGACTGGCTGGGGGATGGACACGTGACAAGCCTGTCCGCAATCCATGTAAATACATCGCCGTATTCCAAACAAGCGCATTTGGGTCACCATACGACACCTCCTCTAAGTGCTCTTCATAGTCGGGGACAAAGTCATGATCCTCCCGGGGCAAAGGACAGCGTGAGCGCTCCGAGCGTGCATGAGTTGACGTGGATGACTTGGTCCGAGACGAGGGGAGTGAGAGCGCCGAGTTGGGCGCCGAGTTGGGCGCTGAGTTGAGCGCCGAGGTGAGTGCCGAGTTGAGCTCCGAGATGAGCGCCGAGTTGTGCGCCGAGTTGAGCGCCGAGGTGGGCGCCAAGGTGAGCGCCGAGTTGAGCGCCGAGGAGAACGTGAGCGAGAGCGCCTGGAGGAGCGCCGAGGAGAGTGGGAGGGCCGACGGTGATCGTCCTTGTACACAAACTCCCTGTTAGCCTCCCCAAACCGGAAGCTATCACCAGTGCGCAAGTCCTGGCGCTGGTCATAAGGGTGCTGGTGACTGTAATCCACCGGAGCGTCCCTGAATTGTACTGTGGAGAAACGCTCCACACAACGTTGCTCTGACCACCGACTCCAAGGGTGGAGGCACAGAAAGAGGTTGTTTCTGTGGAGGTTGCACAGGAACTGGGACATCCTGCGCGTGCCTCGAACAACCTCCCCACTTCTCTGCTGACAAGAGACATCAGGACGTTGGGGTCGAACACAGGGGCACCCGGATTGACCCCTTGTTCAACCCCCTCCAAGGTGGGCCCATGCCTAACCCTCTTCTGAGTAGCAGAAGAAGGTTCAGAAGAAACAATAGTTGGTACAACTGTCACTGATACACAGTGAGTATCCCCAGGGACAGAGACATCGTCCTGGGGGGAAGGAGCAGGCTTTCCTGACCTAGTCCTGTGTTATCTCTGAGAAAACCGTTTCCTCCTAACTGCTGCGAAAGTCCTGAGATGAGCAGTGGAGAAAGGCCGACAGTATATACACTTAGATGTATCGTCACCCTGAGACACCACACAGTCTGGACAGAGAGGGTGTGGGTCCTTAGCACACTTTTGCGATCTGTAACATGAGCAGTAACCTCGCATAGAGATTGACTGTCAAACACAGAAACAACCAACATAAACAAAGTCAAACGCAAGATAAAGGGAGTATAGATCCCCTTTAAAAAACATAAAGGTAAGCAAACCTTACAACAGAAGTATGTTTACAGTTGCCGATGTAAAAACAACTTACCAATTACTACAAACACTCAAGCAAAGCAAGAGAAGTAAATAAAAACAAGCACTAACGCAAGCATTATTTAGTAGTAAGCGTTAGAAGTTAAATTTAAATTACATTTAAATTATTAAAAAAATTAAAAAATAATTTTTCCATTTGAAAATTGAATAAAAACAAACAATAGAATGCACAAGCATGCTATAATACACACAAAAATAGTAACACAATCGTTACCATACGAGTGTGCAATGAAGAAAACATCATAAACACCCAAAACAAACAAATCTCAAGCGAGATAAACAAAGGGTGACGCAAGTGCTACACATAGCTACACAGTCAACACCTGAGAAGGGCGTGTCACTACCCCAAAGAGAGCAAACAGCAAAAGAAAAAAGTGCGTTTTAAAAAGGGGAAAACGAACATTATATCAGTTACAAACAAACCCAAAAGGGATTGCAAACACATAATAAACAACAATGAACACATCCCAAAGCCAAACAAGCTTTACTCAGTCAAAAAATTGAGGAAAACATAACACGTGCTTCGGCGTATGAATACGCACAAGTTGAAAAATAGAGCCATGGGCTCTGTAGCTCATCAGGGTTTATATTGTTTGATGATGAAAACAGAAATAATATTGTCTCAATATAATGCACAATCCTGAGCCAGGTTAGCCCTGAGAAATCTTAGTCTTGAAATTGAGAGAAAGCACTCAGCAAGGTCAACACACAGGAGATTATGCAATATGCTGACCCCTTGGCTCTGGTTACGAGGCAGCTGTGCTTTTACAGCCAAATTATATAATAGCCTCTGCTTTGCACTAAACACTGGCAGCACTGATCTAACTGTATAAGGCTTAGAGAGAACAGGCAATGTGATGAATCTCATGGTACATAGTACAATTTAGAATCACCTTGGCTAAATAATCTTTGCACAACTTTAACGGTTCTAAGCCTTTTCATCTAAACATCTAAACATTCTGAACGCAATATTCCTTCTAGTTTGTTCTGGAGAAGAAGATGAAAATAGATGTTTATGTTTTGACCTGTGAGGACCTTTTTTTATAATATCCACAACATTCAGTTCATAGGCTATTTAACAGTTCTTAATTCACATTGATTACATCAATTTGACAAACATGTCAATAATGGAGACTTGATCTTCAACATATATTTCACATTCCTACTGAATAAGATTAACTGCACAGTTAAACCCAAGTTAGGACTCACATATCAACAAGATGAGATGACTCTCCCTCAGGTATTTTTTAGGGATAAATTGAAGACTGATTGAAGTGCACATAAAATATCAGTCCAAAATCCAAATTTCAAAGGTTTTTTTAGGCTGTGGCCCATATTTGGAGTCACAGGGTCACCAAATTTACAAGGTAGAATCCCCATTGGCTAAAGAGTTTGCACACAATATTACACCCTTCTAGGTCTATTTGTTTGAGAAACAGATAAAAACATGATTTTAGGTAATGGCCTGTGAGGCCCTTATTTGAGGCCACAGGGTCACCCAATCTACAATTTATAATCTCCATTGGCTAAAGATTCTTTACACAACATGACAGCCTTCTTGGTCTTTTCGTCCTGGAGAAGAAGATTAAAATAGGATTTTAGGTAATGGCCTGTGAGGCCCTTATTTGGGGCCACAGGGTCACCAAATCTACAATTTAGAATCTCCATTGGCTAAAGAGTCTGTACACAACATTTCAGTCTTCTAGGTCTTTTCGTTCTGGAGAAGAAGATGAAAATAGGTTTTTAGGTTATGGCCTGTGAGGCCCTTATTTGGGGTCACTGGATCACTAAATCTACAATTTAGAATTCCCATTGCCCAAGGAGTCTGTATACAAAATTTCAGCTACCTAGACCCAGTGGTTCTTGAGAAGAAGTCGAAAAAGCTAAAAGTTTACGGACGGACGGATGGACGGACGGATGGACGGACGCCATCCCATGCCATAAGCCCATCGGGCCTTTCAGGCCTAATGAGCTAAAAATGACAAACACAGCGAGAATGTTTACGTGGCCAAAAGCCCAAAAAACAGTGAAATAGGGATAGAAAATGTAGTTAAACATGTGAAACATGAAGGAAAAGGGCCCCAAGAAGCTAAGTATGAAGCAAAATGGGGCCGAAAACATGCTGAGATGCGGGAAAGGGTGAAAATTTCAAAGTGAAGAACGATGAAAATTTCGTCGATATGGTAAGTGAACCAATGCTTTATTCACACACTTCGTTGGTACTGTATATAATAAGGATACATACCGTAGGTTATAGAAGTAACACAAACAATAGTAAACTCAAAAAAAAATCTGTAGACAAAAAACAACACATCTTGCCGTATCTCCGATAGAAGGAAATATGATTACGTCACGTTCTCACGTGACAGATTGGTATAGCTTCTCGGCTATGTCGTACATCCTGTCTGCGTGTTGTTCACACTATTACTTCGTAAAGGACAGGATTCAACTCTCTCCAATCTCTTATCGGAAGGACAAGGTAATATGCAATATCTGAAGTGGGGTAAGTATTAAAAATTTAGAAAATTCATTCAAAGTCGCGGGTATGAATTAACCATTTGTGTACGGGTGCCGCGACTTGAATTTGTTTTAAACGCCTGTATATACAAGGACTGCCAAATCTCTCACATAGCTACTGTCTATCTTACTTGATTAGGATTGAACATTGGTTTGTACATTATAGATCTAAATAATAATAACGAATAAAGGAAGTATAATTTGAAGTCACATATTTTAATAAACTACATATAAGTTGTTGACATCCATGTTATCTACATGTAGTCAATAACTATTTAATGTACGGCATAATCCACTACTAATTGTGAAATTGTAACTTTACAGTTTGCCAGTCCCTACGAACGAATCTGTATTTCCAACCTCACTGTTGACTTCTGACAGCTCATCCTCACTTGATTCCTGGTGTTCCACACAATGTTGATTCACAATAGGTTCATACTGATAAGGAAGGATGTTATTTATGTGAGATGGTTGAAAATCGACGCTGCCATCGCTATCCGAGGAAGCCATAACAACACTATGAACGTAGAAAATACACTGCCTCAGCGCGCGGGAGAGCATCTTTGACATCATATCACATGACTGCTGCCAGCCTGATTAACTCTAGGGATTTCCGGAAAATGACTCGCACCGAAAACTTTTATCAACGTTTCTACATAAAATGTCGCATTTTAATAAAATTGTTGACACACTTTGTCTTAAACAATACTGTTAAACATGTTAAAACAAAGTTTTTCTCTAATATTCTCCTTTAATTCACACAAACAGTAAGCATATATTACATGAAAATGATGCTAGGTATGATACACCAAGGATTAACAATTTACCAATCCCACCCACAACAGAATCTGAACAGTGGACCCAAACCTCTCTAAAAACATTACATTCTGTGTCTCTCTGTCTGTCTATCTGTCTGTCTGCATGTGCAGAAAGACTTGAAATGTGCATGAAGTTAGTGAAACCAATCAGCAGAAGAACCGTGAGTTGGGCAGCCATACAATTATTTTAGCAAAGGCCAAACTCCGAAAGCTCACCCCTGAGTGAGTGAGTGAGTGAGTGAGTTGGTGTTTAACGCTGCTTTCAAGAGTATTTCACTTATATCACGGCTGCTAGTATTATGGCAGGGAGAAAGCCCGCATCGCCATGTGGCTATGCTTTGCGGTGAAACCTGCGAGCATCGGC
Source organism: Gibbula magus (assembly GCA_936450465.1). Lineage (NCBI taxonomy): Eukaryota > Metazoa > Mollusca > Gastropoda > Trochida > Trochidae > Gibbula > Gibbula magus. The sequence continues at coordinate 9,770,606 of OW388301.1, read as the reverse complement.
TGGAACTAGCAAACCATGGGTGGTACTACGCTGAAATTCAGTGTAGCATTGCACCCACACCTTACTGCGTGTAGAACAGTTCTCTACTGCAGACAAAGTTGCCGTGTCCCTGGCGGGATCTCACCCCTGATGTACCTATAATAATGACATATAGTTAAAGGGAAAGTTCTATCGCCGATCTATCGGAAGCATCCACCTTCTTGGATTCTTGGCATTTCGTGAAATGAAAACACGCTGTATTTAATCCAATTTTAATTTTTGTAACAATACTTCATACATAGGCCTACTGATAAAATATTCACAAAGTAACATATAACATATCATAAAACTAATAAATTATATGCTGTTTGGTTGCAGCGAAGTTTTCCCCAATTGCGGGGCCGGTGAATGACTTCAATTCTCATTGTTTTGTTTTTTCAACAAATGTGCCCTAATTGTCTTTATCAAGTTGTGAAATTTAAAGTCATCAAAGTATTAACGTCATTAATATGTTTCAACTCGACTGTGTTTTGATCATATATTAATAGCGTCTCAAATTTCGTTTCCACAAAAAATACCCGGATAGAACCCTCCTTTTAAAAGAGAGAACAGTAATAAGTTAATACTATATTTACGGTACATTAAGTGAGTGACTTATTGCTTAACGCCGCTTCAGCAGTATCGCAGCCATTAGCGGAGAACGGTACATTAAAATACATCTGTCACATCTATAATTTACCCTGGCAAATGTACTGGCACATTTTGAGAAGAAGTTGGAAATGCAAAAACTTTAGGTCAAAGGATGCATATATATCTTACAGCATGACTTACTGGTGGATATACGATTGGTTGGATAAGTGAATGGACAGACAAATTGACTGAGTTTATATACATAGTAAAAAAAGTGTTGCACCCACACTACATTCATACCTAAAATGTGATGCTGTGGAAATTTTAGGAAACATGTTTTGAAATAAACACTTAAGACATAAAGATAGGATAGTTAATGACTAATGTCCTGGAAGAAAAATATTCATGTTGACATTTAAGGAGATTACGACTGAATTTGCAATGGTACTGGTTTTTTTTACCCAAATAACTTTTGTTCCTGTGCCAAAACTATGCGATAAACATTAGGTTTCAGAGGACAAAAAAAAAAAATGTTGTTGATTGTCCTCAAAGATTGTAAACTTTCTTATCAGACAACTTTTACTGGCGAAAAAACTTTGGGGGTGCAACACTATTTTTGCTATGTACATATTGACTGCAAAATATGAACTAGACTTGAAATACATACGAGAAGAGAGATGAACCAGAGCTATGAACTGCAGGAAGGAGTTGAGCACATCAGTCAACGTCATGTTCCCTCGGTCATCACCACTGGAAGCAGAAATAGATAGTTAATACCTGCAAATGACTGACAAGAGTTGTGGTACATTTTGTGAGAAAAGGTGGGAGATTGGGTCCCCAAAGATAGAGGTTTTGCTCAAGTTAAAACATTTTACGGAGAGATGGGACAATTAAATAGAATATTTTAGAATTGGTTAATTTTTTCAAAATAACAAGTTTATTACCGTATATTACTGTGTATAAGGCGGCGTTGTGTATAAGACGATCCCCTTTCTCAGACCCCTAAAATCCGGTAAAAATCATGTGTTTCATATATAAGGTGACCCCCCCTTCTAGCAATCATGGAATCAGGTCGAGATGCCATGAAGGAAAACATGTTGGTAGCTTTGGTAACGATAAGTTGATACCGGTAATTTTGTAAGTAACATGATCAGCCATTATAAATGTTTTGTTATGAACATTTGTTTTTAAAAGAAATTATTTATTTTAGAAGTTATTATTTTTTAATGATATGTCATTTTCTTGACAATTCAAGCGAGATTAGAAACACTACAGTCAACAATCTATCGTTAATTAATCCACTCGCCATTTCATAAAATCTAAACAGCAGATACTCCGTACACAGATTTAGAAGTCGCTTCAGTGTTTATATGATTAAGATGGTGTGAAGAGCTTTGATAACCAAGCTTGATTGCGCATGCCCGAAGCCAGGCAAGATTTAATGTCTAGATTTCTATCGTAGTGTTGAATTAAAATGTAAATATTTGTCTCTTCTTATAAACAAAGTTGAACTAGTTGCATTTAATACTGCTGAAGTCAAGCCAGTATTTTTCATTCCAACTCTGGTTAGCTTTACCGCTGATTCTCTATTACGCGGCTGTCAGTATTTGGCTCCCAACGTGTGTTATAGCGAGGGGCCACTCAATGTAGCAAACTTCTGAAGCTAAAGACATGTTTATTTAACGTTGACCATGTAAACTACCACTTCAATCCAGAGAAGGATATACAGATCAATTACTGATAAGTACACAACAAAGCTAAGATAATTACCGGATACGTTAATGAATCACTGCCCTGATTGGAATTAACATTACGTCAATGACACGTGTTTATCGAGATAAGCTTGTCAAGTTTTATGAATGAATAGGTTAGTTGTAGAATTTCATTGGTCCACGTCATGAATAAATGGATAAGCTGTAGAATTTCATTGGTCCACGTCACTGAATTTATCGATCGTTTGCTTGACTGCTGGTACCACTTTTGGTACGTCAACCTATTATGTTTAAATGAATTATCAAATATATTTTATGTATTTAACTCCATATAGTAATTAAAAAATACCCACAATAATACATAATAACTAGAAATATGAGCATGTAATGCACTGTGATGTCCCCCGCTCAAACTTTCAATCCAACCTAGTCATATTACCCTTATTTTTCACTTATGCTAAGCACCAAGTTCAATACTGCATTAATAACGAGAAATAAAAAATTCAAAATAGCCAAAGTAGCAAAAGGCACCACTCTATCACTAGGTCTGAGCAAATACAAAGTTTGGTGAAAAAATATTGAATGGTTTTGGAGATAGAGGCCGGAAAAGGTCCCTACCCCCAATTATGCACTAAGTTCAAATGGTTTCCAAGGAAACCAGAAAAAAAATAATTTCAGAATAACCAAAATAGCAAAAGGCACCACTCCACCACTAAGTCTAACCACATACCAAGTTTCGTGAACAATATTGAACGTTTTTGAGATATGGCCTGGAAAAGAAAGCATTTCGGAATGACGGAATGACGGAATAACGGACGGAGGCGAAAACATTATGTCTCCCGAAAAAAAATTCGGGGGACATAATTATAAAAGTATATTTATTTCCATTTTGGTAAGCATGAGTTGACATCGATATTCTGTATTGCTGTTTCCGGTTTCAACATCATGAATTGTCAATCAAGCTTCAAAATTGTTTCTTCTGAAACATAGCCCTTGTGTATAAGACAACCCCCTTCTTTGACCCCCTATTTTCTGGTACAAAAAAGTTTTCTTATACACAGTAATATACGGTATGTCTTTTATCTAAAAATGAAAGAAAATGTGGGGGTTACCAAACAATTGAAAGAGTTATCGGCATGAATGATAATACTGCCCTCGATAAATTACACTATTTTGAACCTATATATTTGGTCTACCCAAATTAAGCAAGCGCTTTCAGTGATTATACCCCACTACCGGTCTCGTTGCCATGGTTTCTTTTGTTACAACAGTAGGTGTACTAGCCAATACCGTAGTTGTATTTCTGATATACCTACACTTTTAATTCAAATTCTTTAGAGTCAAATTACTTTCTAAACACATTTTACACAATAATATCTATACACGATTTAAATCGAAGTCAAGATACTCTACACAAAATTTGCATGTTTCAATCGAAACCTGGGATCGAACCAGTGACCTCTATCTTTCCTGCCCAGAGGTCTACCCACCCAGCCATGAGGGCAGATTAAAATTTTTCTTGACCAATTGATTAAGGTTTGTATACTGCCTGAAATAATATGTGTGGTTTGTGTATTTGTTTATGAATGTCATTGGTAAGTATTTTTGGGATGCAAACTGTCTTAAGCATATTGAATTTAGTTTGTTTATTCTCAAAACTCAGGTCATGTGACATTTGCCATTAGCTCTGTTGTGAAGCTAGTATATTTCAGCGAGATGCACGGGCGATCGTGATTGTGCATGATGCGCATGCTGTTTCTGAAGCGCGCTGACAGTTTAGTATGTGAGGGTCTTAACCCTTAACTTGCGAATCCAGGAATTATCCGGGCGGGCTATAAGCGATTCCGAGGTGTCTGTATACGGATCCCGGATACGATTCTTAGAATAATTCACGGCTGTCTCACTACTTTACTAGCCCTGTCAACGGGTCCCGAGTCGATTGTCTCCGCGACCCGACCCATTTTACCAATTTTAGCTCCTGTGGCGGAATTTACAGGCTCGCAGCTCGCAGCAGTAGTTTGGGCTTTGGCACTAACTAGCTCTGCTGGCGGAATTTCCAGGCGGCGATTCCGGTATCGTTTTTACAAAATATACCGCATCTACATGGCGAATAAGGACTATATACGGGCGTTCAATACAAATTCAAGTAGCGACACCCGTACACAAATGGCTAATTCACACTCGAAACTTTGAATGAATTTTCTATGTTTTTTCGTTTTTATTCTATTACTTTCGAAAGATTGTCTTTTATTCGGGCCTTGTAACATCATAAAAAAGAAACGAAAAAAATTCCATTTATATACGGAATTGAAGACAAGATGTCTAGCTTCACAATGATATAAAAATTATTGGAATGCAACCTTTGGTTATAATTCTATAGCTATGTAAAGTTTGTCTTTATTTCCACCTATAAAATCGTCAATACTTACAACATGTATGCGGCATTGCAAACGGTCGTTCATCGCACTTTTCCAAGAAATCATAATCTCAAACCAGTTGACAAATAAGCACATGTCAACCCAAATATGGTTATGTTGTTTGACTTTTCAAATAAACGCTAACCTCGAACCATAACTGATGAAAATATGTTGATTAGTTTGTGTGCCGTTTGGTTTCACATGCCTCTCAGAAAGGTAAAATTGTATCTTTATTTCTGTGAATAAATCTGCGCATTTTATATAGAATAAAAGATTATTCTTTTCAGTTTATTGTGATATAAAAATTATGAAAATGCATTCAGTATTTTAGCCTTGATAAATGTTTTAGAAGTTGTGAAAATCGCCGATTGTTTCAAAATTTATGAAGTGTAAACATTACCTTTTTCACGGCGCTTGCTGTGTCTTTATTATTTTTTTGAGATTTTCTAATTTTATATGGGAATGTTGTCCATTGTTTCCCCTTTATTTTGCCGTATTTTTTTTTTAAAACAAACAATTCGCTCACATGATATGAAGTGCGGGAGTAAGGCGAGTTAGCGATTTTTTTCCCCGTCTCGCGAGATGCGAGGCAGATAGCAGTCTCGGGCGAGGCAAACCCGAGGCAATACAAACACGTGGGTGAAAATAGCCTCAAGCGAATTAATGCTTCGGGGGCTAAGCCCGACATAATTGGCCTTTTGTAAAGCTAATTATCGATGCGTTACGGGTCAACAATGCACACGCAAATTGGTGTGAATTTTGCTTGATATTCCAACCACACACTGAACAAAGCTTTATTCTCATGTCGGGTCGCGATGCGTAAATACAGCCATTCTCATGGGTCGGGTCGCGGACACAATCGACTCGTGACCCGGTATGGGGGATAGGACAGTACTTAGACAGCCGTGAATTATTCTAAGTCTTGTAACCGGGATCCGTATTGAGGTACCTACGAATCGCTTATAGCCCGCCCGGATAATTCCGTCGCCCGCATGTTAAGGGTTAATTTCAAATAATATTCAGGCACTTTTTATGTTTTCAAAAACAGCAGGCACAAAACTAAAAACAGATTTATATTGACAGTCTTTGTCCAAATTTAGAAACAAATAACATACATTTCAAATTACAAATTGTAAAGTTTAAAACAAGTAAGTCAAAATTGCTGGAATCAATTTGCAGTCAAGTCCTTTTTTCAGGATATTCACATTACTTTTTTACTTTGTTTCATTGAATGTTAACCTCAAAATAAAAAAAACACAAACTTCAAAATACCATCATAGCACTTTCCCCCCATCGTTCCAATATCAATTTCCTTCCTACAACAAAGGCAAAATGCCTTGTGTTTGTCGTTGTATTCACTTATCCAGGCATATTTTCTTTTCCACGTTCTATTAAACACACACTTCCCCATTACGAAGAAATTTTGAATCAGAAAAACTATGGTAGCGATACGCCATGACAGGCATCTGACCTACTTTCGATATGAAAACGAGGCTCCTAACTGGTGTCCCATAAACGTGTAGTTTGCGCCCGCGTTCACTACAAATGTGCAATAGACGGTACCAAGCCTGAATTTATCGATCAGAAGTGCGCTACAAATTGGAATTTTACCAATAATGAATTTGTTTTCTAAATCTAGTTAAGTTGACGGTTTTAAATTACATATACCGGTATTAGGAAACGTATTCTGTATTCCAGCACTTTTTAAGGACATGCTATAACATTCCAGCACTTTTCAAGCACTTTGAGAAAATATTGCTATATTCAAGGGCTTTTCATCTGACACGCTCAAATTCAAGCACTTTTCAAATCTGTGCGAACCTTGTGAGCCCCATCCCTAGTAGTTGCTATGCAGCCAAGGGCAGATAACTCTATTCTCACCACTTTTCAATCCAGTCAAGTAGTCTGAATGAAGGGGAGGTGGGTGGCCCCAAGGAGGATCCCCTTCAAAGAATCTGCAACCTGTACAGGTTTGTTCGATTCTTTTTCAGAAGGATCCTCCTTGGGGTACTTATTGCATAAGATACACTCCCAAAGACAAAGTCAAAGGCAGTGGCATTCAGTCTACACCCGAAGGTGCACAGAATAGAGAAAAATAGCTCACCCAAAGTACCATGTGAATCCACCATGGGGAAGCAATTCAAGGACCTGGGGATTACCTGGCGGACTCATGGCCGCCTTACAGGCCAAAATACCCCCCTCCCCCTTTTTTTGACAAAGAGAGAGAACGGGGACAAAAAATCCCATAACAAAAAGATCTCCCCACAGGGGTCTTCAGCCGTGGAAGTAACCGTGGGGGCAGAGACTTGGGCCCTTAGTATCAAACAGATATTAGTGGCGTTAGTACAGTTAAAAACAGAAATCGACCAACCCTCCGTAGCTCATTCAGCTAGGGGGTAGACGACTCCGCCCACTGGAGAGAACTGTCTGACCAAACCGAGCGCGCTCACCCGAGAGCCTGACGAGTTGGTAGTGGCGAATGAACGTGCTAGGCTGGCTCCAGATAGCAGTGGAGCAGATCTCTTCAATGGGCAGGGCCGCTGCGTACGCCTTCAACGTCGCGACTGCCCTAACCGAATGAGCCTTGAGGTCACATTGGGGCTCACAGCCCTTATGAACATAAGCTAAACAGATAGTCGAGACAATCCATCTCGAGATCGTCTGCTTAGAGGCGGGTAAACCCTGCTTGCCTCCACCATAAAAGCAGAAGAGCTGCTTATCCTTACGGATAGAGGCTGTTCTTTTGACATATGCTTTCAAGGTCCTGCGCACGTCTAGAATATGATCGTGCGAGGCCTGAGAGCCTGATGCTGCCGGCTGCTTGAGCGCCGGTAATTCTATGGGGGCCGACACATGAAAAGAGTGGGCCATTAGGTCGGTAGGAGTCTGGCAGTCTGATACTGACTCTGTCCCTGTGGAAGACTGTGAGCTCGGGATCGGCGGACATAGCATGTATGTCGCCTACCGGTCTGCCAGACGCCACTAGAAAGGCTGTCTTCCAAGTTAACAACTGGAGAGACAACGGATATATCCCTGAATCTGGGACCCGAAAGCCAATCAAGGACTATCGCCAGGTCCCATACGGGGCTGATCCGCCTCAAAGGAGGCCGGATCCTGTCCACACCTGCTAAGAAGCGCTGGACCAGTGGATGGGCACCCAAAAGAGCGCCATCCACCGGAACGTGAAAAGCTGAGATAGCCGTGGAGTAACTCCTGACAGTTGATGCGGCTAGGCCAGCATCCAATCTGGACTGAACTCCAGGACCACTATGAGATCTGCAGAAAAGGGATCGAGAACGTCCCTATCTGCACACCAGCGCGCATAACAGGTCCATGTATCCTCGTACTGAATGTTCGTCGAATCCCTCCTCGAAGCCAGTATTGTGTCTGCAACTCGTGCAGGAATACCGCTGTTTTGGAGGCGATTCGGGACAGAGGCCAAGCCACCCACTGCTCCCGCGGGTTGGGGTGGGGGGCGCCGTCCTGGGACAGAAGTCCCAGTCGACACGGTAACAGAGCAGGTGGCATAGCCAGAAACCTGAGTACCTGTGGAAACCAACTTTGCGCTGCCCACAGAGGTGCGAGAAGCACCAGCAGTCACGGAGGCTGAGTGGCTAGATGGGCAAGGACCTTGGAGATCAGAGGCACTGGTGGGAAGGCCCACAGAACTCTGTCTGTCCAGTCCAGTTTCGAACGCATCCTGGGATAAGGCCCGTGGGTCGGGTATCCTGGAGCAGAACTGCGGTATCTGAAAGTTCGTCCCTGACGCAAACAGATCCACCTGGAATGACCCGTATAACTGGGAGATCGTCTCGAATATCTCTCGATCAAGAGGCCACTCGTGGGGGGCAAGGATCCGGCGAGACAGAGCGTCTGCTCGGACAGGCAGGACCGTGGTGTCGACTTGGTCGCACCAAAGGAGTAATTGCCATGTCTCCTCCAGAAGGGTCAGAGAAACCATACCGCCCTGCTTGAGGATGTAAGTCATGGCGGTCCTGTTGTCCAATTGGAGCCGGACCACCTGACCCTCCACCTGATCCCTCAGGTGCTGCAATACCAGCCTGGCCGCCCTTAGCTCTAACACATTGATGTGCAACTGAGACTCGGCCTGTGACCACAGACCCGAGACCGTACGAGATCCCAGAACCCCGCCCCATCCCGTGAGGGAGGCGTCGGTCTGAATCGTCAGGGTCGGCACCGGAGACTGCAAGGGGTAACCCCGAGTCAGGTGATCGGTATAGGTCCACCAATCTAGGTGTGGCAAGACCCACTCCGGAGTGACGAGCAGCTTCTCGCAAGACTCCGAGTGGGACCACAGACCCGCCAAGGCTTGTTGGACGGGCCTCATGCGGAGCCGGGACCTCCACACCACATCCACGGTCGCTGCCATGACTCCCAAGAGCTGGAGCCAGACCCAAGCTGTGTGGCATGGAGTGCTGAGAAACGAGTTCACAGCCCCCAGGATCTTCGGGACCCGGTCCGGGGCCAGGGAGACTATTCCCAACTCCGTCTGAAACCTGGAGCCCAGCAAGACTAGGTCCCGTGACGGGACTAGCTCCGACTTCTTGAGGTTCACGATCCACCCCAGCGAGACCAACGTGTGCAGTATGGCCTGGGTGGACTCGTGGCTCCGAAGCTGGGACAGTGCTCTGATGAGCCAGTCGTCCAGGTAGGGATGACTAAACCTGCCCTGAGACCTAGCCACTTGAGCCGCTACCAGCATGAGCTTGGTGAATACCCTCGGAGCCGTAGAGATTCCGAAGGGCAACACCCTGAATTGATAACACTTCCCATCGAATGCAAACCGCAGAAACTTTCTGAAGTCTGGGTGCATCAGAACATGAAGGTAAGCGTCCTTGAGGTTGATGGAGGACAGCCACTCCTCGACCTGCACTGACGAAATCACGGCTCTTAGGGTCTCCATCTTGAACGATGGGACCTCTATGAGTTTGTTCATGACTTTTAGGTTCAGAATGGGTCTGAAACCTCCGCCCTTCTTGGTCACCAGGAAGTAGGTGGAATAATATCCGATCTCTTCCTGGCCCGCAGGCACTTGCTCGATCGCAGCCTTGCTCAGCAACGCTTTGATTTCTGAACGAAGAATGTCCGCCTTCTCCTGCGTGGAGGGCACTTTCGTGTGCCGCACCCCAGGTGGACAGGGCCCAGGTGTTCGACGTGGCCTTCGCCCAGACGTCGGTAAAACCCTGACAATCAGCCGCCAACAGGGAGGTGTCTCAGTAAACAAAAAGTGTCCGTCTCCGGCGGCACTCCGCCCCCCGGAACTTTGGACACCCCTAGCGGTACGGGAGGAGCTAGGAGCCCTGGTTTGGCTTCCCGCGCCCCCGAAACCCCTGCTTGCCAGATGGCTGCTGGTGTTTCCCGCCACGCTTCTTGGGACCCTTGCCCCTGCCCCTGCCCCCAGCCTGATGCAAATTAGATGACATCCAGGCTGGTTTCCCAGTCGGCGCTGTGGAACGAGCAGCGGGCAAGGAGGACAGGCGTGCGCTTGACGTCCGGATCCTGCACGGTGAGAACCTTAGAGGTCTCCCGGCAGGTCGTTACAACGTCCGCAGTGTCCCGTAGTACCTGCTGAGCCCCCGGGAAGAGCGTAGAGCCAACCCGGAAAGGGAGATTCAGCAGGGACTGCTGGGTTGAGGGCATCCATGTTGACACCGACAACCACAGCCTGCGCATTCCCACCACTGCACTCATCATCTGGTTTGCCGAACTCCTGATAGAGTCGCGCGCCAGATGACCTCCCACCGCGGTGAGCTGACCAAGGAGCTCCGAGGAAGAATTTCCAGGGATCTCCACCTTCGCGGCAAGCTGGTCCTGCATTGAGGCCAGGTATGCCTGATGGACTGCAACCTGAAGCTGTTGTGCGGCGTTTCAGTACTGATCCTCGAAGGACCGGTACACCGACTTCAGCTCAGATGCTCCAGCACTGAAGGGTGGCAGCCGCCGACCTTGCCTGCCGTAAGAGGCAGCGACCCTAGGTCGGTGCAAGGACCCCGCGGTGAACACGCAGTCCCCCACTGTTGGAATGTCGAACAGACCTTCCTCCCCCAGCTGGTACCGCCTGGCAAGGTAGCCGAGATCGGCCAAAGAGTGGGTACCAACCATCAGTGAAGGGAGCACGCGGAGCCCCGCTACGGGAGCCTTGCTTTTAGCGAAGGCCTCCCCCGATAAGCGGTAGTCCGTTTCCTCGGGCTCGGGGACCGGGGCAGCTACACCAAGGATAGCCTCCGAGATTAAGCCCCGGAGGTTCCTGATAGCAGCGGCAGCTGATAAAGTAACCGAGTCCTCCGAAACTCATCCACGTCAATGGACTCGACCCCTGATCACTCCGAGAGGCCGGAGCCAACCTCGGAGTCCACAAGGGAAGAGTCACGGGCGCAGACAAATGGTTGAGAGAACAAGGCAGCTGCCGCCGGCTGTCCCAAGCCCCCAGCTCGAGGAATGGACTCAAGCGAGTCCCCCGAGACCTGGGTCCAGGGGGTGCTCGTGGGTCCCACATGCGGTCCGGACTGCACCGTCACTAGGACGACGGTCACGGTGCACGGGGCAGGGGTCCGAGGTCGCTGCTCCTGAAGCACAGGAGGCGCCACATACCCTGAGGTGGAAGCCATGGCCTGGGAGCCGTCTCCGGCGAGAGGCTCCAGATTAGGCGGGGCCTGCGGTCCCCCAGACGAGACCTGACCGGCGTCAGGTGTCTGGGGGGGGCTGGGTGAGTGTGGTGGCCTGGGGCTCCATACTCGCCAGGGCTAGGCCTGGGAGCTGGGTGCCCCGGGTTGATCCCGTGTCTTGTACGATGCCGAGACCAGGACCCCCCCTAGCCAGAGTAGCATCAGGTTCACGACCCGAGGTCCGGAACTCCGTACGGAGCCCCGAGACCGCCAAGTCGATCATGACCTTCATCTGCTGTGTCTTAAGTTTAGACAGGGGGTCCATCTTTGCAATGTCTTTCCCCGCTAGAAGAGCCTGTCGAAAAAACTTCAGGTCCATCTCCCTCTGGGCCCGGGCCTTGGGGGTGAAGGCCTGACATACGTCACACTTCACCAGGTGGTGAAAATCCTGGGCCAAGCAGCGCAGGCATTCATCGTGTCCGTCAGCTTTGGAGACGGGACCCTTACACTGTCCACAAGGCTTGAATAGCTAGAAAAAATTAGCTTATCAAGGACCGGGTAGTGTGACAACATGCGTATATATATATATAATTCCTTTTAAAGAATATATATATACTAAATACATGGGGAAATGCAATGTAAATGTTTGATGTAAACATGCATGCATAAACATGAGCAGAGGCGAATGGCAAAATGCGAAGTACAAAATGTAAACAAGCATGGCCACACCCCTAACATTCCTGAAACAAATAGAACATGTATTATGACTAAATTGCTTGAAGGCCAGGGGGCGATTCGAAATACGTATGGAAATCGAATCTAAAACCCCAATATGAATAAATTAAAACGTGGAAAGCCCAGATCTAACCAAATTCCACGATCAAAAAATATCGATCGAAGAAAAATCTTGGGTCGACTTTCCCGCCATGTGCGCGAAAGCAAGTTACAATAAACACGAAATTACTACTAAAACCGTGAAGCCATTCAACCCTACTGTAAAAAGGTAGAAGTTACCAAACATACAGGTTGCTTTTGGGCCATTTTCTTTAGCGATCGGTCGTATAACTCAAGAAAAAACTCAGAGAAAACTTTGTGCGTCTGGTCACCAAAATGACAGATTGAAAAGTGGTGAGAATAGAGTTATCTGCCCTTGGCTGCATAGCAACTTCTAGGGATGGGGTGACCCAAAGTACGTTATTTTAGTTTTTTAGTTTTTTAACTGATTTTTTATGTGGAAAAAATAGTTACAACCTGTCATATACCTAAAATCCAGGATTTTATGCAATAAGTACCCCAAGGAGGATCCCTTCTGAAAAAGAAAATGTCAGATTATAAATGAACATATAAGGCACCTGAGATCGAACCGGTGTCCTGTTGCTTTCTGGCCGAACAACCTAACCATTACACCATGAAGCCAGTTTTTTTATATTAGAATGTAATTTTATTTTGGGTGCAAAATGTCTTAACATACTGAAAGTTGCTTCTGTTTTCCCTAAACTTTGGCCACGTTGACATTAGCCATGCAGTTTATAGCGTTAGCTGTACGTTTTAGCAAGATGCACGTGCATCTGCGTTGCAAATACCGTCATTTGGCCATATCAATTAGATTTCGAGCCCCAAACGTGCATGGGTAACCATACAACGCAGATGAGGCTTTATTTGGGTTGTGCGTTTCATACACAAACTTGTTTACAGCTGTTTTTGTTTAGAAATATTATGAAATAGTATCCGCTTACACTCGACCGTCAGTTGGGTATAAGACAGATATACCTATACTTTTACTCGTGTATCAAATGATACCCTACACTTTTCCCCGTTGGAACCTTACTCGGCTCCGCCTCGTAAGTGCCCCACGGGGAAAAGTGTAGGGTATCATTCGATACACGAGTAAAAGTATGGGTATATCTCTCACATAAACTCAGAATCATTTCCGATACATTTTAATCATGCACATACGAGAATGTACATTCTCTTCCCACAGAGGTTACTCACTTAAGATTTCCAATCCTAACCTATGTTGTTTTTCGCTTGAAATCGAGGGCAGAAAGGGAGTGTCCTGATTGGTTACAATTGAATCTAGTTGTGCAATCAGCGACGCCGTTGTAAAAGATATTTGCCAATGACACGTCATTATGATAAAATAAACATAAGATATACGTTTTCTCATTTAATGTGTTTTCCTTGAATATGCTGATTTTGTGAAAACTATTGATCATAAACATTCTTATGAATAAAGAAGACCAAATCAGACACAAATACCAAAAATAGTTCATTTGTGTTATTTACATAAGTCATATATGCGAATTGACAAGACCCTTAAGCGTAAAATGCCTAGATCTTTTAAGTCACCCGGTCGATATGGCTGCTGAAAGATAAGTTTTCATTGGTTAAGAAGCAGTGATAGAGTATGAGGTTCCGCTTTCCTCCGCTAGGGGAGTTTTAATTACTTCTGCTCTCGATTTCAAGTGGAAAAAAAACAGAGGTTAGGATCGGAAATCTGTAGGGAGTAACCTCTGTGGGAGGAGAATGGGGAATGTATAGCAAGTTTATATTTTGAAAATCAATGACTATGAGAAACAAAATTAAATTAAGCACTTTTTAAAGAAAAACAACATTTTTATAATAATTTTTCGCATATTCAACAAGCAAACAAGCAGACAAGAGTACTATATCCCCCGCCAATTGTAAAAGGTTAAAATATATTGAACAATTATTATGGAGCTTTATGCTTTCATAAATCCTAAATCACTAATAAGTAATAAAATCATGCTACAGAAGAAAATGTACTTCCCACAATTTATTACTCTATTGTACAGGCTGCACTGGTCTCCGTGTAATTTTCTGCGGGCCTATAGATGTAACTAAGGTCTTAGAATCCCCTGGCGCGTCATCCACCACCGCCACATAGATATACAATCATTGTGACGTCACAATAGACACCGCCACCGCCACCGCCACCGCCACCGCACCTCAACACTATATAAACACACTCTCTTCCCAGTTGTCCCACTTGGTCTGATCAGTTCACAGCACTGAACGAAACCGGTCACTAAACTAGCCACAAATCCTAGCCCATCTCCTCCGGTGAAGTCCTTCCCTATACTCACGTTAACATGTTGAAAAGTGTCAAATTTCTACCGCATCATAAACAATGGAATGTGATGTGTCAAACCTCACGAAAAATGGATTCAACCAATTACCGCATCACTCTGTTTACTTCCACAGTGTCGAAGAAACACGTTAAAAATATAGCCATGGGCTCTGTAGCTCATCAGGATTTCATTGATTTATTATCTAAGGTTGAATATCTAAGTTATCTCAAGTAATACATTGTTAACAAGCAAAATAATATGGGTTTTAGATCATGACCCCTGTGACCCACATTTGGAGTCACAGGGTCACCAATCCTACAATTAAGAATCACCTTTGACCAAAGAATCTCTACACAACATTTCACCATTCTAGAGCTTTACATATAAACTGGAGAAGAAGATGAAAATAGGTTTTTGGGTCATGACCCGTGACCTAGATTGGGGTCACAAGGTCACAAAATCTACAATTTAGAATCCCCATTGGCCAAGGAGTCTGCACACAACTTTTCTGCTCTCCAGACCTTTCGAACTGGAGAAGAAGATGAAAATAGGTTTTTAAACATGTGACCCCTGTGACTAGGGCTTCCACGGGTACTCGAGTACTCAAGCACGAGTCGGGTTTAGCTGGAATCGAGTCCAATTTCTGGGACTCGAAGACTCGATAAACGATATCACATTAATTTCACATTAATTGTAGTCATCTTGTGCAAGTTATACATTGGACATGTTGTGCCTGAAAAGATTTAACAACAACTGCAGTGGACCCTGTATGTCGTGGTACCTGAGGGACAAGTTCTATACCACGTTACAAGCGAACAGTGACATCAGTCTTGGTCGCATTGGTTACTTTCATTATCACAGCCACAGAGTTCAGTTAAAATCGTACCATGCAACCAAATAAAACATTGAACTGATGATATCAGATGAAGCTTATAAATACCAAATGTAAATAAATATGAAGCTTATATGGTCAAGGTGGTCGATATACTGATGTTAAAAATTTAACTTATGTTTATTAATTATTGTATGTTAGTCGAGTTGACAAACGACAGTAGACAGGTTTCATATCTAATACTGAATGTTACGCTTTTTTATAAGGTAAAATAAATGTAATCTGTTATTATTTCAGTATTTTTGTGAAATAAAAAGGCAATATGGAAATCATATATCACTACAGAATAATGATAATGACACAGACATATGAGGTAAAATACTCCATTGTCAAGTCAAATCACCAGGAGCGCAAACAATCAAAACTTTTGCTTGGACATAACTCAATCCGAATATGGAATATGAAACGGATTACAGATCTAAAGGAATGTAAATCTATAAGCGGTTCATTTCTTAGTAGGGATGTGAATTTGTCTACGATGTTGAATTTGAATAAATTATATCTTTCTAAACCTATGTAAAAGTAAGATAATATTTTTATTATACATTTTGTTTGTTTATTATGTCTTAACTATTAATATTAATTATCCAAATCTGAACCAATTTCAACTTTTATACTTGCCATCCTTCGTGAAATGACCAAGACCATTCTTTGTTTATAAAAATGGCGACCATAGTCAGCTTATATACTGCAATGATTTTCAAGATTAGCGATTAGGTTTCGAATATAAACATTAGATGTCAAATTCATTCCTAGCTATTCCATATCTAGATTTCTTACACTTTATGTGAAAATTAGAACAACGACACTGTCACACATTTATTCAACAGTACCCTTTTCTGTCATCTGCCTTTGTCATTGAAGGAGAACATATATATAGGTAAATATTATTTTAATGGAATTTTCCCTTCCCTGTCATCTGCATGTCTTTACCACCGAGACAGATAATAAATAAACCTTATTATTTTTATTTATTTGAACCTGAAATGTTGTGCTGAACTGTAGTGTTGAAAGTTGTATGGGTACTAATTATTTTGGGGGACATATGGCCATATATTGTATCGAAATGGGTAGTAGTTCGTGGTATATCAGGGTTCCACTGGATGCATAATCGAAAACCTGAAAGACTAACAAAATATTATTGTGACATGCTGCCACTTAGCTAAAAGTATTAATTTCGAGTACTCGAGTCTGAGTCGAGTCCAACCCCTCGAGTACTCGAGTCCAATATTTTGGACCCGTGGAAGCCTTACCTGTGACCCCATTTGGGGTCATGGGGTCACGCAATCTACAATTTAGAATCCCCATTTGCCAAGGAGTCTGCACACAACTTTTCAGCTCTCTAGACCTGTTGGAACTGGAGAAGAAGATGAAAATAGGTTTTTAAACATGTGACCCCCGTGACCCCATTTGGGCATACATGGCATCTTACCCGATTCCGGCGGGTTTACCCGATTTCAGGAGGCTTCACCCGCGTCCCCGATCGGGTATTGAAAAAACCCGATTTTGACATAATCTAAAAAAATACTCGCTTGAGAAAGTGTACTATACATTTTCAATATTATTTACAAAAACCTGTCCATCAACATTGCATTTAAAACAAATTTTGTCAAAGATACAATCGTTCGAGCGTGTGTGTGTGTGGCTTCAGTCTACCGGTGATTCACGAATTAGTTACAGTTTAATTTTTGCTCCATTAAATAGTTGAATCTCGACACATTAAATTATATCCGTCATAGCAAATAATACTGATAATATGATAGACCAAAATAAATCAAAAGCAAAGCTAAAATACAAGTTGTAAAATGCAAAACCGTATCAAAGACGAACAATTGGCTTTGAAATCTATAACATTATCTCATAGGGCGCTATATGCAAACACCGTTTGCTAGCTCCAAACAGCGCGTGACCCTAGCTCCAGACAGCGAGCAACCGCTCCGTGATACGTGATCGTATTTTCTTGACGACAGACAGTAAAAAGAAAATGCTTATTACAAACTCCAAATTCTTTTCGGGTTTATGTTATTGCCAACTTATTTCGTAAAATGTTTATTTAAAATCGCTAAATATTCCTCTAAATAAAATATGAAAACAATGTAATTTAAATAAGTTAAATATCTGATAACACATATTGCTAGGAAATAAGTTGTAAGGTAACTAGTTGGACCACGTGTCTAACGAACTTCCTGTTTGTGTTTACGTAAATATTTGTTATAAAAAAACCGATTTAATTTCTAATTTCAAAATGCATATTTAGAAATAATATATGCTTTGAAGGTTCAATGAATAATATATGATTAAAATTATCAGAAATTCCTGGTCTTTCTCGTAGCAAATTCGTTTGTTAACTCGCTCAAACTGGCAATGTTGAAAGATCGCCGTTCGTCAACAATGGACTTTCTTATATTGCAAGTAGATAATTTACGTGTCCTCTAATGGATTCATGAACACTTAAATACGATCTTTATTTATTTTAGATGGAAGTATCTGTTTGATAAACTGTCACAGACATACCATTTTCTAAATGACGTCATTACCAAATGGATATTTTTAATCATTTATTTTTCTTTTAAAATGTTGCTAAAATTTAACTTGTTAAAAAAACGTACCTCAATCTCAGTTTTTTTTATCAGAACATGAAGTTAGTTTCATACAAAATATATTTAAGACAGTTTTCAAATCTTCAATATTTCCATAGTGTGACAGGTGAAGTAAGTTTTCCATTTTCCATAAACATATATTATTTATCATTTGAAACATAGTATCATATTGAATTAATTAATTGAATTATTATTTTATATATTCAAAAGTTGTAATTGTGTGTATGATAAACAATTAAAGAAGATAAGTATGTTAAATATATGATTTATATTGATTAGAAACGAAAAACAGCAAAGGGCCTAAAAACCCTCTTTGGGAAGGAAAAACCCCCTTTTCAGACCCTAAAAACCCCCTTTGCCATTATCAGGTGATGCCATGTATGTTTGGGTCATGGGGTCATGGGGTCACGAAATCTACAATTTAGAATCCCCATTAGCCAAGGAGTCTGCACACAACTTTTCAGCTCTCTAGACCTATAGGAACTGGAGTAGAAGATGAAAATAGGTTTTTAAGGATGTGACCCCTGTGACACCATTTGGGGTCATGCTAGTATTATGGCAGGGAGAAAGCCCACAACGCCATATGGCTATGCATTGCGATGAAATCTGCAAGCATCGGCTGGAGCTAGCAAACTATGGTTGGTACTACACTGAAATTCAGTGTAGCATTACACCCAAACCTTACTGCGTGTAGAACAATTCTCTACCGCAGACAAAGTTCCCGTGCCCCTGGCGGGATTCGAAACCCAGGGCTCCTTGATCCGAAGTCGAGCACGCTAACCACTGCGCTATCTCGCCCATTAATTATTCAAAGCCTCACGCTGACGTGTTTGGCTCTCTAGAGTCAGTGGTTCTGTAGCTCATCAGACTTTAACAATACACTAAATACATTTCTAAATGTTAATTTTCCAGGATAATTTATTACACTTTCGGTACTTAACTAGTTGGTAAGAAAATGAAAATAGTTTTTTCAGGTCGGACACATATTTGGGCTCACAAGGTCACCAAATCTACAATTTAGAATCCCCATTTGGAAAGGAGTCTGTACACAACATTTCAGATCTAGACTTTTTGGTACTGGAGAAGAAGATGAAAATAGGTTTTTAAGGTTATGATCCCTGTGACCCTATTTGGTGTAACAGGGTCACCAAATTTACAATTTATAATCCCCATTTGGCAAAGTGTCTGTACACAAAATCTCAGTGAAAACTTTACAGACAGACGGACGAAAGGACGGATGCCTGACACCATGTCATGCCATAAGCCCATCAGGCTTTTCAGGCCAGATGAGCTAAAAAATATATGTTAGACTCACAAACTCATTAAACTTACATATCTTTAGTCAGCTTGATGTAGAACTTCTCTAAGTTGGTGGCAGCTACTGGAAAGGGATGTCTCACAGCTAGACTACGAATATAGTAGAACACTGTTGACAGCTTGTTGCCTCTTGCAGCCTCCAAAATTGCCAGCTGGTTATAAGGTTGACCTAAAAAGAAAGTTTATCACTAACATAATGGAAATACAAGTTCACTTACACAGTAGCTGAATGATCTCTAACAAAATGTCAGAAATTTTTACCTGCAATATTTTCTCCAACCGAATTTCACCCTTGTGGTTTATTTCCAGGGCTGATAATTGATAATTAACCAATAATTAAATACTGGCGCCGATCTCTGTACGATGTCAGGCAGAATTTTAAGCTAATAATTCAATGACATTCAAAACTAAACACACGTACCTCTCAATTATACATTTCCCTCAAAACCTTGTTTATTTTCATCACGTCACCCCTTGAACTTTAATTTCTCTTCAAACTCAAAAATGTAATTATTAGCATAACATTCCAGCTGCAATGGAAGTGGAGATCAGCAGCAATGGCAGTTGCTCCTTCAGTCTGTCTGTATCGAGGGTGTAATATTTTGTTTATCTACATTAACCTACCTTTTATAATTATGATATTGAGTTCTTATGATCATGGTCGGCTCAGCAGCTAACTTGGCTAAGAACTAAAGGGGTGCATTGGAACATGCAGATACCTGTCTTTGAGGTCTATCGAAGATTGCTATTCCCCTGTCCTCATAGATTAGATCACTGATCATTAGATCTGTGTCTCCATCTTGAATGAGGGTACCTGTTCAAGAAGTTTAGGTTTAGAATAGACTTGAATCCCCCATCCTTCTTGGTGACAATGAAATACGTAATAATTAACCCTTGTTTTCCTATCTCGTCATCGAGATTTGAGTCCAAATCAACAAGAGATGGCAAGTCATTTGCCACGTCCAAGCCCTGTTCTGTCAGTGAAACTCGATCTCGAGACTCAACCGAATGGGTCACCTGAGGCTGAGGTCACACCGGTCACAAGGCCTGGAATCAACAACGACCCTGAGTCAGTGTGCTCGGAGGCAGCTGGACAGTATCTGTGATTTGAACACCGAGACCAGAGCTTGCTTGCAGAATGGACTAGGCCTGGAGAAGTGTCTCTGGGTAGATGAACCTCCCTTAGACTCGTAGAATAGCTAAACGTATATGGTGTGAATCCTAGAAGTAATCAACTTGCAAAGGGTGCATGAAACACAATCATTTTTTGGAAGAACGCAAAGAGAACAACCAGGGATGCAGAAATTAGTCTATTTGCCAGACATGTCTGATTGTGAATCCAGTTTGTCTGAATGAAAAATTAACCTGTTGGACATTCGAAAACTCTAAAAGTCAGTTGACTGATTGAAGAAAAGAATTGAAAGGAAAACTAATCAAAAATGCCTAACAAGCTGAAATTATTACTAACAAGTTGAATCATCACAAGTTTGTTCTTAAAACCTACTTCTGATTTCAAAATTTGATCAAAGGGTTAACATGGCCTTAACCCATATCTCGTCTTGACCTTTGACCTTCTAAGGTCACACAATCAGTGATCACTTTTCATTCTGTATAACAAACATGTAATGATTCTAAGAGTTAACAGTTAATATAGGGCACATTCGCAAAAGCATGGTTAAATTTACTACTACATCTACGAAACATTATGAAGTTTTGTGGAAATGTGCGTAACTCGCAGTCATTATTGAGCATTGATGAAGGGGTCGTTTCAAAGGTTTTTGTTACAAATTAAATCTCTAGCGCAGTAACAAAATATTTTCATGTGTAATTTCCCTTGATTTGATTATTGTTAGAATGCCGTACCTATATAACGTGTAAGATGAAAAGAATGTTAGATGACCATGTCAAAGAGAATGAATACAAAGAGGTTATTCAACATGTATTTACGCTCACTGCAAAAACAAACCTCCATTATAATGGTATACGGCCCCTTGCAGCCTTGCCCTTGCAATCAGATTCAAGTAATCACTTAGCACATGGCTGTGAGAGCATGTCAATTTGAGGGCATATTTTGGTCACCACTCGGCAAATTTAATATGTTACAGTTTAAATTGTTTCATAATAACTATTTGGGAGCTATGATGGCTCGTATTATGTCTGAATTGTGGATACAAACGCCAAAATCAAGAGTTTCACCAGCGATTGTGGAATTACATTTTGACTACATACTTGACTCGCGAATCGATCTGTGATTAATTATTGGCCATTTTACGGGTATTTATTTCATGTCAATTTATTTGTGGAACATACAAAATAGAAAAGTAACTAACATCGATTTTATTATTAATTCATGACAGAAAACATGCACTCTGTCATCTGGAACGGGGATCTTTTCAACAGTACGACATGTAATGTACTACATAATTCACATCACTGCCACATATCTGAAACACATATTATAGTTTCAAAGTTGGACATTTTAGTAAAACTAGTTTTGTTTATAGACAACTGCATGTTTTTTTCTCTCAAACAGTTTGATATGATATTTACGTCTCACATCAGTCACGTATTGAACTTGCTTTTCATAACAATAACCAATTAACACAATATCTATGAGGTCGTGTACGTGGCAACGTTTCGTTTTTTACCTTTCGTGTAAACGTTTACTAAATTTTGTAAACTTCCTAGCCCTAAGTACTACACAACTACTAGCCTTTACGAAGCGTGAAGGCTCGTCTCCAGCGCGAGATGCCAAAGCAACCCACGTGCTGCACGTGCTTCTGTTGGAAGTTAGGCTACCCTTGGCACACAAAACTTAATTGGTTTATAAACACTGATTCTAAATGTCCTGAGAACATACAAATTATTGCCTGGTTAATGTACGTTTTTTCAGCTAAGACCAGCAAATTATGACAAAAAATATATTCTCATTGATTATAAAATTCAAGCAAAATACCTAGTTTGGTAAAACATTTATTCCAATATCTGTAGAAAATACATAATTAAATGAAATATATATTTAGACTGGAAAACATCTTTACTAATTAGTGCAATTTCTCGGCTTATTTTTGGTCAAAAAAATCTGTGAAAAATTCAGTGTATATATTTCACGGAGATAGATTATTGGCAATTTTCCAATATGTTCATCAACATCCTTGATGGCTCTTTAAAGGATGGACACACAGTTTCTACAGAGTAGTGAGCTTTTCCATTGACTAAAGAGTCTGCACACAATATTACAGCCTTCTAGGTCTTTTTGTTCTGGAGGAAAAGGTGAAAATAGGTTTTCATATAGGCCTGTAAGGCCCTAATCTACAATTTAAAATCCCCATTGGCCCAGTAGTATGCACATAAAAGTTCACCTCTCTAGAGTTATTGGTTCCGGAGAAGAAATTTTACAGACGTATGGACAGACGGATGACGGATGCCATACCATAAGCCCATCGGGCCTTTCAGGCCTGATGAGCTAAAAACTGGTAAAAGTCAAGGTCACCCAAATCGACTAGTATATATACCCAAATGAAAACTGGTACCAAATTTGTAGACTCTAGGTGTCGCAGTTCATGAGATATTGTGTTTTTGGGAGGCAGCTGTTCTGGAGGCTAAAATAGATCCCACAGGTGAGGTGAGATGAGGTGCGTTGGAGTTTAAAGCCACTTTCACTTATATTATGGCTAGTATTATGGCAGGGAGAAAGCCTGCAATGCCATGTGGCTATGCATTGCTGTGAAATCTGCGAGCATCGGTGAAATTCAGTGTAGCATTGCAACCAAACCTTACCTTACTTATGTAGAACAGTTCTATACTGCAGACAAAGTTGCTGTGCCCCTAGTGGGATTCGAACCCTGGACCTTTTGATCCGAAGTCGAACACTCTAACCACTGCGCTATCCTGCCCCAGCCACATTTCTAGAAGACAGGTATTCTGTTTCACGACGCTACTTACCATTCTGTGGAACTAACTGGGCAGCATGACGGTAGTATGTCTGGGCCTGCTCCACTTGCTGTCGGTAGCGAGCTGAGTCAAATTGAGATCACATATAACATTATATATATAACATAGCATACATTAAAAGAATAATTACTTAGATAACACAATAACATTTAATTCAAATGAATGATTATGAAGACAAAAGAGAGCATCGTTTACATACCCCCAGCTCCAGTTTGTCAATAGTGGTACCATTTGAAGCAAACAATTAATCATTTGAACGATAAAACAGTCATAATTCTTATGCAGTATTCTTAACATACCAGACTAAACCGAACAAATGAAGAAAATACAAGCAGAGTGGGCAATATCCCCCGCCAAGTGGGAAAAGTATAAAATAAATTGAACAATGATATTGAAGAAAATTAACGTGTGAATTGTTTTTTAGGATGGAAGGATTATATCTTCCGTTCTAAAAATGCGCTCAAGCTTAAACAAAATGGTAGCTATGCAGATGGTAAATACTTCGAAAAACATTTGAAACACTGACGCACAAATAACTACAATGGCTGAAACAACAAAAATGAAGAGGGGCAGGTAGCAAAATGCTGACCCTCCTCGACTTAAAAAAGGAAATGGAAAGAGATTCTTGGAGCCGAGGTACACTACACAATCAGTCACAAACCCGGGAAGATTTTAATTCGCATGCGGACTTGTCCCATAGCCATTAATAGGTGTCATAATCTTGAAAAAGAACTTGAATTGTTACGTCAAGAGAGGAAGAATGTTGAATTTGAATTGCAAATCTAAATGAACACTAAACACTATCGAAAACAGCTTCTAGCCAGTCACTACAGAGTTACTTCCCTTCCACTGTAGCCCCAGTGATGGAGGAGCCATGCAAGCTCGCAGCGCTGTGATTTTGCTGGACATAATGGACTTCTGATTCAAGGAGGCTCGTTGCTCAAAGCTAAAGATCTTAACCCTTAACATGCGGGTCCCGGAATTATCCGGGCGGGCTGTAAGCGATTCGTAGGTACCTCAATACGGATCCCGGATCGCTTACTTAGAAGAATTCACGGCTGTCTAAGTACTGCTCTATCCCCCATACCGGGTCCCGAGTCGATTGTTTCCGCGACTCGCTGCATGAGAATGGCTGTATTTATGCCTCACAGCCCGCAATGAGAATAAAGCTTTCTTCAGTGTCTGGTCAGAACGTCCAGCAAAATTCACACCAATTTGCGTGTGCATTGTTGACCCGTAACGCATCGATAATTAGCTTTACAAAAGGCCAATTTTGTCCTGCTTCGCTCCGATGGCTACACTGCCCGGCGGCTAATTATCACCTAAGTGTCTGCACTGCCCCGGGGTGAGATAGGCCCGTACAGGCTTATCTGTCTCGCATCCCGCCACATGGGCAGATAGCCTATGCTTATCTGTCTCGCATCTCGCCACATGGGCAGATAGCCTCTAATTACGGGAAGATATTGCGATAAGCTACCTTTCTCTCGCACTTCGTATCATATGAACCAATTGGTTGTTTTCATTTTTTTTATACCAAAATAAAGAGGAAAGAATGGCCTTTATTCCCATATAAAAATCGCAATTGCGCTAACATAACTGAAAATACAGCAATCGCACAGAGATAGGCGACTTTCGCACTTTTGAATTTTGATACATGTGGCGCATTTACCCCAACATGCCTCGGCGCTCTATTTCTAAGAAACTACTTGGGATATTTTCATAATTTTTTTATCAGTATATAGATAAAAGAATTGTCTTCAATTCCATATAAAATACGTGTATTTTCGGCAATAACTTTTGATGCGCCAGGTGTCGCGCAGAAGGTGATATTCGGCTTTGAATAAGTGGCGCTCTTAGCATATACCATCATTACGGGCTTTATAACTTGTGAACCGCAAGTCCGATTTTTATAATTTTTACATCATTGTAAAGAGAAAAACATTGTCTTCAATTCCATGTATAATGCGCATGTTTTTGGGAAGAACTATGCATGCGCGAAGCGCCGCGCCAAAAGGTATAATTTTCGCACTTCATAACTTTTGAACCGCAAGTCCGATTTTTTAAATTTTTACATCATTGTAAAGAGAAAAACATTGTCTTTAATTCCAGATATAATGCGCATGTTTTTGGGAAGAACTATGCATGCGCAAAGCGCCGCAATATTGATGTACGCATAAGTGAAGAAGTATGATAATATATAACTAAAATACTGTTCTTTGATACGCAAATATAGAGCTTTATAAACGATGAACAACTGTCATGACGGAATTTTGTTTCCAGTTTTGGAAAAAAAAATATAACATAAAAGCGAAAATATATTTGAGTACGGGACCCGCCACTCGGGGAAAAGCCTTTTCGTGGGAATATTTTCTCAGGAAAATATTTCACTTTTCGGAGTTTCTAAAAATGCGTGAACATTTTTGTTACTGATGCCATGTGAAAGGTTTTTATTTCTAAAATTCAAATGCGAGGGCGCACCTTTCCAAACCATTTGAATTGAATTTATTATTTTATCTTTTACATTATTGAATAAAAGACGTTTCATTCAATAAGATTTGAAGAATTATTTATATGTGTAGCGGACTGAACTGAGCAGATGGAGAATTTGATTCCTCACCACTTTTATTACCAAAGTTCTTTTGTATCACAATTACTTTTTTAGGTATTAGTTTTTTCGTGAGCAGGGGAATTTCCGACGGGATTCGCCATGACATAATGAGAAAAAATTCCCATGAACATGGGCGTGGTCCGTCATCTTCGGGACCGACCCACAAGTATAAATATCTACCGGGGGGTGCGCGGACCCCCCCGCTTTTGGTCGCCACCCCCCAAACTTTTTATGCAAATTATTTTTTTTTTTCTACTTTGAAATAAAGGTTCGTGTCATTCCGAGGTATGAAGGTTTCTGCTATATATGTCGAGAGGGCATGGGAACCCATTCCCAATAGAATCCGGGGTTCGTCTCATAGGATTGTTCCTCGGAGTCTCTCGTTCTCAAAAGAGAACATGGGAAACCTGTCCCGCGATTGAATCCGGGGTCCGCCGCGGAAGACGGGGACGGGAATTCCCGGAGAGCATGGGAGTATGCTCCCATGGGTCTGGGCTCCGCCTCGAGAGACCGCTCCTTGGATGCTCTGCTTCTAGAAAAGAGAAGTCATTCGGCAACTGACAACCCGAGCTTCCCTGACATAGTAGTTTATTTTCCGGGCCTCGCGCCCGGTGCTACACGTCGCCGAGGAAATCAGAAAATGGTCCGTTTGACATATGCGTCGGAAAAATCGGCGTGATGTCAGAAGCCGTCGGCACTTGCGGCGCAGTCGTCCTAGATGCGCCAGGAGGTTCTGAAACTGGCAAATGAACGTCCACGAAGCTCACATTCATTATCTCTGTATGTTTATTGTCTCTAATCACATGTTATATGTTGCATACATCTAACGCATTTTCAATCATTTACAGGTTGAAGCAGAATGCTGCGCGGACGTGGACGCAAGGCCCTGCGACGGCCTAGGGCGTTGCATACTAGGACACGCAGCTTTGAAGCCGTTTCCAGCGACGACGACTTCATCAATGAGATCCATGCTGATGAAGCCTCTGATATGGAGTCAACTGACAGTGATGGTAGCAGTGGTTTAGACAGTGATGATGCATATGATCGGGACACTGTAATAGATAGTGAACATGGTGACACAGATGGTATGAGTGATATAGAGACAGAGATTGCCAGAAAGATTCTAGCCGCCGGTAATTCCACCGAAGAAGACTTTAGTGGTTTTGAGGAGGAGTTTGCCGAAATACCACAATATAATCAAGATAATTCACAGACGTTTGATGAGTGGGTGGATGGTCCGCGGCCACGTGTAAACTTGCCTTTCACTGGTCAAACTGGGTTGCGCCAGTTCATAGAACTTCCTGAGAACCCTGAACCTATTGACTTTTTCAATTTGTTTATACATAATGATGACTATGAGGATATGGCAACGGAAACCAATAGATATTTCAAACAAGCAATGGAGGACAAAATTCTAAGACCCCGTTCAAGAATGCAACAGTGGCAAGACACTCATGCAGAAGAGATGAAGGTATTTGTAGCCATGACAATTGCCATGTCATTGGTTGTGCAGAGAAACTTTGCTGATTACTGGTCAACAAGTGATGTTACCTCAACGCCTTTCTTCGCCAAGTGCATGCCCCGAGACAGGTTTTGGCTTCTTATAACCTACCTACACTTGGCTGACAACAGGAGGATGCCGGGCCGTAACACCCCGTGCTTTTCACCAATAAATAAACTGGGACACTTGTATAACCGGATAGTTCACCGTTTTTCAAGAGTGTATAAACCGCATCAAAACATTTCAGTCGACGAGGGCATGGTGCCCTGGAAAGGTAACTTATCTTTCAAAGTTTATCTTCCCGACAAGCCTAAGAAGTATGGGATAAAGGCTTTCATGTTGTGTGACTCGCACAACGGATACGTTTGCAAGTTCAAACTCTACACTGGAAAAACGAATGAACCGGTTTCTGAAGGTGGCAAAACTTATGATGTAGTCATGGACTTGGTGAACGACTACGTTGGACAGGGGCATCACATCTTTATGGACAACTACTATTCGTCCACAAATATGTACATAAATTTGTGGGAGCGGGGAATAGGTGCCACGGGGACGTTGAGAGCCAATCGAAAGGGACTTCCTGATTCAGTCAAGAAACCTAAAAAGAAAGCCAAGCAAGGGGACATGACAGTTTCTCACAACCATGGCCTACTCGTTCTTCGCTACGAAGATAGAAAATCAGTGCTTCTCATGTCTACTGTTGAAGATACACAACTTGAACAAACAGGGAAGAAGAACCGGGCAACAGGGGAACTAGTTCTCAAGCCGCGCATTGTAACAACGTACAACAAGTACATGGGAGGTGTTGATCGGGCCGACCAGATGTTGTCGTACACGCCGTTCCGAGTGAAGACCCTGGAAACGGGTTTGGTTTCACGTTCTCAACGTTGCCATGTTGAACTCTTACATCGTTTATAAAGAATACAGCAAAGATAAACCTCTAAAAACAAGTCGGGAATACAGGAAGGCTTTGGCGCAACATATAGTAACATTTGCGGACAAGGAACAAGTTCCATCACTTTGCAGACGTCCCCGTGGTCGGCCGAGCACGAGCGACGGGAGTGTCACTCGTCTTCATGGACGTCACTTTCCGACGAAGATTGAGCCTGTCGGAAGGAAGAAAAACGTCACAAGGATGTGTGTGGTATGCTCTAAGGCAAAACGCGCCGTCCTCGCAAAACAGATTGAAGAAGGCAATGGGCCAGCAAGGAAGAAAAAACGAGTAGGCAGAGAGTCTTCTTATGAATGTACAGATTGTAATGTTTCTCTGTGCGCCGCACCATGCTTCAAACTGTACCACACCGCCACTGACTATTCCAGGGCTTACATCACTGCCACGGAAAAAGGAAGAAATGAAGAAGGGAATGAAGAAGAAGAAAATTGAAAGTAAAGAGAGCCGAAGTGTGGACTAGTATATACACATTATATACATACCTTGTTAGGTCCCTAAAGCTGTTCTGCGCACAACCGCAGGTAAATATTGTGTATATTTGTACATAAATGCATTGTTATTTCATTGTAATACATGTCATTGCAAATAAAATATTTTTTATTTTATCAAAGAGACAGAGAAAGTGAATGCGAGCTTTCATTGGAAGTTCAGTCAGAACCGCATCATAAAAAACACCCATAAATGCTGAACCGGGTGGCCCATTTTCATAAAACTTACATGGGGTAAAGAGGAAAGATTCGGCTTTGATTCAATATAAAATTTATACATGCGCACGAAAAACTAAAGTTGCGGCACATGCCCCGATATGCGCGATAGTAAAAAAGTTGCCTCAAAGTACCGAGGGTACCTTCATTTGGCACGCTATAGCTTCCGAACTAAGTTGCGCATTTTTTTTCTTTTTACATCATCGTAAAGAGCAATAAATTGTCTTCAATTCCATGTATCATATGTATATGCGCAGCTAAAAATAAACATGCGGCAAGTGATGCGCCAGATGTCGCAAAAAGTTAGTTTTTCAAAAATGAATTTTCTAAGTACTGGGGGTGCCTTCCTTACGCTCTTCATATATTGCGAACCATTTGACGTATTCCAATAATTTTTATATCATTGTAAAGAGGAATAAATTGTCTTCAAGTACATACGTGTTTCGCATGCGCGCGAAATAATTTATGATTTTATTAAGCTGGAAATAAAGACAAACTTTACACCGCGCAACATGTATTGCTTTCGCCGCGGTGATAAGTGTATGCTGTGCTCATTAGTACCCATTAGTTCCACGCGCGCTCGGCTCTGGCACCCTCGAGGAGGTCTCGAGGAGGTCTCGAGGAGGTAACGGTACTGTAATTAGCCCAGTCCCGGGGGGACCAAGCGGTGCCAGTAACTTGGTGCGCGTCGGGACGCATTCACGTGGTACTGTCGGGGTAGCGTCACTCTCCTTTGGTTGGTTATATTTTCTGAACCATAAGTCGTATTCTAATAATTTTTATGTCATTGTAAAGAGGAATAAACTGTCTACAAGCACATATAAATTTCGCAATATGCGCGCTCAGGAGTTTTGATTTCATAAAGCTGGAAATAAAGACAAACTTTAGATGACAATAGAATTATAACCATAGGTCGCATTCTAATATTTTTTATATCATTGTAAAGACAAACATCTGGTCTTCAAGTCCATATAAAACTTTCAGTAGCGCGCTCCAAATTCATGATGTTATAAGGCTCGAATTAAAGACAATCTTTACAAAGTAATAGAAAAGTAAAGAAAAATCGTAAAAAAATAATTCAAAGATGCGGGTATAAAGCAACCATTTGTGTACGGGTGCCGCGACTTGAATTTGTATTCAACGCCCGTATATAGCCCGTATTCGCCATGTAGATGCGGTATATTTCGTAAAAACGGTACCGGAATCGCCGCCTGGAAATTCCGCCAGCAGAGCTCGTTAGTGCCTAAGCTCAAACTACTGCTGCGAGCTGCGAGCCTGTTAATTCCGCCACAGGGGCTAAAAAGGGTAAAATATATATACGCAACGTAAGGGTTAAACTAACTGGTTTTATTTGGAATGCTGAGGACTTTGAACTGAATATTGGCAACAGCGCTAAATTGAATTTTGGTATGAGAAAACCCATAGTGACCGACATAACCGTATTTGGGGCTATGCAAAGTCGTGCAAGAGCTACTCAAACAGGGTAAACTAATGATATGATAATGAATACAGAGAATTACAGGTGTTTGAACAGTTTCTGTGGGCAACATATAGACCTTTCAACGGCCTATTTCATGGGTGCAGCCATTTTGTGGCAGCCATTAGGGGCTGCAACGTTAAACTAGTCTATGTTATTTGCAACGCTGCGGCAAGTATGACGTAATCAAGGATAGACGGTGCCTAGTCAACGCTTACGCTGTATAAAAGACGTCAAACTAACTGATCCAGTAATTTTACCCCTGGGGGCAAATCGGTGTCATGAAAACGCAGCTTTAAGAAGGCATTCAAAGCTATCCAATCTATGTCACTCAAATCCTGACACATAAGGCAATGTTTATCAAAAGTACATGATAGTTTACTGTCACAACCAAGGCATTCCGATTGGGGATCGATGTAAGGAATTTCTGACAGGAAATGCATTTAGAATGAACTTGAGGCATGTATGATACCAACGACAAAAGTAAACAAACAAAATGTTTTTGAAGAAAAAGTGTTACAGCATTGAAAAAATAGAGCCATGGGTTCTGTAGCTCATCATTTCATTGATTTACTATCTCAAGTTGAATATTTAAGTTATTTAAGTTATTGTTTACAAGCAAAAGATAGGTTCTTAGATCATGACCACTGTGACCCCATTTGGGGTCATGGGGTCATGGGGTCACGAACTCTACAATTTAGAATCCCCATTGACCAAGGAGTCTGCCAACAACTTTTCAGCTCTCTAGACCTTTTGGAACTGGAGAAGAAGATGAAAATAGGTTTTTAACGATGTGACCACTGTGACCCCATTTGGGGTCACGGGGTCACGAAACCTACAATTTAGAATCCCCCATTGGCCAAGGAGTCTGCACACAACTTTTCAGCTCTCTAGACCATTTGGAACTGGAGAGGAAGATGAAAATAGGTTTTTAACGATGTGATCCCTGTGACCCCATTTGGGGTCACGGGGTCACACAATCTACAATTTAGAATCCCCATTGGCCAAGGAGTCTGCATACAACTTTTCAGCTCTCTAGACCTTTTGGAACTGGAGAGGAAGATGAAAATAGGTTTTTAACGATGTGATCCCTGTGATCCCATTTGGGGTCACGGGGTCACACAATCTACAATTTAGAATCCCCATTGGCCAAGGAGTCTGCATACAACTTTTCAGCTCTCTAGACCTTTTGGAACTGGAGAAGAAGATGAAAATAGGTTTTTAAGGATGTGACCCCTGTGACCCCATTTGGGGTCATGGGTTCACGAAATCTACAATTTAGAATCCCCATGGGCCAAGGAGTCTGCATACAACTTTTCAGCTCTCTAGACCTTTTGGAACTGGAGAAGAAGATGAAAATAGGTTTTTAAGGATGTGACCCCTGTGACCCCATTTGGAGTCATGGGGTCACGAAATCTACAATTTAGAATCCCCATGGGCCAAGGAGTCTGCATACAACTTTTCAGCTCTCTAGACCATTTGGAACTGGAGAGGAAGATGAAAATAGGTTTTTAACGATGTGATCCCTGTGACCCCATTTGGGGTCACGGGGTCACACAATCTACAATTTAGAATCCCCATTGGCCAAGGAGTCTGCATACAACTTTTCAGTTCTCTAGACCTTTTGGAACTGGAGAGGAAGATGAAAATAGGTTTTTAACGATGTGATCCCTGTGACCCCATTTGGGGTCACGGGGTCACACAATCTACAATTTAGAATCCCCATTGGCCAAGGAGTCTGCATACAACTTTTCAGCTCTCTAGACCTTTTGGAACTGTAGAAGAAGATGAAAATAGGTTTTTAAGGATGTGACCCCTGTGACCCCATTTGGGGTCATGGGGTCACGAAATCTACAATTTAGAATCCCCATGGGCCAAGGAGTCTGCATACAACTTTTCAGCTCTCTAGACCTTTTGGAACTGGAGAAGAAGATGAAAATAGGTTTTTAAGGATGTGACCCCTGTGACCCCATTTGGAGTCATGGGGTCACGAAATCTACAATTTAGAATCCCCATGGGCCAAGGAGTCTGCATACAACTTTTCAGCTCTCTAGACCTTTTGGAACTGGAGAAGAAGATGAAAATAGGTTTTTAAGGATGTGACCCCTGTGACCCCATTTGGGGTCACGGGGTCACGAAATCTACAATTTAAAATCCCCATTGGCCAAGGAGTCTGCACATAAAATTTCAGCTCTGTGGAGTCATTGGTTCTGGAGAAGAAGTCGAAAAAGCGAAAAGTTTACGGACGGACGGGTGGACAGGCGCCGGACACCATGCCATGCCATAAGCACATCGGGCCTTTCAGGCCTGATGAGCTAAAAAGTCACACAAAATGCTCACAAGGAGCTTAAAATGTGAATGGTCCACAAAGGTAACAAATCTCACCAATATGCTGATAGAAGAAAGTCTTGTGAAGGGATTGAAGTTGTGTGAATAAACACAAAATAATTCCCTCCCTTTAGTGACAACTTCTCCAGTTGGGGAACAGTGGAAAAACAAGGGGCTAAGGAAGGTAACTCTTTTAGGAAGCAGGAACAGATCACTAAAAAATATTTTATTTTCTTATTTTTTTCTCTGTATATCTCTTCAGCGGTTGAAGATTAATTAAGATAACCCAATCCAGAGAGTATGTTTACACAATAATTACATTATTTATTAACCCAAGGATAAATTTGTGAAATTTGGTTTTTGAGTTCTGCTCTGGAAACAAAATTATCAGTTTCATTTCCATGAAAACAACCAAAATAAAAAATCTCAAAAATGAATATCCAAGTTACATTTTCATGTAGAATGGGGGAAATAAAAATGTGAAGAATCTACACATGATGATTGTTCGATAATTTCATTGAGCTATATTTGATGGTTTTTTAGTTTTCCCATGGTGAAAGGATTTTGGGACTGACGGATGGACAAGTTAACGAACAAACAGACGGATCCCATTTCAATATTCCCTGCCAAATTCTTTGGGCGGGAGATAAAAATTACATTCACTTCAATATGGTGAAAACATTTATGAACATTCCTCAATAATATAAGTACTCACCAATGTCACCCAAATGTACCAAACAATGCTGGCATATGTAGTGACAGGAGCTCTGCTTAGGCATGCACAAAGCTTTCTTCTCTGAATTGTTTTCTGCAACATAAAACAAGATCACTCTTAGAGCACAAGAACCCTATAGGTTTGTCATATTGATGCACAAACTATTCCATTTGGGTCACGGGGTCACAAAATCTACAATTTAGAATCCCCATTAGCCAAGTAGTCTGCTCACAACTTTTCAGCTCTTTAGACCTTTTGGCACTGAATGAGAAGATGAAAATAGATTTTTAAGGTTGTGATCCCTGTGACCCCATTTGGGGTCACTGGGTCACCAAATCTACAATTTAGAATCCCCATTAGCCAAGGAGTCTGCACACAACTTCTCAGCTCTCTAGACCAAGTGGTTCTGGAGAAGAAGATGAAAATGCGAAACGTTTACAGACAGACGGACGGATGGACGGACGGACGCCGGACACCTTGCCATGCCATAAGCCCATCGGGCCTTTCAGGTCAGATGAGCTAAAAATTATGGCATCAGGGTCACAAAACCTTCAATTTAGAATTCCAAATGGCTAAAGAATTTGCACACAATATTACAGCCTTCTAGGTCTTTTTGTTCTGGAGAAGAAGATCAAAATAGGTTTTTAGGTCATGGCCCATGAGGCTCTAATGTGGAAACCCAGGGTCACAAAACCTACAAGGGACAAACTTTGTCAGGAGTAACTCCTCTTGCCAAGTTAGCATGTAATAGAGGGACCATCTTGGACAGGAGTAACTCTGCTGGCCTACTTTCTCACGTATAGAGTGACACAAACTTTGTCAGGAGTAACTCCACTGGCCTACTTTCTCACGTATAGAGTGACACAAACTTTGTCAGGAGTAACTCCACTGGCCTACTTTCTCACGTATAGAGTGACACAAACTTTGTCAGGAGTAACTCCACTGGCCTACTTTCTCACGTATAGAGTGACACAAACTTTGTCAGGAGTAACTCCCCTGGCCTACTTCGCACGTATAGAGGGACAAACTTTGTCAGGAGTAACTCCCCTGGCCTACTTCGCACGTATAGAGGGACAAACTTCGTCAGGAGTAACTCCCCTGGGCTAGTTCACACGTATAGAGGGACAAACTTCGTCAGGAGTAACTCCCCTGGGCTAGTTCACACATATAGAGCGGCAAACCTCGTTAGGCACAATCATACAAGGTACGCTTTTATTTATTATTTATTAAATGTTATTATTCCATTATTTTTTTATATTTGGTGAAATATTCATTCATTTAACTTTTGTGACATTTACAAATGGAACATGAAATTGGAATATTTACCCTAAGAACACCATCGAACCTATGCAGGTTCCTTCGAGTGTCGTTTTCATTTGAGTGCATGAATATACTAACCAGTCATCAAACCAAACGAAGACGAGCTATGTCGGAATGGCAGATCAAGATCAAAAGATGAACATACTTGTTGCAGAAGCTGAAATAAACAATAAAATCTTTATTGTAAATAAATCATTTTCCTGATTGGAACCCAATAAAAAACACTATACAAACTATATTATCAAATAAATATATTGTGTCAAGATATTCCCTAGCTAGTAGTGTGCCAGTATCGCCTCAATTACTGCTATCAAATACACAATAAATATCATTTTCACACCAGAACTCAAAATCACAACTTACAATTATTTTTTAAGACCAAAACTTAAAGGCACTGAAGCAATTTTTTCAAATTATTTTTTCTCTAATTTGCCATTTATTATTAAAGTTTATAGAATATATTGTAACGTTACAGGTTAAAACATTTCATTCCACTACGCGATAGGCTGTATCCATAGAAAACTGTTTGTATTGAAAGAAAATGGTGCACCATAATAAGCGACTATTTTGTGAAACTCTTCAGTGTGAGAGGTGTATTAATAGGTGGGGGCGGAATAGCGCAGTGGTTAGCTTCAGCTTCGAATCAAGAGGTATAGGGTTCATATCCTGCCAGAGACTGGACCACTTTGTCTGCTGTGGAGAACTGTTCTACATGCAGTAGGGTTTGGGTGCAATGCTACACTGAATTTGAGCGCAGTACCACCCTTAGTTCGCAAGTTCCAACCAGAGGTTTCACTGCAATGCATAAGTAATTCTTCCTTAATTTCGCCCCCCTCTATAAGTTCGCCCACGTATGATCATCTGACACCCTCATTTCAAAATACCCTCCAAAATTACAACAGTGTGCCAGAAGTTTAGTATTGACGAAACAAAAGTTTGACTACGCTCCAAATTTGGAAATCAAATTATTTACAGTCATGATATAAAATCATCTTGTGATTTGTATTCAGTAAGATTGATATGAGAAAAGCTGAAATATTCTTTTAATTGTTATAGTAAAACCAAATATCTACATTGCCGGTAGAAAAGAAAACAAACTTATTTTGACATATAGATGAATTATATTACAATATAGTTAACATATGGGTAATATACAACTGTAGTTAACATATGGGTAATACACAACTGTAGTTAACATGTGGGTAATATACAACTGTAGTTAACCCTTACGTTGCATATTTCTATTTTACTCATTTTAGCCCCTGTGGCGGAATTTACAGACCCTCCAGCTCGCAACAGTATTTTGGCTTAGTCACTAATTAGCTCTGCTGGCGGAATTTCCAGGCAGCGATTCCGTTACCGTTTTTACGAAATAAACCGCATCTATATGGTGAATACCGACTATATACGGGAGTTCAATACAAATTCAAGTCGCGGCACCCGTACACAAATGGTTAATTTATATATAGATTTTTCGTTTGTTTTCTATTACTTGGTAAAAATTGTCTTTTATTGGGCCTAATAACATCATAAATTTGGAGCGCGCTACTGCAATTTATATATGGACTTGAAGACCAGATTTTCGCTTTACAATGATATAAAAATTATTAGAATGCGACCTTTGGTTGTAATTCTATTGTCATCTAAAAATTGTCTTTATTTCCAGCTTTATGAAATCCAAACTCCTGAGCGCGCATATTGCGATTTTTATATGTACTTGTAGACAATTTATTCCTCTTTACAATGACATAAATATTATTAGAATACGACCTATGGTTCAGAAAATATAACCAACGAAAGGAGAGTGACGCTACCCTGACAGTACCACTTGAATGCTTCCCGACCCACACAAAGTTACTGGCACCTCTTGATCCCGCCGGGACTGGGCTAATTACAGTATCGTAACCTCCTCGAGACCTCCTCAAGGGTGCCAGAGCTGAGCGCGCGTGGACTAATGGGTACTAATGAGCACAGCATACACTTATCACTGCGGCGAATGCAATACATGTTGCGCGGTGTAAAGTTTGTCCTTATTTCCAGCTTTATAAAATCTAAATATAAATAAAATACTTTTCGCGCGCATGTGAAACACGTATGTACTTGAAAACAATTTATTCCTCTTTACAATGATATAAAAATTATTGGAATACGTCAAATGGTTCACAATATATGGAGAGCGTAAGGAAGGCACCCCCAGTACTTAGAGAATTGATTTTTTAAAAACTAACTTTTTGCGACACCTGGCGCATCACTTGCCGCATGTTCATTTTTCGCTGCGCATATACAAATGATACATGGAATTAAAGACAATTTATTTCTCTCAACGATGATGTAAAAAGAAAAAAAATGCGCAACTTAGTTCGGAAGCTATAGCGTGCGAAAGTAAGGTACCCTCGGTACTTTGAGGCAACTTTTTGAGTATCGCGCATCTTACGGCACTTGCCGCAACTTTTTTGTGCGCATGTGTAAATTTTATATGCAATCAAAACCAAATCTTCTCTTTACGAGGATGTAAGTTTTATGAAATTTGGCCACCCGATTCAGCATTTATGGGTGGTATTTATGATGCGGTTCTGGCTGAACTTCCAATGAAAGCTCGCATTCACTTTCTCTGTCTCTTTGACGAAATAAAAAATATTTTATTTGCAATGACATATATCACAATAAAATTACATTGATTTTCAACGAGTAGGTCACGGTTGTGAGAAACTGTCATGTCCCCTTGCTTCGGTTTCTTTTTAGGCTTCTTGACAGAATCAGGAAGGCCCTTTCGATTGGCTCTCAACGTCCCTGTGGCACCGATTCCCCGCTCCCACAAGTTTATGTACAGATTTGTGGACGAATAATAGAACTTTGTCCATAAAGATGTGATGCCCCTGTCCAATGTAGTCGTTCACCAAGTCCATGACTACATCATAAGTTTTGCCCTCTTCAGAAACCGGTTCATTCGTTTTTCCAGGGTAAAGTTTGAACTTGCAAACTTATCCGTTGTGCGAGTCACACAACATGAAAGCCTTTATCCCATACTTCTTTGGCTTGTCGGGATGATAAACTTTGAAAGATAAGTTGCCTTTCCAGGGCACCATGCCCTCATCGAATGAAATGTTTTTATGCGGTTTATACACTCTTGAAAAACGGTTATACAAGTGTCCCAGTTTATTCATTGGTGAAAAGTTTGGGGTGTTGCGACCCGGCATCTTCTTGTTGTCAGACAAATGTAGGTAGGTGATAAAAAGCCAAAACCTGTCTCGGGGCATGCACTTGAAGAAGAAAGGCGTTGAGGTAACGTCACTTGTTGACCAGTACTCATCAAAGTTTCTCCGCACAACTAATGACATGGCTATTGTCATGGCTACAAATACCTTCATCACTTCTGCATTTGTGTCTTGCCACCGTTGCATTCTTGAACGGGGTCTTGGAATTTTGTCTTCAGTTGCTTGTTTGAATTATCTATTGGTTTCCGTTGCCATATCGTGATAGTCATCTTCATGTTAAAACAAATCGAAAAAGTCAATAGGTTGAGGGTTCTCAGGAAGTTCTATGAACTGGCGCAACCCAGTTTGAACAGTGAAAGGCAAATTTACACGTGGCCGCGGACCATCCACTCACTCATCAAACGTCTGTGAATTATCTTGATTATATTGTGGTATGTCGGCAAACTCCTCCTCAAAACCACTAAAGTCTTCTTCGGTGGAATTACCAAGGGCTAGAATGTTTCTGGTAATCTCTGTCTCTATATCACTCAGACCATCTGTGACTGTCCCATTGTCACTCCCCTCACCATGTTCAGTATCTATGACAGTGTCCCGATCATATGCATTATCACTGTCTAAATCACTGCTGCCATCACTGTCATCAGTTGACTCCATATCAGAGGCTTCATCAGCATGGATCCTGTTGATGAAGTCGTCGTTGCTTGAAACGATTTCAAAGCTGCGTGTCCTAGTATGCATAGCCCTAGGCCGTCGCAGCATGGCCCTGCGTCCAAGCAGCATCCTTCAAGCTGCAAATGATTGAAAATGGGTTAGATGTATGCAAGATATAACATGTGATTAGACACATTAACATACAGAGATAATGAATGTGAGCTTCATGGACGTTCATTTGCCAGTTTCAGAAACTCCTGGCGAATGTAGGACAACGGCGCCGCAAGCGCCGACGGCTTCTGACATCGTGCCGATTTTGCCGACGCATATGTCAAACGGACCATTTTCTGAATTCCTTGGTGACGTGTAGCACCGGCCGCGAGGCGCGGAAAATATACTTCTACATCAGGGAAGCTCGGGTTGTCAGTTGCCAAATGACCTCTCTTTTCGAGAAGCAGAGCATCCACGGAGCAGTCTCTCGAGACTGATCCCGGACCAATGGGAACATACTCCCATGCTCTCCAGGAATTCCCGTACCCGTCTTCCGAGGCGGACCCCAGATTAAATCGCAAGACAGGTTTCCCATGTTCTCTTTTGAGAACGAGAGGCTCCAAGGAACAATTCTGTGGGACAAACCCCGGATTCTATTGGGAATGGGTTCCCATGCCCTCTCGACATGTATAGCAGAAACCTTGGTACGTCGGAATGACACGAACCTTATTCAAAAGATTAACATTGCCTTAACCAATATCTCATGACCTTGAACTTTGACCTCAAGGTCACACCATCAATGATTACTTTTCATTGTGTATAACAATCATGCAATGACTCAAAGTGTTCATTGTTAACATAAGGCATATTCACAATAGCACGCTTAAGTTGTGACCTTGCTGTGACCTTGACCTTTGACAGATTTTAGCAAAAACTTTTTCAAATCTTGGTCTTCCTCCATAGTTGATACATACACCAAATAAGAGCCTGACAGCACAAAAATGTTTGAAGTTATCATGTTTACAAGGATTATTGTAGTGATTTCAGAACTCATGACCTTGACCTTTGACCTTGAATGTGAACATGTCAAAATCATTCACCAGATTTATAAGAAAGAAGCTATGTATATGAGATGTAAATACCTTTTTGGAAAAAAGTTACTTAGAGATTTCAGAACAGGTCACCATGACCATATCTCGTGACCTTGACCTTTGATCTTCAAGGTCACACAGTCAATGATCACTTTTCATAGTGTATAACAATCATGGGCAGAAAGTCTCTAATCAAGAGATCAAAGTGTTAATAGTTAAAATAAGGAATTTTCGCAACTGCATGCTTAAGTTGTGACCTCGCTGTGACTTTGACCTTGGACAGATTTTAGCGAAAACCTTTCCAAATCTCAGTCTTTCTCCATAGTTGATATATACCAAGTAAGGGCCTGATAGCACAGAAGTTGTTGAAGTGATCGTGTTTACAAGGATTTTTGTAGCGAGTTCAGAACTCATGACCTTGACCTTTGACCTTGAATGTCAGCATGTCAAAATACTTCCCCAGGTGTACAAGAAAGAAGCTATTTATATGAGGTGTAAATACCTTCTTGGGAAAAGGTTATTTAGTAATTTCAGAACTGGTGACCTTGACCATATTTCGTGACCTTGACCTTTTAAATTCAAGGTCACACAATCAGTGATCACTTAACATTGTGTATAACAATCATGTAATGATTCAAAGTGTTAATAGTTGAAATAAGACATTTTCGCAAAAGCATGCTTATGTCGTGCCCTCGCTGTGACCTTGGCCTTTGACGGATGTTAGCAAAAACCTTTTCAAATCTTAGCCTTTCTCCATAGTTGATGTACACAAAATAAGAGCCTGATAGTACAAACATTTTTCAAGTTATCGTGTTTACAAGGATTTTTTTAGCGATTTCCGAACTCGTGACCTTGACCTTTGATCTTGAATATGAACATGTCAAAAAAATTCCCCAGGGGCATAAGTAAGAGGTTATGTATATGAGTTCTCAAAACCTTGTAGGAAAAAAGTTATAGCGAATACAAAACGCGCAGGCGGCGGCGGCGCTTGAAACTGCACAAAAACTGATAGCAGCTCCGACTTAGATAAATTCAATTCCAATGGTTTGTAAGGGTGCGCCGGCGCATTTGAATTTTTAGAAATGCAAACCTTTCGCAAATGGCATCACTAACAAAAATGTTCACGCAATTTTAGAAACTCCGAAAAATAAAATATTTTCGTGATAAAATATTCCCACAAAAAGGCTTCTCCCCTAGCGGCGAGTCCCGTACTCAAATATATTTTTCAAAACTGGAAACAAAATTCCGTCATGGCAGTTGTTCATCGTTTATAAACCTCTATATTTGCGTATCAAAAGAACAGTATTTTAGTTATATTTTATCATACTTCTTAACTTTTGCGTACATCAATTTTGCGGCACTTCGAGCATCGAAAGTTCTTTGCGAAAATATGTGCATTGTAAATGGAATTAAAGACAATGTTTTCCTCTTTATAGTGATGTAAAAATTATAAAAATCGGACTAACCGTTCAAAATATATGAAGTGCGAAACTTATACCTTTTGTCGCACATGCAGAGTTCTTCGCAAAAACATGCGCATTACACATGGATTTGAAGACAATGTTTTCCTTTTTACAATGATTATAAAAAAAATTTCTTAAAAATCAGACTTGCGGTTCAAAATATATAAAGCCCGTAATGATGATATATGCTAAGAGCGCCACTTATTCAAAGCCGAATATCACCTTCTGTGCGGCACTTGGCGCATCAAAAGTTATTGCCAAAAATACACGTATTTTATATGTAATTGAAGACAATTCCTTTATCTTTATAGTGATCAAAGAATTACGAAAATATCCCAAGTAGTTTATTAGAAATAGAGCGCGCGGGATGTTGTGGTAAATGCGCCACTTGTTTCAAAGATAAAAAGTGCGAAAATCACCTATCTCTTGATTAGAGACTTTCTGCCCATGTGGCGGGAGACTTTCTGCCCATGTGGCGGGACGCGAGACAGATAAGCATGTACGAGCCTATCTCACCCCGGGGCAATGCAGACACTTAGGTGATAATTAGCCCCCAGGGAGATAAGGCGTCGACAAAATTGGCCTTTTGTAAAGCTAATTATAGATGCGTTACAGGTCAACAATGCACACGCAAATTGGTATGATTTTTGCTGGACATTTCAACCAGACATTGATCAAAGTTTCGTTCTCGTGGCGAACTTGGGAGCATCAGTACAGCGATTCTCATGGAGAGACTCCCGGAGACAAGATCGCGGCCAAGGCTAGCAAACTGAGAGACGGCCGTGAATAATTCTAAGTTGTTTCAAAATATAAAAAGTGCGAAAATCACCTATCTCTTGATTAGAGACTTTCTGCCCATGTGGTGGGAGACTTTCTGCCCATGTGGCGGGACGCGAGACAGATAAGCATGTACGAGCCTATCTCACCCCGGGGCAATGCAGACACTTAGGTGATAATTAGCCCCCAGGGAGATAAGGCGTTGACAAAATTGGCCTTTTGTAAAGCTAATTATAGATGCGTTACAGGTCAACAATGCACACGCAAATTGGTGTGATTTTTGCTGGACATTTCAACCAGACATTGATCAAAGTTTCGTTCTCGTGGCGAACTTGGGAGCATTAGTACAGCGATTCTCATGGAGCGACTCCCGGAGACAAGACCGCGGCCAAGGCTAGCAAACTGAGAGACGGCCGTGAATAGTTCTAAGTTCCGTATCCGGGAACCGGAATGAGGCACCTAGGAATTGCTTATAGCCCTCCCGGACCAATCCGGGACCCGCATGTTAAGGGTTAACATGCTTATATATATATATACATGTGCATCATATCAACTAAGGATGTTGAGAACACATATAAATATTCATGTACATCTCTGACTATGTAAACATATATTTTGGGAATTATAAAGATAAAGAATATTTATGAACCAATATTTATGGTAATCTGAAAATT
The DNA here is from genome assembly GCA_936450465.1 of Gibbula magus. Lineage (NCBI taxonomy): Eukaryota > Metazoa > Mollusca > Gastropoda > Trochida > Trochidae > Gibbula > Gibbula magus. The sequence goes on along the minus strand of OW388301.1, from coordinate 9,727,920 downwards.
ATGGTTGTTTTATTTTGTTGGGATAGGTCAATATTTATTAGAATCCCGAGATTGTTTGTCAACGAGATTCATAATGTAATTTCCATTTGTGTGTAATATAGTACCGTAATTCTTCCTTAATTTCGCCCCCTCTATAAGTTCGCCCACGTTAGATCATTTTGACAGCCTTATTTCAAAATACCTTTCAAAATTACGACAGTGTGCCAGAAGTTCAGTATTGACAAATCAAAAGTTCGACCACATGCCAAATTTTGAAAAATAATTAGTTACAGTCACGATATACAATCATCTTGTGATTTCTTTTCAGTAAGATTGATATGAGTAAAGCGCGTAGTTTTTATTACAACAATTTTGGGAAAAGTTTTAACTTGATCACGCTTGTCTTGTTTCGATAAAATGCTTTATTTTCACACTTCTCAATTTATTCACTTACTGTACTTATGACATACCTTTACCAAGAATGATGTTACATCTTATCATATTATCCTTTATCAATGATTTCATTTTTCGTAAATGAAAAGGCAGCAATCACTTCCGTGTGAGGCTATAAATATATATCACTTAGACTGTCAACACAGTAATGCTACACTATGAATTGAGTTTGTATTGAATTTTCTGATTGGCTAAGAAAAGGTAACTCCCAAAGTTAACCAATGATAAGGCTTATAACATCTGGATGTTTGCTGGGGAGACTTGAAACAGTCAATTGACCTAGTTCCTTAAAGTCTGCAGTGGAATCACTGGAATTGTCTATTATAGAGTAGGGATGACTCACTGGGGATATTGTTTTGCATTAAAATTTTGGTAAGTCAATTTACTTATCAAATGATTAATTACTGTTGGAATATTATGACAGATGTTAGCTCATAATTATAAATATATTTCAGTTTTAACAATCTGAATGTATAATAAATTGTTTCAAAGTTTTGTGACTTGGTAATCCCTACATACAAATAGACTCAACCAAACAACCAGAGAGATGACTGAAGAGGTTACCGGTAATTAATTTTAGTCCTTTGTCGTAGATAATCAGAATCATTTATGTTGAGGTATATAATTCAAAATATAAATGATAATTAGTTTGCATAAATAAGCCTTTCAAAAGTAATAGAATTATTCAGCTGTCATTGTTTGTGTTTATAAGTTCTTGCAAACCAAGCTGGTCTACTTGATCTTCACACTTGCGTTTCAGAAAATGTTGACAGAGAAAATATGCTTCCTAACTTGAATTTATAGTAACAGACACTGGTTCATATTATAATTTATTGATGAATTTTACACTTAGGACTCTGAACTAATGCAATAATAGTTAGGATTGGTGTATTGTTTCATTCCCTAGTATCAACAGGGTCATAAAGTCAACATCAATAGTACAACAGATGTATCATTGTCAAGTATCAACAAGGTCATAAAGTCAATATCAAAGTACAACAGATGTATCATTCCCTAGTATCAACAGGGTAATAAAGTCAACATCAATGGTACAGCAGATGTATCATTCCCTAGTATCAACAGGGTCATAAAGTCAACATCAATAGTACAACAGATGTATCATTCCCTAGTATCCAACAGGGTCATAAAGTCAACATCAATAGTACAGATGTATCATTCCCTAGTATAAACAGGGTCATAAAGTCAACATCAATGGTACAACAGATGTATCATTGTCAAGTATCAACAGGTCCATAAAGTCAACATCAATGGTACAGCAGATGTATCATTGTCTAGTATCAACAGGGTAATACAGTCAACATCAATGGTACAGCAGATGTATCATTCCCTAGTATCAACAGGGTCATAAAGTCAACATCAATAGTACAACAGATGTATCATTCCCTAGTATCAACAGGGTAATAAAGTCAACATCAATGGTACAGCAGATGGATCATTGTCTAGTATCAGCAGGGTCATAAAGTCAACATCAATGGTACAGCAGATGTATCATTCCCTAGTATCAACAGGGTCATAAAGTCAACATCAATAGTACAACAGATGTATCATTCCCTAGTATCAACAGGGTCATAAAGTCAACATCAAAGTAAAACAGATGTATCATTCCCTTGTATCAACAGGGTAATAAAGTCAACATCAATGGTACAGCAGATGTATCATTCCCTAGTATCAACAGGGTCATAAAGTCAACATCAATAGTACAACACATGTATCATTCCCTAGTATCAACAGGGTCATAAAGTCAACATCAATGGTACAGCAGATGTATCATTGTCAAGTATAAACAGGGTCATAAAGTCAACATCAATGGTACAGCAGATGTATCATTGTCAAGTATCAACAGGGTCATAAAGTCAACATCAATAGTGCAACAGATGTATCATTCCCTAGTATCAACAGGGTCATAAAGTCAACATCAATATTACAGCAGATGTATCATCAGGGATAAACCTAGGAATGTTTTTGGGTGGGTCAATGCCCCACCAGGGTAAATTTGGGTGGGCCCATATATTTGGTTGGGGGTCCAGGGGGCCCCCACCAGGTTTAATTAAGGTGGGCCATTTTTTCCTGTGTTTGAAATTTAAAGATTAATGTATTAAAAATATTTATGTGAATTAAAAATGAATTGGGTTGTTTTCATGCTGTATTATTGTTTTAATTTTCAGCCAGATTGAACAATTACTGTACATAAGTCAGTTGGCCAAATAGCAGTGAAATTCTGATCTTATTTGACCAGTAGTTTTAATTTTATACTAGCACTTGGCCGGTTCAATTTTCTAATCTGTCATCATGATCATACATGCAGATGGTTACTGAGGTGATATATATTAACATAATAATATATCCAATATAAATAATATGCTGATATACCCAAACTTTAGATAACCCTCTTCATCGTGATTTAGATGAAAAATCTAAATGACAAATGGAATATATTTATGTTCTCAAAACAATATCCTAGGAGATGCCCAATGCACACTGGTACATGTTAGCATTGCATGATATCAGACTTTGAAACACATATATAACAAGTTACTTTGACAGTTTCAATTTCGGTTTTTAAATTATGTAATTGAGAAAAATTATGATTACACTTTATATAACCAATGAGGGCAAACTAACAAATGATATAACCTTACATTTCATAAAATAGTATGTGAAGCCATTTCGAAAACATTGTCGGCAAACACGACAATCTGTCAGGTGTCTTGTATCACCAGGCAGTCACTATTTCCTATTTTCACTTTCATGAAATCAAAACGAATATCAGTCTTCAAAAATGATTAATTTGACAACCAAACTACACAATATAAATATGCTATACCTCATTATCTCGATGAAAATCACATCGCAATATACGATGCCAGATTTGAACTATGACCCTGAACCGTAACTGGTTACAGAATAGAGACAGTTCATTGGCTGACCCGGTTACTTTTCCAAGAATTTTGTGGGATTTTTCACCTTTGACCTGTCACTGTGAATGGATTTAGACACATTTGATTGGTTGTCATATTTTGACCCCAATACGGGGTGAAAGAATGTTTATAATGCTGTGTCTTTGCGTGACACGATGTCAAAAATGGAAAAGCAAATGTTAAAATTTGCGATGATAAGCTGTCATCCTTGAAAATCAGACATGTTGACAGAATGGGTAAAGGGATACTAGTAATTAACAGATGATTGAGACAGCACATGGCACAATATTTTCATTGTATAAACCAATGTCGGCAATGACATATTACACTGCAGTAATATAAACAAAAGTAGGTTACGGTCATTCTTACAAATAAAAAATATCAATTATCACTCTGAATATTATTTAAGGATTATTAAAATTCTAAGCATAGATTTTTAACATATATTATACAACAGTTACGATGCCTCTGAAATTTGTTGGAAAACTTTATTCTGGTCGTATGACCAAACTAAAAATAGACTGGTAATTCCCGTAAGTCGAAATGGCGTACATATTTTTAGAAACACTTGTTTTCATTGGCTGAATTTATTACAACAACCAATCAGGGATGTTCATGCATGTGTATCAAACTGGTTCATTTTATCGTCTTTGTGAGTTTGAAGTAAACAATGACAATACTTATGGTTTGCCGGTTGATGTATTTTACTGTAATTTTAATCCATAGGCCGCACTAGTATTTTTTTAATGCGGTAGTTTCAAAAAGTATGCGTTAAAAGGCCGCATCCAACTCTTCTGTCTGCGGGAATTTGTATTTTGATGCGGAAATGCCGCAGAAACGCATCCTAGGTTTATCCCTGTATCATTCCCTAGTATCAACAGGGTCATAAAGTCAACATCAATGGTACAACAGATGTATCATTGTCAAGTATCAACAGGGTCATAAAGTCAACATCAATGGTACAGCATATGTATCATTCCCTAGTGTCAACAGGGTCATAAAGTCAACATCAATATTACAGCAGATGTATCATTCCCTAGTATCAACAGGGTCATAAAGTCAACATCAATGGTACAGCAGATGTATCATTGTCAAGTATCAACAGGGTCATAAAGTCAACATCAATGGTACAGCAGATGTATCATTCCCTAGTATCAACAGGGTCATAAAGTCAACATCAATGGTACAGCAGATGTATCATTGTCTAGTATCAACAGGGTCATAAAGTCAACATCAATGGTACAGCAGATGTATCATTCCCTAGTATCAACAGGGTCATAAAGTCAACATCAATAGTGCAACAGATGTATCATTCCCTAGTATCAACAGGGTCATAAAGTCAACATCAATAGTACAACAGATGTATCATTGTCAAGTATCAACAGGGTCATAAAGTCAACATCAATGGTACAGCATATGTATCATTCCCTAGTGTCAACAGGGTCATAAAGTCAACATCAATATTACAGCAGATGTATCATTCCCTAGTATCAACAGGGTCATAAAGTCAACATCAATGGTACAGCAGATGTATCATTGTCAAGTATCAACAGGGTCATAAAGTCAACATCAATGGTACAGCAGATGTATCATTCCCTAGTATCAACAGGGTCATAAAGTCAACATCAATGGTACAGCAGATGTATCATTCCCTAGTATCAACAGGGTCATAAAGTCAACATCAATAGTGCAACAGATGTATCATTCCCTAGTATCAACAGGGTCATAAAGTCAACATCAATGGTACAGCAGATGTATCATTCCCTAGTAACAACAGGGTCATAAAGTCAACATCAATGGTACAGCAGATGTATCATTCCCTAGTATCAACAGGGTCATAAAGTCAACATCAATGGTACAGCAGATGTATCATTCCCTAGTATCAACAGGGTCATAAAGTCAACATCAATAGTACAACAGATGTATCATTGTCAAGTATCAACAGGGTCATAAAGTCAACATCAATGGTACAGCATATGTATCATTCCCTAGTGTCAACAGGGTCATAAAGTCAACATCAATATTACAGCAGATGTATCATTCCCTAGTATCAACAGGGTCATAAAGTCAACATCAATGGTACAGCAGATGTATCATTGTCAAGTATCAACAGGGTCATAAAGTCAACATCAATGGTACAGCAGATGTATCATTCCCTAGTATCAACAGGGTCATAAAGTCAACATCAATATTACAGCAGATGTATCATTCCCTAGTAACAACAGGGTCATAAAGTCAACATCAATGGTACAGCAGATTTATCATTCCCTAGTATCAACAGGGTCATAAAGTCAACATCAATATTACAGCAGATGTATCATTCCCTAGTAACAACAGGGTCATAAAGTCAACATCAATGGTACAGCAGATTTATCATTCCCTAGTATCAACAGGGTCATAAAGTCAACATCAATATTACAGCAGATGTATCATTCCCTAGTAACAACAGGGTCATAAAGTCAACATCAATGGTACAGCAGATGTATCATTCCCTAGTATCAACAGGGTCATAAAGTCAACATCAATAGTGCAACAGATGTATCATTCCCTAGTATCAACAGGGTCATAAAGTCAACATCAATAGTACAACAGATGTATCATTGTCAAGTATCAACAGGGTCATAAAGTCAACATCAATGGTACAGCATATGTATCATTCCCTAGTGTCAACAGGGTCATAAAGTCAACATCAATATTACAGCAGATGTATCATTCCCTAGTATCAACAGGGTCATAAAGTCAACATCAATGGTACAGCAGATGTATCATTGTCAAGTATCAACAGGGTCATAAAGTCAACATCAATGGTACAGCAGATGTATCATTCCCTAGTATCAACAGGGTCATAAAGTCAACATCAATATTACAGCAGATGTATCATTCCCTAGTAACAACAGGGTCATAAAGTCAACATCAATGGTACAGCAGATTTATCATTCCCTAGTATCAACAGGGTCATAAAGTCAACATCAATAGTACAACAGATGTATCATTGTCAAGTATCAACAGGGTCATAAAGTCAACATCAATGGTACAGCATATGTATCATTCCCTAGTGTCAACAGGGTCATAAAGTCAACATCAATATTACAGCAGATGTATCATTCCCTAGTATCAACAGGGTCATAAAGTCAACATCAATGGTACAGCAGATGTATCATTGTCAAGTATCAACAGGGTCATAAAGTCAACATCAATGGTACAGCAGATGTATCATTGTCAAGTATCAACAGGGTCATAAAGTCAACATCAATGGTACAGCAGATGTATCATTCCCTAGTATCAACAGGGTCATAAAGTCAACATCAATAGTGCAACAGATGTATCATTCCCTAGTATCAACAGGGTCATAAAGTCAACATCAATAGTACAACAGATGTATCATTGTCAAGTATCAACAGGGTCATAAAGTCAACATCAATGGTACAGCATATGTATCATTCCCTAGTGTCAACAGGGTCATAAAGTCAACATCAATATTACAGCAGATGTATCATTCCCTAGTATCAACAGGGTCATAAAGTCAACATCAATGGTACAGCAGATGTATCATTGTCAAGTATCAACAGGGTCATAAAGTCAACATCAATGGTACAGCAGATGTATCATTCCCTAGTATCAACAGGGTCATAAAGTCAACATCAATATTACAGCAGATGTATCATTCCCTAGTATCAACAGGGTCATAAAGTCAACATCAATGGTACAGCAGATGTATCATTCCCTAGTATCAACAGGGTCATAAAGTCAACATCAATAGTACAACAGATGTATCATTGTCAAGTATCAACAGGGTCATAAAGTCAACATCAATGGTACAGCATATGTATCATTCCCTAGTGTCAACAGGGTCATAAAGTCAACATCAATATTACAGCAGATGTATCATTCCCTAGTATCAACAGGGTCATAAAGTCAACATCAATGGTACAGCAGATGTATCATTGTCAAGTATCAACAGGGTCATAAAGTCAACATCAATGGTACAGCAGATGTATCATTGTCAAGTATCAACAGGGTCATAAAGTCAACATCAATGGTACAGCAGATGTATCATTGTCAAGTATCAACAGGGTCATAAAGTCAACATCAATGGTACAGCAGATGTATCATTGTCAAGTATCAACAGGGTCATAAAGTCAACATCAATGGTACAGCAGATGTATCATTGTCAAGTATCAACAGGGTCATAAAGTCAACATCAATGGTACAGCAGATGTATCATTGTCAAGTATCAACAGGGTCATAAAGTCAACATCAATGGTACAGCAGATGTATCATTGTCAAGTATCAACAGGGTCATAAAGTCAACATCAATGGTACAGCAGATGTATCATTGTCAAGTATCAACAGGGTCATAAAGTCAACATCAATGGTACAGCAGATGTATCATTGTCAAGTATCAACAGGGTCATAAAGTCAACATCAATGGTACAGCATATGTATCATTCCCTAGTATCAACAGGGTCATAAAGTCAACATCAAAGTAAAACAGATGTATCATTCCCTTGTATCAACAGGGTAATAAAGTCAACATCAATGGTACAGCAGATGTATCATTCCCTAGTATCAACAGGGTCATAAAGTCAACATCAATAGTACAACACATGTATCATTCCCTAGTATCAACAGGGTCATAAAGTCAACATCAATGGTACAGCAGATGTATCATTGTCAAGTATAAACAGGGTCATAAAGTCAACATCAATGGTACAGCAGATGTATCATTGTCAAGTATCAACAGGGTCATAAAGTCAACATCAATAGTGCAACAGATGTATCATTCCCTAGTATCAACAGGGTCATAAAGTCAACATCAATATTACAGCAGATGTATCATTCCCTAGTATCAACAGGGTCATAAAGTCAACATCAATGGTACAACAGATGTATCATTGTCAAGTATCAACAGGGTCATAAAGTCAACATCAATGGTACAGCATATGTATCATTCCCTAGTGTCAACAGGGTCATAAAGTCAACATCAATATTACAGCAGATGTATCATTCCCTAGTATCAACAGGGTCATAAAGTCAACATCAATGGTACAGCAGATGTATCATTGTCAAGTATCAACAGGGTCATAAAGTCAACATCAATGGTACAGCAGATGTATCATTCCCTAGTATCAACAGGGTCATAAAGTCAACATCAATGGTACAGCAGATGTATCATTGTCTAGTATCAACAGGGTCATAAAGTCAACATCAATGGTACAGCAGATGTATCATTCCCTAGTATCAACAGGGTCATAAAGTCAACATCAATAGTGCAACAGATGTATCATTCCCTAGTATCAACAGGGTCATAAAGTCAACATCAATAGTACAACAGATGTATCATTGTCAAGTATCAACAGGGTCATAAAGTCAACATCAATGGTACAGCATATGTATCATTCCCTAGTGTCAACAGGGTCATAAAGTCAACATCAATATTACAGCAGATGTATCATTCCCTAGTTTCAACAGGGTCATAAAGTCAACATCAATGGTACAGCAGATGTATCATTGTCAAGTATCAACAGGGTCATAAAGTCAACATCAATGGTACAGCAGATGTATCATTCCCTAGTATCAACAGGGTCATAAAGTCAACATCAATGGTACAGCAGATGTATCATTCCCTAGTATCAACAGGGTCATAAAGTCAACATCAATAGTGCAACAGATGTATCATTCCCTAGTATCAACAGGGTCATAAAGTCAACATCAATGGTACAGCAGATGTATCATTCCCTAGTAACAACAGGGTCATAAAGTCAACATCAATGGTACAGCAGATGTATCATTCCCTAGTATCAACAGGGTCATAAAGTCAACATCAATAGTGCAACAGATGTATCATTCCCTAGTATCAACAGGGTCATAAAGTCAACATCAATAGTACAACAGATGTATCATTGTCAAGTATCAACAGGGTCATAAAGTCAACATCAATGGTACAGCATATGTATCATTCCCTAGTGTCAACAGGGTCATAAAGTCAACATCAATATTACAGCAGATGTATCATTCCCTAGTATCAACAGGGTCATAAAGTCAACATCAATGGTACAGCAGATGTATCATTGTCAAGTATCAACAGGGTCATAAAGTCAACATCAATGGTACAGCAGATGTATCATTCCCTAGTATCAACAGGGTCATAAAGTCAACATCAATATTACAGCAGATGTATCATTCCCTAGTAACAACAGGGTCATAAAGTCAACATCAATGGTACAGCAGATTTATCATTCCCTAGTATCAACAGGGTCATAAAGTCAACATCAATATTACAGCAGATGTATCATTCCCTAGTAACAACATGGTCATAAAGTCAACATCAATGGTACAGCAGATTTATCATTCCCTAGTATCAACAGGGTCATAAAGTCAACATCAATATTACAGCAGATGTATCATTCCCTAGTAACAACAGGGTCATAAAGTCAACATCAATGGTACAGCAGATGTATCATTCCCTAGTATCAACAGGGTCATAAAGTCAACATCAATAGTGCAACAGATGTATCATTCCCTAGTATCAACAGGGTCATTAAGTCAACATCAATAGTACAACAGATGTATCATTGTCAAGTATCAACAGGGTCATAAAGTCAACATCAATGGTACAGCATATGTATCATTCCCTAGTGTCAACAGGGTCATAAAGTCAACATCAATATTACAGCAGATGTATCATTCCCTAGTATCAACAGGGTCATAAAGTCAACATCAATGGTACAGCAGATGTATCATTGTCTAGTATCAACAGGGTCATAAAGTCAACATCAATGGTACAGCAGATGTATCATTCCCTAGTATCAACAGGGTCATAAAGTCAACATCAATATTACAGCAGATGTATCATTCCCTAGTAACAACAGGGTCATAAAGTCAACATCAATGGTACAGCAGATTTATCATTCCCTAGTATCAACAGGGTCATAAAGTCAACATCAATAGTACAACAGATGTATCATTGTCAAGTATCAACAGGGTCATAAAGTCAACATCAATGGTACAGCATATGTATCATTCCCTAGTGTCAACAGGGTCATAAAGTCAACATCAATATTACAGCAGATGTATCATTCCCTAGTATCAACAGGGTCATAAAGTCAACATCAATGGTACAGCAGATGTATCATTGTCAAGTATCAACAGGGTCATAAAGTCAACATCAATGGTACAGCAGATGTATCATTGTCAAGTATCAACAGGGTCATAAAGTCAACATCAATGGTACAGCAGATGTATCATTGTCAAGTATCAACAGGGTCATAAAGTCAACATCAATGGTACAGCAGATGTATCATTGTCAAGTATCAACAGGGTCATAAAGTCAACATCAATGGTACAGCAGATGTATCATTGTCAAGTATCAACAGGGTCATAAAGTCAACATCAATGGTACAGCAGATGTATCATTGTCAAGTATCAACAGGGTCATAAAGTCAACATCAATGGTACAGCAGATGTATCATTGTCAAGTATCAACAGGGTCATAAAGTCAACATCAATGGTACAGCAGATGTATCATTGTCAAGTATCAACAGGGTCATAAAGTCAACATCAATGGTACAGCAGATGTATCATTGTCAAGTATCAACAGGGTCATAAAGTCAACATCAATGGTACAACAGATGTATCATTCCCTAGTATCAACAGGGTAATAAAGTCAACATCAATAGTACAGCAGATGTATCATTCCCTAGTATCAACAGGGTCATAAAGTCAACATCAATGGTACAGCAGATGTATCATTCCCTAGTATCAACAGGGTCATAAAGTCAACATCAATAGTACAACAGATGTATCATTGTCAAGTATCAACAGGGTCATAAAGTCAACATCAATGGTACAGCATATGTATCATTCCCTAGTGTCAACAGGGTCATAAAGTCAACATCAATATTACAGCAGATGTATCATTCCCTAGTATCAACAGGGTCATAAAGTCAACATCAATGGTACAGCAGATGTATCATTGTCAAGTATCAACAGGGTCATAAAGTCAACATCAATGGTACAGCAGATGTATCATTCCCTAGTATCAACAGGGTCATAAAGTCAACATCAATATTACAGCAGATGTATCATTCCCTAGTAACAACAGGGTCATAAAGTCAACATCAATGGTACAGCAGATGTATCATTCCCTAGTATCAACAGGGTCATAAAGTCAACATCAATAGTACAACAGATGTATCATTGTCAAGTATCAACAGGGTCATAAAGTCAACATCAATGGTACAGCATATGTATCATTCCCTAGTGTCAACAGGGTCATAAAGTCAACATCAATATTACAGCAGATGTATCATTCCCTAGTATCAACAGGGTCATAAAGTCAACATCAATGGTACAGCAGATGTATCATTGTCAAGTATCAACAGGGTCATAAAGTCAACATCAATGGTACAGCAGATGTATCATTGGCAAGTATCAACAGGGTCATAAAGTCAACATCAATGGTACAGCAGATGTATCATTGTCAAGTATCAACAGGGTCATAAAGTCAACATCAATGGTACAGCAGATGTATCATTGTCAAGTATCAACAGGGTCATAAAGTCAACATCAATGGTACAGCAGATGTATCATTGTCAAGTATCAACAGGGTCATAAAGTCAACATCAATGGTACAGCAGATGTATCATTGTCAAGTATCAACAGGGTCATAAAGTCAACATCAATGGTACAGCAGATGTATCATTGTCAAGTATCAACAGGGTCATAAAGTCAACATCAATGGTACAGCAGAAGCATCATTATACCTATAATGAATAGCATACCTGTAAGTAAAAACCACTAGCTGTTTCTAGGAAGAGGTTAAGGCTGGCCTGGTTTTCTCCTCGCTTCATATTCTGAAAATTGGATGTAGAAATTGCATTTTATTAGCAGAAACAAGACAGTCATCCAAGGTACCCCCTGGTTATATATTAATTGAATCAGATTCATTATAATGAAATGGCCCATTTAAACTGCTTGTTCAATACATGATAATTATTTATTCACAGGGTTTGAGAACTGGAAATGAAATAACGTCCACAATAGTTTTCCTGATACAATAGTTTGACCCATGTACAAAGTTTTATGAAATATATTGAAAACATTTTTGGATTTTTGTTTTTACCATGTACACAACTAACTTTAACAAGAATTAAGACATTGTCATCAGCAATATTGGTTCTCAATATAAACCTGGCAACTTTCTCCTGAATGTCCTAAGGCTAGTGCACTAGAGTAAGTTGTCTGAACATCCTTTGGAAAATGCATAAGCATGCTCCAACAAGGTATTAATGCCCTCAAGCCTCACACCAAATTTATTTTTCCAATCTTAAAAGCTGTCCCCTTGGGAGATACCATGAACAAAGTAAACAAGAGTCATCAGAAGATGACATATCCCACTGGTCCCACACAATTTGTAAAACACATCTTTGACAGCTAATTGTATGTCTACTTCTTATCTTATCTTATCTTATCTTAGTTAGTGGGTGATACACATGCTGAGTTTCAGATAAGATGAACGGAAGGATTTTGGAGTTCTGCTCTGGAAGCAGACCTATCTCTTAACAAAGTCCAAATCAAACATCTTTCTATGGAAATGGAACAAAAACAAAAAAATCTGAAAATATCAAAAGGTTCCAATTCAGTTAGAGGGTAATTAATACACATTCAAAGTTTCAGAAAGATATGATGAAGAGTTTTGGAGCTGTGCTCCAGAAACAAACCTTTTTCTGAACAAAGTCCAAATCAAACGCGTTTCTAAGGAAACAGAAAATCAAAAGGCACTACTTCAGTTAGTGGGTAATAAACATGCAGAGTTTCAGGAAAATATGTTGAAGAGTTTTGGAGATGTGCTCCGGAAACAAACCTGTATCTTCAACATGTTTCTTTGGAAACGAATTTTTTTTTTTTTAAATTCAGAAATCTCAAAATATCAAAGGGCACCACTTCAGTAGGTGGGTAATACACATGGGAAGTTTCAGAAAGATATCATGAACGGTTTTCGAGTTATGCTCTGGAAATGAAATGATTACGGACGGACGGACGGACAGACGCCATACACCATGCCATAAGCCCATCGGACCTTTCAGGCTTGATGAGTTAAAAATTGGTACCTGTAAATGGAACCTTTTATTGAGAATGAGTGTAAGTACAATGCTATCTTGGGACGTGAATAAAGAGTTATGCTTTGTATCTGATGGGAAAACATTATAATACTCTTGCAAAAGACACATTCGCAGGTTATGTAGTGATGGAATGTTCCTAGCGGACATTATAATACTCTTGCAATAGACACATTCCCAGGTTATGTGGTGACGGGATGTTCCTAGCGGACATTATAATACTCTTGCAATAGACACATTCCCAGGTTATGTGGTGACGGGATGTTCCTAGCGGTCGCTATTCCAAATTCATTAAATCTCCTTTCGATCGAGTGTAAAGTTGTTCTATTCGGAAAAAATAATTATTTTGTAAAGAAATAATATAATTATTATTTCTAGAATTTTCTGCATTACACTGCTAGTAGGTAGTTATATTTACCTTTATCATTTTCAAGCCAAATATATTCAAGCCAGACAAGAACTACCGGGTAATGATTGTTACAATTTGTTAATTGTTGAAATACATGTTTTTTATTCAATGATTTTAATATTGACTGGACATCGATGTTTGTGAATTGTTTCCGGTGTAAACATTGTCCGGTCGACTTGCTGGGCTAGCAGATACTTACCTGGCCTCTAGATTTTTGGGTCTGAAACATAGACCCCGTGTATAAGTTGACCCCCTTCCTTGACCCACTAATTTTTGGTATCAAATTCTCGACTTATACCCGGTAATATACGGTAATGATTGTTACAATTTGTTAATTGTTGAAATACATGCTTTGCTGATTGAAATAAAATCACATTAAATTTATACAGCTTATTTGTGGTTCATGGTAAGGTTAGGTGGCTTTCAATATTCATTATGTTCCATAGAACAAACTTGTACCTGTTTGTCTTTAGCTTGTATCTGGAGAAGGTTGATTTGATTCTTAAAGCCATGGTTCCATCTACAACAAAAGAATCAAACACTATCGTTTTCTTCCATTCCCTATGTTAGAAACCAAATTGATATCAATACTCCTAGAATTAAAATAGATTTTGTCTCACTTCTTTAAAATTCAGACAATAGCTCAACCAGTAACATCTACAACCTTCAGGTCATTTTTCAATTCTGGGACATTTAGACAGCAAACAAATTAGTTAGTTTTACAGGAAAAGTTTTTCTCAAATTACTCATCTATGAAGTAAGTCATAAGTCTGGTGATAAACTATTAATAACACAACTGAACTGCTTGCACAGCTAGGCCACCATCTTTGAATCAGGTGCTTCACTCCAGACATTCAACTATTGGAACACAGGGCTCTAGATAAACCGTGTATCTGCTTAAGATATGCAAATCAAATGTTGAAATACGCAAGAAGAATAAATGTCGCCGTATCAAAAAACAACATTGTAAGTGAGTTGAGCGGACGTCTGAACTGAAACACAAAATCTCACGACTTGTGTGCTTGATTACATTTTTATTTTTCACATTAAAGTCAACAACAGTAAAACAGTTTGGTTATCTCTTTATTTAAGAAATAGAAGACGAGTTGGCGTGCTTTATCGTTGAATAAAACATAGCAGGGAGCATAAAAAACGAAGGGCGCAGCTCTTATGCTCTCTGCTATGTTTTATTCTACGATATAGCACAACAAGAGTCTTTTATTTCTTATATGAGATACCCTTAAACGGTTACTCGATTTTATATTTAAAAAAACGTGGATATATTATGTTATTTGTATAAACTCTATTTTGAAAAAATGAATGCCTCCCGTCAAAGAACCCATTCACGAGCATTGAACAATCAAAGTGAGGTAACATATGACGTCATTTGCTAAAAGACGCTCTAACTGACGTCTAAAATGACGAGCTTGTTTTATTGTCTCATAAAGCACGGTGTCAGTCCCATTGACCGCCTGTGTTTTATTGCTGTGGGTATCTTATATAACTAAATAAAAGTGTTCCGTGCGTTAATAACATATGAGACAGTTAAACATGTCATTTGGATTGAATAACCAGATTTTGAAGTGGTGGGTATCAAAAAGTATAAATAGTTATTAAATACCCACATGAAATTTGAAATACCCAAAAAGTTTTCAAAATCTGGGTATCATACCCACATGCCCAAAAGCTTATCAAGAGCTCTGAGAACAATAACATTACTTACAAATCCTGTTCAACCTTCTTATCCAAAGCGTACTCCAGATCATTCAGAAGAAGTCGTTCATAAAGGTCCTCAAGACGCTGACGACTAACCCACATTTCCGGAATTTTTTTGCCCGATTCTGTAACAAAATTACTTGAAAAATTACAAAAGATACAGGATGTTGCCTGGTTAGCTGTGACAGCAACCAACATTTAAGATAGGGTTCTATCAAGGTGTTGCCTGGTTAGCTGTGACAGCAACCCACATTTAAGATAGGGTTCTATCAAGGTGTTGCCTGGTAAGCTGTGACAGCAACCCACATTTAAGATAGGGTTCTATCAGGGTGTTGCCTGGTTAGCTGTGACAGCAACCCACATTTAAGATAGGGTTCTATTAGGGTGTTGCCTGGTAAGCTGTGACAGCAACCCACATTTAAGATAGGGTTCTATCAGGGTGTTGCCTGGTTAGCTGTGACAGCAACCCACATTTAAGATAGGGTTCTATCAGGGTGTTGCCTGGTAAGCTGTGACAGCAACCCACATTTAAGATAGGGTTCTATCAGGGTGTTGCCTGGTTAGCTGTGACAGCAACCCACATTTAAGATAGGGTTCTATCAGGGTGTTGCCTGGTTAGCTGTGACAGCAACCCACATTTAAGATAGGGTTCTATCAGGGTGTTGCCTGGTTAGCTGTGACAGCAACCCACATTTAAGATAGGGTTCCATCAGGGTGTTGCCTGGTAAGCTGTGACAGCAACCCACATTTAAGATAGGGTTCTATCAGGGTGTTGCCTGGTAAGCTGTGACAGCAACCCACATTTAAGATAGGGTTCTATCAGGGTGTTGCCTGGTTAGCTGTGACAGCAACCCACATTTAAGATAGGGTTCTATCAGGGTGTTGCCTGGTTAGCTGTGACAGCAACCCACATTTAAGATAGGGTTCTATCAGGGTGTTGCCTGGTTAGCTGTGACAGCAACCCACATTTAAGATAGGGTTCTATCAGGGTGTTGCCTGGTTAGCTGTGACAGCAACCCACATTTAAGATAGGGTTCTATCAGGGTGTTGCCTGGTAAGCTGTGACAGCAACCCACATTTAAGATAGGGTTCTATCAGGGTGTTGCCTGGTTAGCTGTGACAGCAACCCACATTTAAGATAGGGTTCTATTAGGGTGTTTTTTATGGAAACACAAGTTCGAGAGGACATTCCTGTTTACATATATTTGTTATAACCCTTACGTTGCGTATTTCTATTTTACCAATTTTAGTCCATGTGGCGGAATTTACAGACCCTCGCAGCAGTATTTTGGTTTAGGCACTAATTAGTAACTACCGGTAGATTAGCATTTGCGGGACACCGCAAAAGCAGAGAAGCTCCGAAACTTAAAGTCTCGCCTTTCCCTGTTCCGCCTTCTCGTCAGCATCAATAAAATGGGAATTCTTTTAAAGGAAGGCTGAAATCAATTATTTTCTATTGAATTCTTAACTGCAATTGGTTCATTAGACTATTTTGTGAAAAACGAGACCCAAAAAAAATCCATATGTTGTTCCTATATTAAACTAGAGCGACTTAAAAACACCGAAAAACATTGTCTGCTTTTCACCCGTGACGAACAAACCAAAAATGGGGCGGGGCTTAGAGAGTTGGAAGATACCGGAAGTGACGTACGTGAAGGGACGGGGTGTAAACAATCGCTTACTGTTTACAATGGCAAACACTGGGGAATCGGTCAGTTAATCTGTTATATCTACGCTTTGCAATAATGCCACATAGCTGTTCTGCTGTAAACTGTTAGAGTAATATTAGTTATCAAGTTTCACTTTACAAATGTACCAAAATATCGTTATATATATCAAATATAATTGATATAACTAGTGAGAGACGGTGGATTCATAGACGTTCCTAGACATAGGATAAATCAATGCTAATGATATAGAAGATAACAAAATGAAACCAAGATATGATAATATGAACGAAGTATAGTTGAGACAACGAAATCAGATAGTCGGTGTTGTTGTTGTTTTTTTGTTAGAGAATGTTTGTATTTAGAATAAAACAACAAACGTGAGATAAGCACGCCGGCAAAGGAGTAAGCCATAAACAATAAAAGCACTTCACAACATCCTGTTTTAAACGTCGTTAATCAACCGACAACCTAATTTACTAACTGTACATTACAACAATCAAATAACTCACCACATATTTTAAAACATCAAAAGAATTTAGTTATCACTTATTACACATCAAAACATTCAGAATCTTATAGCAATTTTTTCGGTTTACTGAACCGTCAATAAATACCGCAATACAATACACCGCGGTAAACCGTTTAACCCCTATTGGTAATGATTGTTTGCATTATATCATAAACCCCTGCAATAAGCCCAGGCCTCCCTAAGTAATTGAAGGAATTGCGTCAATTTTAAAGAAAATCCACCCAAACTTGAAAGAAAAGGGCCCATTACGGAAGAAAACGTTTCTTTTCTCGAAACAAACGCAGCAATATCGGTGTAACCACGGTAATTACTGAAACAATCATTCCGATTTCGGAAGGAAGAATGTCTCTATCGGAGACGACTTCGTCCTTTTCCGTGAATTCTCGGTCGTTGCCGGAAATGCACACTTCACAAAATGGCGTCCGAAGAAGGTTCTCCTGTTTCTGTGAGTAATGTTTTTACTGTTTACAGTCAGTACTTTACATGAATCAAAGTTAAATACTTTTGTTGAATGCGGCTAGTAATAAAGAATCGACAAGACTATAGATTATTGTCATGAAAATGAGTAGTTACGGTGCTTATGTTGAAACAGTTCACGATTCGCCAATTGTTTACATCGAAGACAGGTGAAGCCGTATCACTAACAGAAGCATAGATGATCTCGGAAGCGTGTCAGACGTTTCAGGGTTATTTCATATTAAGTAATTTTCATTTATTTATTTAATTTCGTCACCTTATATTCGAATCCATGTCAATGGGATTGCTTATTGAGTTATTTATTTCGGGTTTTCTTCACCAGGTGCAGCAATCGAAATGACTGAATAAAACAAAAGTGGTTTTTTTTGTTATCCTAACAATTATAACCAAAAAATGTACAAAACTAACAAAAATTTGTATCTTCTTTATTCGTTTATATTTTGATAAATGGCTGTTAAAGAGTTAAAATTATTCCAGATGTTACTAGAATATAATTACACATGTAAACAATCGGGGAATCGTGATCTGTTTCAACCAGGGATGCAGATTCAAATTTTTGCCAGTCGGACATTTCATCTTTTTCACCCAATAAGACGAACCCGGAAGTAAAAAAAAAATTTTATGAATAAAGTATGAGAAAGTATTACTATTTGTTGGTTCTTCATTCATTGCATACTATTAAACATAACACGAAGCAATTAACGATAACTATTAATTTATCATTAACATGCATAAAATGGTTCATAATTTAAAATCAATGTTTACCAACTACGATTTACCGACAGTGCTAGTTTGAGTGAGTTTACAAGCGAATTTGCGTTAAGACGGACGAGAAAATTCAAATAATTTAATTGTACATAGTTCATCAAAAGTTCAAATCATGGACCAAATGATATGTACCTTCTAAATAATCATTTTAAATTCAAAGGAACTCGTTTCAATAGCGATATAATTTACGTAAACTCACCACTCGGCAGAGCACTTGGTCCAACTATTTTCCATACGACTATTTCCTATTCAAGATGTAGTTACGAATTTGAAGTTATTCTAATAAGATTACTTTTATATTTTATTTGGAGACATATTTCGCAATTGGAGATAAATAATTATAAAACAAGTGTTTGCCACTAACATGGCAATGTCCCCCGCCGGTGACATTGAGTTAGTAAGACACATCATTGGAGCTACTTTATATATTGCATTACTGGTAAAAAGTGACATGATGATCAGCAAATTTTAAGACTTTGGGTGCTTGGGTTCATGATATATCGCAACAAGAGTAACATCCAATGTAGACTGACACCAAATTTAAAAATATTTGGTCCAACCGGTCATGATATATCTCGTAAGCAAGAGTTTGAAAAGTGGTCAAAGTGTTGCAGTGACCTCGAAAAAAGGTCAAGGTCACCAAATCGACTGGTGTCTGCGTCTTCGCCCAATGTAGGCTGACACCTAATTTAAAAACATTGGGTCGAACCGTTCATAATAAAGGGTGATAACAAGAGTTCGAAAAGTGGTCAAAGTGTTGTAGTGACCTTGAAAAAAAGGTCAAGGTCACCAAAATCAACTGGTGTCTGCATCTTTCCCCAATGTAGGCTGACAACTAATTTGAAGACTTTGGATGCAATGTTTCATGAGATATCGCCTTAACAAGAGTTCAAAGAGTGGTCAAAGTGTCGTGGTGACCTTGAAAATAAGGCCAAGGTCACCAAAATTGACTGGTGTCTGCGTCTTCCAACAATGTAGGCAGACATCAAACTTGAAGAGTTTGGATGCAAAGCTTCATAAGATATCGCGTAAACAAGAAATGTGACGTACGGACGCCGCTGAATACATAGTCCCCCGTTCCGCGTTGCGGCGGGGGACAATAAAAAGAACTAATGTAAACGCAAGAGAAATTGGAGATTTTAAATTAGCATACCTCTTTATAACGTGTGTCATCATGTAAATGCGATCGCGTGTTCGTAGCGTCATACAAACGGTGTTTGACTACATAATGCCTCGTGAAATAATATTGCTAATTGTTCGTTTTTGATAGGTTTATTTATTTTGAATTTGTATAATAGCTTTACCATACATCGATATTGATCTATCATATTTTGTTACAATATGTTACCTATGTTTTATGACATATTATTAAATTTATCGAGATTCAAAGTAGCAAAATCTTAAACTGTAACAAATTCATGAATCACCGGTACGGTGAAGCCACACGTTCATGCAATGTTTACTTTTGACAAAATTTGTTTACAATGCGATTTTAATGAACTCTTTTTCGTAAATAATGTTGTGAAATGGGTCACATCTTTCAATCACTAAATGACACTAAAAATTTCAATTAAATATCAAACGGTAAGTGTTTTTTCTGCAGACAATTATAATTTACTGATGATAATCATAATGATGATTGATGTCGTGCCTCGTGCTGTGAAGAATTATAAATGTGACTTCTTGACCGGATCAACGTAGTTCAATTTCATAAACAATTATGACCGACACAAGCAGGGCTGTTTGCCTTTATTTAATGCTTGTAAGTTTAGTTTTCCTTTTATTTTCTGCAATCGGTCAACAATTTTCCATTCGGTCAAACTGGATTTACAATCGGACATGTCCGGCAAATAGACCGATTTCTGCATCCCTGGTTTCAACATAAGCGTTACTGCTCATTTTCATGACAATAACCTATAGTCCTGTCGATTCCTTATACCTAGACGCATTCAACAAAAGTATTTTAACTTCGATTCATGTAAAGTACGGACTGTAAACAGTAAAAACATTACTCACCGAAACAGGAGAACCTTCTTCGGACGCCATTTTGTGATGTGTGCATTTCCGGCATCGACCGAGAATTCACGGAAAAGGACGAAGTCGTCTCCGATAGAGACGTTCTTCCTTCCGAAATCGGAATGATTGTTCCAGTAATTACCGTGGATTCACCGATATTGCTGCGTTTGTTTCGAGAAAAGAAGTATTTTCTTCCGTAATGGGCGCTTTTCTTTCAAAATTGACGCAATTCCTTTCAAAATTGACGCAATTCCTTCAATTACTTAGGGGGGCCTGAAGCCCATCTGATCTGATGAACTTAAAATGTTGAGCAAGTAGAAAAATATTTTACCTGAAAGTGTAACCTTCAAACTGTCAGCTTGCCTGAAAAACACAACACTATAAATTAGAGAATGCAAAACCAAACAGAGAAAAGGCATGATTGCATGATTGCATGATACTGACGACGGAAGACGGAAGACGGACGAAGGACGACGGTCCATGCCATAAGCCCATCTGGCCTTTACAGGCCTGATGTGCTAAACAATTAATACTGAATATCAAATGCTATGAAAATTTTTCATGAACAATCAAGTAACCTGTTTTCATGGGTCACCTACTTTTGCTGTATTCACAAAAGATGTAAATTCATCAAAATATTTTGTTAATGATTTTTTCTGCATGGTTAGAAGTAGCAAATGTCTAACTAAGGCAGTGCAATATTATTGCAATACCAATATGTTGCACCAACAAATATCAATTCAAATTTATGCATTTATCTTGTAAAAGGCACATTTACTGACATCAGGGATCACCCTGGGAAAATGGGTGTATGGGAAAAAATCCCCCCCATGACAAAAGCAATGGGATTTTAGGAAAGTAATGGGATATTCCAAAAGTCTGATGGGATTTTAAAGAATCAATTTTAAAAAGTACTATAATACAATAAAATAATGAAATAAAATTACAGTTATTACACTATCTTTCTTTGTAACATAACAACATGATAATCTTGTAATGATCATGATGGACTTCATTTGAAAATTGAAAGACTTTGACTTTATTCACAGAATCATTTGATGTTCTATAATATAAAGATTAATTACATATCGCAATTATAATAATTTTAAATTAATTATTTTATTATAAATAGTAACAGGTTTTGATACTAGCTAAATTAATTTCAAATGCTAATGATAAACATGCACAAACTGCAATTTAAAATTTGTTATCAGTTTTTCTTGACCCAAACAAATATATATATCCTAACATGTTTTGTAATTTTTAAAAATAATCATGATTATATATTTGGGAAAAAAAAAACAATGCAGTACTGCAGTACCTAGGAACATTCTTTTTCAATCAGAAATTTACAATTTATTTCCCAACTAAAAGAAATATTTATCTATATATTAAATTCTAAATGTCTTTACTTGCAAAGATCTGTCATGCTATTGTGGTGCTGCCCGGACGGGAGTCCAAATGATGCGCGTGCATCCAGGCTTTGGGACGTTTCCGGAAAACGACAACATGAAAACGATTTTAAGACCTAATTAAGATTAACTGAAACACAAGGTTATTATGTAAAAAAATAGAGCCATGGACTCTGTAGCTCATCAGGGTTTCATTGATTTACTATCTAAAGTTGAATATTTATGTTATTTAAGTTATTGTTTACAAGCAAAAGATTCTTAGATCATAGGTTCTTAGATCATGACCACTGTGACTGTGAATCCCCATTGGCGAAGGAGTCTGCACACAACTTTTCAGCTCTCTAGACCTTTTGGAACTGGAGAAGATGAAAATAGGTTTTTAAGGATGTGACCCCTGTGACCCCATTTTGGGTCACGTGGTCACAAAATCTACAATTTAGAATCCCCATTGGCCAAGGAGTCTGCACACAACTGTTCAGCTCTCTAGACCTTTTGGAACTGGAGAAGAAGATGAAAATAGGTTTTTAAGGATGTGACCCCTGTGACCCCATTTGGGGTCACATGGTCACGAAATCTACAATTTAGAATCCCCATTGGCCAAGGAGTCTTCACACAACTTTTCAGCTCTCTAGACCTTTTGGAACTGGAGAAGAAGATGAATATAGGTTTTTACGGATGTGACCCCTGTGACCCCATTTGCGGTCACGGGGTCACGAAATCTACAATTTAGAATCCCCATTGGCCAAGGAGTCTGCACACAACTTTTCAGCTCTCTAGACCTTTTGGAACTGGAGAAGAAGATGAAAATAGGTTTTTAAGGATGTGACCCGTGTGACCCCATTTGCGGTCACATGGTCACAAAATCTACAATTTAGAATCCCCATTGGCCAAGGAGTCTGCACACAACTTTTCAGCTCTCTAGACCTTTTGGAACTGGAGAAGAAGATGAATATAGGTTTTTAGGGATGTGACCCCTGTGACCCCATTTGCGGTCACGGGGTCACGAAATCTACAATTTAGAATCCCCATTGGCCAAGGAGTCTGCACACAACTTTTCAGCTCTCTAGACCTTTTGGAACTGGAGAAGAAAATGAGAATAGGTTTTTAAGGATGTGACCCCTGTGACCCCATTTGGGGTCACATGGTCACGAAATCTACAATTTAGAATCCCCATTGGCCAAGGATTCTGCACACAACTTTTCAGCTCTCTAGACCTTTTGGAACTGGAGAAGAAGATGAAAATAGGTTTTTAAGGATGTGACCCGTGTGACCCCATTTGGGGTCACATGGTCACAAAATCTACAATTTAGAATCCCCATTGGCCAAGGAGTCTGCACACAACTTTTCAGCTCTCTAGACCTTTTGGAACTGGAGAAGAAGATGAATATAGGTTTTTACGGATGTGACCCCTGTGACCCCATTTGCGGTCACGGGGTCACGAAATCTACAATTTAGAATCCCCATTGGCCAAGGAGTCTGCACACAACTTTTCAGCTCTCTAGACCTTTTGGAACTGGAGAAGAAGATGAAAATAGGTTTTTAAGGATGTGACCCCTGTGACCCCATTTGGGGTCACATGGTCACGAAATCTACAATTTAGAATCCCCATTGGCCAAGGAGTCTGCACACAACTTTTCAGCTCTCTAGACCTTTTGGAACTGGAGAAGAAGATGAAAATAGGTTTTTAAGGATGTGACCCGTGTGACCCCATTTGGGGTCACATAGTCACAAAATCTACAATTTAGAATCCCCATTGGCCAAGGAGTCTGCACACAACTTTTCAGCTCTCTAGACCTTTTGGAACTGGAGAAGAAGATGAATATAGGTTTTTACGGATGTGACCCCTGTGACCCCATTTGCGGTCACGGGGTCACGAAATCTACAATTTAGAATCCCCATTGGCCAAGGAGTCTGCACACAACTTTTCAGCTCTCTAGACCTTTTGGAACTGGAGAAGAAGATGAAAATAGGTTTTTAAGGATGTGACCCCTGTGACCCCATTTGGGGTCACATGGTCACGAAATCTACAATTTATAATCCCCATTGGCCAAGGAGTCTGCACACAACTTTTCAGCTCTCTAGACCTTTTGGAACTGGAGAAGAAGATGAAAATAGGTTTTTAAGGATGTGACCCCTGTGACCACATTTGGGGTCACATGGTCACAAAATCTACAATTTAGAATCCCCATTGGCCAAGGAGTCTGCACACAACTTTTCAGCTCTCTAGACCTTTTGGAACTGGAGAAGAAGATGAATATAGGTTTTTACGGATGTGACCCCTGTGACCCCATTTGCGGTCACGGGGTCACGAAATCTACAATTTAGAATCCCCATTGGCCAAGGAGTCTGCACACAACTTTTCAGCTCTCTAGACCTTTTGGAACTGGAGAAGAAGATGAAAATAGGTTTTTAAGGATGTGACCCCTGTGACCCCATTTGGGGTCACATGGTCACGAAATCTACAATTTATAATCCCCATTGGCCAAGGAGTCTGCACACAACTTTTCAGCTCTCTAGACCTTTTGGAACTGGAGAAGAAGATGAAAATAGGTTTTTAAGGATGTGACCCCTGTGACCACATTTGGGGTCACATGGTCACAAAATCTACAATTTAGAATCCCCATTGGCCAAGGAGTCTGCACTTAAAATTTCAGTTTTGTGGAGTCATTGGTTCTGGAGAAGAAGTCGAAAAAGCGAAAAGTTTACGGATGGACGGATGGACGGATTAGGCCTGATGAGCTAAAAATGAGCCATGGGCTCTGTAGTTCGTCAGGATTTGCATTGTTTGACATAGCAAAAACTGAAATAATTTGGGTCCACAGCGTCACCAAATCTACAATTGGCTAAAATGTCTGCACACAATATAACAGTCTTCTAGATCTTTACGTCCTGGAGAAGAAGATGAAAATAGGTTTTTATGGCATTGCCTGTGAGGCGCTTATTTGCGGCCCCAGGGTTACCAAATCTACAATTTAGAATCGCCATTGGCCACGGAGTCTATACACTAAATTTCAGCTCAGAAAGAGCGAAAAGGCGCCAGAAACCATACCATGCCATAAGCGGCTTAGCCAATTAGGCCAAAAATGAAATGTATGATTTACTTTGCAAGCATCCAAATTTCATATTTATTCCATCAACTCACTACTTAACAATTGACAAATGTTATTCATTAATATAAGTCACACTAACAAGCCAACATACCAGGGGATTACAAAAAATTGCTGACAAATAAGTTCATAATATTTTCTAATTACTCAGACACTTTGGGACAAAATATGGTTCAGTTTAAATACATGAAGCATGGCAAATAAAGCTAAATGATATTATATTCATTTATATTTGTGTCACAAACTAACAAAAAAATAACAATTTATAAGAAATTCATACACTGCCATGAACGTGGACTACCAAGGACTTGTCTAATAAAAGTCCTTGTTACTATGCACAGTACACATGTACGTCCCCACAGATTTCTTCTCACAACTATCATTGATGTAATTGTTGAGAGGGGATCATCTTTCTCTTAAAAATAGTATAGCAAATACAACAGATTTTGATTAACAAAATTCAGGAAAACTTTTGAACTTTTCACAAGAAGTATCCGACCGATTGATTTTATTTTAAATTATTACAACAACTTCTTGTTCAGACTTCAATCAAACACAGTGTTATTACTCAAACGTGGTGAGAACCGTGAGATCACTCATTAGAAAACAATGAGTTGGTTCCAGACATGCGTGATACCATCTCGTGCTGCCGTAATGTCAAAATCGACACGTGACGTCATAGTTGTTTTTGGTTGACGTCACACAATGTTAGCAACAGGACTCTAATAGGGGATGGGCTATTTGCAAGTGAGCATCACTAAAACCGATTTTCTTGCAATTCAGCGCTATTAACATCATTGAGTAATAAATAAAATACTAAACTCGGTCCTTTTGATAATATGTTCATGAAACTCGTGAATGGCATGGGTATTTAACTCGCTTTCGCTCGTTAAAGTACCATACCATTCACTCGTTTCATAAACATGTTATCAAACGGGCCATCGTTTAGTATTCTATTATCTATATATACAGTGCTGTCGGGTTAAGTTACGCACCTAAGAGATAACAGACCATTTACACCAGTAAACTATTTCTCATGTTAAAAATAGAGCCATGGGCTCTGTAGCTCATCAGGATTTCATTGATTTACTATCTAAAGTTGAATATTTAAGTTATTGTTTACAAGCAAAAGATAGGTTCTTAGATCATGACCACTGTGACCCCATTTGGGGTCACAGGTTCACACAATCTACAATTTAGAATCCCCATTGGCCAAGGAGTCTGCACACAACTTTTCAGCTCTCTTGACCTTTTGGAACTGGAGAAGAAGATGAAAATAGGTTTTTAAGGATGCGACCCCTGTGACCCCATTTGGGGTCACGTGGTCACGAAATCTACAATTTAGAATCCCAATTGGCCAAGGAGTCTGCACACAACTTTTCAGCTCTCAAGACCTTTTGGAACTGGAGAAGATGAAAATAGGTTTTTAAAGGATGTGACCCCTGTGACCCCATTTTGGGTCATGGGGTCATGGGGTCATGGGGTCTCGAAATCTACAATTTAGAATCCCAATTGGCCAAGGAGTCTGCACACAACTTTTCAGCTCTCTAGACCTTTTGGAACTGGAGAAGATGAAAATAGGTTTTTAAGGATATGACCCCTGTGACCCCATTTGGGGTCACGTGGTCACGAAATCTACAATTTAGAATCCCGATTGGCCAAGGAGTCTGTACACAACTTTTCAGCTCTCAAGACCTTTTGGAACTGGAGAAGATGAAAATAGGTTTTTAAAGGATGTGACCCCTGTGACCCCATTTGGGGTCATGGGGTCATGGGGTCACGAAATCTACAATTTAGAATCCCAATTGGCCAAGGAGTCTGCACACAACTTTTCAGCTCTCTAGACCTTTTGGAACTGGAGAAGAAGATGAAAATAGGTTTTTAAGGATGTGACCCCTGTGACCCCATTTGCAGTCACGGGGTCATGAAATCTATAATTTAGAATCCCCATTGGCCAATGAGTATGCACACAATTTTTCAGCTCTCTAGACCTTTTGGAACTTGAGAAGAAGATGAAAATACGTTTTTAAGGATGTGACCCCGGTGACCCCATTTGGGGTCACGGAGTCACGAAATCTACAATGTAGAATCCCCATTGGCCAAGGAGTCTGCACACAAATTTTCAGCTCTCTAGACCTTTTGGAATTGGAGAAGAAGATGAAAATAGGTTTTTAAGGATGTGACCCCAGTGACCCCATTTGGGGTCACGGAGTCACGAAATCTACAATGTAGAATCCCCATTGGCCAAGGAGTCTGCAATCAACTTTTCAGCTCTCTAGACCTTTTGGAATTGGAGAAGAAGATGAAAATAGGTTTTTAAGGATGTGACCCCTGTGACCCCTGCTTGCGCATCAGACATAGGCCACTTATTCAGGACAGCCCATTTTAAGAAACAAAAATAGAGCCATGGGCTCTGTAGCTCATCAAGATTTCATTGATTATTATCTAAGGTTGACTATCTAAGTTATATCAAGTAATACATTGTTATCAAGAAAAAATAGGTTTTTTAGACCATGACTCCTGTGACCCAACTTTGGAGTCACAGGGTCACCAATCTTACAATTACAATTTCACCTTTCTACAGCTTTACGTACTTAAGATAAAGATGAAAATATTTGGGTCATGACCAGTGACCTAGATTGGGGTCACAGGGTCACAAAATCTACAATTTTGAATCCCCATTGGACAAGGAGTCTGCACACAACTTTTCAGCTCTCTAGACTTTTTGGAACTGGAGAAGAAGATAAAAATAGGTTTTTAAGGATGTGACCCCTGTGACCCCATTTGGGGTCATGGGGTCACGGAATCTACAAGTCAGTATCCCGATTGGCCAAGGAGTCTGTACACAACTTTTCAGCTCTCTAGACCTTTTGGAACTGGAAAAGAAGATGAAAATAGGTTTTTAAGGATGTGACCCCTGTGACCCCATTTGGGGTCATGGGGTCACAAAATCTACAATTTAGAATCCCCATTGACCAAGAGTCTGCACACAACTATTCAACTCTCTTGACTTTTTGGAACTGGAGAAGAAGAAGAAAAAAGGTTTTTAAGGATATGACCCCTGTGACCCCATTTGGGGTCAAGGGGTCACGAAATCTACAATTTTGAATCCCCTTTGGCCAAGGAGTCTGCACACAACTTTTCAAGTCTCTTGACTTTTTGGAACTGGAGAAGAAGATGAAAAAAGGTTTTTAAGGATGTGACCCCTGTGACCCCATTTGGGGTCAAGGGGTCACGAAATCTACAATTTAGAATCCCCATTGGCCAAGGAGTCTGCACACAACTGTTCAGCTCTCTAGACCTTTTGGAACAGGAGAAGAAGATGAAAATAGGTTTTTAAGGATGTGACCCCTGTGACCCCATTTGGGGTCATGGGGTCACGAAATGTACAATTTAGTATCCCCATTGGCCAAGGAGTCTGCACACAACTTTTCAGCTCTCTTGACCTTTTGGAACCGGAGAAGAAGATGAAAATAGGTTTTTAAGGATGTGACCCCTGTGACCCCATTTGGGGTCATGGGGTCACAGAATGTACAATTTAGTATCCCCATTGGCCAAGGAGTCTGTACACAACTTTTCAGCTCTCTAGACCTTTTGGAACTGGAGAAGAAGATGAAAATAGGTTTTTAAGGCTGTGACCCCGGTAACCCCATTTGGGGTCATGGGGTCACGAAATGTACAATTTAGAATCCCCATTGGCCAAGGAGTCTGTACACAACTTTTCAGCTCTCTAGACCTTTTTGAACTGGAGAAGAAGATGAAAATAGGTTTTTAAGGATGTGACCCCGGTGACCCCATTTGGGGTCATGGGGTCACAAAATCTACAATTTAGAATCCCCATTGGCCAAGGAGTCTGTACACAACTTTTCAGCTCTCTTGACCTTTTGGAACTGGAGAAGAAGATGAAAATAGGTTTTTAAGGATGTGACCCCTGTGACCCCATTTGGGGTCACGGGGTCACGAAATCTACAATTTAGAATCCCCATTGGCCAAGGAGTCTGCACATAAAATTTTAGCTCTGTGGAGTCATTGGTTCTGGAGAAGAAGTCGAAAATGTGCAAAGTTTACGGACGGACGGACGGACGGACGGACGGATGGACGGACGGACGCCGGACGCCATGCCATGCCATAAGCCCATCGGGCCTTTCAGGCCTGATGAGCTAATAAAATCAACTTGCTAAATGTTGATATTTCTTTGCTTACCTTAACACTTCACCTGTAACTTAAAATGCAAATGATTTTTATATCTGCCATATATTTTAAGAAATAAACAATTGATCGGACAACTTAATTCAGGTAGTTCCGGATCACCATAATTTAGGGACCGTTATTATAACTTCGAACGGCCAAAAAATTTAATAACTGTCGATTTGACGAAATATATTAACAATGTTGTGTAATTTTTAAATATCTACAAATAATAATGTCTTTCTGGTCCGAGAATGCTATTTTGGTCTACACAGCAGTAAATGTTAAATTTGTTTACAAGTGTAATAGGACAAGTCTGGCTACTATATGTAGGTCATAAGGGACTTTGCGTTGTGTAGTTTATTAGGGAGATGTTATAGGACATTAGCGGCCAAACTCGTTCTATTAACCCAGGTTCTTTCGTTCATGAAAGCAGGATGAAACACAGACAAGGTGAGTCAGGTAAACAATCGATTTATTCTGGTAACAAAATAGTCAGGGTAATTTACATAATAAGCAGGCACACTTCTCTTATTCAAACAGTGCTTAACTTTCACACTAAATTTATAGGTTATTGCAATTTGAATTAACATGAAGAAGAATTTAGACAAAGAAGATGAAAAACCTTCTCAAAACTAGCACCGGTTCCACTCTCAAGAAATGCTCAATATGTCAAACAATATCAGACTTGGCTTCTGTAAATAGCAACAGTTGCCGTATAAAAAGTGTAAAATACTCGAAATAGAACAAGCTCAAATATCAAGACAGCACTTGTGTTGTTCGGGGTGACATATATTCAAAACGTTATAAAATGTGTTACTTTATCGAGAGGTACCGGCTGTTACCAAAAACTACCATTTTGATGATAGTCTACTTACTGGTAGTAAATTGACAATATGAATGTAATAGTAGTGATTTCTGATCGAAAACCGGACAATGCATCGCGATTGACGCGTGCCAATGAGTCAAACGTAACTTTATAATCTTACTTACAGCAGACAAAATGAAAAATTTGGTTGGATAATGTTAACTACTGTGTTAAGTTACAGCTTAAATATATCTTTGATTATCGACATTATTTCATCTTTGATGATTTGGTATCTAGTCGCCATCTTGTAGTCATAAATTCAATCTATTACTAAATATATAAATCAGGGTAAATTAAAGTATCAATCTTATTGCTAAAACATTTCTCTCTTTTACTTTCTCTGTATGAATGTTGAATGAATGAGTATCGGTAAGCTATTATCTTATTTACTTTTTACTTATTGATAAGTGTGTGAGCGCCATTGTTGTTTATATTTGCATTGTGTGTTATGTCCGCCGATTACTTATTAGCACTCATTTAATTAAGGAATGGAATCTGGATGTATGCTAATCCTTGGCGATCGGACATAACGCCTCAGCGCCACCCGCCAGGTAAGCTATTTTAAATATGCTAATGTTGGATGTATTTTGTAAATATGTTTACCACACATATCGTGTGATATGTGTGTATATGTGATGATCTCGATATTATTAATATTATGGTAAAACGTAATATGTTGCAACAGAATAAAGTATTCTGTGATGTTAATATTTATTGTCATTACGTTTTCACGAGGGATTACCTCCCTTAGTGACTTGTACCTGTTTTAAAATTATTACATTAATCATCTTCTGATAATTCCTAATTGGAGTTATGGTGTATGAAATATAATAAGTACATTTACATGACGTGTAACTGGGAAGTAAATGATTATATTTGTGTAGTTGGCAATTATAATTAATTGTGAATGCGTTTGTATGATTTGACAGATTGTATATTGTTTTATGTATGTATTTCAGGGTGTCTTTACTTGTCAAATCTACGGCAATAAACCTCTCACACCCGTGACCCGTGTCTGGATTCTTTTCAACCCCACTCACACCCGGTTACATGTAAATGGGACATGCAGTTTCGGTTTCTACACATGCATAATGATGTAACTCGATTTTAATTGAAAACTAGTAATTATGATATATTTGGCGATTGGGGATGAATTTGCAAACTGAATGAATTTATTTGTACTGTAAACAGCACATATGGTGATTTGGAACGTATTAAAGACAAATAATTTTTTTATTAAACACAATGGATGTACCTTTAAGATACATCCAACAAGTGCATAAATACTTGAAATAGAACAATCTCAATGATCAAGAAAGCACTTAAGATACATCCAACAAGTGCATAAATACTCGAAATAGAACAATTCTCAATAATCAAGAAAGCACTTAAGATACATCCAACAAGTGCATAAATACTCGATTCTCAACGTAGCACTTATCAATAAATATATAATAAATGCAAGATTTCACAACAACGGTAAAGGCTACACCAGGAGCTACCGTAGAATACCACCTTGCAGTAAATATAATTCACTACAAATACAAACTCAATCAAAGTTCAAATCACCTCACACATTATGCTACCGTGAGATGACAAACTGACCCTGCAGTAAATATGGTTTACTACAATCAAGAACTATAAAACATTACTTTACGGTTCTCATCACACTAGAGGTTACCGTGACCTGACAAACTAACCTTGACCTTGCAGTAAATATGCTTTACTACAATTGTGGTATAATCCCTGAGACACGGGTCATCATACAAGATGCTACCGTAATCCAATTCAACTATATAAATTATCCCTTAAATCTTATAACTCTAGCTAACGAATTTAATTCCAACCCTGTCCTAATTATTTCTAACGATAACCTTTCTAGATGTATACAGGGTGCATAGACCCAAAGTGTCGACAGTAGGGCTGAGTATAATGGGAAATCTCACGATACGATTTGTATCACGATACTGACAGGCGATACAGAATGAATCACGATACATTGTTTAAAGTATAACGTCATGCATATTTTGTGAAATTTTCAAGATGGTGGAAATTTTGTGTTAACTTATGAGATGATCGAAAATCAAAGATTAAAACAGTTTTTTTTTCTAAAAACAGTTATTTATGAATCAGATTGCTTCATGATTACTGTAGTTACTGTTACTGCACAACACTAGCTGGTTTTATAGTGTTCAATTAGTTTTTCTTTTCATTTTTAAGCAAGTGAAATCTATTTTTAGTGTATCACGATACAGGAACCTCACGATACAATAATCACGATTTCCTAAGCTACGATTGTATCGTAGGTATCGATGAATCGTTACAGCCCTAGTCGACAGTCCCCGAATCTATCCACCCCGTCTAACCTTACCTACCTACAAACTCTTTATTTATTAATACAACATAATAACAATATTCCTAGCACTAATATTTGGGATGGGGCATCGTTCTTATACAGAACGTAACGGTGCGAGGGAGCTCTCACCTCCAATTAGATGCTAATAGTACAAACTGAACGACTAAGTGTGCTACAGCGCTTATATACCCAACTACTGGGAAATACCCGGATTATAAATGTAAGGAGAGCAGCGATTGGCCAACACCCCTGCCTCTTAGCCAACCCGAGCGCTCCTGGTAAACGACCTCGGGTGGAACTAAAAACGTGGTTTCGCCCACTACAAACTGACTGACTGACAAACTAACTAACTGACGCCGCTACCTAGGATAAATCTAAAGCATACACCAACGTAATTGGAAATACATATATACGAACTGCAACTCATCCAGACACACTTAAGTACTAGCCAAAACCTATTTTTAGCACACAAGAAAAATACTGTTTTGAATTGGATTTGCTTGTTATTCGTAATATATTATACATCATAATTAATATTTCTCACACATGTGTGTTATTAAACTAGTGGGTTTTTTTTACAATTCCCCGTTTTTGTCCTAACAGGCATAAAAGCCGGACGTGACCTCATTTTGTCACGTGATCCGGAATATCTTGAAATGATCCAGAACTGCCGTAACGGCAGAAGATTTTATTTCTCAGTTTTCACCATGTCTTCACCTAATCGCCTTGATCTCTTATTTTGATATAAGTTAGATGAAAGATTGGTTACACAGAAATTGTCTGTAGATTTTCTTAAAGTGTCTTTGGGTACGCGCATGCAGTCTTTTCTTAGTAAACCGGAATACACTGATGTACTGTATTCCCAGAAGCTGATGAAAGGACTAGTAGTTGGCAGCAGAAGTAGTTTGGTTTCCTTTGATAAATAGTAATAATTTGTAACTATTTTGGTCAATAAACATCACTTTAAAAACTTTCACCTGCTACAAACAATGTAGATCTAATATGTTCCTAAATTTCCAAAAGAAACAATAAATGAAAAGTCAATACACTCTCTACATAATACATTTACTTATGTTGTATTTTTGGCAGTGCGTATCTTTACCCGAAGTTCTGATTGAAATATACATGCCAAATGGTAAGACCCATCTAGCAATAACATCCACCTTCATAACCCCTCTGAATACGAGGCTTGATTCGACACGATACAGTAAATATTCTTCAATATTAAAACCTATGTTTCTGTTGCTTTTTACAAAACGCTTGGTGATAAAAAATAACTAAAATCTAATGATGACACATTGCAATTAGCAACAAATGATTGCTTTTAGTTACTGTCATTAGAAATTTACCGTAGTATTTGGGCCAAAGTTGCCATTTTGTTGTTGTGCCTCACGATCACGGCCGCATTTGATTTGCACTGTCCCGGGCATAGCCCGAATTTGCCCGGTCACGTGAGCGGTCTGCCCGGGTGACCGAGTTATTTATCATAGTAGGAATGGTACAAAACTTGGGGGGCAAGATTTTGAATTTTGTTAGCGGGCTGGGGGATCTCTCAGCGTTGAATTTTATTATATTTTGCCCAGTGATTTAAAACCAGCTAGGTCATATTTTTGGTGTTTGTCAATGCCATTTTAGTCCAAAAAGTCGAAAACACTTTAATGCGCGTCATCGCTATGCTAGATCTATTAATAGAATTGAAAAAGTCCCTTCCCACAATGCAACGGGTACATCCCCAAAAACTGATTATATTGCGAAAGAATAGGCTATTTGTGGTATGTAACAGCTAGAGTCTCCTCTGTGTCATTTGTCACAGAGTCAATCTGATTAAAATAGACCTTGTTCCGAGGAATACAATTTGCAAAATAATATATCAACTGGGATTGGGGTCGGTTTGGCGTGGAAACGATATGAGTTCGTATCCCGGTAGATGCACTATTTTGCACATATTTTCCGGACTGTAACAGTCTTTGCATTATTGTAAAGTTTTTTTTTGCAATGTGGTATGATGGAATGAAAATAATAGCTTTACTTTTTGGTAGTTTAGCTTATAACTTCAAGATATAATGTTATCTTAAATCATTTGTATTCTCTTTGAAAACAAGTTCGCTGCTTTATAAAAAAGCAGACGAATGGTTGGAGATGCAATGGTAGCACCTACTCCTGTCTGCATAGTGAGTAAGTGTGTATTAACATGTTTATGACGTTAATTGTGGGAAGGACACATTATACGATTTGACTGAATAACTTTTATATTCCTTTTGAAATAAGATATAAATCACTTTTTAAAAATATCATTCTTGCCTCCTTGCACCTTTAGGTACAGTAATAGATCACTTTGCAAAGAATTGCAAAACCGTGACAGTCCTCATATGTATATTCTTCTGGATTTAGGGCATGTATCCATATGAAGCAGTTGACAGTTACACATTGATAGATTATTCTGATAAAGTTAGTAAGACTACAATACCCGAGGAGAAAGTTGATAAGGAATTAAATAATTTAGTGCCTCGATTGTCATCACACATCAGTTTGTGAAAAACAATTTGATAATGTCGGTTTGGATTTACATTCAAAGCTCCTAAGACATGTTGACATATTGTCAGTAAATAATAAAAGGGACCATTTATGAGACCTACAGACTACAGGTATATGCTTATATTAATGCATACAATCAATCAATCAATCAATCAACCAATCGTTCTCTATCATTTTTGTTCCAATGTGGATATTAAGTTATTAGGCAATGCTGAAAGTGCTAAGATCGTGTGCTTAAAATTTATATAAACATTAGCCTTAGTGTGAACATTTAACTGTGTGCTATTCCCTTAAATATTCATGTTCAGGGCATTACATTTTTAAACATAACACTAATAGAAGGGGAAAACATGTATTGTTTTATCAACTTCAACACAATGTCGCTTATATGACACGGGTCACGTGATAACACAGACAGTCCAGCAATTCTGTCAACTGACCCAGGATCAAACTTGTGAGAGCTGGGGAACTAATTGTCAATTACCAATGCCTGTCTTATGTATGAAATCCTGGTTACTATAATCAGATGCAGCGAAAGCATTCAGCTAACATTACATTGATGCTGTATTTGAGAAAATAACAAATTCATAAGTACTTCTTATCATTATATGTTAAATATGTTATTATATGTCTTTCATAAAGTTGCACTATAATAATTGTCATTTTATTTGTACAATACATGAATCTGAAAATTCAATAACTTCAACTGATTAACATCGATAAATACAGTGTTAAAAGCGTATGAAAAGCAAAATAAATATAAAAAACTTGAGGCATTTGCATGCATGTAAATAAGTACATTAAAAACGAATAAGTTAAACTAAGTTATAAGCTATTATTTAGGAATACATTAACATTACTGTGTAAAATATGTAAACATGCTGTGAGGCATATTGTTTTAAGCATTGAATGTGAGAATCAATCAGTGTTTGTATGTAATATAATGTAAAGGACCGCAAATATCTGGATGCTGAGAACAATGGGTCATTTAATTTGTCACTCGCTGATAAAGAAGAGTCTGCTTCGCTAAGTGAGAGGTGTGTGGAGTGTCGAGACCGCTCTGCAGGGCAACCAATAGCGGAATTGCATGAGTGTTACCATGACAATAACTATACCAGCATTCCCTTTAGTCATGCGCATTTGATACAATCCTACAGCGTATCCGTTTTAGCATGAAACATAAGGTTGGAGCTCCAACGATAAATGGGAAATTTGAAAAAAAACGTGCTGCAACCCCTTTAAATCCAAAAATGTAATCAAAGTCATTTTCTTCATAAAAAAATTGACTAAATCAGTAATAATGATAACGTACAACTAGGATTGACGCGTCAATACTTAGGTCTTCAAGACATCTGCTTGACCTTGAACTTCATGTTTGACTCTCAGTTATTTCATAAGTTTCTCTACCTTAAAATGAGCTATCAAACATGTCTCTATCTTCAATAGTTTTTTTCTACAAAAATTCTCCAAAGAACATACCCCTCTGAAATGAAAAAATGGCATATTTTTGGACCCCTACATGATCTATCTAATGATTAAGACAAAATGGTTAATATTTTCATTCTCAAGTGTAACATAGAAAATGTTGTGCTTTAATTTCCACTTTAGTAGATGTAATCATCATTTAGATTGCATACATAAGTAATGCGCGTTATGTTCTTCTGAATATGGAAGAAAATACTTTTAAAAATGCTTAAATTTGGACCCCTAGACAACGTTTGTGATGTTCGGAGCTTAACTATCAATTTTTTAATGAAAGGGTTGAACAGAAAAGTTGTTATTCTTGAAATTGTGCATCCGAAAGTGTAAATACAATTTCAATAGCTTAATTAGTTAAGCAGTTTTGACCGTATGAACTTAGCTGAAAAAAGACGGTATTTAAAAAATGACAATCTTCTATGACTTGTCAAACGTAAAGAATGACAGATACATTTTTGACATTTATTGTTCTTAATAAAGGACATATTTGCTATAAAATGAGATATTAAACATAATTGTATCTTTAGTAGTTTAGAATCGAAATTTTCCAAAGAAAATACCCCTCGAAAAGACTCAAAATCACAAAATTATACTTTTTGGGAATATGTCCTAATTGTGCCAAAACTATCAACTTTTACATGATAATGATATGTTATGAAATTGTTTAACTAGTTATTGGAAAGACATTGCTTAAAATCACTTTGAATTACGTCAATTTTCCACAGAGTTATGCCCCTTTGAACATGGATCCGAAAAACGTCCATATCAAATAGGTCCATATTCAAGGGCAGAATACTCAAATTCAAGGACAAAATTCGGTTTTAGTACTATTTTTCTAAATCTACAAAACATTCACTCACATTTCATTCAGCGTTTTTTTTTTATATAATTGTCACATTTGATATCGGTGGACAAAAATATTCATGCAGTGTATGTGAAATTGTGTCATATAAAACATTACTTTAATTCAATTTTCCCCAACCTCTGAAGATAACTTTTGCTTAAATTTGTTTTGAGTGAGTAAAACAAATTTTTTTTTTAATTTAAATGAAAGTATAGTAACAGAACAGTATGTTTAATATTTTAACAAATCATACACATTATATACATTGTATATTATGAATGATTGTATGTTGTTCTCTGTATCATTGTGTATGATTTATAGGAATAAAATTATATTCTATATGTCATTAAAACTTTAATTTACCACAAACGTTTCCACCACCACCACTTCGTTTGCTCGTTCAAAATGAATGCCACAAAATGTGACCTCAGAAGTTCGAAAATACCTAGTCATGCTGATATTGATAAACTCCACCTGGATTCGAGTCCGGGTACCTTTGCCCCTCACACCTGGCGAATCCCACTACACCACCGGGGATCGACACTTCCTTTGAACAATCAATCTGCCTGTATGTACTTACAATATCTGAATTAAGAGCCCCTAATTGCGTTAGGGAATACAGAAGCAGCAACATTTGAGTTCCTGAACACAGTGATTGGTAGTACAATGGTTAGAGCGTCAGAGCTAATCAGACAGTCACATATACACTGGCCTGACTAGGCGTGTTCGAACCTCTGAAGATATCTTTTGCTGAAATGTGTTCTGAGCACGTACAAAGTAAATGATTTTGTAAAAGAACGTGTTATTTGTGACAAGTTTCATTTCTAATCGAATTTCTATTCACATTATCAGATTTATTAACTTCCCTCAATTGTCTCTTAATATATATATATTGTATGATGAATGATTGTATTTATGTTCTCTATGTCAGTGTTTCTGATTAATAGCAATATAATAACATTCTGTTATTCTGCCTTAACCTTAATTTAGAACATAATCTTCCTTTTTTACACTCGCTCACCTGGGTTCGAATGGAGACGAACAATGTCAACAAGACTATGCATATTTGAACGTCCAAAGTCAAATTTTGAGTAATTTATTTTCAGCGAATAAAAAAAGGGAAATTTTGGTTGTATATTAAAGTCTTAGTAACAGAACAGAATATAATTGTATTCCAATAAATCATACACAATGATATAGAGAACATACATAAATTCATTCATAACATAAATTAAATGTATATATTACGAGACAAGGAGGTGAAGTTGTAAAATGTGATTATGAGAATAGGTAATGAGTATGATCTGATTTCTAAAGTTTATCTTCCAAATGTGTAAGATGATTTGAAACTCAACATAAATAACATGTTATTTTCGTCTTTTCTGAATATAGACATAATATATAATTCATAATTTTAAGTATGTTCTCTATATCTTTGTGTATGCTTTATAAAATTTTATGTTCCGTTATATTAATATACTTTAATTTAACCAAAATTCTCATCAACTTGTACTCGCTCAAAACAAATTTAAGCAAAAGTTATCTTCAGAGGTTCGAACATGCCTAGTCAGGGCAGTGTATAAGAGACTGCCTGATTAGCTCAGACGCTCTATCCATTGTGCTACCAAGCCCTTTGGTCAGGTACTCAAATGTTGTTGCTTCTATAATCTGTAATTCAATTAGGTGCTCTTAATTAGGATATTGTAAATATATAAAGACAAACTGATCAGTTGAAAGTGTGGATCCCCGGTGGTGTAGTGGGATTCGCCAGGTGTGAAGGGCCGAGGTACCCGGGTTCGAATCCAGGTGGAGACGAACAGTACTAGACTGTGGTGGTCGAAACGGGCTGGAACTTACTGGAGGTGCGATGTTAGCCGACTGGAAGGGACTGGAAGGGATGACACCAGCCGGGAATTGACTGGGAGTGATGGCACCAGACTGGAACTGACTGGGAGTGATGGCATGAGAGTGGAACTGACTGGGAGTGATGGCACCAGACTGGAACTGACTGGGAGTGATGGCATGACAGTGGAACTGACTGGGAGTGATGGCACCAGACTGGAACTGACTGGGAGTGATGGCATGAGAGTGGAACTGACTGGGGGTGATGGCACCAGACAGAAGTTACTAGGAGTGATGGAACCAGACTGGAACTGGAACTGAGAGTGATGCCACTAGATTGGAACTGACTGGGAGTGGACTTGAGCTTACAGCGAGTGATTGCACCAGACTGGAGCTTACAGCGAGTGATGCCACCAGTCTGGAGCTTACAGCGAGTGATGCCACCAGACTGGAACTGGCTTGATGATGATGGCACCAGACTGAAATTGGGTGGAACTGATGGCACCAGATTGGAACTGACTGGAACTGATCGCACCAGGATTGAACTGATTCGGAGTGATGACACCTAACTGGAACTGTTTGAGAGTGAAAGCAGAAGAAGCTCATAATTATATGCTTTCAGTATTGTCAATAGTTCGTGACGATGTTCTGGTGTATCTAGTGTAAACCTAAGTTTTGTTTTGTGCATTCTGCACCCGGCACCCAGTTCAAGCATTGTTGTCCTCGAGTGATGAGCGGAGACGCATAACAGAACATTTTCTAGATGATAAATATTTAGCATTAACTTGAAGGTGCTTTCACGAAAATAAGTGTAAATAAGTGTTACCAATGGCTAAATAACAATCAATCAAAAGAGTTCTTAAACGAATGTACATGGTTCGGTTAAGCCATGCCAGTCCATTTCCCTTCGAGCTGTCATTTCAATATGTCCACATCCTAATGGCCGCACGAAGGTAGTTCAAGTGATCTGACTGGTGTACCTGCACACTCGGGATAGTGTTTTTATTATTGAATGGTCAACCAGCAATTCTCAAACTCGCTAAAGACCTACACATCTACCTCTCACACCGAAGAGTTCCACAACACTGTCGCTGTACAAGTCGCACCATTTTCTTAGAATACGGAAAACTGTTTTTTTTATGGAAACGGCTTATCCGTTGCTGTAATGAGCTGTTTAACCCCGTTACATTATATTGTATAAACTTTAATAATAAATGGTAAATATGAGAAATCATAAAATGCCCAAAAAATGTGCTACAGCTTATAATCGCTCATTGAGCGCTCATTCTCTCCTGAACGACAAGATGCGATTCCTTAAGGTTTGCTCGCTTCGCTACGTAGCGCTTCATTGAGCAATCGCATTCAAGAGAAGTTGAAAGTTGAGCGATTACTTTTAAACCTCTCTTGAACATGGCCCTGAGCTTGTACTGGGAAAAGTCAAGGTTTACAAGACAGTTT
Organism: Gibbula magus; assembly: GCA_936450465.1. Taxonomy (NCBI): domain Eukaryota; kingdom Metazoa; phylum Mollusca; class Gastropoda; order Trochida; family Trochidae; genus Gibbula; species Gibbula magus. The sequence continues at coordinate 9,686,754 of OW388301.1, read as the reverse complement.
GAGACCGCCCATAAAAAAAATGTGTTCCAAGGGAGATAACCTGGCAATAATTCCTTTCTTGGATTGCCCGATTGAATTGGTCTGTCATCATTGGTCCATTTGTTTATGGTATAGTTACTCAGACTAAGCTTTGGTATTTGTTAGAGCACAGCTGTAGGAGTTTTTCAGGAGTAATGCTTGCTTGCTTAGAGATTTTACGAGCGCTTTCCAGCAGAGTTGATTTCGCACTCGGGGAGGAGTAATGAATGTCAACTCCTAGACCATGTTCAAGAGAGGTTTCAAAGTAATCGCTCAATGAGCGAGTACTTTGAAACCTCTCTTGAACGCGATTGATCAATGTAGCGCATGTAGCAAAACGAGCAAATTTCGAGGAATCGCACCGTGTCGTTAAGGAGAGAATGCGCTATATTGAGCGCTACATTGAGTGCTACATTAAGCGCTCAATGAGTGATTTCAAGCGCTCGCTGTTATGGAACGGAGCCCTTGTATATACTCATAGATATCAGTGTAACAGAATGTGTCAGAGGCTCAATCTTTTTCTTATTTTTATTTTTTTTTATTTTGATATTTTCAGAGACTTACAACAAATATGCAAGAAAATATAATATTTATTTCCATTACCTGATGATGGAGTAAGCTTCACAGTGAAGAAGTTGACCTATGATACCGTAAATCCCTAATTAGACGCCACTTTTCTATTCTTTTAAAACTGTCTACACCATAGGCGTCTAATCGAGACAGGCGTCTATTAAAGGCAGGCGTCTATTTCGCAATGAGGCTTGTTGAGATAGACTACGGTTGGGAGCAGCAATTGTAGAATTTAAATTCAGTTTACGCTGCGTTAATTTAAGACAGGTGTATTTTCTCTTTCAGAAATCTCTGTGTCTATTCGAGGTAGGCTTTTATTCAAGGCAGGCGTCTCATCAAGGATATGCGGTAAATATCTGTGAAATTACTCTGCAGGGCATAACTCCCGCCAGTCTCTCTCACTGTGAAATTTAGGCCTTGCTGCACTTAATCGGCTTTTCTGTACTAGCGTAGCAGCGTACTTTACTAGGACTTGGTAGTGATAAAAGAATAGGCGGTGAAATGCAGCAAGTTGTGTATAAGTCAGTGATGGGTTATGCATTGAGGGGGAAGTTGGTTCAACTTTGCGTTAGAATGGTCATATATTCACAGGGCTTCGGGAATGCTGAATAATTTAATGTAAATATGATTAAGATTAAAAAGGCTATTTCCCAAATATTATCCCCGATCATCTATATATATTCAGAAACAATGACAACACTGATATTGGATATAGGTTTTAAAAAATACACACACCAGTCCCGATTCTCGGATTCGTGGCGGGACATTTTGGAAGGGGGTATTTACATTTAAATCGTATATATTATTAGCTATTGGGTATTCGTGAATTCCTGTGACTGTATTTTTATTCTTTTCCAGTTCCATACGTGTGCGCCAATAAATAAAGAGCGAACTCACATGCCTTTCTATTATTTCTCTAGTATTCAAATGTGATGAAGAAAACTAAATGTGCATTGTTTCCTTAAGTGTATATTATAAGTTGTATGCTTCTCACGAGGGTAATAAGGTCTCATGTACCATCTTTGTACCAGTGTCGCCCGAGCCTTCAGGCGTCATGCGTCTCGACTGAATTGTTAAATGTTGTATAACGTATTACTATAAGATTTTTAATGCATTAACACAAGTTAATATTAGTTTAATTGATTGTGCAAGCAATGCAAAATGGAATTTGTTTCAAAAACCAAGCAGCAAATAAGGCGAAAATAAATTTGTAATTAAGACTTGTCAACAGCTGATCGAACTGTTCAAAACTCTGTACACTGCGTGCGTCATTTTATAACGTCATCTTACCATAATGCGACACCTACTCTTAGCTAGGAGCTGTTACTTTGACAGCGGGGTACATGAAATTTGTACACCGTGAGACTGACGTAACGATCGTTCGCCATTCAAAAACGAGTAATTTACTGTAAGAAACGATAAAATAATATGTAATGGCGTCACCTCAGTGATTAATAATGATAATAGCTTATTACCTAAAAATGAACTCATTTGCATCACAATAGAGATCAGTAGGCCTATATTAAAGAGCCATCAAGGATGTTAGTGTTTTAAATTTTTGGAAAATACACTTATAACGTCATTCGCCAGAGAAATCTTTTATCTACAACATGACATATGTTAAATAATGTTCATATCACGACAATGTATTGCAATTTGGTTTCAAAGAGAAGTACAACTTCGACTAGCGCACGCTCCGCTAGGGTATCTTACGTATATAAACAGAATCCCCCTTTTTGCGTAATACGTAGAACAAACAGTTAGCGCTTCCGAAGCGTGAAGGCTCGGTTTGGCCTCAGGAAGTCGAACATCAGTCGCGTATTCACGGATGAGTGAAGAAAAAAGGTCGATGTCCTGAGGCTGTGGATGTTTCAGCAATTTAAGTTGGATTATAAAGACAAAGACGCGTCGACATGTTGTTAGAAGATGATAATCCGGATTATGCGGATGAGAGCACGCCTAATGAGAAAAATAGTGTTTTACTTCACATAGCATATACATTGAAACATAAAATAAAGAGTTATATAGTATTATATATTTTTTATTGGAGTGTATTAAAACACATATATATATATACGCATATATACATTCATTTTATATATTTTTCATCAGAATGTACAAGGAACTACATTATGCATATGCAGTTTGATTTGATCATTTGATCATCATCAGGTATTCACAAAATCTTCATTCATAGGCTTTTACAATCAAATGGTTCATTCAAGTACATAATATACATGCATTGTTCATAATACATACATACAGATAGATCAACACAAATTACATTCAAGAGAGATGTAGCATATAGGATGCCGAATCAGCATATTCTCGAACAGATGATTGTCCATTCTGAAGCTGGTGCATCAGTTCCTGAAGGCGGCGTTCGAGGTCAAGGTACTTCTTTTTTTTCAATGGTTGTCTTTGGCCGGCAGCATACTAAACCAGTTTGTTCTCTGTGTTGGCCTGTTCCTTGGTCAAGAACGTGATCATTTGAAAAATGTTCGGGTGAGACTTGCCAATGGTTCTCTTCAGTCTGGAATGCCACCCCTCAAGGTGGTTATTCGTTCTTGTTATGTTCAAGTTGAGCATTAGCCATTTCGAAATCGAATGAATACTGTCATGTTTCTTCGTAATAGATAGAGGACGAGTAGCAGTACATTTATATCCCGATAATGTACTGGTACGAGTTCTCTATCTATCTTAGAGCACAGTCAAATGCTTGAGTCGTCAAGAAAATGTCTTAAAATGAATTTATTTCAAATATTTTGTCAACAAATTTGGGAAACATTCTCTCGAACACAACATGCAAAACATTGACATCTCTCATTTCCATATGCAAATTGACGTCATCCTCGGTACTGTGAGCACTGAGTTTCTGAAATTGTCCGAGGTGCATGAGGCGCAAGTCGCCATAACAACCCATGCGCTGCACGTGCTTCACGTGTCTCTCTTGCAACTTACCCTTGTCACACATTACTGAATGTGACGATTGCTTTACAAACAATGTTTCTAAATGTCCTGAGAATATACAAATTATTTCCTGTTTAATGTTCTTTTTATTGAGATAAGACCAGCAAATTATGACAAATTTTTACTCTCATTAATTATAAAATTCAAGAAAAATAACTAGTTGGGTAAAACAATTATTCCAATATCTGTAGCAAATACATAATTAAATGAAACGGTAAATAAATAACCGCCAAAAAATTATATATTTCGATTTCTTTCATTGCTCATATTTTTTGTTATTCTTTCGTGTCTTTGTTTACTGTGTGTGAGCTAGACCATAATGCTTTGCGCTTGAAAATAATAGCCTGGATCTATATTTAGACTGGAAAACACCTTTCTAATTAATGCAATTTCTTGGCTTACTTTAAGTTGGAAAAATTAGGGAAAAATTAAGTGTACATATTTCACGGAGATAGATTTTTGGAAAATTTTAGATTTTTTCATCAAGGTCCTTGATGGCTCTTTAAAGGCGCTGTATAACGTTTTTCTTATTGAAATAAATTGATCTCACGAAAACGTAAATAAGTGTTACCAATGGCTAAGTAATATTCCTGAATCAATAAAAAGAGTTCTAAACGAATGTACATTGTTCGGTTAAGCCATGCGAGTAAATTTCCCTACATACAGCCATTTTAATGTGTTCACATTAAAATGACCGCTCGAAAGTGGTTCAAGTGATCTGACTGGTGTAGCGATACCTAAACACTCAAAGTAGAGTTTTAAATATTATACCATAATAGAATGGTCAACCATCTTGCTGTCTGAACTTTCAAATTCAACGAGTAATTATTCAGCAATCGGTAAAATTGCAATTAATCGTAATTGAGACGGCTAGAATATTTATTAGCTCGGGGGCACAGGGTCTTCGTACCCCTTGTCCGAATTGAGCGAAGCTTTCATTACAGGCATTTAGCAGTAGATTTGGTTGCTAAACTTTGTAACCTTACTCATAAGAATTATATCAATTGTTGTATTTACATATATACATCTTTTAAATAAGCTGAAATCGTGATACCATGTCGTTTGTCAGTTAAGAGCATAATGTATCAAATGAACATTTTGTTACAATTATAGGTCTACCCCTCTTCATGGTGAACGGCTACTACGTATAAGCACCATCTAACACAAGATGCGAAGCGAAGAGCGGGGGACATAGTATTCAGCTCCGTACGTCCGTACGTACGTCCGTACGTCCGTACGTCCGTCCCGCTTCTTGTTAGCGGGATATCCAATGAACCGCTCAACCTAGAATCTTCAAACTTGGTACCAGTCCTCATCTGGGGAATACGCAGACCTGAAAAGTTTTCGGTGACCTTGACCTCATTTACAAGGTCACGGCGAGACTTTGACCAGTTTTGAAAATGTTGTTAGCGCGATATCTAATGAACCGCTCAACCTAGAATTTTCAAACTTGGTACCAGTCTTCATCTGGGGAATACGCAGACCTGGAAAGTTTCCGGTGACCTTGACCTCATTTTCAAGGTCACGGCGAGACTTTGACCAGTTTTGAAAATGTTGTTAGCGCGATATCTCATGAACCCTTCGACCTAGAGTCTTCAAACTTGGTACCAATCTTCATCTGGGGAATACGTAGACCTGAAAAGTTTTCGGTGACCTTGACCTCATTTTTACAAGTTTTGAAAATGTTGTTAGTGCGATTCCTCATGAACCGCTAGAACTATTGGTTTTAAATTTAGTATCAGTCTTCATTTGGGGAATATCCAGATACCAGTCGATTTGGTTGACCTTGAAATTATTTTCAAGGTCACTACAAGACTGATTGTCAAATGTTGTTAGCTCGCCGCTAATGGCTGCAATACTACCGAAGAGGCGTTAAACAATAACTCACTCACTCACTCAAATGTTTTTAGCACGATATCTCATGAACTGCTGTACTTAGAGTCTTCAAATTTGGTACCTGTCTTCATTTGGGGAATACGCAGACACCAGTCGATTTGGGTGACCTTGACCCCGTTTTCAAGGTCACTACAAGACTTTGACCATTTTAAAATGCTTGCCCGATATAACAATAATTGAATCAAACAATTACAAATGACAAATTCATGTTAAAATCTATTGGCAGACAAAAAAAAGTGACTGTGCTTCCGAGGCCCACCTTGTGCCTTAGTGTAACAACAAAATATTTCTTACAATAATTTACACATTTTATATTTTTTGTTCGAATGCTTTTTAAGAATGAAAGATATTGATGTGTTTGAGGATTAGATAGAACGAAATTAAAATCATTCCAATATTAAAGCGTTTAAGTGCATGAGAACACGCTGCCGGGCCTCGAAGACCCACCTTGTGCCTTTGAGGGTTAATGATTTGCATACAAATCTGGACACTCAACAACAGATGCTATTTATGTGTTAAAAACCATTGTATCGAAATATCTCTGTGAGAAACAAAGACTGTACTGTTGCTTCGTCGATCTGTCTAAAGCCTTCGACACAATTGATAGAAGATGTCTGTTATATAAACTGAACCAACTGGGGATAACGGGGAAAATGTGGTCGGTGATCAAATCTATGTATGACAACGTGAAATCCAGGGTGAAGCACAACGGCACACTCACGAATTACTTCCTGAGTAATATAGGCATCAAACAAGGAGAAGCTATGTCACCCATACTTTTTTCATTATTTATAGAAGATTTGGAACTTGCTTTACAGGAAAATATAGATAGTGGACTACTGTTAGATTATATCAATTTATTTCTGATATTATTTGGAGACGATATGATCATGCTCTCGGAAACACCGGATGGATTACAACAGTCACTTAAAACGTTAAGTCAATACTGTGTCCAGTGGGGACTGCAGGTCAATGTCGACAAGACGAAGATTGTGGTGTTTCGAAATGGTGGAAAGCTCAAAGCTAATGAAAAATGGACATATGAAGTTCATGAACTTGAAGTAGTTGACCACTTCAATTATCTTGGAAACGTATTCAAGTTTAATGGCTCTCTCAGCATGACAAAGAAGACTTTATCAGGAAAGGGTTTGAAATGCCTCAACGTACTGCTAAAGAATATAAGAAAGTACTGTTTCACTCCAAAAACCCAGTGTGAATTATTCGACGCATTTGTGGTATCCACCATGAATTACGGAAGTGAGATATGGGGGAGTACCAACTGTCCAGAGATGGAGAGAATACATCTGAAATTCTGCAAAATTATACTTCAGGTAAATCAGAAGACAAGCTCTGTATGCGTATATGGAGAACTTGGCCGGTACCCGCTGAATATAAACAGATTCGTACGAATGATCAAATACTGGTTCAAGCTTTTAACAACAAACAACTGTATATTGCAGACGATGTATAGTATTTCCATTACTTTGGATACGAAGAAGATGTCCTGGGCTAACGACATAAAGAGTATTCTATACAGAAATGGTTTTGGGTACGTGTGGGAGGATCCATGGAGTGTGAACCAAATAACATTTATACCCCTTTTCAAACAACGACTGATTGGTACTTTTCTACAGAAATGGCATGAGGATATATCGAATAACCGCAAATTATTCCTTTATAAGCATATCAAGCAGGAGTTAGGCTATGAACATTATCTGAACAGTACACAAAAGGTAATTAGAAAGGTCATAACCTCCTACAGAACATCGTCACATAAATTACAGGTCGAAGTCGGAAGATACCATAATGTTCCAAAAGAGGAGAGAAAATGCCTGTACTGCTCATCAAAAGACATAAACGCCATAGAAGACGAATATCACGTGATTCTAATCTGCCCCAGATACAGTAAAGAACGTACATGTTACATTGATAAGTTTTATTGGAAAAATCCTAGTGTTTATAAACTTGTGCAATTATTCAAATGTGATAATAATAAAACGTTTATGAAGTTAGGCAAATATCTAATCCAATGTAATGTTATAAGTTCTCACGCTACTTAAATGCCCATGTATACATGTATATATATGCATAACTGTACACGTTCAGACGAGGAACCAATCGAGTTTATGTTCTGTTCTGTTCTGTTCTGTTCTGTTCTGTTCTGTTAATGATGATTTTGAATGGGATGGCCGTGAAGAAGTGTGTGACCATGCCTACTTGCTGCTTGAGTAGGCGGCTGATGTGGAGTGAAGTTTTGCCAATGTAGGGTAGTGGGATGCGAATGGGGGCAGGGGGAGGCTTGGTGGTAGTAAGTTTAGGTGGTGGGTTTTTGGTGCGGTTGATGACACGGTCAACAAGTGATTTAGTTCGGAATCAGGGGAGTCAGAGGTAATAGGTTGATGACACGGTCAACAAGTGGTTTAGTTCGGAATCAGGGGAGTCAGAGGTAATAGGTTGATGACACGGTCAACAAGTGATTTAGTTCGGAATCAGGGGAGTCAGAGGTAATAGGTTGATGACACGGTCAACAAGTGATTTAGTTCGGAATCAGGGGAGTCAGAGGTAATAGGTTGATGACACGGTCAACAAGTGATTTTGTTCGGAATCAGGGGAGTCAGAGGTAATAGGTTGATGACACGGTCAACAAGTGATTTAGTTCGGAATCAGGGGAGTCAGAGGTAATAGGTTGATGACACGGTCAACAAGTGATTTAGTTCGGAATCAGGGGAGTCAGAGGTAATAGGTTGATGACACGGTCAACAAGTGATTTTGTTCGGAATCAGGGGAGTCAGAGGTAATAGGTTGATGACACGGTCAACAAGTGATTTAGTTCGGAATCAGGGGAGTCAGAGGTAATAGGTTGATGACACGGTCAACAAGTGATTTAGTTCGGAATCAGGGGAGTCAGAGGTAATAGGTTGATGACACGGTCAACAAGTGATTTAGTTCGGAATCAGGGGAGTCAGAGGTAATAGGTTGATGACACGGTCAACAAGTGATTTAGTTCGGAATCAGGGGAGTCAGAGGTAATAGGTTGATGACACGGTCAACAAGTGATTTAGTTCGGAATCAGGGGAGTCAGAGGTAATAGGTTGATGACACGGTCAACAAGTGATTTAGTTCGGAATCAGGGGAGTCAGAGGTAATAGGTTGATGACACGGTCAACACGTGATTTAGTTCGGAATCAGGGGAGTCAGAGGTAATAGGTTGATGACACGGTCAACAAGTGGTTTAGTTCGGAATCAGGGGAGTCAGAGGTAATAGGTTGATGACACGGTCAACAAGTGATTTAGTTCGGAATCAGGGGAGTCAGAGGTAATAGGTTGATGACACGGTCAACAAGTGATTTAGTTCGGAATCAGGGGAGTCCGAGGTAATAGGTTGATGACACGGTCAACAAGTGATTTAGTTCGGAATCAGGGGAGTCAGAGGTAATAGGTTGATGACACGGTCAACAAGTGATTTAGTTCGGAATCAGGGGTGTCAGAGGTAATAGGTTGATGACACGGTCAACACGTGATTTAGTTCGGAATCAGGGGAGTCAGAGGTAATAGGTTGATGACACGGTCAACAAGTGATTTAGTTCGGAATCAGGGGAGTCAGAGGTAATAGGTTGATGACACGGTCAACACGTGATTTAGTTCGGAATCAGGGGAGTCAGAGGTAATAGGTTGATGACACGGTCAACAAGTGGTTTAGTTCGGAATCAGGGGAGTCAGAGGTAATAGGTTGATGACACGGTCAACAAGTGATTTAGTTCGGAATCAGGGGAGTCAGAGGTAATAGGTTGATGACACGGTCTACAAGTGATTTAGTTCGGAATCAGGGGAGTCAGAGGTAATAGGTTGATGACACGGTCAACAAGTGATTTAGTTCGGAATCAGGGGAGTCAGAGGTAATAGGTTGATGACACGGTCAACAAGTGATTTAGTTCGGAATCAGGGGAGTCAGAGGTAATAGGTTGATGACACGGTCAACAAGTGATTTAGTTCGGAATCAGGGGAGTCGGAGGTAATAGGTTGATGACACGGTCGACAAGTGATTTAGTTCGGAATCAGGGGAGTCAGAGGAAATAGGTTGATGACACGGTACAAATGATGCCGGTTTACGGTAGTTCTCTGTATCATAGTGTATGATTTGTAAAAATATTAAACATACTATTCTGTTACTATACCTTCATTTAATTTTTTTCCTGGTTTACTCGCTCAAAACAAATTTAAGCAAAAATGGTCTTCAAAGGTTCGAACACGCCTAGTCAGGGCAGTGTATATGAGACTGCATGATTAGTTCAGACGCTCTATCCATTGTGCTACAAAGTATTCAAATGTATAATGACAATACAATATTTGGAATTTAGACGGAAGATGAAGTGACTAAAACTACACGATGAAAATCCTGTTTCATTTATTAATTTATTAATATGAGCATGCATCAGTCTTGTGCCATCACTCCAAGTCAGTTCCGGTCTGGTGGCTTCATTCCCAGTCAGTTCCGGTCTGGTGGCTTCAGTCCCAGTCAGTTCCGGTCTTGTGGCTTCATCCCAGTCAGTTCCGGTCTGGTGGCTCCATTCCCAGACAGTTCCGGTCTGGTGCCATCTCTTCCCAGACAGTTCCGGTCTGGTGGCTTCATTCCCAGTCAGTTCCTGTCTGATGGCTTCATTCCCAGACAGTTCCGGTCTGGTGGCTTCAGTCCCAGTCAGTTCCGGTCTGGTGGCTTCATTCCCAGTCAGTTCCAGAATGGTGCCATCACTCCCAGTCAGTTCCAGCCTGGTGCCATAACTCCCAGTCAGTTCCAGTCTGGTGCCATCCTTTCAAGTCAGTTCCAGTTTATATATGCTCCGTTACTCTCCACTATATCACCCATGGGAAACTCTATCAGAGAAATCTGTACTCCAATTACCCGCCATTAACTGTTTGAGAGTGAAAGTTCAAGCATTGTTCTGTCCTTATAATGCTGAGTGTCAAGCGAGGAAGCAACAACTCGAACCCCGGTCTTACAAGTGATGCCCGGAGACTCTACCAACTGATCTATCTATCGTATCATGGCCGAGAGGGGACATCGCTCTTTCGCCCTCTGTCAACAACGCGATAAAGTGATAAAGCGATATGGACACACGACAAAGTGATATAGCAACACGACAAAGCGATAACATTGAACGACAAAGCGATAGTGTCGCGCGACAAAGCGATACGCACAACAAAGCGATAAGGTCGTACGACAAAGCGATAAGGCGGCACGACAAAGCGATAAGGCGGCACGCAGTTATATCGCTTTATCGCTCTTTCGCTTAATCGCTTTATCGCTCTTTCGCTCTTTCGCTTTATCGCTTTGTCGCGCCACTGTACCTTTTTGGAATATTTGCGAGTGTAGACAACATTTGTAGAGCATCTGTACCGCAAAAAAAACTATTTTCCCATTTTAAAGAATGTAGATAGAAATCTTACTTTTCATATACATTTGTTCATTTAATACCATTATTCACACGGTCACAACATATCTTGAGCCCTTATAAGCTTTAAATCATTTAAGTAATGAAATGCCTTACTAATAATCAAGGTATATATCCGCATGCGAAATTCATTACAAATACATAAACAAACTAGTACACCTTTATGGATTAATTAATTGACACCCTCAATTTTACAAGTAATGTTCGTTTGATAATGAATTTGATAATAGTTCTAAAAACGACTTACAATCTGATACAATAATTGTCTAATTTAGAAAAAATTAAAGTAGGCCTTTTGCTGTGCAAATAAATGTAATAAGGAGAAAGAAGACACTTGGAGGAACTATATAAACATGGGATATTTCATTTCTATATAGCTAGTGCTTATCACTATTTACTGACGTAATTGTACAATTAGTTTCATATCTTATTAAATAGTTATATTTCATTTTCTTGTGTACTTTATCTATACTATGTACTAAGCTCATTTATTAAATAAACATCCAGTTGCCTTTCAATCAGTCTCAATCTCGTATTCCTCATACATTACATAACATATTAACTGACATCCAATCAATGTCATCAATCAATATATAGCCCCATACATCAATCCTATTTATTGTGTAAACAACGCATCAATTTATTTAAAAAACACCTCATGTCTATGTATTTCCTTATTTGGTGCTGGCGGTAGTTAATGATATAGCTCCACATTTGGATTTATATTTAAAAGTCTGACTTACTTGACTTATTCCTTTTAACTCCTAGGGGAGCATAGGGCTGCCGTCACATGTTTCCAGCTCACACGGTTCAATGCTGTTTTCTTGACTTCTGTCCAAGTCATCCCAGCTGTTTTGATGTCCTCGTTTGTGCTTCGTCTCCAAGTATGTCTTGGCCGTCCCACTTTCCTTTTGCCTTGAGGGTTCCAGTCCAGTGCTTGTCTTGTGATGTTATTCTCTGGTTTCCTAAGAGTGTGACCGATCCAACCCCATTTTCTCTTCCTGATCTCACAGTCTATCGGCAGTTGTTGGGATGTTGACCATAGATCGATGTTGCTGATCTTGTCTGGCCATCTGATGTTGAGTATATGGCGGAGACACTTGTTCACAAACGTCTGCAGCTTCTTTGTGTTGGCCTTTGTGGTCTTCCAAGTCTCAGAGCCATAGAGTAGGACAGATTTGACGTTGGTGTTAAAGAGCCTGATTTTTGTCTTTTTTGAGAGGGACTTGGAACTCCATATAGGGCGTAGGGTGTTGAAAGCATGCCTTGCTTTGTTTGTTCTGCTCCTGATGTCTTCGTCAGCTCCACCGTCCTTGCTGACCACACTGCCCAGGTACACAAATTTCTCAACCTCTTTGACGTTGTTGCCATTTGATTGTATGGGGTCTTGCTGTTTGTTGTTAAGGCGCATAACTTCCGTTTTCTTGATGTTAATCTTGAGGCCTGTTTTGCTTGCTTCTTCTGTCAGACGAGAGAGCTTTGCTTGTGCATCCAAGTGTCTGTGTGAGAGGAGGCTGACGTCATCTGCGAAGTCCAGGTCTTCGAGTTGTTTTGTGAAGCTCCACTGGATTCCGGTGTTCTTGTTTTCTGTGCTGATCTTCATTATCCAATCTATGACAATGAGGAAGATGATAGGAGATAAGATGCAGCCTTGTCTAACACCGGTTTGCACTGTGAATGGGTCTGTAAGCTTGCCGTTATGGATCACTTGGCATGTGGAGTTGTTGTAAAGTTGCTTAATGATGTTGATGAGCTTTTGTGGCATACCATAGTGTTTCATTAGCTTCCAGATCACTTCTCTGTCAATACTGTCGAATGCCTTTTCAAAATCCACGAAGATGGTATAAAGTGGAGTCTGCCATTCAAGTGATTGTTCAATAATGATTCTCAGAGTAGCGATCTGGTCTGTGCAAGATTTTCCCTGCCTGAAGCCTGCTTGCTCATCTCGTAGCTTTGTATCCAGTGCCTTTTTCAACCTGTTGAGGATAATTCTAGTCAGGATCTTGCTTGGGATAGACAACAGCATAATGCCTCTCCAGTTATTGAAGGAGGTAAGATCCCCTTTCTTGGGTAGTTTCACTAGATACCCCTTCCTCCACTCATCTGGAACAGCTTCTTCTTCCCATATCCTACACAGCAGTGGATGTAGCATATCGGTAGATGTTGTTACACTTATCTTGAGTGCTTCTGGTGGGATTCCATCTGAACCTGCAGCCTTTCCAATCTTGATGGATTTTAGTGCATTGGACACTTCAGCCTTTGTAGGGGGGTTGGTGGTGATATCCAAGAGCTGGGCTTCTGTTGGTATAGATGGCGTTGATGTTGGTGGTGGTCTGTCAAGGATGTCCTGGAAGTGTTCCATCCATCTTTTCCTCTGGTCCACTTCATTGCTGATGTTTTTGCCTGCCTTGTCTTTCACTGGTTGTGCTTCAGCATTTGTTTTCTTCTGGGACAATGTTCTTGTGATCTCATATAACCTCTTCATGTTGTTTTTCCCTGCAGCATTTTCTGCCTCTTCCGTCAGTGTGTGTACAAAATTGCGTTTGTCTTTCCTGGCACTTCGCTTCACTAGACGGTTTGTGTTCCAGTATTCTTTTTGTAGAATCGTTTTCTGGTGTTGACTTCTTGCTTGGTTCAACTTGTTTTTTAGGTTCGCTCTGTCTGTTATGAGGTCCCAGGTTTGTTCTGATAGCCATTCATTGTGTTTCCTCGTTCTTTTCCCCAACACTTCTTGGCATGTTGTGATCCAGGTATCCTTAAGTGTTTCCCAGTGGTTATCAATAGAGTCTTCAGGCAGGTCTGTGAGTACTTCATACTTGTTCTTCAGTGTCACTTGGAATTCAGCAGCCTTGTCCTTACTTTTCAAGTTCTGGCTGTTGTACTTGTGGGATGGTTTGTCCGCCTTGTCTTTGTATGCCTTCAGCTTGACTTTCACCTTTGCCATTATGAGATGGTGATCTGTGGCAGTATCAGCTCCCCTCATAGCTCTGACATCCAACATGCTCCTTCTTCATTTCCTTGAGATGGTAAAGTGGTCGATCTGGTTTTCTGTTTTGCCATCTGGTGAGACCCATGTTGTTTTGTGGATAGTCTTGTGTGGAAATACTGTTCCACCGATGACGAGAGCATTGAATGAACAGAAGTCTGTAAAAGGTGTTCCGTTTTCATTCAGAGTGCCTACTCCCTGTTTCCCCATGATAAGTTCCTTCCCGGTGTTATCCTTCCCGACCTTTGCATTAAAGTCGCCCATAACAATCTTTATGTCCCTTCTTTGTGATGTATCAAGTGCTGTTTTTAGCATGTTGTAGAACTCTTCTTTCTCCGCCTCATCGGATACATTTGTGGGGGCATAGCACTGTATGATGGTGATGTTGCGACCTTTTGATTTGAATCTTGCTGACAGAATTCTTGGTGAAAGTGGTTTCCATTCCAGCATGGCTCTTGTTGCGATAGGTGTTAGTAGGAGAGCTACTCCGTGTGTGTGTGGATGGTCCAGTTCCTCATGGCCTGAGTAGATGATGGTGTTTCCGCTACTGAGAAGTTGTCGTCCCGAGCCATTCCACCTGGATTCGCACAATCCTAAGATCTTTAGGTTATATCGCTTCATCTCTCTGCAAACTTGGGCTATTCTACCGCTCTCATATAGGGTTCTGATGTTCCAGGTCCCTATCCTGGTGATGGACTTGGTTGTTAGAAGATTCATCAGCTTGCTGGCTTCCCTTGGGCTTTCACCAGCTTGCGTCATAATCTCTATTGGTGAGACATCTTCTTGAACCAAGTTAGTTTCTTCAATGTTTCGTGCAGTTTCTGTAACAAGAGTTCTTTTACGGGACCGAATTGTTAGTCCAGTGCCCAACCCCCAACCTGGAGGACCAGGGATCATTCTTTGTCTGGACCCTCCCCGGAGACCAAAAGTCTATCCTTGTGTTATTTTGTATATACGAATACCGTGCAATCATTACACTATTTTAAATTAAATCGCAAAATAGTACATGGTTTGGAATATTTTGGATCTTAAGTTCTTATTCAATTCAAATTTACGTACAGAACGAATTTATCCGATGATATCATTATTATGAAAAGAACTACCCTCAATATTTGAAAATTCGTAATTAAAATCAAAGCGCTTTCACCGTTAATAAAGCCAGGAAAAGGCGTTTCATATCTTCTAATTTTGAAATTGCATGAGCGATGAGGACGCACTCCCTCTCCCTCCGCTACTGCTGAAGTTGTTGTTCATCTACTAATTGCATCTACTTCTAATGTACATTTTATTTGAAGAAGACACTGAGTTAGTTTCATAAATATATGTAAGCTGATTGAACCAATCATTCAAGTGTTTAAGTGACGACTTTGTAACCTCCAATACTTATCCGAATGTAAGCTAAGCTCCATACTATGAAGACGCACATCCTATCATCATATTAATAAGTCATGACCATGCACAGAGTTCGCAGTTTTTATGTCCCTGTAACATTATCCCCAATATTGTAGCAAGGGTTGAACGTGGACATTGTTAATTTAGAAATGAGCAATATGTAATTATAATTCAATAGTGGTTAAGATTATTATACTATAGCAGAATAACAGCATTTTGCTAATGCTTATAGTTTACAATTGAGATTAGCAGAAGAAGGTATTCAATGTTGGGCTCTAAATGTCAGAAATATTCTCTATGAATATGGTTTTTGGTGTATGTGGCAAAATGAACATGTTGTCTGTATTAGTTCTTTTATAGCAGCCTTTAAGGAGGGGTGTATATCTATTGATACTCAAAAGTGGTCAGAAACTGTTTCAACACATTCTAAACTTCAAAAGTTGTTCTTGGCTATGAACATTACTTGTCCATTGTACACATCCGAATATATATAATTAAAAATACATGCTATTTAGATAGTGAACAAATATAACAAGGTTACATTTGGGATAACACTACCTTCAATAGTACACATTCTTGTACTTTTCGGGCCGAGTCCCATGCGGGATTCGAACCCACACCCTCAGGGTAACCAGTAACCAATTTTGTGTTATCTCATGCACTGAGTCAGAATACCCTTTTGTATTATTTATCCATTTCTCAATGTTTTGAGGACGACTTTACCCATATATTACATTGAAATTCCTGGTTATGAACAATCTATTCAATTGTTTTACTCTTTAGCGAAATAGATGTAAACAACTAGGGTGTCCTCAACAGTCAGGAAAATGTATTTTACTACTATGCACTGTATAATGCCATGGGCCTCCTTTCTGATTAAAACTATCCCTTTATGTGAGTAGAATGAAGCCATTCAAGTGTGAAAGAGACGATTTTGTAACCTCAAATACGTATTCGAATGTCGCGGAGCTCCATATGCACCGAAGGCGTACAACCTATTACCATCATACTAATGATTCATGGCGATGCGCGGAGTTCGAATTTTCAATAAATTTACCCAAAACGTGCTTTTTCATGAATCAGACCCTTTAGAATTATTCCTGTCGCACATATAAATACACAATGTCACACAAATATTCTACTGTGATATAGCCTAATATTGTCTTTATACGTTATGATGTGCACAATGTAACCCAGTAAACAGAATTATATAATTTATTTTGATTTAGAAAGATTATTTTATTCTTTCCTTTGATTTGTTAGTGACTGTCTAAATATTATACCAGTATTGTTACAATAGATTTCCAAACTTGTATCTTACATTATGTTGATGAATATATATCAGAAGTTATCAATTTCAATTCTTTATTTCTGAAGTGTAGGCCATCGGCCCGTATACTACATATGTTATATATGACAAGACATTCAATTAACATCTTTGGTACATGGCATGAAAAATAAAGCTTGCTAAATTATTGAGGAGTTTACATTTCGATGTCGACATGAGGATTTTAAATTTAGTTTAATTTGGATTTGTACAAACAGTTTCCGGCAAATGATTCAGGCGGAGCTCTTTAAATTTGGAACACACAAGAAGGAAATTGTATTCATCCTCATTTATAGCCGTCGTCGCTTTGTAAACATAATCTATCATTTCTATCTATGTTATAAAACCGAAAAACACGTAAATTGGGCGAATGCTACTCTAAACATTTTAACAACAACCGCATTTAAATATAATTCCTTAGACAGTGAAGCTTTAAAATAAAAGTAAGATATGGAGTTGGTGCCGTTTTAAAGTGAACTATACCAATTCTGTTCATGAATACATTTTAATCGACACAGAAATTTTGAGAAAAACGAAGTAGGCAGATAAACAAATTGTTGGTCGCAAACAAAACCAAAGCCCAAACTGTATAATAAATCTCGAAACTTCGAAGCCCAATAAACTGTATTATTTCTATACCTTTTAACATCATATAATAACATTTTTTGGGATGCCGAGTGTCAGACATATTTAATGATTTTAAACTATATTTGACAGCTTTTATATGTAAAAATATAGAGTAAGTAGAAGAAATCAGAGTGCGGCGATTTAAATGTATTTAAACTTTGTTTTGCTCACTTAAATCTATAATAACCAGTCACATAAAGTATGTCTAAGGAAGTATTATGTACAGGTTTAGACACACCATGTCAGCGTTTTGAATTAATCTATAAGAGTTGCAGATGTCTTTTTTAATTAGCATGGATTTCTTAATTATTCACCGTAAGTTGTTTTATAGAGAAATCTCATTATATGTTTATTCAAATTCTTAATACAAAATAAACTTGTATTATTTATATTTATATAAGATAAGATAAGATAATTCTTTATTGCCCGTTAGGGAATTTGTTTCACGACTGAGTGAGCATAAATACAAAATTATACACATTCATTTATAATAAATACATGGAATACATACATTGTTATATAACATGGACAAAGAGTATGATGATGGGAACGTTAACGCTTATTCAATAGAGAAATTGACTTTGGTACAAATAGCGACCTTTGGGGATTTAAAGTGAAATCATTTATCAAAATCATTCTTATGTTATGTGAATCAAAATACCAAGTCAAATGAAAGAAATCATCGCTCTTTCGCTTTATCGCGTTATATTATCGCTTTGTCACGTTGTTATATCGCTTTGTCGCGTTGTTATATCGCTTTGTCGTGTTGCCTTATCGCTTTGTTGTGTAGCCTGCTTTGTCGTGTAGCCTTATCGCTTTTATTTGTCGTGCGGCGTTATCGCTTTGTCGTGTGACCATTTCGCTTTGTCGTATGGCTATATTGATTTGTTGTGTGGCCATATCGCTTTGTCGTGTGGCAATATCGCTCTTTCGCTTTATCGCGTTGGTGCCAGAGGGCGAAAGAGCGATGTACCCTCTCGGCCATCATATTAATGAATGAATTTCCTCAAATAAGTTATATATACGATGATTACTGATTGTTTTCGGTCTCCGATGTTCGAATTCTATGATGGCCGATAGGGGACATCGCTCTTACGCCCTCTGGCACCAACGCGATAAAGCGATATTGCCACACGACAAAGCGATATGGCCACACGACAAAGCGATATAGCCGTACGACAAAGTGAAATGGTCACACAACAAAGCGAAATGGTCACACAACAAAGCGATAACGCCGCACGACAAAGCGAAATGGTCACACGACAAAACGATAACGCCGCACGACAAAGCGATAAGGCTACACGACAAAGCGATAAAGCAACACGACAAAGCGATAAAGCAACACGACAAAGCGATATAACAATGCGACAAAGCGATAATAAAACACAATAAAACGATAATAAAACACAATAAAGCGAAAGAGCGATAGAGCGATAAAGTAGCGCGAAAAAGCGATAAAGCGAAAGAACGAAAAATCGATAAAGCGAAAGACAAAAAAGCGAAAGAGCAATAAAGCAATATAGAAGCGCGATAAAGCAATAAAGAAAAAGAGCGATAAAGCGAAAGAGCGATAAAGCGAAAGAGCGATAAAGCGATAATAAAACGCGATAAAGCGAAAGAGCGATAAAGTAGCGCGACAAAACGATAAAGCGAAAGAGCGATAAGTAGCGCGATAAAGCGAAAGAGCGATAAAGTGATATAGTAGCGCGATAAAGCGATTGAGCAAAAGAGCGATAAAGTGATAGAGCGATAAAGCGATAAAGCGAAAAAGCGATAAAGCGAAAGAGCGACAAAGTGATAAGGCGATAAAGCGATAAAGCGAAAGAGCGACAAATCGACAGAGCGACACACAACAGAGCGTATAGATATTTGCTCATGAAGTAGTAGCTATTTAAAAGTTCAAAGGTATTCAAACAATGTGCCTAATGAGCTAAATTTAACACTTTTCGTGGTCGTATGTCCCGCTTCTCGCATTAAAAGTCACGTGACGAATTAGTAACAACGGACGTCCTCGCGTACTCATTACACCCAGTGATTGACGTCACGTCGTAATGGCATAAATATGACATCACAATATTAGCGCTGCGGTCGCAATATGGCACATCTTCGATAATCCAGCGCTTTCGTTCCGACAAATCTACACAGATTTATCGGAACGAAAGCGCTGGATTATCGAGGATGAATATGGCATGGAGTGTGTACCATTTATGGACGAGTTCGTGTAATCAAGTGGGATTTAAATCAGTGATCATAAGTGATAAATAAAAAATGTTAAACTCATATTCACGAAACTCGTATCAGTATCTAACTCGCTTTCGGTGAGGTGAATTGGGGTTTAACGCCGCTTTCAAGAGTATTTCCCTTATATCGCGGCTGCTATTATGGCAAGGAGAAAGCCCGCAAACCATGTGGCTATGCATTGCGGTGAAACCTGCGAGCATCGGCTGGAACTAGCGAACCATGGGTGGTAGGCTACTACACTGAAATTCAGTATAGCATTAAGATAAGATAAGATAACACTTTATTACCCAAAAGGGAATTCTTCTTACATCCAACAGAGCATGACATGAAATGTATACCAAATTTATATAATACATGATTATTAAACATAGACATTTTTAAAACAAAAACACACATTCACACAACACATATAATTGTACAACTCGATAAGTTCTAAAATTGGTATTGGAATCTGAAATTTCTCATGCGGACTGTTTATTTAGAATGGAAATACTTGAGGGTATAAATGATTTCCGAGTTCTGTTGGATTTGTGAAAAGGCATATTAAAACGTTTTCCGGATGGCAAAAGTGAATACTGTGAGTGCAGGACATGTGATGGATCTGAAATAATCTTCCGAGCGTGTGATACTATTTTGTCTTCATTTATTGACGCCGGGTGACCAAGGATGGTACCAACAAGTTTTGAGCTTATATTAACAATCCTGTTTAATTTGTTTTTATCTTGAAGACTGAAGGAACCGAACCAACATTGCATGCCGAAGGACAAAACACTTTGTACAAAACATGTGTAAAAAACTTTCAATAATTTCACATCAACATCAAATGATCTTAATTTCCTCATAAAATACAGTCTCTGTAGACACTTTTTGTACACAGCTTCAGTGTTACTTTTCCAATTCAATTTATCATCAATAATGGTACCGAGATATTTGTATTTCGACACGATTTCAACAGAAGTATCACTCATATTAATAGGTTCTAACGGGGTTTCCCTGGATCTGAAATCGAATATCATTTCCTTTGTTTTCTTCACATTTATTTGAAGAAAGTTGTCATGGCACCAATTCAACAAATTCGAAATCTCTGATCGATATCCATCTTCATGAGAATCATTTAACAGAGCAATGAGAGCAGCGTCATCGGCAAACTTCACAATTGAACAGGATGGATCTTTTGCAACACAATCATTTGTATATGTAATAAATAATACAGGTGACAGCACGCATCCTTGTGGAGCGCCAGTATTGACAGTAACAGTTGAAGATAGACAATTATTTACACGAACAGATTGTGCCCTGTTTGTGAGAAATTCACTTATCCACTTAATGATAGAGGGGTTGACACTCATGTTGATAAGCTTACGAACAAGGAGGTGAGGCTGAATTGTATTAAACGCTGATGAAAAATCAACGAATAAGATACGGGCATACGATTTGGGAGTTTCCAGGTGATTATACAATTTATCCAACATAGTTAGAGTGGCATCTTCTACACTACGCTTTGCGCGATAGGCAAACTGTAATGGATCCAAAATGTGATCTATATTTTGCAAATGAAAGGGAAGCACTAATCGCTCGAAACATTTCATGGCCACTGACGTGAGAGAAACAGGTCTATAATCATTTAATTCTTTTGGTCTAGATACTTTCGGAACTGGTACCACTGTGGAATTTTTCCATATCTTTTGTAATCTATGGGAGTCGAGAGAGACTTGATAAAGCTTACAAAATATAGGGGAGAGTTGATCAGCACATGACTTTAAAACAATGCCTGTTAAATTGCACCCAAACCTTACTGCGTGTAGAACAGTTCCCTACTGCAGACAAAGTTACCCCTGGCGGGATTCGAACCTCGCTTTCTGTCGTCAAATACCAAAACACTCAGTCGTTTGATAAATATGTTACGAAACGGGACGTTTTTTTTTTGTATTCTCAATTTAGGACACATGCCAACTTATCGGACGCAGCGCAGCGTATTGCTCTCGCTTCTAACATTACAGGACTTCCGGAATAACGAACCCAGTTTTGAATCACCTAGGGTGCACTTGATTTGCTCTATCCGGGCTTTGGAACGGGACTAAACGGCTACGAACCGAAACGGCTACTGGCGAAAACGGCTCTTAATGTGGCGGAAACGTCAACACAATGCCTGGCGAAAACGGCTTCAAAATTGTTTTCAAATTAATAAAGTCGAAATGTATCATGTGTTATGTTTTTATGTTTTAATATTCATCATGCATTTCTGAAAACAAGTTGGTTACAGAACTGACTTTTCAAGTCGCAATTAACAGGTTGGTGCTCTCATGTGTAACTTGCAAGTTGTTTCCCAAATCAAACAGGTCCTCTTTCCTGCACGCAGTCTGAGGTAAACATCCCACGATTCGATTGTATTAATTTACATGTATGCGAGAAATACTAATTCCGTGTCGTGTTTGTTTTTATTGGGTCTAGAACTGTTAATTTACGTGGCATTCTCGGATTAAGGCCTGTGACCCAGGGTATTTGTTTTGGCTTAAAACTGTAATGTTGTGACACCATACAGTAGGTTTATTTCATGTAAATGTCGGGTTATACAAAAAGTTGAATCAGTTTCTTAACGAGACATGGTTGGAAGCATTTATGATTGTATAAAATATCTTCAGTCACTATCATTATTGACACTTATTGAAAGTCATTAACTTTTCAAATCAATGCAGCCCAAATATGATACATGTGATATGCTAATCCTTTCTCATAATTTTGTAAAATTTAATCCTTCTACGCCAGTTGGCTAGTTAGTTGTTAGCAGGCTATCATGTTCATGGGCGAGTTATCCCCCTTTGACGTTAACTCCTTGACTCGCTTTCTCGGGCTGTTCTATCGAGTCTGTCTGTGTGTCCCCGGCGTCTCGTTGCAATAAAGAAGATTGAGCGAAATTCACGTGTCTGGTCATAATATTGAGAAGATATCACTTCCCCATTGGCGTGGTGGCAGCGATATGGACTAACCACATTACCTACGCTCCTCGGTAGCTACAATATACGCAGATGATCAGTCAATCAATATAGTGATTGGGTAACACGTGTTTATTGATAATCTTCCTGTTCCAAATATGGCGCAAACACACAGAGCCCCAAAGCAATGGTGCCTTACCAAATGCGAGACTGTTAATTCTTTTGAGAACTGGAAACAAAACCTGCATTATACTTTGTCTTTGGACCCGAATTTTGCACAATTCTTGGTCGACGGCGTTAATTGGGCTAAGAAAACACGTGATAATCCCCTACGTGGTTTCATAGATGATGGGGAGGATGTTCAAAGACAATTTCGTTGCACGGCTGAACAAAAAGTGACTATGCTCGAACTCATGCTCGGTCAGATCGCCAATTATTGCCCGGTAATTGCGAGAACCACTATTGTGAAGAAATCAACTTCCTTGCACAACATATGGCAAGAAATTCGCCTCCACTATGGGTTTCAATCAACAGGATCTCACTTTCTTGACTTTTCCAACATTTCGCTATTGCCAGACGAGCGTCCCGAGGATTTGTACCAGCGTCTCGTCGCTTTTGTTGAAGACAATCTACTGACAGCTGACGGTGGCATTACTCACCATGGCGATGCAATCGCTGAAGATGAAGAAATGTCTCCATCCCTTGAGAACTTCATTGTTCTGACATGGCTCGGTCTCATACACAAGGACTTACCCGGGTTAGTCAAGCAACGCTACGGTACAGATTTACGTTCCCGCACATTGTCCTCTATAAAACCTGAGATCTCCCAAGCTCTGTCCTCCCTCCAGGATGAAATCATCGCTAATCAGGACATGAAGGTGATGCGCACAGCTGCATCTGCTCCCTATCCGGACAAACATCGACCCTCACGTTTTCCTTTCAAGAAAGGTGACAAGTCTTGTCCACTATGCAAGCTGGCCAAAAGACCTGACCGCCATTTTCTTAGTGAATGTAACTTTCTACCAGCCAGCGACAAACGATATCTCACCAAAGCTCGACAAATTGTGATGGCCCTTGATGACGACCCCAACGATATCAGTGATGACGAACCCGTAGAGGATGTTAAACTACTACAGGAATCTGTAGGTGCTATGAGAGTTCAAGTTTCACAGTCCCCCTGTCTCAATACCTTCTATCGACACCACTTGGCTCGTATCACCTTGGACAGTGGCGCCACTGGCAACATGGTAAAGTTATCTGTCGCCAAAAACTTGGATCTCGAAATAAAGAAGAGCACCCAATCTGCCAGACAAGCGGATGGCGTTTCTCCACTCAGTGTTGTAGGAGAGGTCAGCGCTGTTTTCTCACGGGGCAGAGACGAGTTCACATTTGAAGGTCTGGTCGTTGAAGACCTCGATGTCGACATCTTAGCAGGCATTCCCTTTATGGAGCAAAATGATGTTTATGCCAGACCAGCCAAGAGACAGATCTTCCGGGGAGAACGTGTGATTGTCGATTATGGGAGTTCAAGGAGAGAAACTCATCCTGACCAGCACACTGTTCGACGCGCCCAGGTTCTCAGGGCTAATCACAACCTCACTACCATATGGCCAGGAGAGTACGTTGAACTTGAGGTTCCTCCTGACTTCACAACAGATGATGACCACCTAGCAATCGAACCAAGGGCTATGACTTCTCCAATTGGGAAAGAGGACTGGCCTCAGGTTGACATTGTCCCCACGATCTGCGGACGCATACGAATTCCTAATCTCACAGGTGAACCCCTCGCATTGAAACATGCTCATTTCTGCCAGGTGAGACACATCACTAATGTTCCCGATGATGAAGTGCCTACTACCCCTGTTTCTGACCGAAATGTTTCTCCCAAGATTAGACAAACAGGATTCTCCCAAGCCGTCAAGTTGGATCCTGATCAACTGTTAACACCTGAAATGAGAGAGAAATTCAGATCGCTACTTCAGGACTATGACAGTGTCTTTGATACCAATTTCAAGGGTTACAATGGAGCTTCTGGCCCCTTACAGGCAACTGTGAACATGGGTCCAGTACTACCCCCTCAAAGGAAAGGACGGGTACCACAATATTCACGGGACAAGTTAGAAGAACTTCAGGCAAAGTTCAACGACCTCGAGTCCAAAGGTGTGTTTGTTCGACCAGAAGACCTCGGTGTGACTGCAGAGTACCTCAATCCCTCATTCCTTGTTAAAAAGCCCCAAGGCGGCTTCCGCTTAGTCACTGCCTTCGCTGATGTCGGCAGATACTCCAAACCACAACCGTCCCTTCTCCCTGATGTAGATTCTACCCTCAGACAAATCGCTCAGTGGAAGTTCCTCGTCTCAACCGACCTTACGAATGCCTTCTACCAGATACCCCTCGCTCGGGACTCTATGAAGTTTTGTGGCGTGGCAACTCCGTTCAGAGGAGTTCGTGTCTACGCAAGGTCAGCCATGGGGATGCCAGGATCTGAGACCGCACTAGAAGAATTGATGTGCCGTGTACTGGGGGATCTCCTTGAGGAAGGCCTGGTAGTCAAACTTGCAGATGACCTGTATTGTGGTGGTAATTCACCCGAAGAGCTCTTCAATAATTGGAAACGCCTTCTCGACACCCTGCATAAAAACAACTTAAACCTTTCGGCATCCAAGACCACCATCACTCCCAAGTCAACGACTATTCTTGGTTGGATCTGGAAGGATGGCACCATCTCTGCTAGTCCACACAGGACCTCCACTTTATCTACGTGTACCCCTCCTGAAACGGTCCGAGGCCTACGCTCATACATCGGCACGTACAAAGTGTTAGCTCGAGTTATCCCCAACTGTTCATCAATCCTTTCTCCCCTGGATGATGCTATTGCAGGTAAACAATCTACCGACAAAGTGCAGTGGACGGACGACCTTGCTCACCTCTTCAGGGAATCTCAGAAGGCCCTCTCCACCTGTCGCTCTATCACCCTTCCACGTGCAGGTGATCAGTTATGGGTCGTCACAGACGGTTCGGTCAAAAGACAAGGTGTCGGCGCTACCCTCTATGTCACACGCAACGACAAACCCCTACTTGCAGGATTCTTCAGCTCGAAACTCCGGGGTCATCAGGTGAAATGGTTACCTTGTGAGATAGAAGCACTTTCAATTGCCCTTGCTGTCAAGCACTTCAGCCCATATATGGTCCAGTCCAAACATAAGACTTGTATCCTTACTGACAGTAAACCATGTGTGCAAGCCTTTGAGAAGTTATGCAGAGGTGAATTTTCTGCAAGTCCCCGCGTATACACGTTCTTGTCCATTGTGAGCCAGTATCAGGCATCCCTTCGCCATCTCGCAGGAGCTGCCAATCTACCATCAGATTTTGCCAGCAGAAACGCACCAGAATGCCATGACCCTACTTGTCAAATATGCTCATTTGTATGTCGTACTGAAGATTCAGTAGTTCGGGCAACTTCCATCCAGGATTTTATCACGGGAGACTCCAGATTACCATTTACAAGCAGGGCGGCCTGGAAGTCGATCCAATCTGAATGTGGTGACCTTCGTCGAACCCATGCTCACCTCATACAAGGTACAAGACCCTCCAAAAAGCTAACGAACATTCGGGACATCAAACGCTACTTACAGATCGCGTCAGTGGCACGGGATGGGTTACTTATTGTTACCAAACAGGAACCCTTTTCGGCCAACAAGGAACAAATTATCGTTCCTCGTCAGATACTCAGCGGATTACTCACTGCTCTTCACATCCAACTTGACCACCCATCCAATCACCAGTTGAAGCAAGTCGTACACCGGTATTTCTATGCCTTGGATCTTGATAGGGCAATAGACTCCACCACTTCTTGTTGTCATAGGTGCCAATCACTCAGAAGTTTGCCTCATACAGTTGTTCAGCAATCCACTGAGGATCCACCAGATGCGATAGGAATAAGTTTCGCAGCCGATGTCGTCCGTCGCAACCGCCAGTTCATACTCGTAGTCAGGGAATGTGTCACATCTTTCACGGTGTCCTGTCTCCTGGATGATGAGCGTCATGACACACTCCGCAGCGCAGTAATAAGTTTGTGCTGTGAAATTCACCCTAAGGATGGGCCACCTGCTGTGATTCGAACTGACCCTGCACCAGGTTTTGTCGCTCTAGTGAATGATAAAATCATGAAACAACATGGACTGGTCATTGAAATCGGACGTGTCAAAAACAAGAATAAGAACCCAGTTGCAGAGCGTGCAGTTCAGGAACTTATCACTGAATTATTACGTCAGGATCCTACGTGTAGCTACGTGTCACCCCTTAACCTTGCACTTGCTACAGCAAGACTCAACTCTCGCATCAGATCTAGAGGTTTCTCAGCGCGAGAAATGTGGACTCAGCGTGACCAACACACCAACGATCAGTTGCCTATACACGACATGGATCTCATTCTGAGTCAGCATAGTCAGCGTGTGATTAACCATCCATCAAGTATGAAGTCGAAGACGCCTAGTCTGCGGCAAGGACAAACACCCCACATTGATGTAGGCAGCATCGTGTACATCCATGCCGACGGTTCTAAGTCACGGGCCCGTGACCGATATATCGTCGTTACTGTTGATAATGACTGGTGTAATGTTCGCAAGTTCACAGGATCACAACTCAGAAACACTTCATATAGGGTAAAGAAAGCTGAGTGCTATTCTATTGAGAGCCCATCGGTGACAACTGAAAAAGCAGTTCCACCAACGGATGATTCCCCTTACATGTCGCAAGTCCCTCTGCCTCCACCACAACCTCCGCCTATACCGGAAGTAATTACTGAGCTCCCTTCACCAATGACAGGATACAATAACCCTTATGCTGAACAAAATGACTCTGTCACTCACTCTCAGGACAGCAGTTGGTACGCTGATCTCCCGGATGTCGCCGCTACCAGCCCCACAACGGATCAGGCTGAGTTATCCCCCCTCTCAGACTTACGTCGCTCTAGTCGCAGTCGCAAACTGCCAAGCCATCTTTCTGACTATGTTCTGGACTAGGTTGTGTGTTTGATTTCTCTTATGTATGACTGTGTGATGAAAAACCAGTTGTGAGTTATTCATGTTAATGGTGTTGGGGCAGAATAATCCCCGAGACTGGAGGGCAGTCTACCCCGTGATGGTCTCTCCCACCAACAGTTATATTACCCCTTGTGAAGCCTTAAGTTTTTAAGTGGGGCAGAATAATCCCCGAGACTCGAGGGCAGTCTACCCTGTGACGGTCTCTGATTTAGTTTAAATTCAATTCATTATTGATCATGTTGTGTTTGCAGTTTATGAAACATATATGCCCATATGATTTTGTGCAAGGACTCATGCCATTGTGACTTTTGTTACTTTACCTGCTAACCAAGTGTTTATTAAGCTTGTCAACCTTTCAAAAAAAAAGAAAGAAGGAAGAGAAGTTACGCCAGTTGGCTAGTTAGTTGTTAGCAGGCTATCATGTTCATGGGCGAGTTATCCCCCTTTGACGTTAACTCCTTGACTCGCTTTCTCGGGCTGTTCTATCGAGTCTGTCTGTGTGTCCCCGGCGTCTCGTTGCAATAAAGAAGATTGAGCGAAATTCACGTGTCTGGTCATAATATTGAGAAGATATCACTTCCCCATTGGCGCTATAGATAATTTCTTACTTTGAAGTATACACGGATTTCCGAACGTTGGTTGGTTGAGAGCACTGTCATTGATCAAAATTTCAAGGTTCATTACCCATGAACTCTTGGAAAATTGTTCATACTCGTGTGAACGCTTTCAGGTCGAGGCGACAACATTTAATGGCGCCTCTAGGTCATGACGTCATTCAAAGGACGGATTACTCTGATCTCATGAAAGATGAGATTTTATTACACTTCGTTCAGCATGATGAGTGCCACAGGTTTTATCAAATAGGTGATCACAAATTTTTTTTAAACAAATTATAAGAATTAATGTCAGTTTGTGTGTTTGCACTGGAAAATGAACTATGTCATTTTCGTTCATTTTCCGGTGCAAACACACAAACTGACATTCAATTCTTACGTAACTGCATTTTTAGATCATTACGCCTAAAAAGGCCAGATGGGCGTATGGCAGGGCGTTTGCTTCCGTCCTTCCGTCTGTAAACTTTTCGCTTTTTCGACTACTTCTCCAGAACCAATGAATCTAGAGAGGTGAGATTTTATATTCAGACTCCATGGCAAATGGGGATTCTAAATTGTAGATTTCGTGACCCCATGACCACAAATAGAGTCACAGGGGTCATGACCTTAAAAACTTATTTTCATCTTCTTCTCCAGTGCCAAAAGGTCTAGAAAGCTGAAATAATGTGTAGAGACTCCTTGGCCAATGGGGATTCTTAATTGTAGATTTTGTGACCCAGCGACCCCAAATATAGGTCACAGAGGTCATGACCTGAAAACCTATTTTCATTTTCGTCTCAAGAACCGCTGACCCTAGAGACTTGAAATTTCATGAACAGTCTCCTTGGCCAATTTGGGTTCTAAATTGTAGATTTCGTGATACTGCGATCTCAAATATAGGTCACAGAGGTCATGACCAGAAAAGCTATTTTCTTCTTGAGATTTTATGTGCTCTTCAAAGGGGATTTTGTCTCTGGCCTCAAAGATAGGTCAGAGGGGAAGAATCTTAACACCTACTGTAAAACCTTGAATAATCGCCTGACTTGAACAATCGCCTGCCTTGAATAATCGCTGTGGTAAATTTATCAAATGTAAATAAACTAATGGCTAACTCCTTTTCAAAAATAATTCCGGCATAAGCATATTTTTGCGAAGTTTAAAGGGGCAGTAGCACGTTTTTTCGCTCAAATAATTCGATGAAATGTATTTGAAAAATAATTTCACCAATAGTAAAACCCCCATCAATCAACTTCCAGTTGTACAGATAAGCTGCGTATTTGCGTAAATTACGCATTAATTTTAGTCAAAACCCAATTCCTTTTGCGTACAAATACGCTTACATTTTCGTAAATACTCAATTAAGCCGATGTCTAATGAGTACACAAAGTAATGTCAAAGATTGAATCTGAAAACCGATCTCGACTGGTACTACAAGGCTGTAATATTATCT
Source organism: Gibbula magus (assembly GCA_936450465.1). Taxonomy (NCBI): domain Eukaryota; kingdom Metazoa; phylum Mollusca; class Gastropoda; order Trochida; family Trochidae; genus Gibbula; species Gibbula magus. Next base: position 9,657,256 of record OW388301.1, on the reverse strand, counting down.
CAGCAGTTCTCTGCAACCACTCAAACTTGCTTTTATCAACTGGGTATGGAAGTACCTATAGTCGCGCTTCTAACGTTCCTTGCACTGTGTTCAAAAATCTACCAAGAAGTAGATTGTGCTGGCCTACAAAGAAACCAGTTATATTCGCTACCATACCATTCGATAAAACTGACCAGTCTGGCTGTCTTGTTACTGTTTCAGCGAAAAATAAACACTGTTTGGGGTGTTTATAACATTATCTATGGTTAAGCATGGCCTTGTGACATGTCCGATAAGGCTACTTTGAACAAATATGCGAAATCTAAAGCAATGAATGAGAGGTTAAATATTTTCACATGTTACATTATTCAATTTTGAAGTCTTTAGAATCAATTCTCATATTACAGTATAGATCGATTATCTATTTTGAATAACAGATGAATCAGCATTTAAAGATGTTCAACAAACCTTGTCTCTGAACACTCCCAGTAGCAGAAGTGCATTGCCATGTAGCTTCTGTGGTCATTTTCAGTAACAGTGTCACACATGTGGATTGGAATATTTAAATGTATCTTTAGGAATAGGGTAATTTTTATTGTATTGTAACTAATCAAAATAGACTTTGTATATGAAAACATATTTGTCTACAATATATTTAAAATGAAAATGGTATTTCAGTAGTACTCAGTCAAGCTTTGGAGTTATCTCACTTTGGAAAAAATTGTGACCATATCTTAGTTTTCTAAACATACCATTAAAATAGTACCGGTATGGTGAATTCCCTTTTTTCTTTCGTTGGATTTTTATATTAAATTCTATGGTTATTTAAAGTTTTGGGTCACTGTAATAGGTTTTGAATTTCCAAACCTACTTATTCCACAATTCCTAGAACTTTATAGACAAAATTTCCTTCCTCATACATGTATACTTTTTTGTTTTTAAACCTATTAATCAATATGGGTAAGCCTTTATTTCATTTATACTGTCATTTATACTCCTATATACTCTTTAAATTGAGATCAAAATAAGAAACAAATATTACATATTTTAAAATTTCTAATTTTGTAAGACAGAGACAAAAAGTAGTGCTTGCGGTGCCACCTTGTTGATTATTTCAATGGTAAGGTATCTTTTGTACATTTTCTTTGTCTTATGACCAATTTATATGAAGATTTAATGGATTGTACCTAGTGTGTGAAACCTGCTTTATGCTTTGTCATTTCGACAGTTAATGCAAAATTAGTAAAATACCCAAATGATTTGATTGAGCTGCGTACAATTTATTTGGTTACTCAAAAGAAATGTTGGATACTCAATTAAGGTGGACGCAAGCGCGTACATTACTCAATCAACCAAAAACTTATCTGTAGCTCTGAACTTAAAAATGAGTGTACTCAGTAAAGCCATGGGAATCATTTTTGTCAAATCGAAATAATAAAATATGTTCACAATAAAATGGCCGCCATGCAATTTTTGCTTTAAACCCAACACCATTATTACTACTACGGATAATTGGTTTGAGTAATAAGATGTTTTATCCTCTAAAGTGAATTAAAATGACATAAACTATCATTATTTATAAATAGGAAATTTGAAAAAATAAATTTTGCAAAAAATGTGCTACAGCCCATTTAACCTCAAGATATGCACTTCGTTTACAGTATTCATAATTTAAAACATACTGCAAAGATGTTTTTGTTAAGATTTTTTAAAATTTCACATAAATATTATTATTGTGTTAGATCGTGCATCAGCTAGTTAGCTCTGGCACGTATCCTCTTTTCCCTCTCTCGGAATAGATCCACAATGCTATTCCATGAAGTGTTCTGATTTGTGAGCAGTTCAGTCAAGGTGGCACTTGTGTCAAACGCCCTTGCATGTTGAAGAGCTTGGCAGTCAAAGATGATATGGGAGATTGTTTCCTCCCCAGAATCACACAGTAGGCAAGTAGCATTGGTGGCTAGATTGAATTGGTGTAGAAAGCTTTGGCACGGATAGTGATGCAACTTTATCCGACTGAGGAGGACTTGATCTCTGCGGTTTACGTTTGCATACAGAACATTGCTTGGTTTGGTCTGGATTTGATGATATTGTCGTCCTGTTGACCCGTTGTTCCACTTGTCTACCCATAAATGTTTGGTGGATGATTTCACTGCACCCATTAATGAGGGAATTGTTGCTACTGAATTGTTGACCAGTCCACAGCTTGCCGCCATCTTGGCCAATACATCTGCCTTTTCGCTAGGGATCCATTGAAGGGTGACCATTTCTTTGTTTGCCAACAGCAAATGATTAATCCTGCAGCAGAGGTGGAAGTACTCAGTTGGTTTGTAGGATGAAAGGGTCTGCAGAGATGACTTTGAGTCAGTGAGGATAACATATTTGGCATCCAGATCATCTGCTGTTGATATAACTTGAAGTGCTCTTTCAATGGCGACTAGCTCTGCTTCCAAGATGGAACTGGGAGGAAGTGGAATAATGGTTTCTTCACCAGTGTGATGAAAAAATATTCCTGCTCCTGCTCGCTCAGCAGAAAGGTCAAGAGAACCATCTGTGTATATCTTAGAGTAGTCCTGATATTTCTCATGAATGAGTTCTAGAGAGAGTTGGTGCAACCGCTCTGGAATTTCGCTTTTAGATGCAGTACACTGGAAGTCCGCTTTCTTTTTGCTGGGTAGGACAATGTTCCGTTGCTTCAGTAGTAGCTTTGATCTCTGAAAGAAGCTGTTGGGAGCTGGACTATCTTTGATGATACATGGTGAATCTATCGGTAGGAAGTGCTGTTTGATACGTTTGCTTAGGATAGCTGACTCAATATATAGATTCAGAGGGATGATATCTGTTTCTATCTCTAGCGCTGATATTGGCGTTGTCTTCAGGGCACCACAAATCATCCGGAGATCAGCATTTTGGATTCTTTCTATTTTGTTGATGTTACTTGCGCTGCATGAGGACCAAATCTCCATGGCATAGCACATCTTGCTTCGGAGGTAAGCTAGATAGAATGTTCTCAAGGTAGAGAAGTCTGCTCTCCAGTACTGTGAGGCAATGGTTTTCATGATGTTCAACCTCTTAGTACAGGCCTCAACGAGGAGGTCAATGTGCTTTGTCCATGTTAGTGTGGGGTCTAATGTGAGACCAAGGATTTTAGGATGCTTGTTATACTTTATTTCTTGTCCTCCAAGTTTGATGCCCAGATTGTCTAGGGGAAGTAGATGTTTTCGTCTTCTTGTAATAATGTGTATTCTCTCTTCTCCCTTGATACTTTGAGATGCCACTCTTGTGCCCATTTGTCAGTGGCTTCCATACACTTGTTGAGAGAGCTCACAATGTAGTCAAGATCATGGTGAGTGATCAGGATTGAACCGTCGTCTTCATAGGTTACCTGTAGACATGGATCTGGTACAATCAGAGGAAGGTCAGACATGAGGATGTTAAAGATGGTTGGACTGAGAATGGCGCCTTGAGGTGTACCAGCTCTGACACTGAACTTTTCTGATGTTGAATTTGCAACCTGGACTTTGATGTATCTCTCATCTAGGAAGCTTCTGATGATCTTGAGCATGTGTCCTGAGATACCTATTGTTGCTGCTTTTGTGATCAAACCTTCCCACCATACCTTGTCAAATGCACCTTCCAGGTCAATAAGTACAACAACAGTGTATTCCTTATTATGTAGGCCTAAATGACATTGTTCAGCGATCTTCATGAGCGCGTCAATTGTTCCTGTCTTTACACGGAAACCACACTGAGAGTGATGAAATATCTTGTCACTATGGATTTTCCAGTTTAGTCTCTTGTTGATGAGTCTTTCAAAGAGTTTGCCTAAGCATGATGTCAGTGCTACTGGGCGATATGATTTTATTTTTGATTTGTCTTTAGTTGGCTTCAGAAGAGGGATGATTTTGCTAATCTTCCATTCATTTGGGTAGTTTCCCTCTCTCCAAATCTCATTGAAAAGGTTGAGAATCATCTTTTTCCCAGGTGGGGGTAGGTCTGTAAGCATTTGATTGTGAATTCTATCATCACCTGTGGCCGAGTTTTTAAGTTCAGCTAGGGCTAGGTTGAGTTCTGAAGTTGTGAAAGACGGGTCACACTCATCATCCATTTCACAGAGAAGATCCAAGGAGTTTTGAGCGAACTCTTCAACACCATTGAATTCTGAGGCAGTTGTTTCATGTGCATCGTTACATTTCTTGGCATAGTGGGCAGCAAAGAGAGCTGCTTGATCATTATTCTCAGTTATTATTTCACCTTCATGTTCTATGGCTGCTTGTTGTCTGTTGTTGGAGCCATTAATAGCCTTAATTTTCTTCCAGATCACATTGGACAGTGTGTTCCGGTTGAGAGATGATACAAATTCTTTGAAACCAGCTCGTTTTGTTTGTACAATTATTTTGGTGACCTTGGCTTGCTGTCTCTTGTAATTTATCATGTCTTTGATGGTCCGAGAGCGCTTGAATTTTCTTCTGTATTGTCTTTTGGTTCTCTTTTCTTTGGCAATTTCAGAATTCCACCATGGGGTTGGGGGGAGCTTGTGCTGTCTTGTCTTTGGATAGCTTTTCTCTGCAGCTTCTATGATGCTGGAAGATACAGCGATGACTTTATCCTCAAGGCTCATGTCACTCTCTTGGAAGCGGAGTAAGTTTTCAACTGCTTTGTGGTATAGCACTGATGAGAATAATTCCCTATTGGCTTTCTTGATGTTCCATCTGGGCTGGTATGAACCTGTAGAGGTAGAACCTGGACGTTCCAGACTTGTAAGTATTGGAAAATGATCACTCTTCAGTGTATCGTCAAGAACCCTCCAATCTGTCCCTCTGGCTTTCAAGTCAGGACTTATGATCGTGAGATCCATGGAGTCTGTGTCTCTTGAAGAATGACTTTGGAACGTGTGTTCTGTTCCATTTAAGATGATGAGATTATGCTCATTTGTCCAGTCCAGAACTTTACAGCCAGATGAGTTTGTTTTGGAACTTCCCCATAAAGTGTGTTTGGCATTGAAGTCACCTACTATCACGGAATGTGTTTGATGGGCTACAGCATCAAGTTTTGTTGTCATTTTGCTGCATCCGTCTCTAGCATAGAGTGATGTTACATTTATACTGAACTGTTTGTTGAAAGTGACTTTGCAGCTGATGTATTCCATTATTGGAGAATAGTAAGTAGTTACTTCAGATACTCCTAGATGGTTTCGAGCTAGGATACATACTCCTCCACCTTCTTTGTTTGGTCTTTCAAAGTTATGGCATGTATATCCCTTGGTGATATTTTGGGCATTTGTGTCATTTCTCAGTCTTGTTTCACTTATGCAAGCTACATCAACGTTGTTCTCCCACAGCAAAATCTTCAGTTCATCTGTCTTCTTGTTGATGGACTGAGCATTCCATTGTAAGTTGTTGATTGATTCAGATGCAATATCAGATGGTGTAGCCGGACGGATGTCACTAGTTTCAAGGATGGTTTCCTGATCATTGTTCGATGTTGAACAGTCTAGTTTGTCCGACTTGGTTGAAGCAGCCTTCCCTTGTCTTTTGGCACGCTTTTTAACTCTGTCTGCAAAGTCACAGCCGAGGGTGCAAAACATCTTTGATTTCATTGTTTTGCATTTTTCTTTTATTCTGGAAAATAGTGTAACAGTTGACTGTCTATTTTTGCACCATATTTCTAGTCTTTTGCTCTTTTTAACTCCTCGAAGGAAAATCTGATTACAGATGTCTATTTTAAAGGTGTTTCTGATTCCTTTTATCAAGGACTGCTCTGCTTTGTATTCCTTACTAAAGTTCCAGATAATGATTTTGAATCTGTTTGGGTAAGTGGATTTCAGATGTCGAAAAGTTGTTGTCTTCTTCTGGTTTACCTCCTTCCTTTCAGTTGGCTTATTATCCTGAGGACCAGGAGCATGATGCTTGCATTGTTTCTCATGAGTCACCAGGCAGGCTTTGTATGAGTATTTCTTACTGCATAATGAACATTGAAATTTAGCTGTAGTTGGAACTGTTGTGTTCTTGCAAATGGTAACATGTTTCACATATATTGCTTTCCTTGTGTAGACTTTTGAACATTGGCACAGGTATTGGTAGTGGTAACTGATTTATCACAGTGATCCCAACTATTATCACTATGCGGACCTTGTTTATCCGGGCGACGTCCGAGCCGGCATGAATTATATTTCTTGTTCTTCATCATGGACAGAAAAAGAGGGGCCAATACTGACTTATCAAAAACATAAATGCTTTGATGAGGAGCATGAGCTTCTTAGGTGATTAACACCTGTTGTTGACACTTGACCATTGGATCCTTGAGATCTCATCTGCTCAGAGATTGTGTCCATCTCGCCATTTAACCATGACTGGTACTATAACCCACAGCAGGGACATGGTTGGTATTGCATCAGTGCGTGTCCACATGCCAGTGGGCCTGCACACACTACCTCTAGGGCCCATGTTGCTCCGAGAACTCCTGTGGTTTAGCCTGGAGCCGCAAGGTGTCCAGTTACCGTGTGTTGCCGCGAGGAGGCACCACAGGAGTCTTGAAAGTGGAGAGGTTATGTACTGGCAGGAAAGACTTACGCACTCGGCTTTCTTTTCATCTTTCGGCTAGCCAGCGGTATAGAAGTAGAAAGCAAGAGACAGTAAAGCAAAGCATTTAAGCCACCACTAACTAACTACTACACACTAGACACATCACACAGACCAAAGGAAACACATACCGTATATTACTGTGTATAAGGCGACTCTGTGTATAAGACGACCCCCTTTCTCAGACCCCTAAAATCAGGTAAAAACCATGTATCTCATGTATAAGGCGACCCCCTTCTAGCAATCGTGGAAACAGGTCGACATGCCATGATGGGAAAACACGTTGATAAAATTTGGTAACGGTAAGTTGATACGGTAATTTTTTAAGTAACATGACATAAATGTTTTGTTATAATCGTTTTTTTTAAAAATAAATTGTTTTAAATGTACCAAAATAAAAAATACATACGTTTTCTTACGGTGTTTGTTCTTATTTTTTTAATGATATGTCATTTTCTTGTCAGTTCAAGCGAGATTAGCAACTCTACAGTCAACAATCTATCGTAAATATTCGCCATGCATCTAAACAAAGCCGATACTCAATACACAGATTTAGAAGTCGCTTAAGTGTTTATAAGATTAAAATGGCGTGAAGAGCTTTGATAACCAAGCTTGATTGCGCAGGCCAAGCAAGATTAAATGTCTAGATTTCTATCGTAGTGTTGTAAATATTTGTCCCTTCTGATAAACAAAGTTGAACTAGTTGTATTTAATACTGCAGAATGCTTTTGAAAGGTTGGTTATGATTGATAGCTGAAGTCAAGCCATTATTTTTCATTCAAACTCTGGTTCGCTTTACTGCTGATTCTCTATTACGCGGCTGTCAGTATTTGGCTCCCAACGTGTTATAACGAGGGGCCACTCAATGCAGTAAACTTCTCAAGCTAAAGACATGTTTATTTAACGTTGACCATGTAAACCACCACTTCAATCCAGAGAAGGATATACAGACCAATTACTGATAAGAACACAACAAAGCTAAGATAATTACCTGATACGTTAATGAATAACTGCCCTGATTGGAATTAAAATTATGTCAATGACACGTGACACGAGATAAGCTTGTCAAGTTTTATGAATGAATAGGTTAGTTGTAGAATTTCATTGGTCCACGTCATGAATGAATGGATAAGTTGTAGAATTTCATTGGTCCACGTGACTGAATTTATCGATCGTTTGCTTGACTGCTGGTACCACTTTTGGTCTGTAAACCTATTATGTTTAAATGAATTATTAAATATATTTTATGTATTTTACTCCATATAATAATAATTAAAAAAAACATAATAAAACATAATAATTATAAAAGTATAGTTTATTTCCATGAGTTGACATCGATATTCTGTATTGCTGTTTCCGGTTTCAACATCGTGAGTTCGTCAATGAAGCTTCAAAATTTCTTCTTCTGAAACATAGCCCTTGTGTATAAGACGACCCCCTTCTTTGACCCCCTATTTTCTGGTATAAAAAAGTCGTCTTATACACAGTAATATACGGTACATAAATAGTATGGCTTCGAAAAAAATAATCGCCTGCCTTGAAAAATCGCCGGGTAAAATCATTGTTTTAAATTAATAATTGCCGGGCGATTATTCAAGGATTTACGGTATTTTATCCTCTCCATTTAAAGTGCTTCCTATTTGTTGTACCTCTCACCTAGAAGTTGACATTTTGAAATAGTAAATGCATCACAGAGGTCATGACCTGAAAACCTATTTTCATCTTCGTCTCAAGAACCACTGACCCTAGAGACTTGAAATTTCATGAATAGTCTCCTTGGCCAATTTGGAGTCTAAATTGTAGATAAATATAGGTCACAAAGGTCATAACCTGATTTTATGTGCTCTTCAAAGGGAGGTAATTTAAAGGAAACAACTGTGATGAATTAAATCGTCAAGTGTGTCTTTATTTGTAGGGGATTTTATCTCTGGCCTCAAAGATAGGTCAGAGGGGTAGGGACCTTAAAGGGGAGGGTTCTGTTGCCATCTTGGATATTTTACATGACGTGAAATGAAAACACTAAATTGTTCCTAATTTTACAACTTTTTAATAACTAAAGAACTGCACTGATAGAGTTTTCCCACAGTAACACATATCATGCCATAAAACTAGTAAACAATTTGATGTTATGCTGTCACGAAGTTTTCCCCACTCGCAGCGCTGATGAATGGCTTCAATTCTCATTGTTTTTATTTTTCAACAAATGTGCGCTTATGTTTATCAAATTGTGAAATATAAAGTCATCAACATATTACCTTCATTACCTTAGTAGTAGTATCTTTCAATTTGACTTACTTAATTAAGTATTGATAACATATATGTGTAAACAGGAATATCCTCTGGAATTTCCTATTTCATCGTCTCCATTAAAAGTGCTTCCTATTTATTGTACCTCTCACCTAGACGTTTACATTTTGAATTAGTCAATGTTGGCTACATAAAGCCTGATGAGATACAGAGCCAGTGGTTCTATTTGTAGAATTATTTGAGGTATTTAGCAATATTTGTTCTTCAATTTGAGATAATAAATCATGCAAACCCTGATGAGATACAGAGCCAGTGGCTCTATTTTCCTAAAGGGACACTCTCATGAAGTTTTATTTAGATTTAAAACATACAAAAACATCAAATGTCCTGGTTTACGTCCATACCATCTCACTCAACTTGCATATGTATCCCCTAATGCCAAATATTTGACAATAACTTGTTTTCAATGAAACTCGACCAGCGGCTTAATACACGATGAGAAGCCGAATTCATTCGCCCCATTTACATGTATGCCAGTTATATGTTCCATTGAACAGTACAAACCAATATCTGTGTCTTTGTCTGCTACATATATGTTTTGAAAATTATGTTTGAACAATTGACTTGCAACAGCCGCAGAACATTGTCCGGTTTTTGATCATAATCAACACTAAACATCTTAATAATGTAACTATACTGAACAGATTGGCACTAAAAGGGTAATTTTCGACAACAGTCATTTCTTCTTGATTAAATAACAGCCTTGGTAACTTTTGACCTATGTTTCTACACTAACATAAAGTGTTGATCCCTTTACACTGAAAGATCAATGCTCAGTATGATCATATGAAACAAGTCTTGTCTGAGTAAGAATCTATTATTTTTCTGATTACATCTCTAGGTTAGGATCACAACACGTGGAGGGAGCATGCAGAAGGATATAGAGGAAGTGTTTGGAAGAGCTAGCAAGTATGTTGAAAGTATTGCATCTGAACTGGACACAGAGAAGCTACTGTATCTTTATGCACGGTATAAACAGGTGAGAGACTTTGTTTGATTGATGCAACCACTAGACACTGAGAATAAATCACAAGGTGCACTGCCCAGATCACATATGTGTGGAGGAAGATTAAATTCAATATTTAAGATTAAAACAATATGTAACACTTACATTTGAGGTTCCAACGTGTGTACGGCTATTTACAATCACACTTTGGCCCAGTAGACTTAAGGTGACGGTGGGATCCGGGTTTTGGAACATATAGAGGATTGAAGCTATTATTATCTCCCAGTGTGGAAGGGGAATATAGGTTTGAGCACTGTCCGTCTATGTTTCAAATGAATCAATGCTATCAAGATGGTCAAACTACAGGCGGGGGTTTGTGAGCTATGCCTTGTTTATCTACCCCTGACTGACTGTCCCAAACATCCTGGATTTTACTACGTCTCTCAGGACTGTTCTGTAGCCATAAAAGTTCACCGCATGGAAGTAATAACCTTCCTATCATATTCTTGATTCTGCTTCCACCTTCACTTTTCCCTGCTTGTTGATAAATTTTAGAGCTGAGTATCACAAGAAATCTCACGATACGATACGTATCACAATACTAACTGTCGATATCACTTGTATCACTATCACAGAAACTCGATATCGTAATTAAAATGTAGGTAAAACATAGGTAAAAAAAGACCTACCCCCTATATAACATAGAGTAAAGGAGCAAGGCCAGCCATATTGCTGAACTAAGGGTCCGTTCAACATCATGTTAAAAATTACCCTAAGAATTAGTGACATTTAAGTATTGAATGTCAGTTTGTGTGTTTGCACTGGAAAATGAACGATGTCAAAGCGGGATTCAAACTCTCGTGAACGAGGCGAGCTTGCTGACTTTCATTTCTTATAATTTCTTACGTTATTCTTCGTCATACCCTGTTTGATGAAAACTTTAGACACTCATGCTGAATGAACCGTAATAAAATCTAATCTTTCAGGGACACGAGATCAGAGTTATCTGTCCTTTGAATAACGTCATGGCATAGAGGCCGCCATTTGATACCTCGTCAATATTATGTAAACAGTCGGAAAAGAAATATTTCATTACCACGAATGCTCAAATCCGAATCTTGTTCGTTAATAATGGTTAGATTGTGAGTATTTGCTTTTCTAGATTGTATAATTTGTATTCAGCCACGACCGTGAATGGCTTTCGGTTCTAGAATAGATCTTGTGGCTTGCTTAGCTCAACAGCAAACAGTTATGCACAATCTTTTTATTTAGTTTAACAATTGAGAAGGTACTATTATGATAATGAGATTATGTTCTTCAATCAAATAAGTCAGTAAATGGAAACCGTTGGAAATTCTCTAACAATATCAGGAAAGAACGATACAGTACCGTCGAACGCTCACACAACCTGAAAGCGTTCACACGAGTATGAATGATTTTCCAAGAGTTCATGGATAACGAACCTTGATATTTTGATCACATGACCGTGCTCTCAACCAACCAACATTCGGGAATCCGTGTAAACTTCAAAGTAAGAAATTATTTAAGAATTGAATGTCAGTTTGTGTGTTTGCACTGGAAAATGAACGATGTCAAAGCGGGATTCAAACCTCCGTGAACGGCGAGCTTGCGAAACACACAAACACACAAACTGACATTCAATTCTTATAATTTCTTCCGTTATTTTTCGTGATGACCTGTTTGATTAAACCTGTGGCACTCATCATGCTGAGTGAAGCGTAATAAAATATAATCTTTCAGGGACACGAGATCAGAGTTATCCATCCTTTGAATGACGTCATGGCATGGAGGTCGCCATTTGCTGTTGTCACCTCGTCAATATTATGTAAACAACAGTCGAAAAAGCAATATTTCATTACCACGACTGCTCAAATCCGAATCCCGTTAGTTCATAACAATTATATTGTGAGTATTTGCTTATAGATTGCATAATTTGTATTCAGCCAGCGACCGTGAATGTCTTTCGCCGTTCGGTTCTAGAAATAGGCCTTGTGACTCACTTAGCTCGATATCAAACAGTCGCGATCTTTTATTGAAATGTTTTATTATTTTAACAATTGAGAAGGTAGTATGATATTGAGTTTATGTCATTCAAACAAATAAGTCGGTAAATTCATTGTAACCATAAGAAATTTGCTAACAAAATCACGCTGCGGCTCAATCAGGAAAGAACGCTACACTACAGTACCGTCGAACGTTCACACGACATGAAAGCGTTCACACGAGTATGAACGATTTTCCAAGAGTTTATGGGTTATGAACCTTGAAATTTTGATCACCTGACCGTGCTCTCAACCAACCAAAGTTCGGGAATCCGTGTAAACTTTAAAGTAAGAAATTATTCACAAATGAACGCACATATGCACACACACTTTGTCTCTCTCCTCTCCTCTCCTCTCCTCTCCTCTCCTCTCCTCTCCTCTCCTCTCCTCTCCTCTCCTCTCCTCTCCTCTCCTCTCCTCTCCGGCCGTAAACATTTCTACTTTATCTCCAGCAGAACCTTTAACTCCAGAGAGGTGAAATTTTATGTGCTTACTCTTTGGCCTATGGGGATTCTAAATTGTACATTTTATTACCATGTGGCCCCAAATAAGGGCCTCAAAGGCCATGACCTAAAAAACTATTTTCATCTTCTCCAGAACAAAAAGACCTAGAAGGCGGTAATATTGTGTGCAGACTGTTTAGTCAACAGGGATTCTAAATTGTAGATTTGGTTACCATGTGGCCCCAAATAAAGGCCTCAGAGGCCATGACCTAAAAAACTATTTTCATCTTCTTCTCCAGAACAAAAAGACCTAGAAGGCGGTAATATTGTGTGCAGACTGTTTAGTCAACAGGGATTCTAAATTGTAGATTTGGTTACCATGTGGCCCCAAATAAAGGCCTCAAAGGCCATGACCTAAAAAACTATTTTCATCTTCTTCTCCAGAACAAAAAGACCTAGAAGGCGGTAATATTGTGTGCAAACTGTTTGGCCAACAGGGATTCTAAATTGTAGATTTGGCCCCAAATAAAGGCCTCAAAGGCCATGACCTAAAAAAACTATTTTTATCTTCTCGAGAAATAATATACCTAGAAGGCTGTTAGGTTGGGTACAGGGGGACCCCACCGTGACCAGACGGGCTGGTGTTTGTAGAGTGGTGACCGGTTTCGTTCAGATTGAACTCATCAGACCAAGTGACACTACAGAGAAGTGAGAGTCTTTATATAGTGCTGAAGAGCGCCGCCGGTGTCTATTGTGACGTCACAATGACGCTATTTCCGGTTCCGGTTCCGGTGGAAGACACGTCACGGGATAGAGAGGCCATAGAGACGGCTGTGGGTCTGCAGAAGACTGCCTGGAGACCAGTATAATCCGGGACAAATAGCGGAATGAGTTAGCAACGTACAGTGATGGACAATAAAGTTGTCTATAGGTGTTGCACACGTCTTAGGGTTTATGTATTACAAATTGAATACACTGTTTCACATGCAACAGAAGAAGAAAGCTGAATGCAGTTAGAATTCAAAACAAAGTTGTGTTTTGTTAAGATAAGGATTTAGGGGTCTCAGTAATGTGAGACTCGGGGCCCTCATTTACTTGATATAGTAAAGAGGTAAACAGACACATCGGGAATATATCAGCATTATATATGAACATGTGAAATTGTAATGGATTTTCACTGACCTGCCTACTCTACTAATTTGTAGAGGGGGGTTGACTAAATTTTAGAAATAGTCTCTTTGAAGTTTTGACTCTCAGTATAACATATAGATAATTTAACAAGGTTGTTAAATTTCACAGTTCTATATAATATTCACATTGAGTTGCAACGTAAATTTATTAATAATCACAATATGACATCAACAAGTGTATGGAAGTCGAATGGTTGTGCACTTTACAATACTTTAATTGTATTGTACTAGAACTGTGAGAGCCTGTCTCTCCACCTGATGATTGTGGCTAAATATATCAGGGTGTACACAGGTGTGTACACGTTAAAAGTAAATTGACAAAGAGGGATAATTTAGCCATCAATCGGGAGACAACATGCAGTAGGAAACTTTATAGCTCTAGTTACCACCTTGCAGGAGGAAAAATGTATCTCCGGTGGTAGCTTCACACTAAGTGTAAGGACTTAGATAGAACAGGGATTTCAGTTTGAAGTCGAAAATGCCATCATTTTAAGTATTTAAATACAAATAGAACGGCTTGTCCTTATTGCTTTGTTACAATTTGGGAAGAGTATTAGAGAATCCTGATAATTTAAAGATCGAGTAGGAATTAATAACAAAGTTGTGTCCAGCATTATTTGCTGGTCATGGTTAATCACAAAGTTGAGATTGACATTAATTATCCCCCTGTACCCAACCTATGTTATTATTCTACCCCACCGGGCTCGACGCCCACCGCATCAACACCGGCGGTGGTATTTGCTCCATTTCTTAGCATTTCCACCACAGCTCATTCCCACCGGATTGAGAAATCTGAGCAAACTCCGCCAATGTATTCATTGTAGCAAATGCTCAGAGGATGCCGATGTTCATACACAACAAAGCAGTTCTCTTCCACCTCACTGTTACTCCAAATTGTGAAGTGTCACCGATTTACTTATACAATCTCGAGGTCCAAAATTCTCAGATTTGTTGGGAAATCCCCCAATCTTTGTTTGTCATCAAATTCTTTGCTGTTTCCCCACGGGAACTACAGTTAGGCGACATATTTCTCTAGCTGGTCTCAAATTGAGGCATAGCATGCGCGCACTGTTATAATCTTTGGACTGATAATTGGCTGTAAATCGTTATCAGCCATAAATAAGTGTAGAACAAACGTCTGTTTTCCTTTTTAAGTAACTCAATTCCATTAACGCATAGCTCTCTGCCAATCAACAAGGTCCCTGTCATCTCATAGGGTCTTTGAGTTCAGAAAAGTATTACCTAAATAACCATGTTGTTTGAAAGAGGGAACATTCATCCTCTAATCCACTCAATTGTCACTGTTGAGATAAATTCAACTCACGCTAGACAAAAAGCCTAAAGCTTATGGCTTTACTATCACAACAGTGTTGTCAAATTTGCAACAATGTGTCCACTCAAACAGAGTCGGCTAATTAATGTCAATCTCAACTTTGTGATTAACCATGACCAGCAAATAATGCTGGACACAACTTTGTTATTAATTCCTACTCGATCTTTAAATTATCAGGATTCTCTAATACTCTTCCCAAATTGTAACAAAGCAATAAGGACAAGCCGTTCTATTTGTATTTAAATACTTAAAATGATGGCATTTTCGACTTCAAACTGAAATCCCTGTTCTATCTAAGTCCTTACACTTAGTGTGAAGCTACCACCGGAGATACATTTTTCCTCCTGCAAGGTGGTAACTAGAGCTATAAAGTTTCCTACTGCATGTTGTCTCCCGATTGATGGCTAAATTATCCCTCTTTGTCAATTTACTTTTAACGTGTACACACCTGTGTACACCCTGATATATTTAGCCACAATCATCAGGTGGAGAGACAGGCTCTCACAGTTCTAGTACAATACAATTAAAGTATTGTAAAGTGCACAACCATTCGACTTCCATACACTTGTTGATGTCATATTGTGATTATTAATAAATCTACGTTGCAACTCAATGTGAATATTATATAGAACTGTGAAATTTAACAACCTTGTTAAATTATCTATATGTTATACTGAGAGTCAAAACTTCAAAGAGACTATTTCTAAAATTTAGTCAACCCCCCTCTACAAATTAGTAGAGTAGGCAGGTCAGTGAAAATCCATTACAATTTCACATGTTCATATATAATGCTGATATATTCCCGATGTGTCTGTTTACCTCTTTACTACATAAATGAGGGCCCCGAGTCTCACATTACTGAGACCCCTAAATCCTTATCTTAACAAAACACAACTTTGTTTTGAATTCTAACTGCATTCAGCTTTCTTCTTCTGTTGCATGTGAAACAGTGTATTCAATTTGTAATACATAAACCCTAAGACGTGTGCAACACCTATAGACAACTTTATTGTCCATCACTATACGTTGCTAACTCATTCCGCTATTTGTCCCGGATTATACTGGTCTCCAGGCAGTCTTCTGCAGACCCACAGCCGTCTCTATGGCCTCTCTATCCCGTGACGTGTCTTCCACCGGAACCGGAACCGGAAATAGCGTCATTGTGACGTCACAATAGACACCGGCGGCGCTCTTCAGCACTATATAAAGACTCTCACTTCTCTGTAGTGTCACTTGGTCTGATGAGTTCAATCTGAACGAAACCGGTCACCACTCTACAAACACCAGCCCGTCTGGTCACGGTGGGGTCCCCCTGTACCCAACCTATGTTATTATTCTACCCCACCGGGCTCGACGCCCACCGCATCAACACCGGCGGTGGTATTTGCTCCATTTCTTAGCATTTCCACCACAGCTCATTCCCACCGGATTGAGAAATCTGAGCAAACTCCGCCAATGTATTCATTGTAGCAAATGCTCAGAGGATGCCGATGTTCATACACAACAAAGCAGTTCTCTTCCACCTCACTGTTACTCCAAATTGTGAAGTGTCACCGATTTACTTATACAATCTCGAGGTCCAAAATTCTCAGATTTGTTGGGAAATCCCCCCATCTTTGTTTGTCATCAAATTCTTTGCTGTTTCCCCACGGGAACTACAGTTAGGCGACATATTTCTCTAGCTGGTCTCAAATTGAGGCATAGCATGCGCGCACTGTTATAATCTTTGGACTGATAATTGGCTGTAAATCGTTATCAGCCATAAATAAGTGTAGAACAAACGTCTGTTTTCCTTTTTAAGTAACTCAATTCCATTAACGCATAGCTCTCTGCCAATCAACAAGGTCCCTGTCATCTCATAGGGTCTTTGAGTTCAGAAAAGTATTACCTAAATAACCATGTTGTTTGAAAGAGGGAACATTCATCCTCTAATCCACTCAATTGTCACTGTTGAGATAAATTCAACTCACGCTAGACAAAAAGCCTAAAGCTTATGGCTTTACTATCACAACAGTGTTGTCAAATTTGCAACAATGTGTCCACTCAAACAGAGTCGGCTAATTAATGTCAATCTCAACTTTGTGATTAACCATGACCAGCAAATAATGCTGGACACAACTTTGTTATTAATTCCTACTCGATCTTTAAATTATCAGGATTCTCTAATACTCTTCCCAAATTGTAACAAAGCAATAAGGACAAGCCGTTCTATTTGTATTTAAATACTTAAAATGATGGCATTTTCGACTTCAAACTGAAATCCCTGTTCTATCTAAGTCCTTACACTTAGTGACTGTGTGAAGCTACCACCGGAGATACATTTTTCCTCCTGCAAGGTGGTAACTAGAGCTATAAAGTTTCCTACTGCATGTTGTCTCCCGATTGATGGCTAAATTATCCCTCTTTGTCAATTTACTAGAAGGCTGTTATATTGCGTGCAGACTGTTTAGCCAATGGAGATTCTGAATTGTAGATCTGATGACCATGTGGCCCAAATAAAGGCCTCAAAGGCCATGACCTAAAAAACTATTTTCATCTTCTTCTCCAGAACAAAAAGACCTAGAAGGCGGTAATATTGTGTGCAGACTGTTTAGCCAATGGAGATTCTAAATTGTAGATTTGGTGACCTGTGGCCCCAAATAAGGGCCTCACAGGCCATGACCTTCAAATCTATTTCAATCTTCATCATTTAACAATATAAACCCTGTTGAGATACAGAGCTCATGGCTGTATTTTACATGTTGACCGCTGCAAGTTGTTTATGTTTTACTTGTTAACCCTTACGTTGCGTATATATATTTTACCATTTTTAGCCCCTGTGGCGGAATTTACAGGCTCGCAGCTCGCAGCAGTAGTTTGAGCTTAGGCACTAATGAGCTCTGCTGGCGGAATTTCCAGGCGGCGATTCCGGTACCGTTTTTACGAATTATACCGCATCTACATGGTGAATACGGACTATATACGGGCGTTGAATACAAATTCAAGTCGCGGCACCCATACACAAATGGTTGCTTTATACCCGCATCTTTGAATGATTTTTTTACGATTTTTCTTTACTTTTCTATTACTTTGAAAAGATTGTCTTTAATTCGGGCCTCATAACATCATGAATTTGGAGCACGCTACTGAAATTTTTATATGGACTTGAAGACCAGATGTTTGTCTTTACAATGTTATAAAAATTATTAGAATGCGACCTATGGTTATAATTCTATTGTCATCTAAAGTTTGTCTTTATTTCCAGCTTTATGAAATCAAAACTCCTGAGCGCGCATATTGCGAAATTTATATGTGCTTGTAGACAGTTTATTCCTCTTTACAATGACATAAAAATTATTAGAATACGACTTATGGTTCAGAAAATATAACAAACCAAAGGAGAGTGACGCTACCCCGACAGTACCACGTGAATGCGTCCCGACGCGCACCAAGTTACTGGCACCGCTTGGTCCCCCCGGGCCTGGGCTAATTACAGTACCGTTACCTCCTCGAGACCTCCTCGAGACCTCCTCGAGGGTGCCAGAGCCGAGCGCGCATGGAACTAATGGGTACTAATGAGCACAGCATACACTTATCACCGCGGCGAACGCAATACATGTTGTACGGTGTAAAGTTTGTCTTTATTTCCAGCTTTATAAAATCGTAAATTATTTCGCGCGCATGCGAAACACGTATGTACTTGAAGACAATTTATTCCTCTTTACAATGATATAAAAATTATTGGAATACGTCAAATGGTTCGCAATATATGAAGAGCGTAAGGAAGGCACCCCCAGTACTTAGAAAATTCATTTTTGAAAAACTAACTTTTTGCGACATCTGGCGCATCACTTGCCGCATGTTTATTTTTCGCTGCGCATATACATATGATACATGGAATTGAAGACAATTTATTGCTCTTTACGATGATGTAAAATGCGCAACTTCGTTCGGAAGCTATAGCGTGCCAAATGAAGGTACCCTCGGTACTTTGAGGCAACTTTTTGACTATCGCGCATATCGGGGCACGTGCCGCAACTTTAGTTTTTCGTGCGCATGGGTAAATTTTATATGGAATCAAAGCCAAATCTTTCCTCTTTACCCCATGTAAGTTTTATGAAATTTGGCCACCCGGTTCAGCATTTATGGGTGTTATTTATGATGCGGTTCTGGCTGAACTTCCAATGAAAGCTCGCATTCACTTTCTCTGTCTCTTTGATAAAATAAAAAATATTTTATTTGCAATGACATACATTACAATGAAATTACATTACATTTATGTACAAATAGAAATACATATTTACCTGCGGCAGTGCGCAGAACAGCTTTAGGGACCTAACAAGGTCTGTATATAATGATTATATACTGGTTGTCCACACTTCGGCTCTCTTTACTTTCAATTTTCCTCTTCTTCATTCCCTTCTTCATTTCTTTCTTTTTCCGTGGCAGTGATGTAAGCCCTGGAATAGTCAGTGGCGGTGTGGTACAGTTTGAAGCATGGTGCGGCGCACAAAGAAACATTACAATCTGTACATTCATAAGAAGACTCTCGTTTTTTCTTCCTTGCTGGCCCATTGCCTTCTTCAATTTGTTTTGCGAGGACGGCGCGTTTTGCCTTAGAGCATACCACACACATCCTTGTGACGTTTTTCTTCCTTCCGACAGGCTCAATCTTCGTCGGAAAGTGACGTCCATGAAGACGAGTGACACTCTCGTCGCTCGTGCTCGGCCGACCCCGGGGATGGAACTTGTTCCTTGTCCGCAAATGTTACTATATGTTGCGCCAAAGCCTTCCTGTATTCCCGACTTGTTTTTAGAGGTTTATTTTTGCTATATTTTTATAAACGATATAAGAGTTCAACATGGCAACGTTGAGAACGTGAAACCAAACCCGTTTCCACCACTTCAGGGTCTTCACTCGGAACGGCGTGTACGACAACATCTGGTCGGCCCGATCAACACCTCCCATGTACTTGTTGTACGCTGTTACAATGCGCGGCTTGAGAACTGGTCCCCCTGTTGCCCGGTTCTTCTTCCCTGTTTGTTCAAGTTCTGTATCTTCAACAGTAGACATGAGAAGGACTGATTTTCTATCTTCGTAGCGAAGAACGAGTAGGCCATGGTTGTGAGAAACTGTCATGTCCCCTTGCTTGGCTTTCTTTTTAGGCTTCTTGACTGAATCAGGAAGTCCCTTTCGATTGGCTCTCAACGTCCCCGTGGCACCCATTCCCCGCTCCCACAAATTTATGTACAGATTTGTGGACGAATAGTAGTTGTCCATAAAGATGTGATGCCCCTGTCCAACGTAGTCGTTCACCAAGTCAATGACTACATCATAAGTTTTGCCACCTTCAGAAACCGGTTCATTCGTTTTTCCAGTGTAGAGTTTGAACTTGCAAACGTATCCGTTGTGTGAGTCACACAACATGAAAGCTTTTATCCCATACTTCTTAGGCTTGTCGGGAAGATAAACTTTGAAAGATAAGTTACCTTTCCAGGGCACCATGCCCTCGTCGACTGAAATGTTTTTATGCGGTTTATACACTCTTGAAAAACGGTGAACTATCCGGTTATACAAGTGTCCCAGTTTATTTATTGGTGAAAAGCACGGGGTGTTACGGCCCGGCATCCTCCTGTTGTCAGCCAAGTGTAGGTAGGTTATAAGAAGCCAAAACCTGTCTCGGGGCATGCACTTGGCGAAGAAAGGCGTTGAGGTAACATCACTTGTTGACCAGTAATCAGCAAAGTTTCTCTGCACAACCAATGACATGGCAATTGTCATGGCTACAAATACCTTCATCTCTTCTGCATTAGTGTCTTGCCACTGTTGCATTCTTGAACGGGGTCTTAGAATTTTGTCCTCCATTGCTTGTTTGAAATATCTATTGGTTTCCGTTGCCATATCCTCATAGTCATCATTATGTATAAACAAATTGAAAAAGTCAATAGGTTCAGGGTTCTCAGGAAGTTCTATGAACTGGCGCAACCCAGTTTGACCAGTGGAAGGCAAGTTTACACGTGGCCGCGGACCATCCACCCACTCATCAAACGTCTGTGAATTATCTTGATTATATTGTGGTATTTCGGCAAACTCCTCCTCAAAACCACTAAAGTCTTCTTCGGTGGAATTACCGGCGGCTAGAATCTTTCTGGCAATCTCTGTCTCTATATCACTCAGACCATCTGTGTCACCATGTTCACTATCTATTACAGTGTCCCGATCATATGCATCATCACTGTCTAAACCACTGCTACCATCACTGTCAGTTGACTCCATATCAGAGGCTTCATCAGCATGGATCTCGTTGATGAAGTCGTCGTCGCTTGAAACGGCTTCAAAGCTGCGTGTCCTAGTATGCAACGCCCTAGGCCGTCGCAGGGCCTTGCGTCCACGTCCGCGCAGCATTCTGCTTCAACCTGTAAATGATTGAAAATGCGTTAGATGTATGCAACATATAACATGTGATTAGAGACAATAAACATACAGAGATAATGAATGTGAGCTTCATGGACGTTCATTTGCCAGTTTCAGAACCTCCCGGCGCATCTAGGACGACTGCGCCGCAAGCGCCGACGGCGCCAACGGCTTCTGACATCGCGCCGATTTTTCCGACGCTTATGTCAAACGGACCATTTTCTGATTTCCTCGGCGACGTGTAGGCCCGGAAAATATACTACTATGTCAGGGAAGCTCGGGTTGTCAGTTGCTGAATGACTTCTCTTTTCGAGAAGCAGAGCATCCAAGGAGCGGTCTCTCGAGGCGGAGCCCGGACCCATGGGAGCATACTCCCATGCTCTCCGGGAATTCCCGTCCCCGTCTTCCGCGGCGGACCCCGGATTCAATCGCGGGACAGGTTTCCCATGTTCTCTTTTGAGAACGAGAGACTCCGAGGAACAATCCTATGGGACGAACCCCGGATTCTATTGGGAATGGGTTCCCATGCCCTCTTGACATATATAGCAGAAACCTTCATACCTCGGAATGACACGAACCTTTATTTCAAAGTAGAAAAAAAATAATAATTTGCACAAAAAGGTTGGGGGGTGGTGACCAAAAGCGGGGGGGGGGGGGGGGGGGTCCGCGCACCCCCCGGTAGATATTTATAGTTGTGGGTCGGTCCCGAAGATGACGGACCACGCCCATGTTCATGGGAATTTTTTCTCATTATGTCATGGCAAATCCCGTCGGAAATTCCCCTGCTCACGAAAAAACTAATACCTAAAAAAGTGATACAAAGAGATACAAAAGAACTTTGGTAATAAAAGTTGTGAGGACACTACACGCTACACGCTACACGCTACACTTATAAATAATTCTTCAAATCTTATTGAATGAAACGTCTTTTATTCAATAATGTAAAAGATAAAATAATAAATTCAATTCAAATGGTTTGGAAGGGTGCGCCCTCGCATTTGAATTTTAGAAATGCAAACCTTTCGCAAATGGTATCAGTAACAAAAATGTTCACGCATTTTTAGAAACTCCGAAAAGTGAAATATTTTCCTGAGAAAATATTCCCACGAAAAGGCTTTTCCCCGAGCGGCGGGTCCCGTACTCAAATACTCGCTTTGATGTTATATTTTTTTTTCCAAAACTGGAAACAAAATTCCGTCATGACAGTTGTTCATCGTTTATAAAGCTCTATATTTGCGTATCAAAAGAACAGTATTTTAGTTATATCTTATCATACTTCTTCACTTTTGCGTACATCAATATTGCGGCGCTTCGCGCATGCATAGTTCTTCCCAAAAACATGCGCATTATATCTGGAATTAAAAACAATCTTTTCCTCTTTACAATGATGTAAAAATTATAAAAATCGGACTTGATGTTCAAAAGTTATGAAGTGCGAAAATTATACCTTTTGGTGCGGCGCTTCGCGCATGCAGAGTTCTTCCTGAAAACATGCGCATTATACATGGAATTGAAGACAATGTTTTCCTCTTTACAATGATGTAAAAAATGTAAAAATCGGACTTGCGGTTCACAAGTTATAAAGCCCGTAATGATGGTATATGCTAAGAGCGCCACTTATTCAAAGCCGAATATCACCTTCTGCGCGACACTTGGCGCATCAAAAGTTATTGCCGAAAATACACATATTTTATATGGAATTGAAGACAATTCTTTTATCTATATACTGATAAAAAAATTATGAAAATATCCCAAGTAGTTTCTTAGAAATAGAGCGCCGAGGCATGTTGGGGTAAATGCGCCACATGTATCAAAATTCAAAAGTGCGAAAGTCGCCTATCTCTGTGCGATTGCTGTATTTTCAGTTTTGTTAGCGCAATTGCGATTTTTATATGGGAATAAAGGCCATTCTTTCCTCTTTATTTTGGTATAAAAAAAATTGAAAACAACCAATTGGTTCATATGATACGAAGTGCGAGAGAAAGGTAGCTTATCGCAAAATCTTCCCGTAATTAGAGGCTATCTGCCCTATGGCGAGATGCGAGACAGATAAGCATGTACGGGCCTATCTCACCCCGGGGAAGTGCAGACACTTAGGTGATAATTAGCCGCCGGGCAGTGTAGCCATCGGAGCGAAGCAGGACAAAATTGGCCTTTTGTAAAGCTAATTATCGATGCGTTACGGGTCAACAATGCACACGCAAATTGGTGTGAATTTTGCTGGACGTTCTGACCAGACACTGAAGAAAGCTTTATTCTCATTGCGGGCTGCGAGGCATAAATACAGCCATTCTCATGCAGCGAGTCGCGGAAACAATCGACTCGGGACCCGGTATGGGGGATAGAAAAGTACTTAGACAGCCGTGAATTCTTCTAAGTAAGCGATCCGGGATCCGTATTGAGGTATCTCAGAATCGCTTATAGCCCGCCCGGATAATTCCGGGACCCGCATGTTAAGGGTTAACTATGTATCCCAAATGATGCACGTATCAAAACACATTTATTCATACCCGTCCTTCTTTATCGTATTGCCAAAGGAGTAAAAACTGTGGAGAATTTCTCTAAGAACAAATGGAACAGGTCAGGGATTGGGAAAGGTAGGGCCATTTTGCACATTGGATGAAACAATGGCCCATTATACAGCCAACAATAAAGCCCTTAAATGGCCCATTGTCAAAGATGTCTTTCCCAATCCCTGCTGTGTAGGAATGTAGTAGCAACTTCTTAAGAAAAATTAATTTTATTTGGAACAAATTTACATGAGATAGCAACTGAAAGGGGCATACTGTGGTCGAGTTACATCTGTCTGTGGACGGGGTGGAAACTGTGGTCGAGTTACATCTGTGTGTGGACGGGATGGAAACTGTGGTCGAGTTACATCTGTCTGTGGACGGGATGGAAACTGTGGTCGAGTTACATCTGTGTGTGGACGGGGTGGAAACTGTGGTTGAGTTACATCTGTCTGTGGACGGGGTGGAAACTGTGTTCGAGTTACGTCTGTCTGTGGACGGGATGGAAACTGTGGTTGAGTTACATCTGTCTGTGGACGGGATGGAAACTGTGGTCGAGTTACATCTGTGTGTGGACGGGATGGAAACTGTGGTCGAGTTACATCTGTGTGTGGACGGGATGGAAACTGTGGTCGAGTTACATCTGTGTGTGGACGGGATGGAAACTGTGGTCGAGTTACATCTGTCTGTGGATGGGATGGAAACTGTGGTTGAGTTACATCTGTCTGTGGACGGGATGGAAACTGTGGTCGAGTTACATCTTTGTGTGGACGGGATGGAAACTGTGGTCGAGTTACATCTGTCTGTGGACGGGATGGAAACTGTGGTCGAGTTACATCTGTCTGTAGACGGGATGGAAACTGTGGTCGAGTTACATCTGTGTGTGGACGGGATGGAAACTGTGGTCGAGTTACATCTGTCTGTAGACAGGATGGAAACTGTGGTCGAGTTACATCTGTCTGTAGACGGGATGGAAACTGTGGTCGAGTTACATCTGTCTGTGGACGGGATGGAAACTGTGGTCGAGTTACATCTGTCTGTGGACGGGATGGAAACTGTGGTCGAGTTACATCTGTGTGTGGACGGGATGGAAACTGTGGTCGAGTTACATCTGTCTGTAGACAGGATGGAAACTGTGGTCGAGTTACATCTGTGTGTGGACGGGATGGAAACTGTGGTCGAGTTACATCTGTCTGTAGACGGGATGGAAACTGTGGTCGAGTTACATCTGTGTGTGGACGGGATGGAAACTGTGGTCGAGTTACATCTGTCTGTGGACTGGATGGAAACTGTGGTCGAGTTACATCTGTGTGTGGACGGGATGGAAACTGTGGTCGAGTTACATCTGTGTGTGGATGGGATGGAAACTGGTCGAGTTACATCTGTGTGTGGATGGGATGGAAACTGGTCGAGTTACATCTGTGTGTGGACGGGATGGAAACTGTGGTCGAGTTACATCTGTGTGTGGATGGGATGGAAACTGGTCGAGTTACATCTGTGTGTGGATGGGATGGAAACTGGTCGAGTTACATCTGTGTGTGGACGGGATGGAAACTGGTCGAGTTACATCTGTGTGTGGACGGGATGGAAACTGTGGTCGAGTTACATCTGTGTGTGGATGGGATGGAAACTGGTCGAGTTACATCTGTGTGTGGACGGGATGGAAACTGTGGTCGAGTTACATCTGTGTGTGGATGGGATGGAAACTGTGGTCGAGTTACATCTGTCTGTGGATGGGATGGAAACTGTGGTTGAGTTACATCTGTCTGTGGACGGGATGGAAACTGTGGTCGAGTTACATCTGTGTGTGGATGGGATGGAAACTGGTCGAGTTACATCTGTGTGTGGACGGGATGGAAACTGTGGTCGAGTTACATCTGTGTGTGGATGGGATGGAAACTGGTCGAGTTACATCTGTGTGTGGACGGGATGGAAACTGGTCGAGTTACATCTGTGTGTGGATGGGATGGAAACTGGTCGAGTTACATCTGTGTGTGGACGGGATGGAAACTGTGGTCGAGTTACATCTGTGTGTGGATGGGATGGAAACTGGTCGAGTTACATCTGTGTGTGGACGGGATGGAAACTGTGGTTGAGTTACATCTGTCTGTGGACTGGATGGAAACTGTGGTCGAGTTACATCTGTGTGTGGACGGGATGGAAACTGTGGTCGAGTTACATCTGTGTGTGGATGGGATGGAAACTGTGGTCGAGTTACATCTGTCTGTGGATGGGATGGAAACTGTGGTTGAGTTACATCTGTCTGTGGACGGGATGGAAACTGTGGTCGAGTTACATCTGTGTGTGGATGGGATGGAAACTGGTCGAGTTACATCTGTGTGTGGACGGGATGGAAACTGTGGTCGAGTTACATCTGTGTGTGGATGGGATGGAAACTGGTCGAGTTACATCTGTGTGTGGACGGGATGGAAACTGTGGTCGAGTTACATCTGTGTGTGGACGGGGTGGAAACTGTGGTCGAGTTACATCTGTGTGTGGACGGGATGGAAACTGTGGTCGAGTTACATCTGTCAGTGGACGGGATGGAAACTGTGGTCGAGTTACATCTGTCTGTGGACAGGATGGAAACTGTGGTCGAGTTACATCTGTCTGTAGACGGGATGGAAACTGTGGTCGAGTTACATCTGTCTGTAGACGGGATGGAAACTGTGGTCGAGTTACATCTGTCTGTGGACGGGATGGAAACTGTGGTCGAGTTACATCTGTCTGTAGACGGGATGGAAACTGTGGTCGAGTTACATCTGTGTGTGGACGGGATGGAAACTGTGGTCGAGTTACATCTGTCAGTGGACGGGATGGAAACTGTGGTCGAGTTACATCTGTCTGTGGACAGGATGGAAACTGTGGTCGAGTTACATCTGTGTGTGGATGGGATGGAAACTGTGCACGAACGTATTACAATTGATTTTCCGATTGCACAACATCCTCACTTGTCCTTCGAAGTAAGGCAATCACATTCAAGTATGGCAGCTCCGTTCGAAGTACAACCATAGCGGTTTTAGTACGGACATGTCCGACGTTCTGGAGCACCCGTCTGTTTTTAGTACGTCCGAGCCAGTTCATAAAGTTCGCAAACAGTTGCCACTACTTCCATTCCTTTCTCCGACAGTTCCAGTCTGTTCTACAAAAAATTCAAGAACGTAGTGAAAATGGGTTTGATGTAAAGGGGGTATAAGATAATAAAGCAATGGCGTCCTGTTCAGCTACAGAGCCAATGGCTCTTTTTTTCTTTTGTTATTTCTCATTAAATCCAGAACACGTTTTCATATTTTTTGTATTACAATTCATGTTTTGTTTAACAAAAAAAGTATCTTAAGGTGTAATGTTTATTGAACATCTTTCAATTATACTTTCACACGTGTGACAATGAGAGTGAGAGGATTTTGGAACAACATCAATCGAGTCAAATCTAGATACAGTTAACATTTTGCGTAGGTTTTTGGATTGCTTACGGCTGTTCATGAAATTGTATTTAATGACAATCTTTTTAAATTTTATATTGGAAGTTGATTCTGAGAAACACATTTGTTTATTACAGGCAAAGGAGGGATCATGTTCCATTCCTAAGCCAGGGATGTTTGACTTTCAAGGCAAGAAGAAATGGTAATTATATAGAATAGATAAACCCCTCCGTGCTGTCCCTCAAAGGTTTTGCAGTTATGAATCCTGGATCTGCATGTGTGAAAACTATGACAATGGCCTATTTACATGAATACTGTAAAAGTAGGAAAACTGTTAGCAGGGTATGAAACTCCCAAAACTTTAAGCCAGACCACAGGCTGCCTGCCCATAAATCGAATTCAATGAGCATGAATGTATTGAATAACCAGAGTAATTTCAGAAAAAAAAAAGCAAACACTATTTAGAAGAAAAAAAACAATAACAGACTAGCTTGAGATGTAATAATACAGCTGGGGGTTGATTATTATTTTCAAATGCAACTGAACATATACCATTAACAATATAAAAAAGTTTCTGTTTAGAAATCAATAAAATACTTTTTTCTTTTTTTAGATATATGTGTTTGGATATAATTTTCCCAGATGAAAAAAAGACCGAGTTGGGTATCAAAATACATAATAGGTTACCGTTACCAAAACTGTCACTTCAAAACTTGCATGACAATGCTATTATCATTAATCAATTTCCACATGTAGACGATCTGTAATAAACCATGTAAAAGTTCCCACTACTATCATTCTGAACAGATTTTAATTATACCCCCGACCTAAAGAGGTCGGGGGTATATAGCAGGGATGCAGATTCAAATTTTTGCCAGTCGGACATTTCATCTTTGACCCAAAAAGACAAACCCGGTATTAAAAAAATTGTTATGAATAAAGTATGAGAAAGTATTACTATTTGTTGGTTCTTCATTCATTGCATACTATTAAACATAACACGAAAGCAATTAACGATAACTATCTATTTATCATTAACATGCATAAAATGGTTCATAATTTAAAATCAATGTTTACCAACTACGATTTACCGACAGTGCTAGTTTGAGCGAGTTTACACAAGCGAGTTAACAAGCAATTCTTTTTCAGAAGGGATCCTCCTTGGGGTACTTATTGCATAAAATCCTAGATTTTAGATATATGACAGGTTGTAACTATATTTTCCACATAAAATTAGTTAAAAAACTAAAAAAACGTACTTTGGGTCACCCCTTTCGAGCCTCACCCCTTACGGTTGTCATGCAACCAAGGGCGGTAACTCTAACCTCTCCCCTTTCCAATCTGTCATTCTAGTTGACTGGTCGCACGAAGTTTTTTGCTCTCAAGTTTTCTGAGTTACGTCTTCCGATCTTGAAGAAAATGGCCCAAAAGCAATCTGTATGTGTGGTAACTTCTACCTTTTTACAGTAGGGTCGAATGGCTTCACGGTTTTAGTCGTAGATTTCGTGTATTTGTAACTTACTTTCGCACACATGGCGGGAAAGTCGACCCAAGATGGCGGCCATTTTTTCTCGATCGATGTGTTTTGATCGTGGAATTTGGTTAGATCTGGGCTTTCCACGTTTATATATATATATTTTGGGGTTTCATATTCGATTTCTGTAAGTATTTCGAATAGCCCACTGGCCTGCATGCAATTTAGAAAAATTACATGTTCTTTTTCTTCCAGTGATGTTTAGGGGTGTGGCCATGTTTGTTTACGTTTGTACAACTTCGCATTTGCCATTCGCCTCTGCTATTGTTTTTTACATGCATGTTACAAAACAATTACATCTCATTCCCCCATGTATTTGTATATATATTCTTTAAGAAATTATATATATACGCATGTTGCAAGGATCGGTCTTGAATGGCTATTTTGTTTCTAGCCTTTCAAGCCGTGTTCCTTGTGTAATGGTCCTGTCTCCATAACGGACGGGCATGACGAGTGCTTGCGCTGTCTCGCACAGGACTTTCATCACCCTCTGAAGTGTGATATCTGCAAGGCTTTCACCCCTAAGGCCAGGGCCAGACGGGATGCTGACCTGGAGTTTTTTGCTAATGCCTTGTTGCAGAGCAAGGACATAGCGAACCTCGACCCTCCATCTAAGGCTAAGAAGCTAGCTAAGGCTAAGCTTAGTGGTAAGAAAGGTAAAGGTAAGGCTTCGGCCTCCGCGACTGTGTCCTCGATCAAGTCGGTCCTCGATGGTTCTTCATCCGAGGCCGACTCAGTCGAGGACCGGCGGGGGGCCTCAGCCGGGGAACTTACCCACCCTCCCACCCCAACAACAACTAATGTAATACCTAACGCTAACCTTTTTGATATGTCGCAATTCACTGCAACCATAACACAGCAGATGAAGGCTATGATCGACTCGGCGGTCTCGGGGCTCCGTACGGAGCTCCGGGCCCCGAGTCGGGAGCCCGATGCTACTCCGGCAAGGGGAGAACTCGATCTCGGCATAGTCCAAGGCACGCTTTCTCCCCGGGGTCCCCACCTCCCAGGTTCACCCCTGCGGAGCATGGAGCCCCACGCCAACACACAAACACACCAGCACTCCCAGACACCTGGCTCCGGGCAGGTCTCGTCTGGGGGACCGCTGGCCCCGCCTAACCTGGAACCACTCCTTGGTGTTGGTTCCCAGGTGACGGCTACCACCTCTACTCCAGGGTACGAGGCGCCTCCTGTGCTTCAGGATCAGCGTGCTCGGAACCCTGCCCCGTGCTCCGAGACCCCCGGCCTAGTGTCGGGGTCCTCCGGATCGCACGTGGGACCCAAGAGCATCCCCGGGACCCAGGTCTCGGGGAACCCACTCGAGCTCGGTCCTCGAGCTGGGGGCTCGGGACAGCCGGCGACAGCTGACGGGTTCTCTCGGGGCCTTGTCGACGCCCGTGACTCTTTCCTTGTGGACTCCGAGGTTGGCTCCGGCCTCTCGGAGCGAACGGGGATCGAGTTCATGGACGTCGATGAGGTTCGGGAGGACTCGGGTTCTTTACCAGCTGCCGCTGCCATCAGGAACCTCCGTGGCTTGATCGCGGAGGCTATCCCTGGTGTTGCTGCCCCGGTCCCCGAGCCCGAGGACATGGACTACCGCTTGTCGGGGGAGGCCTTCGCTAAGAGCAAGGCTCCCGTAGTGGGGCTCCGCGTGCTCCCTTCACTAATGGACGAGCTAGTCGATCCCCTCCTAGCTGGTGCCCGCTCTACCGCCGATCTAGGCTACTTATCTAGGCGGTATCAGCTGGGAGAGGAAGGCTTGTTCGATATTCCGTTGGTGGGGGACTGCGTGTTTACCGCGGTTTCTTTGCACCGGCCTAGGGTTACACCCTCGGTCGGTAGGCAAGGTCGGCGGCTGCCACCCTTCACTGTTGGAGCATCTGAGTTAAAGGTGGTGTATCGGTACTATGAAGATCAGTATCGTAACGCCGCCCAGCAACTCCAGATTGCGGTCCATCAGGCGTACCTGGCCTCTATGCAGGACCAGCTCGCTTCGAAGGTTGAGGTCTCGGGGAATTCTTCCTCTGAGCTCCTCGGGCAGCTTACCGCGGTCGGTGGCCATCTGGCGCGCGACTCTATTAAGTGTTCGGCTAACCAGATGGCATGCGCAGTGGTGGGAATGCGCAAGCTGTGGCTGTCGGCGTCAACTTGGATGCCGTCAACCCAGCAGTCCCTGCTGAATTTGCCTTTCCGGGTCGGCTCTACGCTCTTCCCGGGGGCTCAGCAGGTACTCCGGGACACCGCGGACGTCGTTACGACCTGCCGGGAGACCTCTAAGGTTCTCTCCGTGCAGGATCCAGACGCCAAGCGCGCACGCGTGTCCAACCCTCCCCCTGCTCGTTCCTCAGCGCCGACTGGGAAACCAGCTTGGATGTCAGCTAGTCTGAATCAAGCTGGGGGCAGGGGCAAGGGTCCCAAGAAGCGTGGCGGGAAACACCAGCAGCCATCGGGCAAGCAGGGGTTTCGGGGGCGCGGGAAGCCAAACCAGGGCTCCTAGCTCCTCCCGTACCGCTCGGGGTGTCCAAAGTTCCGGGGGCCGGAGTGCCGCCGGAGACGGACACCTTATGCTTATTGGGACACATCCCTGTTGGCGGCCGATTGTCGAGGTTCATAGACGCTTGGGCCAAGGCCACGTCAAACACCTGGGTCCTGTCCACACTCAGGGAAGGCCACATGCCACAGTGGAAGCGCAGTCCACCTTCATTTACCGGGGTGCGGCACACGAAGGTGCCCTCCGCGCCGGAGAAGGTGGACATCCTCCGCTCAGAAGTCAAAGCGTTGCTGAGCAAGGCTGCGATAGAGCTAGTGCCTGTGGGCCAGGAAGAGAGCGGATATTATTCCACATACTTCCTGGTGACCAAGAAGGGCGGAGGGTTCAGACCTATCCTAAATCTAAAGATCATGAACAAACTCATAGAGGTACCATCGTTCAAGATGGAGACTCTAAGGTCTGTGATTTCGTCAGTGCAGGTCGGGGAGTGGCTATCCTCCATAGACCTCAAAGACGCTTACCTTCACGTACCGATGCACCCAGACTTCAAGAAGTTTCTGCGGTTTGCATTCGACGGGAAGTGTTATCAGTTCAGGGTGTTACCCTTCGGAATCTCAACGGCTCCGAGGGTATTCACCAAGCTCATGCTGGTAGCTGCTCAGGTAGCCAGGTCTCAGGGCAGGTGTTGTCATCCCTACCTGGACGACTGGCTCCTCAGAGCGCTGTCTCAGCTACAGAACCACGAGTCCACCCAGGCCATTCTGCACACGTTGGTCTCGCTGGGGTGGATCGTGAATCTCAAAAAGTCGGAGCTAGCCCCATCACGGGACTTAGTCTTCCTGGGCTCCAGGTTCCGGACGGAGCCGGGGATCGTATCCCTGGCCCCGGACCGGGTCCCGAAGATCCTCGGGGCTGTGAACTCGTTTCTCAGCGCTCCAACCCACACGGCTCGGGTCTGGCTCCAGCTCCTCGGAGTCATGGCAGCGACCATAGACGTGGTTTGGAGGTCCCGGCTCCGCATGAGGCCCGTCCAACAAGCTTTGGCGGGTCTGTGGTCCCACTCGGAGTCTTACGAGAAGCTGCTCGTCACTCCGGGGTGGGTCTTACCACACCTCTCTTGGTGGACCAATGTCGATCACCTGACTCGGGGTTACCCCCTGCAGGCTCCGGCGCCGACCCTGACTGTTCAGACCGACGCCTCCCTCACGGGATGGGGCGGGGTTCTGGGATCTCGTACGGTCTCGGGCCTGTGGTCACAAGCCGAGTCTCAGATGCACATCAATGTGTTAGAACTCAGGGCGGCCAGGCTAGTCTTGCAACATCTGAGGGATCAGGTGAGGGGTCAGGTGGTCCGGCTTCAGCTGGACAACAGGACCGCCATGGCTTACATCCTCAATCAGGGCGGGACGGTTTCTCCGTCCCTCCTGGAGGAGACGTGGCAGTTCTTCCTTTGGTGCGACGAGGTCGACACCACGGTTCTGCCAGTGTACTTACCAGGGGTGGACAATATCCGAGCGGACGCTCTGTCTCGCCGGATTCTTGCCCCCCACGAGTGGCTACTGGATCGAGAGATATTCGAGACTATCTCCCAGTTATACGGGTCATTCCAGGTGGATCTGTTTGCGTCAGGGACGAACTTTCAGATACCCCAGTTTTGCTCCAGGATACCCGACACTCGGGCTCTCTCCCAGGATGCATTCGAACTGGACTGGACAGACAGAGTTCTGTGGGCTTTCCCACCAGTGCCTCTGATCTCCAAGGTCCTTGCCCGTCTAGCCACTCATCCTCCGCGTCTGCTGGTGCTAATCACACCTCTGTGGGCAGCGCAAACTTGGTTTCCACAGGTACTCAGGTCTCTGGCTATGCCACCTGTTCTGTTACCGTGTCGGCCGGGACTTCTGTCCCAGGACGGAGCCCCCCACCCCAACCCCAGGGTGCAGTGGGTGGCTTGGCCTCTGTCCGGAATCGCCTCCAAAGTAGCGGTATTCCTGCACGAGTTGCAGACACAATACTGGCTTCGAGGAGGGATTCAACGAACATTCAGTATGAAGATAGATGGGCCTGCTATTCGCGCTGGTGTGCAGATAGGGACGTACTCGATCCCTTTTCTGCAGATCTAGTGTTGGTCCTGGAGTTTCTGCAGTCTAGATTGGATGCGGGTTTGGCCGCATCGACTGTCAGAGGTTACTCCACGGCTATTTCAGCCTTTCATGTCCCGGTGGACGGCGCTCTTTTGGGTGCCCATCCATTGGTCCAGCGTTTTTTAGCAGGCGTGGACAGGATCCGGCCTCCTGTGAGGCGGATCAGCCCAGTGTGGGACCTTTCAATAGTCCTCGATTGGCTATCGGGGCCTAGGTTCAGGGATTTGTCTTCACTGTCTCTCCAGTTATTGACCTGGAAGGCAGCTTTTCTAGTGGCGGTGGCGTCTGGCAGACGGGTAGGCGACATACATGCTATGTCCGCCGATCCCGATCTCACAGTCTTCCACAGGGACAGAGTCAGTATCAGGCTGCCAGACTCCTACCGGCCAAAAGTGGCCCACTCCTTTCATGTGTCGGCCCCCATTGAATTGCCCGCGCTTAGACAGCCGGCAGCTTCGGGCTCTCAGGCCTCGCACGATCACATCCTAGACGTGCGTAGGACCTTGAGAGCATATGTTAAGAGAACAGCCTCTATTCGTAGGGATAGTCAGCTTTTCTGCTGTTACGGTGGAGGCAAACAAGGTTTGCCCGCCTCCAAACAGTCAATCTCGAGATGGATTGTCTCGGCAATATGCTTAGCGTATGTTCACAAGGGCCGTGAGCCCCCAGGTGACCTCAAGGCTCATTCGGTTAGGGCAGTCGCGACGTCCAAGGCGTACGCAGCGGCCCTGCCTATCGAAGAGATCTGCTCCGCTGCTATCTGGAGCCAGCCTAGCACGTTCATTCGTCATTACCAACTCGACAGGCTCTCGGGCGAGCGTGCTCGGTTTGGTCAGACAGTTCTCTCCGGTGGGCAGAGTCGTCAACCCCCTAGCTGAATGAGCTGATGAGGGTTGGTCGATCTGTTGTTTTTAATTATTAACTAACGCCACTAATATCCGTTGATACTAAGGGCCCAAGTCCTTTATCCCACGGTTATTTCCCCGGCTGAGGACTCCCGTGGGGTGATCTTTGCTATGGGATTTTTTGTCCTCATCTTCTCTCTTTCAAAAAAGGGGGGGGGGGCGGGGTTTTCAGACCTGTAAGGCGACTGAGAGTGCGCCACGTAATCCCCAGGTCATTGAGGTTATAGCCCATGGTGGATCCTTTTTTGTACTTTGGGTGAGTAATCTCTTGTACTTCGTTTTGCGCCTTCGGGTGCAGTCTGAATGCCACTGCCATTGATTTAATCTTTGGGAGTCTGTCTTATGCAATAAGTACCCCAAGGAGGATCCCTTCTGAAAAAGAATCGAACAAACCTGTATAGGTTCCAGATTCTTTGAAGAGGATCCTCCTTGGGGTAGGGCCACCCACCTCCCCTTCATTCAGCCTGCATGACTGGATTGGAAAGTGGTGAGGTTAGAGTTACCGCCCTTGGTTGCATGACAACCGTAAGGGGTGAGGCTCGAAAGGGGTGACCCAAAGTACGTTTTTTTAGTTTTTTAACTAATTTTATGTGGAAAATATAGTTACAACCTGTCATATATCTAAAATCTAGGATTTTATGCAATAAGTACCCCAAGGAGGATCCTCTTCAAAGAATCTGGAACCTATACAGGTTTGTTCGAATTTGCGTCAAGATAGACGAGAAAATTCTAATAATTTAATTGCACATAGTTCATCAAAAGTTCAAATCATGGACCAAATGATATGTACCTTCTAAATAATCATTTTAAATTCAAAGGAACTCGTTTTCAATAGCGATATAATTTACGTAAACTCACAACTCGGCAGAGCACGTGGTCCAACTATTTTCCATACGACTATTTCCTATTCAAGATGTAGTTACGAATTTGAACTTATTCTAATAAGATAACTTTAGATAACTTAAGATAACGTCTCGTGAAATAATATTGCTAATTATTCGTTTTTGATAGGTTTATTTATTTTGAATTTGTATAATAGCTTTACCATACATCGATATTGATCTATCATATTTTGTTACAATATGTAACCTATGTTTTATGAACGAGATATTATTAAATTTATTGAGATTCAAAGTAGCAAAATCTTAATCTGTAACAAATTCATGAATCACCGGTACGGTGAAGCCACACGTTCATGTAATGTTTATCTTTGACAAAATTTGTTTACAATGCGATTTTAATGAAATCTTTTTCGTAAATAATGTTGTGAAATGGGTCATATCTTTCAGTCACTAAATGACACTGGAAATTTCAATTAAATATCAAACGGTAAGTGTTTTTTCTGCCGACAATTATAATTTACTGAATATAATGACGATTGACGTCGTGCCTCGTGCTGTGAAGAATAAATGTGACTTCTTGACTGGATCAACATATTTCAATTTCATAAACAATTATGACCGACACAAGCAGGGCCGTTTGCCTTTATTTAATATGCTTGTAAGTTTAGTTTTCCTTTTATTTTCTGCAATCGGTCAACTGATGTCCGATAGGTCAATTTTCCATTCGGTCAAACTGGATTTACAATCGGACATGTCCGGCAAATAGACCGATTTCTGCATCCCTGGTATATAGTAATACACCACGTGGTGTGGTTATCAGGTCAATATCAGAGGTAGTTATTTTTAGATAACCGACCTCCAAGCTACCGAGAGGTCGGTTATCAAGAGGTTGGTTATCAGATAACCAACCTCGTGATAACCGACCTCTCGGTTCGATATGGTGAACATGTCTCGGCTTCGCCTCGCCATGTTCACCATATCACACCTCGAAAAAAACTTACCCTCGGCTTGCGGGTCTAAATGACCCTTTGCCTCTATTTCTGACTTTCGACATTCTCTAAATCATTTTTTTCCCAGGCAGTTTTGTCATGCCAATATTTTCGTTTAGTTTACACAAAATATAACCAATACGCTGATTTAAAGAATATCAAAGATCGCAAATACGTGTAGATGAAAGAAAACATGAGACAGAAGCCACATAATTTATTTACCAGCATTTAAATTTCATAATACATGTTCACACAAATCCTTGTTATAAATACAACGAATCACTTCATCTGTTAACATCCCCGTAATTTAGCACACAGTTTCCATGGTGGTCCTCTCTGCAACTGCAGGAAATAGCACAGAACAATGGTGATAGGTCAGTAACACCGAAAGATCCCCTTTCAATCAATCCATTTGATTGTCAACATTGATGC
Source organism: Gibbula magus (assembly GCA_936450465.1). Classification (NCBI taxonomy): domain Eukaryota; kingdom Metazoa; phylum Mollusca; class Gastropoda; order Trochida; family Trochidae; genus Gibbula; species Gibbula magus. The sequence goes on along the minus strand of OW388301.1, from coordinate 9,620,754 downwards.
TGTATTTGCAGCATACTATCCTTGATGACGACTCCAGATAAATTTGTTTGGTTGTCCCTGAAACAAGCAAAAGTGACACATTAGTAACAGACTCGTGATGAATGAATTTTTTTTGTGGGGGACGGGTATGGGTGTGTTTCTGATGTCTCATCTTGAATTTAGTTTTGTAGACTTGTATTTTGTGTAATTTTGGCTACTAACTGTAACTTTATACTAAAGGTGCATCCATTGTGTCGTTTGGGTCACATATGCCAAAGGTTATAAATGGTGTTATTTTATCTGGAAGTGCTGACTGTTGCAGAAAATTGCTATTTCAAAGATAGTCGACTTAATATAGTGACGAAATAAAGCTAAAAGTAGTTCTTTCTGTTTGAAAATCATAAAATGCAGCGCGATTGACGTGCGTCAATTAGTCAAACGTAATTTTTGAAACTTATTTACAACATACATCAGGACAAATTATGGTTGATAATATTGAATAGGTCATAACTACTGTACATGAATAGGGGATGTGTAGTTTCTGTTTCTACACATGTATAATGACGTTGCTCTATTTTAATTGGAAACTAGTAATTATGATATATTTTACGATTGGGGATGGATATGCAAGTTGAGTGAAATTATTTGAACTTAAATCCGCCGTTATGGTAAAAATATTATAAATAATAATATTGTAATATTGTAAAATATTATGAAACGATACTAGATCATGCATCTTTAATAGCAGTATATTTACGAAATATCTAAATGATTAAAGTAAAATGTTGATAGCAACAAAATCAACAATATTAATTTTACACTCGATATTGATTATCGAACGAGCTATTTATTGCAAAAGTATACGAGACGGGATTGTCAGAATGATAAAGACAATCATCTCACGCCCTATTACAAATCATTATTTCCATTTGAAGTATTCGTCAAGCAAAGTTGTATGATACTATGAATAGAACACTATCATGAACGTGTTGATATTTCGTTTGGTCACTTGAAAACGCCCTATTACCTGATCTAATATATCAAATGAGCTAACATATAAAATACGGTTAAACGGCAAATGAATTAGTGTCATATACAATGAAACTCACCTTCATTTTGCTCCGAATAGACCTTGAAACACGTATTATGTGTACTATTGTTCGAAACATCAGACCACTTCATTTTGGTTACTTCCTCGCAACCACACGCTTTTGATTGTGTGCAGCACGTGAAGTTAGAAACTTAGCTTGGCAACATGACATTCATGATGTCCGTGCATCACAAGATGAAATGAACAACGTCCGTGCAGCCAAGGTTTTCGCTTAACGCCAATAGATAGATGGTCATGGACTGACTGGCTAGTTAAAACAATATATGTTGTTATAAACAATCTTAAAAACGTTTTATTAAAATTGTTCATCTTTATTTCAAATATATTCAAGGTAGAGGTGATGTAATTTCTGAAGTAAAAACTAAAAGAAACAGTTGGTCACATGCTTGGAAATTTTGTTTGACAACAATGAATGTACACGAATCGATTTGCACGTGAATTTCGCGCAGTGTACACGTGAAGTTGAAGCAATGTTTGGAGTAGAGTTCACTCAAGCATTACACCATTACAACTATTTCAAAACGTTCATATAAAGTAACTATTTTGTATTTAAATTAATGTAAATAGAAACGACTTGACGTTTAATCAAACATAACCATGTGGTGTGTGTGAAATAATGACCTGGACCTCGTGAATATCTGTGATAACCATCTCGCGTACCGCTCGATGGTTATCACAGATATTCACTCGGTCTGCGGTCATTATTTCAACCATACCAATGATTCCGTCCGTCCGTCGACCGTCCTTCCGTCTCTCCGAAGACAATTTTTGTCCGATCGATTACAGAAAACTATTCATCTCATCCTTTTCAAATTTAGTACATGTCTTCTTCACTAATAGGAGAGGTGCAGTGCGAAATGTAAACTGATCATGAATTGGTGAATTTTTAAATTTTTGGCAAATTATTTTAGTTTTTAACTTTGTCAAATTCTGAGCATATTTTGTCCGATCGATAACAGAAAAACTATTCATCTCATCCTTTTAAAATTTGGAACATGCCTTCTTCACCACTAGGAGAGGTGCAGTTCGAAATTTAAACAGAATTGGTGAATTTTTTAATTTTTTAATTTTTTTAACTTAGTTATATTCTAAGGATTTTTGTCCGATCGATTACAGAAAAAACTATTCATCTCATCCTTTTCAAATTTGGCACATGTCTTCTTAACCACTAGGAGAGGTGCATGGCAAAATGTAACACGTTTTGGTGAATTTTTTAATTTTTTGGCTATTTTTTGTATGTGTTTACTTCGTCATATTCGGAGCTAGAATGAATGAAGCTACTTCTGTGTTGTGATTTGTTGACTTTATCATTTTCTTTTTCATGTAACTTTCATCATAAGCTACTTCTGTGTTCTTGTTGATTTTACTATTTTATATTTCCACTGGTTATATTTTTTCCTTTCAGCCATAAACTGCTGTATATCCCCACTGTGCCTACAGGGGTGTGCTTCCATGTATTCGAATGAATCATTATGATGGATTAGTTTCCAAAATAAAGTTGAAATCAGTGGTAATGGCAGTAGTGTATTGTTACCCCTTACCAAGTTACTATTATTCCTACTTTTACTTAAACCACCTTTTTCCATGAAGATCGAGACTTGTCCTACCCTTTTCACAAACAGTTTAATCTTCGCAATTACATTTCATAGCTTATCAATCCTTAGGTGTACAGACACCTCTCTCTATAAGTAAAATATAAATGTCAAACTTTAACAGTCGGGGGTATTAGTGAGCCACGCTCACTTTTTTAGCTCATCAGGCTTGAAAGGCCCGATGGGCTTATGGCATGGCATGGTGTCCGGCGTCCGTCCATCCGTCCATCCGTCCATTCGTAAACTTTTCGCTTTTTCGACTTCTTCTCCAGAACCAATGACTCCACAGAGCTGAAATTTTATGTGCAGACTCTTTGGCCAATGGGGATTCTAAATTGTAGATTTCGTGACCCCATGGCCCCAAATGGGGTCACAGGTTCACATTCTTAAAAACCTATTTTCATCTTCTTCTTCAGTTCCAAAAGGTCAAGAGAGCTGAAAAGTTGTGTGCAGACTCCTTGGCCAATGGGGATTCTGAATTGTAGATTTCATGACCCCATGACCCCAAATGGGGTCACAGGGGTCACATCCTTAAAAACCTATATTCATCTTCTTCTCCAGTTCCAAAAGGTCTAGAGAGCTGAAAAATTGTGTGTAGACTCCTTGGCTAGATTTCGTGACCCCATGACCCCAAATGGGGTCACAGGGGTCACATGCTTAAAAACCTATTTTCATCTTCTTCTCCAGTTCCAAAAGGTCTAGAGAGCTGAAAAGTTGTGTGAAGACTCCTTGGCCAATGGGGATTCCAAATTGTAGATTTCCTGACCCCATGACCCGAAATGGGGTCACAGGTTCACATTCTTAAAAACCTATTTTCATCTTCTTCTTCAGTTCCTAAAGGTCTAGAGAGCTGAAAAGTTGTGTGCAGCCAATGGGGATTCTAAATTGTAGATTGTGTGACCCCCATGACCCCCAAATGGGGTCACAGGGGTCACATCCTTAAAAACCTATTTTCATCTTCTTCTCCAGTTCCAAAAGGTATAGAGAGCTGAAAAGTTGTGTGTTGACTCCTTGGCTAGATTTTGTGACCCCATGACCCCAAATGGGGTCACAGGGGTCACAGGCTTAAAAACCTATTTTCATCTTCTTCTCCAGTTCCAAAAGGTCTAGAGAGCTGAAAAGTTGTGTGCAGACTCCTTGGCTAATGGGAATTCTAAATTGTAGATTTCATGACCCCATGCCCCCAAATGGGGTCACAGGGGTCACATCCTTGAAAACCTATTTTCATCTTCTTCTCCAGTTCCAAAAGGTTTAGAGAGCTGAAAAGTTGTGTGCAGAGTCCTTGGCCAATGGGGATTCTAAATTGTAAATTTCGTGACCTCATGACCCCAAAACGTATAGTTATCGGGGGGAGGGCATGGGAGGGTGCGCCCTCCCATAGGTGGGGGTTTGGGGGGCCTCCCCCAGGAAAATTTAAAAGTAACAGAACTAACATTCAGTGTCATATTAACACTGATCAAATTTTCCATATCTCAAGTCCAACTCATTTCATTGAAATAACAGAACTAACATTCAGTGTCACATTGACACTGATCAAATCTTTCATATCTCAAGTCAGACTCATTTAATTAAAATTTCACGTGATTCGTCTTCGATTCGATTGATGTTTTGTGTATTATTAACATTACCAGTTCTATGAAACGTAAGTTTCGTTTGTTTCTTCGGTGGCGGCATCGCCATTTTACAGGAAACTAAGCATTCAGTAATACTTGATTGATGTTTACAACGGTTACGGGTACAAAAAACAAATCGTTCCGAATGACAAACTCGATTACGCATTAGGCCAAATGATTGTATAAACGAAACACTTCCGGGTTTACGTTATCGATTCAGAATCGAATGCAATGAACAAGTTGAACATATCTTTTTGATTGAAAATTTTCACTAACGACTGGGAAAGCCCAGAGTAATTTTAGATGTGCGCCATTTCGTATTTAACTGCGCCAGACAGTCGCCGGGTATATTTTTGACTGCGCCATTTCGTTTAAGGTAGCGCATACGGCGCAATGGCGCGGCCCAAAGTAACCCCTGATATATATGTTGTTATATTTAACTACAGCGACTTAAACGTTGCCGAAAACATCGTCTGCTTTTCATCCGCGAGCAACAAACCAAAAATGGGGCGGGGCTTAGAGAGTTGGAAGATACCGGAAGTGACATACGTGAAGGTTCGGACAGGGTGTAAACATTCGCTTACTATTTACAATGGCAAACACTGGGGAATCGGTCGGTTAATCTGTTATATCTACGCTTTGCAATAATGCCACATCGCTGTTCTGCTGTAAACTGTTCGAGTAATGTTAGTAATCAAGTTTCACTTAACAAATGTCCCACAATATCGTTATATATATCAAATGTAATTGATATGAATAGTGAAAGACAGTGGATTCATAGACGTTCGTAGACATAGGATAAATCAATGATAATGAGATATAAGATGACAAAATGAAACCAAGATATGATAATATGAACGAAGTATAGTCGAGACAACGAAATCAGATAGTCGGTGTTGTTGTTATTTTTTTGGGGAGAATGCTAGTGTTTAAAATAAAACAACAAACGCGATGATTAGCAGAATCCGGCGAAGTAGGCCCTACGGTAAGTCATCGACAATCAAAGCACATCACAACATCTTGATTTTTAAACGTCGTTAGTCTACCGACAACCTAATTTACTAACAGTACATTACAACAATCAAAGCAACTCACCACAAAAGAAGTTGGTTATCAACGATAATAATACATCTACGAATCCACCTACGAAAAAACCGCATCCCAATGTAACATTTTACAATTTAGTTATCACTTAATAAAACATTCAGTCTCTAATAGATAATAAAATAATGTTTTCAATAAAATGTGTGGTTAATCAAATCAAATAAATATCGTATTAAATTGACATTTAAGCAAGAGTGTCAATTAATGTAAGAAACTTACCTTATAAACGTATCCAAACGGACAATATCCACATGCACATTAGACAGAAATTGTAAACCTATAAATCCATCAATGACAGTACTTGGAAAAAGAAGATGATCAAATACTAATCCTCTTTCAGCAAAAGTCTTTTCACAAATGGTGAGATAGAAAACCAAATAGTTATGGTGATTTTACACTGAAATGAATTTCATTGGTACACTGGTATTTAATCCAGAGTTTTAATTGGATAACTTGATAGAGATATGTTCCTTACTTTTATTGGCTAACAACATCTCGACTGAATGTCGCGTTAATGTTTATTTCCTATTTCCTTTGTGTCACCAAGACAGGACGTTTGACAATAAACATATATGACATGCCGGTCACCGACATGCCATTTGTTAAATAATTGAATCGGTCCAGTAAACTTGTTATCTGTACAAACATAATTACACTCCTTCCTTCTCACATACTCAGCATCTTAATTGAGTAAACTAATTTGCTGTAACAACACTTCTCCCCTTTGATCTGGAAGAAACATCTATATGGTCAGCTAAACTGAGAATTGTGTGTTGGTGTGCTGAAGTGACACATAAAGACTATTTATTAAACCATTTCGTTTTCATTTACGAGATGTGCATTAAGATGCTACTGGGAACATAATTCTTTCATTCGATAATGTTCGTTGTCTATGTCAATCTGTGTTTTCATAATGTATATGTTTGCGTGTACAATGGAGCAATCTTCATGTAAATTTCATTGAGCTTGTTGACCAATCCAGTTCATGTATTTATTTATGAAAGTGAAGTGAAAATGGTTGGCATTGCATTACATCATATATAGAATATTTTAATTGACAAACTTCAAATACAGTAATCTTTTATATTAAATACACAATGTTATTTATAAATCTGCAATGTTGTCTCGCTTATTAGCAGCCGCCTGCATGTTTTGTATTCGCTTTAACTTTTTTCCTACAAGGTTTTGAGAACTCATATACATAACTTCTTACTTATGCCCCTGGGGAATTTTTTTGACATGTTCATATTCAAGGTCAAAGGTCAAGGTCACGAGTTCTGAAATCGGTAAAAAAATCCTTGTAAACACAATAACTTGAAAAATGTTTGTACTATCAGGCTCTTATTTGGTGTACATCAACTATGGAGAAAGGTTAAGATTTGAAAAGGTTTTCGCTAACATCCGTCAAAGGTCAAGGTCACAGCGAGGGCACGACTTAAGCATGCTTTTGCGAAAATGTCTTATTTCAACTATTAACACTTTGAATCATTACATGATTGCTATACACAATGAAAAGTGATCATTGACTGTGTGACCTTGAAGATCAAAGGTCAAGGTCACGAGATATTGTCATGGTGACCTGTTCTGAAATCTCTAAGTAACTTTTTTCCAAAAAGGTATTTACATCTCATATACATAGCTTCTTTCTTATAAATCTGGTGAATGATTTTGACATGTTCACATTCAAGGTCAAAGGTCAAGGTCATGAGTTCTGAAATCACTACAATAATCCTTGTAAACATGATAACTTCAAACATTTTTGTGCTGTCAGACTCTTATTTGGTGTATATATCAACTATGGAGGAAGACCAAGATTTGAAAACGTTTTTGCTAAAATCTGTCAAAGGTCAAGGTCACAGCAAGGTCACAACTTAAGCGTGCTATTGTGAATATGCCTTATGTTAACAATGAACACTTTGAGTCATTGCATGATTGTTATACACAATGAAAAGTAATCATTGATGGTGTGACCTTGAGGTCAAAGTTCAAGGTCATGAGATATTGGATACTTGTTAGAATAACTTGAATAATGAACAAATTTTTGTCAAAAAGAATTCCCATTTTATTTATGTTGAGGAGAAGGCGGAACAGGGAAAGGCGAGACCCAAAGTTTCGGAGCTGCTCTGCTTTTGCGGTGTCCCGCAAACGCTCTTCTAGTTTGAACAGCCAATCGTTCAGTGTTTATGAAATTATACCTACCATATTACTTTATTTATTAATACATACAAAACAAAATTAACCTGCCGATTATGGAACATAATTTGATCAATTGGTGCTACATAATCTCTCTTCGCCCCGATTCCCGTGAGAGTCTTCTTCTCTTGTGTCAATGTCACTTGAACTGTCATTTGGTTCATACAGGTAAGGCAAGGCATCAGCCACATCACTTGTAAAGCCGGAGCTTGAAGACAAACACTCCATGAATGGAAAGTTATATGACAGCAGTTCCGCGGTTAATTGCTACAAACATACTATACATAAGCGCAGAATACACTCCAATTCAGCAGGCCCCAGTCGTTGTAACCATATGAAATCGCTAGTTCAATAGTTAAGTAATCCGTTTATCGAAAATTTGGGTTGTTTTGATGAATTTCTCTGTCTTATATGAGCAGTTTAAAAGTTGGGAAAACTCGTTAAATTAAGATTAGCGGCCATAATGAGGCTCCTCCACGTACGTCACAGCACGATATACTTCAGTGACCACCGCCCGCCCACTTTCATTCTGGTCGTCAGGGCTTAATTAGGCACTTTTAAAAAAAGCTGTATATAAGTAATTTATGGGTCGATTTCAGAAATTTAAAATTGAGCAATTGTCAAATTTAAACCCCTTTTCAAAGATTCCGAATGTGACCATATGTCATTTCATCTAACCTTTTAAAGGGGCAGTAGCACGTTTTTTCGCTCAAATAAGTCGATGAAATGTATTTGAAAAATAATTTCACCAATCGTAAAATACCCTTTTCTTTTCGTAAAATCAAGTTATAAATGAGTGTACATGGCTAAGAAAAGCCATTGGAATCATTTTTGTCATTTGAAATAATAAAATGTGTTCACAATAAAATGGCCGCCATGCAATTTTTGCTTTATACGCAACACCGTTATTACTACTACTGATAATTGCTTTGTACGAGGGGCGTTCAATAAGTGTTGCAACTTCAATATAAAACCAACTCGCGTAGTCAATTTTTTACTTTTATTTTTCAATATAGTTACCCTTCACCTCAATACACTTATTCCATTTCTCTTTAAGACTTTTGATGCCGCTTTTGTAGAAGTCTTCCGTTTGCCCCCCTAACCAGGCCTCTGTGGCAGCTTTGACGTCTTAGTCATCCCGGAAGTGCCTTCCACGTAGGGCGGATTTCAGGTTTCTGAACAGGAAGTAGTCACTGGGGGCTAGGTCTGGGCTGTAGGGTGGGTGGTTAAGCTGTTCGAATCCACAATCACGTATAGCGGCCTGTGCAACTCTTGACTTGTGGACTGGAGCGTTGTCATGCAAAATCAGAACACCACGTGTCAACATTCAACGGCGTTTCTGTCGAATTGTCTTTCGCAATTCTTGCATTAGGTTAGCATAATATTGACCATTCATTGTAGTTTTGGTTGGCAAGTAATCAATTAATAATATGCCTTTTGCATCCCAAAAGATTGTCGCCTAACCTAGCCAGCTGATGGTTGAGTGCGAAACTTCAGGGGAGGCGGTGAACTCGGGTGCTTCCATTGCTTGGATTCCAGTTTAGTTTCCGGGTCCCAGTGGTGGATCCAGATTTCGTCACCTGTCACCAGATGAGACAAAAACCTGGCTTCATCCGCATTATACCGATCCAGGAGTTCCATGCAACTTTCGGTTCTTTTCTGGCGATCTTGTGCTGTGAGGTTTCTGTTTACCCATCTTGCAGATACCTTGGACATACCAAGATGGTCATGAATTATTTTTTCAACACTTCCAACTGATATCTTGAATTCCAAAGACAGTTCAGAAACTTTAACACGGCGGTCAGCTAAAATTCGTCTTTCGATAGTGGCAATAACTTCCGGTCGGGTGACTTCAGATGGCCTACCTGACCGTGGGTCATCGTCTAAGGACTCCCTGCCCCGCTTGAACTGAAGAGACCAGCGACAAACTGTTGAAAAGTTAGGAGCATCCTTACCCATCACATTACACATACGATTATGTATTTCTGTAGCTTTGCATCCCTCTTTAGTAAGGAACTTGATCACAGCGCGTTTTTCATGTTTGAGAGAATCCATGATTATGGAGACCCCTAGGTCAGCGCAGCTATCATATCTAAATAATTGTTATGTCTAGAATTTTTTTGTTACATGTGTCAATGTTATGTTTTGACTATAGTAACACCTGCTATAAGCTGACACTGTTTATGTAAACACCAATGCCCCGCTTGCAACACTTATTGAACGCCCCTCGTATAATAAGATGTTATACCCTCTAAAATAAATTTAAATGGCACAAACTATCATTATAAATAAGAAATTTGAAAAAATAAATTTTGCAAAAAACGTGCTACTGCCCCTTTAAGCCTTATGCTTAAATTCTGATTTAATGTATCTAAGTTCAACTTTTTATCACGTATTGATTATTATGGTATTTCTAACATAAGTTTATGCTTTATGTCGAAAATTATGTGTATGTAGCATATATTTCAGTAAACAAGTACTATTTTTATGCCCCCGAATCGGAGATTCCGGGGGTATATTCTTTTTCACCTGTCCGTCTGTCTGTCCGCCTGTGTGTTTGTCCACAAAAACTTTAACCTTGGCCCTAACTTTGGATTGCTCAGAGCTAGGGCTTTCATACTTGGTATGTGCATACCTTGTTATGAGACCTTTCAGATGAGGTCATCATATTTGACCTTGTGACCTTGACCTTGCCGCAATTGACATTTTCAGAATACTTTAACCTTGGCCATAACTTTGGTATATCCGGGGGCATCCGTGTTTAACAAACACATCTTGTTTTATATATATATATTCCAGGGAGGCGTGGAGGAAGTTGGAGGGGATGAGCTGTAGCCAGGCCATGTACGAGTATGTGTCGTGTCTCAACACTGTGCACCCAAACTGGACCAAGCACAAGGTCAGTGAAACTAAGAGTGCTCCTCTGACAGCTAGCCACTTGAATCTTGTTTAAATCTCACACATTAACATTTTTAGCTCATCAGGCCTGAAAGGCCCGATGGGGTTATGGCATGGTATGGTGTCCGGCGTTCGTCCATCCGTCTGTACACTTTTCGTTTTTCAACTTCTTCTCCAGAACCAATGACTCCAAAGAGCTGAAATTTTACGTGCAGACTCCTTGTCCAATGGGGATTCAAAATTGTAGATTTCGTGACCCCATGACCCCAAATGGGGTCACAGGGGCACATCCTTAACAACCTATTTTCATCTTCTTCTCCAGTTCCAAAAGGTCTAGAGAGCTTAAAAGTTGTGTGCAGACTCCTTGGCTAATGGGGATTTTAAATTGTAGATTTGGTGAACCCTTGACCTCAATTGGGGTCACAGGGGTCACATACTTAAATACCTATTATCATATTCTTCTCCAGTTCCAAAAGGTCTAGAGAGCTGAAAAGTTGTGTGCAGACTCCTTGGCCAATGGGGATTCTAAATTGCAGATTTCCTGACCCCACGACCCCAAATGGGGTCACAGGGGTCACATCCTTAAAAACCTATTTTCATCTTCTTCTCCAGTTCCAAAAGGTCTAGAGAGCTGAAAAGTTGTGTGCAGACTCCTTGGCTAATGGGGATTTTAAATTGTAGATTTGGTGACCCCTTGACCTCAATTGGGGTCACAGGGTCACATATTTGAATACCTATTTTCATCTTCTTTTCCAGTTCCAAAAGGTCTAGAGAGCTGAAAAGTTGTGTGCAGACTCTTTGGCCAATGGGGATTTTAAATTGCAGATTTCCCGACCCTGCGACCCCAAATGAGGTCACAGGGGACACAGGGGTCACATCCTTAAAAACCTATTTTCATCTTCTTCTTCAGTTCCAAAAGGTCTAGAGAGCTGAACAGTTGTGTGCAGACTCCTTGGCCAATGGGGATTCTAAATTGTAGATTGTGTGACCCTGTGTCCCCAAATGGGGTCACATCCTTAAAAATCTATTTTCATCTTCTCCTCCAGTTCCAAAAGGTCCAGAGAGCTGAAAAGTTGTGTGCAGACTCCTTGGCCAATGGGAATTCTTAATTGTAGATTGTGTGACCCCGTGACCCCAAATGGGGTCACAGGGGTCACATCCTTAAAAACCTATTTTCATCTTCTTCTCCAGTTCCAAAAGGTTTAGAGAGCTGAAAACTTGTGTGCAGACTCCTTTGCCAATGGGGATTCTATATTGTAGATCTCGTGACCCTGTGACCCCAATCTAGGTCACTGGTCATGACCCAAAAACTTATTTTCATCTTTATCTCAAGTATGTAAAATTCGAGAAAGGTTGAATGTTGTGGAGAGACTCTTTGGTCAAAGGTGATTCTTAATTGTAGGATTGGTTACCCTGTGACTCCAAATACGGGTCACAGGGGTCATGATCTAAAAACCTATTTTTGCTAAGCTTGAACTCGCGGTGGGCCCCTACCGCCACATTCCTGTCAATATGGGAGTGGCTTTACTGTGGGCTTGTGCTATATGTAGGACAGCACATGGTGCTATGTTGGGGCTAGAGAGAGGAGAGATGTGTGATAGTGAAACTAAAGCAACTACTTACTGTCATATTTCAACTGATGCTCGGGTAAAATCCACTGTTTAGGATATTCCACTCAAGGAATTAACAGACTCATTGTAAATCCAACTGTTATATCTAACACATTGCTGTAAACCAGTTTACACATCTAAACATCAGTCTGAATGTTAGAGCTAACTTGCTCATGTACTGTTTGAAAACTAATTCTCAATGATTAACTGAAGTGTCATACAATTTAACAGGCATTGTTTTAAAGTCATGTGCTGATCAACTCTCCCCTATATTTTGTAAGCTTTATCAAGTCTCTCTCGACTCCCATAGATTACCAAAGATATGGAAAAATTCCACAGTGGTACCAGTTCCGAAAGTATCTAGACCAAAAGAATTAAATGATTATAGACCTGTTTCTCTCACGTCAGTGGCCATGAAATGTTTCGAGCGATTAGTGCTTCCCTTTCATTTGCAAAATATAGATCACATTTTGGATCCATTACAGTTTGCCTATCGCGCAAAGCGTAGTGTAGAAGATGCCACTCTAACTATGTTGGATAAATTGTATAATCACCTGGAAACTCCCAAATCGTATGCCCGTATCTTATTCGTTGATTTTTCATCAGCGTTTAATACAATTCAGCCTCACCTCCTTGTTCGTAAGCTCATCAACATGAGTGTCAACCCCTCTATCATTAAGTGGATAAGTGAATTTCTCACAAACAGGGCACAATCTGTTCGTGTAAATAATTGTCTATCTTCAACTGTTACTGTCAATACTGGTGCTCCACAAGGATGCGTGCTGTCACCTGTATTATTTATTACATATACAAATGATTGTGTTGCAAAAGATCCATCCTGTTCAATTGTGAAGTTTGCCGATGACGCTGCTCTCATTGCTCTGTTAAATGATTCTCATGAAGATGGATATCGATCAGAGATTTCGAATTTGTTGAATTGGTGCCATGACAACTTTCTTCAAATAAATGTGAAGAAAACAAAGGAAATGATATTCGATTTCAGATCCAGGGAAACCCCGTTAGAACCTATTAATATGAGTGATACTCCTGTTGAAATCGTGTCGAAATACAAATATCTCGGTACCATTATTGATGATAAATTGAATTGGAAAAGTAACACTGAAGCTGTGTACAAAAAGTGTCAACAGAGACTGTATTTTATGAGGAAATTAAGATCATTTGATGTTGATGTGAAATTATTGAAAGTTTTTTACACATGTTTTGTACAAAGTGTTTTGTCCTTCGGCATGCAATGTTGGTTCGGTTCCCTCAGTCTTCAGGATAAAAACAAATTAAACAGGATTGTTGATATAAGCTCAAAAATTGTTGGTACCATCCTTGATCACCCGGCGTCAATAAATGACGACAAAATAGTATCACACGCTCGGAAGATTATTTCAGATCCATCACATGTCCTGCACTCACAGTATTCACTTTTGCCATCCGGAAAACGTTTTAATATGCCTTTTCACAAATCCAACAGAACTCGGAAATCATTTATACCCTCAAGTATTTCCATTCTAAATAAACAGTCCGCATGAGAAATTTCAGATTCCAATACCAATTTTAGAACTTATCGAGTTGTACAATTATATGTGTTGTGTGAATGTGTGTTTTTGTTTTAAAAAATTCTATGTTTAATAATCATGTATTATATAAATTTGGTATACATTCATGTCATGCTCTGTTGGATGTAGGAAGAATTCCCTTTTGGGTAATAAAGTGTTATCTTATCTTATCTTATCTTATCTTATCTTATCTTATACCACTAGTGAAATGTGAAATGTTTATTTCCTCATTTCCCTCCATATAGATATTCCATATACATCAGCCAAATAATATCCCTGAAATTGTAGGTCTTCTTTTTGTGTACTGGATAACCAAGCAGTGCTCTGGAATGTTTCATATCATCTGTCAAAGTGCGTGATGTCACTGCTCGATCCACGTTTTCGTTCCAGTCCAAAATTGCAAGGTTTATTCTCATTTTATAAATGTTTTGGCCAAAAACAACCCTTTTATCAACATACTGAAGTACAGCATTATTGAAGGATTCCACATAATGTGTATTCCTACATGGTGCATATAATTCAGCATGTTTATACACAGGTAAATTTTGAAGAAATTTGCGCAAGCATTCTTCAGCTATACCTTGTGTTATGGCAAATTTTGTCGGTTCATAGAATGGATCGGATCTACATCTAGAGTCCTCTCTGCAGTTTTTGTGGATGTCCTTGTAATGATGAATGATGTTGTCAATGCCTGCTCGGAGTTTGTTGGCGTCACCTTCACAGTTCTTCAGACAGAAGTAGATGTGTGTTCTGACTGAAGCTGCCTCATCAGAGAGTTCCTGATACCATGTTTCCCCATGTTCTTCTTTGAGCCGCTTGTTATTTTCTTAATATCCTTTGATATCTTTTTTGACATATGCCAGGTGTTATTTGCATTTTGCATGTCTCCTCGCTCCCGGACAAATTTTGTAACCGAAGCATTGTTGTCATGTGCATGGACCTTAACTGGAACTTGTTTATTGTCAAAATGTTCATATATTCTCTTCACACCCAGAAGTTCGTGCCGTTGTGTCACAGGGTCATCTTCTTTACTGATCGTTTCCAAGTTAAGAACTTTATGGGTATTTTCGCCAAGGCATACTACATCTGAAAATCTTGCATTTTTGCGCCAGCAGTGTCTTGCGTCTGTCATAATGGCTATTCCGTCATCTACACCTGAGGCAACAGACGAGGCTATTTCTTCCATAACCGCAGTTTCCTTGGATTTATCAGACAGTTCTGTAACAACTGTAGCGTAGCCATTTTGAATGTAATTCATGTAGCTGTTACCTAGTTTTCCAATACCTGCACCATCACAGAATCTCTCATACTGGGTAGGAAGCATACCTGAAGTGAAATAGCCATGTGCTAACCTCAGGTTGACAGTTTACCTCCTTCAACATGTGGGGAGGTACACCATTCAAAAGAATGTCCAACTGAACATTTGATGGTAAACTTAGTAGCATTGTTCCGCTTGACACTTTTCTGCACCAGCTGTTTAGACGAGCAAGTTGAGTTATGTTGCTCAATGCAGGTAATAAGGTTCTGAATGCACGTGTCTGTACCAACAAAAAGTTCTTCATTAAGCTCTCTTCAAATGACACATACTGAAAACTGTTGGCACTGGTGTTTTGTGCTGGCTCATCTGACATTGTATTCCTTCCAATGCTGTTCTGGGATATATAGAGAATCTCACCCAAGTGTCTTCTGATATCAAATATATCAACACGAGTTGATAAAAGTTACAAATATCCGAGGCTTGCCGAGGATATTTTGACTTTTATCAACGAGTGTTGATATATTTGATATCAGAAGACATGAGGGTGAGATTCTATTTATCATCCAAAATCATTCTTCATTCGTTTTGAATGAAAAATGAACATGTCTGAACACAAAATTGCCATTTGGCTTCCAGTGCTGTGATGTCATAACATTGTGACGTCATCATGATTATGACGTCATAGCATTGTGATGGAATTGCTTGATGATACAAAATCATTGTGATGTCATGTAGCTGACGACAACAGGGCATTGTTCAAAATCTACTGTCAAAACGATATCTCCTAGGAGATATCGCTTGATCTCATACAAGCGATATCTCCTGTGGAACCCAGTTTTGGATGATAAATAATAATCCATTATGCTGTTTAGGAATGAGTATGTATTCACCTGAGATGCCTTCCCCTCTCCAAGCTTCATCTTGATAAGATCCATCTTATTAAACAAAGACACCTTCTCGTCATTATGGTTATAGTAAAATTTTAGCTCCCCTCGAAACTTTGTATTTTGTAGTTTTCTTTTCAAATTTCTCTCACGTTGTGATGTTGGGTTATCTGATGCACGCCTTTTTCGTGTACTTGGTGCCTTGTTGATGTCTCGTATTCTTTCCATTTCTTATTGAGGTTGATAATTCACAGGATATTTTGGTTGTGTTCGTCTCTATACCAAATCGCTGAAGAAGTGAATCTAACTGTTCCTCTATACCAGTACCAGATTGTATTTGGTAAATTTATTACTTGAAGTAACGGATGTTTACAACAGTTATCAGCGATATCGCCAAAGTAAGATATTTCCCAGTCAGCAGTAATTGCCTTGTCCATTCCTAGGACCTGAGTCAAGTGTCAAACATTTCACACTTTTGGGTCTCATTCTCCATTAGACAACATGGCAGAAAGGAAGCAAATTGTTACTATCAGAATTACAGAAGAACAAAAAGAGGCTATACGTGGATTCTTTACCCACTTTGACTGGGATTTGGACATAGTGGATGAAAGATATGAAGATGATGTTGGGGAGACAGGGGATTCGGCACAAGCAGCAAATGATGGAGCAACATCTGGTCCCAGTGTAGCAGATAGTGCTAACAGTGAAGATCTTACCCTCACACCTCAACTTCTGACTGAAGGACAGTGTCCAAGATGTTTTTGTTCACCATGAGTTACAACTACACCTCAGAAGTGGTTAGGTAATGGACAGACGGCTAGAACTGCCAATAGTGCTATTCGGCGTGATCGATACAGTAAATTTTGGAAAATGCTGAAGGACAGAGGTGCATGGAATTTTGCAAATTACAGAATAAAGAAAGCTGAAAAGCTGAGAGAAGATGATTCAAAAGGAGAAGTAGTTTGGATAGAAAGATACTGTGACAGAGAAATCATGCCTGACTGTGTTATTTCTCTAGTAAGACATCTTTATCCAAATCCTAAAGGAATACCTTACATGGGACATAAATGGCAGTAAAGATACACCATGTAAGTGCATAATATAACTCTGTGTGGGAGAACCATGTATGTATGTTAAATTACACCTAATCTTTATGAGACAAACTATGTAAATATACCATATATAATATTAGTGTATAGTTCACATTCAGAATAAAACAACAACTTGTTAACAGGTCTAATTTCACAGTTTTATCATTGTAATCAGTATGTGTCAAAATGGGGATTCTCAGCTGCCTGCTAAATGGCAATTTCCCCGCCATGTGTACCATGTGGTACCAGGATGTAAACATAACCTCTGACACGTGACCTCTGTGCCTGTCAAGCTCTCTCTGCTAACGTACTGACTTCCTTATGATTTCAAATATTTTTTCTTCCATATGAATTAAGTATTATGTGTTTGACTGAAAAATTCAACACAATGACTTGCACCAGTCTTATGTATAAATACAACAAGTATGAATACCAGGGATGCAGATTAAAATTTTTGCCAGTCGGACATTTCATCTTTGACCAAAAAAGACGAACCCGGAAGTAAAAAATGTTGTATGAATAAAGTATGAGAAAGTATTACTATTTGTTGGTTCTTCATTCATTGCATACTATTAAACATAACACGAAAGCAATTAACGATAACTATTAATTTATCATTAACATGTATAAAATGGATCATAATTTAAAATCAATGTTTACCAACTACGATTTACCGACAGTGCTAGTTTGAGCGAGTTTACACAAGCGAGTTTACAAGCGAATTTGCGTCAAGATGGACGAGAAAATTCTAATAATTTAATTGCACATAGTTCATCAGAAGTTCAAATCATGGACCAAATGATATATACCTTCTAAATAATCATTTTAAATTCAAAGGAACTCGTTTTCAATAGCGATATAATTTACGTAAACTCACAACTCGGCAGAGCACGTGGTCCAACTATTTTCCATACCACTATTTCCTATTCAAGATGTAGTTACAAATTTGAACTTATTCTAATAAGATTACTTTTATATTTTATTTGGAGACATATTTCGCAATTGTAAATGAATAATTATAGAATAAAAAGAACTAATGTAAACGCAAGAGAAATTGGAGTTTTTAAATTAGCGTACCTCTTTATAACGTGTGTCATCATGTAAATGCGATCGCGTGTTTGTAGCGTCATACAAACGGTGTTTGACTACATAACGTCTCGTGAAATAATATTGCTAATTATTCTTTTTTTATTTTGAATTTGTAGAATATATTTACCATACATCGATATTGATCTATCATATTTTGTTACAATATGATACCTATGTTTTATGAACGAGATATTATTAAATTTATCGAGATTCAAAGTAGCAAAATCTTAATCTGTAACAAATTCATGAATCACCGGTACGGTGAAGCCACACGTTCATGCAATGTTTATCTTTGACAAAATTTGTTTACAATGCGATTTTAATGAACTCTTTTTCGTAAATAATGTTGTGAAATGGGTCATATCTTTCAGTCACTAAATAACACTGGAAATTTCAATTAACCCTTACGTTGCGTATATATATTTTACCATTTTTAGCCCCTGTGGCGGAATTTACAGGCTCGCAGCTCGCAGCAGTAGTTTGAGCTTAGGCACTAACGAGCTCTGCTGGCGGAATTTCCAGGCGGCGATTCCGGTACCGTTTTTACGAAATATACCGCATCTACATGGCGAATAAGGACTATATACGGGCGTTCAATACAAATTCAAGTAGCGACACCCGTACACAAATGGCTAATTCACACCCGAAACTTTGAATGAATTTTCTATGATTTTTCGTTTTTATTCTATTACTTTCGAAAGATTGTCTTTAATTCGGGCCTCGTAACATCATAAATACCAAACGAAAAAAAATCCATTTATATACGGAATTGAAGACAAGATGTCTAGCTTCACAATGATATAAACATTATTAGAATGCGACCTTTGGTTATAATTCTATAGCTATGTAAAGTTTGTCTTTATTTCCACCTATAAAATCGTCAATACTTACAACATGTATGCGGCATTGCAAACGGTCGTTCATCGCACTTTTCCAAGAAATCATAATCTCGAACCAGTTGACAAATAAGCACATGTCAACCCAAATATGGTTATGTTGTTTGACTTTTCAAATAAACGCTAACCTCGAACCATAACTGATGAAAATATGTTGATTAGTTTGTGTGCCGTTTGGTTTCACATGCCTCTCAGAAAGGTAAAATTGTATCTTTATTTCTGTGAATAAATATGCGCATTTTATATAGAATAAAAGATTATTCTTTTCGGTTTATTGTGATATAAAAATTATGAAAATGCATTCAGTATTTTAGCCGTGATAAATGTTTTAGAAGTTGGTGAAAATCGCCGATTGTTTCAAAATTTATGAAGTGTAAACATGACCTTTTTCACGGCGCTTGCTGTGTCTTTATTATTTTTTTGAGATTTTCTAATTTTATATGGGAATGTAGTCCATTGTTTCCCCTTTATTTTGCCGTATTTTTTTTTGAAAACAAACAATTCGCTCACATGATATGAAGTGCGGGAGTAAGGCGAGTTAGCGATTTTTTTCCCCGTCTCGCGAGATGCGAGGCAGATAGCAGTCTCGGGCGAGGCACACCCGAGGCAATACAAACACGTGGGTGAAAATAGCCTCAAGCGAATTAATGCTTCGGGGGCTAAGCCCGACAAAATTGGCCTTTTGTAAAGCTAATTATCAATGCGTTACGGGTCAACAATGCACACGCAATTTGGTGTGAATTTTACTTGATATTTCGACCGGACATTCACACAGACTTGTTATCGTGGCTATCTGCGAGATGTATGTAAAAAAGTTTTCATGTGGCGATATACGGACACACTTCGTCTCGCATTTCGCCTGGGGGGCAAATATAATTATTACTGACCCGGTAAATGCACTAAGTCCAACGTACGGGTTCTAACATTTTTCTCTATGAGCCTCCCGGATAATTACGGGACCCGCAAGTTAAGGGTTAAATATCAAACGGTAAGTGTTTTTTTCTGCCGACAATTATAATTTACTGAAGATAATGACGATTGACGTCGTGCCTCGTGCTGTGAAGAAAAAATGTGACTTCTTGACTGGATCAACATATTTCAATTTCATAAACAATTATGACCGACACAAGCAGGGCCGTTTGCCTTTATTTAATATGCTTGTAAGTTTAGTTTTCCTTTTATTTTCTGCAATCGGTCAACTGATGTCCGATAGGTCAATTTTCCATTCGGTCAAACTGGATTTACAATCGAATGTCCGGCAAATAGACCGATTTTTGCATCCCTGATGAATACTCAACAGTTTCTGTGACTTTATATATCAGCATTTGTTTGCTCTCAGTGGAGAGGCGACCTATTTGAATTTGCCACTCCATATTTGTGAAGTCTCAGCAAATCTCGCTATATTTATAGTGCGGCTCCAGCTTTAACAACGTATTACTTGAGATAACTTAGATATTCAACCTTAGATAATACATCAATGAAATCCTGATGAGCTACAGAGCCCATGGCTCTATTTTTTTTTACATGTTCACATTCAAGGTCAAAGGTCAAGGTCACGAGTTCTGAAATCGTTAAAAAAATCCTTGTAAACACGATAACTTGAAAAATATTTGTGCTATCAGGCTCTTTTTTGATGTATATCAACTATGGAGAAAGGCCAAGATTTGGAAAGGTTTTGCTAACATCCGTCAAAGGTCAAGGTCATAGCTAGGTCACAACTTAAGCATGCTTTTGCGAAAATGTCTTATTTCAACTATTAACACTTTGAATCATTACATGATTGTATTCCAAAATGAAAAGTGATCACTGATTGTGTGACCTTGAATTTTAAAGGTCAAGGTCACGAGATAGGGTCTTGGTCACCAGTTCTGAAATCACTAAATAACTTTTTTCCATGAAGGTATCAACACCTCATATATATAGCTTCTTTCTTGTACACCTGGGGAATTATTTTGACATGCTCGCATTCAAGGTCAAAGGTCAATGTCATGAGTTCATAACTCACTACAAAAATCCTTGTAAACACGATAACTTCTACAATTTCTGTGCTATCAGGCCCTTACTTGGTATATATCAACAATGGAGAAAGACTGAGATGTGAAAAGGTTTTTGCTAAAATCTGTCCAAGGTCAAGGTCACAGCGAGGTCACAACTGAAGCATGAAGTTGCGAACATGCCTTATATTTTAACTATTAACACTTTGAATCATTACATGATTGTTATACACAATGAAAAGTGATCATTGACTGTGTGACCTTGAAGATCAAAGGTCAAGGTCATGAGATATGGTCATGGTGACCAGTTCTTAAATCTCTAAATAACTTTTTTCCAAGAAGGTATTAACACCTTATATACATAGCTTCTTTCTTATAAATCTGGTGAATGATTTTGACATGTTCACATTCAAGGTCAAAGGTCAAGGTCATGAGTTCTTAAATCGCTACAACAATCCTTGTAAACACGGTAACTTCAAACATTTTTGTGCTGTCAAGCTCTTATTTGGTATATATCAACTATGGAGAAAGACCAAGATTTGAAACGTTTTCTCTAAGATCTGTCAAAGGTCAAGGTCACATCAAGGTCACAACTTTAGCATGCTATTGTGAATATGCCTTATGTTAACAATGAAGACTTTGAGTCATTGCATGATTGTTATACACAGTGAAAAGTAATCATTGATGGTGTGACCTTGAAGGTCAAAGGTCAAGGTCATGAGATATTGGTGAAGGCCATGTTAATCCTTTGATCCAATTTTGAAATCAGAAATAGGTTTTAAGAACAAACTTGTGAAAAGTGACCCCAGTGATGATTCAACTTGTTAGAATAACATGAATAATGAACAAATTTTTGTCCAAAAAAATTCCCAGTTTATTTATGCTGAGGATTCGGCGGAACAGGAAAAGGCGAGAACCACAGTTTCGGAGCTGCTGTGCTTTTGGGAGGTCCCGCAAACTTAACATTACTTAACAGTTATCTTTGGAACTGTACATTCCATATTCATTCAACTTTACACAGAGGTTAGTCATTCTCATAGATGTGCCTTTCCTATTTTCAATTATGTCCAACTATATTTGGAAGCGGAGGTATGTGAGCTGTGCTTGCTTCTACACTTGTTGTGACAGTTATTAAAATGTAAATGCCATCAATGAATAATTTTGATATGAAGTCTGGAATCTGGAATATGTAGGGCAAACTGACTGGGACTCTGACAGTTGCCCAAACTTTTGACACTTCTGAGTGGATGCAATAATAACTGTAGTAATAACTAAATGCTCCTTTTCAATATGTTCTTTTTGTCCCCCGCCGCCGCAAAGCATCCACATTCTTTCCGTTTCTTGTTTGCGCAATATCTCATGAACTGCTTCACCTAGAGTCTTCAAATTTGGTACTAGTCTTCATTAGGGAAATACACAGACACAAATCTATTTGGGTGACCTTGACCTCATTTTCAAGGTCACTATGAGACTTTGAAATTTTGGGGGATAAAATCTTGTTAGGGCGATATCTCATGAACCATTGTACCTACAAGCTTCCAATTGGTACCAGTCTTCATTTGAGGAATACACAGACACCAGTCGATTTAGATGACCATGACCTCATTTTCAAGGTCACTATAGGACTTTGACGATTTGCTAAAATGTTGTTAGCACGATTCCTCAAGAACTGCTGCCCCTATTCTTAGCTCGATATGAAAACAATTGAATCAAACATGTAATGAATAAATGGGGTCTGTCTATCCATCCGTTCATCCGTCCGTTTGTCCATCCTGAACTTTTCACATTTTCAACTTTTCCTCCAGAACCGCTGCACGCCCAAAGCTGAAATTTTATAGGGAAATTACTTGCACCTAAATTTTGTCCCGACCCCCCCTCAAATATTGACAGGCATTGTTCCTGAAATCTTCAAATGACTTCTTCTCAGAAAGCAGTTGACAAAGGGAGCTTAAATTTTCAAAGTAGCATCTTAACACGGAAAATCTATGATATAGTGTTTCAGTTGTGTCACAACACAGCAGTAGTGAGTGAGCATGAGAGGTTAATGAGCTCATCTGGGAGGAGGCTTGGTTGTACTTGAAGACTGCAGGGAGGGATATAGCTTTGTGTATGATGTTGGCAGGACATCTTTAAGTATAGTAATTAAAAAAATAGTTTTCGTCATGATTTTGGGAATATGACTACACCATTTGAACTTGAAGAGCTACCTTAATTCTCTTCAAAATCATTGCAGGAGTTGTGATACTTGAACAACCAATTTCTTCCAATTACCATGTTAACGTTTCCTCTGATATATTTGCCTACATCTTGTTTTGGTAAAACTATTTACAAGAAAGGGTATGCCAGGCCTCTCCTGTCGCAGAGTTATGTCCCTTCCCGTAAGAGTTATGTCCCTTCCTGTAAGAGGTCCAGCTTGTCATAATTCTTCTTGTAACTGAAGAGACAAGACATACGGGAATCACTGTGAAAGATTTTCAAGTATCAACTTACGTTGTGATAATATACCTTATATTCCTGCGATCATGGCTTCTCATAAATGTTTAGAATATTAGAAATTCATGAATGACTGAGGCCCACATTCCCTTTGCTCATCGTGTTCATCTCACATCACATGTGAGTTGAACAATAGGTGTGTTCTGTGTGAAACACTTTCAAGCTAATACGGCCCAGGGCCGGGTAGCTGACAGCTCAGGTCTACAGACCCGGGAGACAAGGGCTGTCTCAGTTAATGACCTCATGGCAAGCTCTCACCGTAGCTGCACGGACAGCTCAGCAGCCGGGGTCACGTGTCACGCACGAGCTCGACTGAGTTACAGGTTTCCTCTTGCCTACTGGGTCGCATCCTGATCAGGCCACACTGGGTCACCCTGACCCAGTACAGACCAACGCAGAGCTATTCATGGCCGTCTCCTCCCCGCCTCTAGCTTACCTTAGATAAGGATTTTGCTTCCCTGGGAGGGAACTCAGATGTGGGTCTCACTTCTATAAAGAAACAGGATTTAAAAGATTTGGACAGTTCGGCTAGGGCTTCCATTGATACTCTCTCTTGTGTCAATTGGTGTGGCGCCAGCGTCAGGGCACTTTTACCACCCCGCTTTAAAGATTATCAAGGAGTAAAGGCTGACACTGTTGTAACCATGGCGGCCAGTGATGTTGCTTTAGCTCACTCCCTCTTGGATGTGGTGTACACTGGCATTCAGGATGTGGTACAGTTACAAGAGAACAACTTGGGGAAGTTAACTTCATTAGAGAGAAATAACCTCCTTAACCCTTTAGTTGCGTATTTCTATTTTACCCATTTTAGCCCCTGTGGCGGAATATTCT
The DNA here is from genome assembly GCA_936450465.1 of Gibbula magus. Lineage (NCBI taxonomy): Eukaryota > Metazoa > Mollusca > Gastropoda > Trochida > Trochidae > Gibbula > Gibbula magus. The sequence goes on along the minus strand of OW388301.1, from coordinate 9,596,550 downwards.
GACCATCTAGCTCGCAGCCGTATTTTGGCTAAAGCACTAATTGGCACTGTTGGCAGAATATTCCAGGCGGCGAACCCGGTACCATTTTTACGAAATATATCATGTCTACCTCGCGAAAACGGACTATATACGGACGTTACAATTTCTGGTCGCGGCACCCGTACAAAAATGAAATCTCTGAATGAATTTTCTACATTTTTTGTTATTATTCTATATTAATTTTGAAAGATTGTCTTTAATTCGGGCCTCATAATATCATAAAATACGATGATATTTTGGCGTAAAAATATTTGAAAACAACCAATTGGTTCAGATGATATGAAGTGCGCGAGTAAGGCGGGTTACTGCAAAATGTTCCCGCAATAGGGACACAGTCCTAGATAGCCTGTACGGGTGTGTGGGACCTGAGGCAATGCAAACACGTGGGTGTTAATTAGGCCCCAGGGAGATTAGGATTCGAAGCGAAGCCCGACAAAATTGGCCTTTTGTAAAGCTAATTATTGATGCGTTACGGGTCAACAATGCACACACAATTTGGTGTGATTTTTGCTGGGCATTTCGACCGGACATTGACAAAGACTTGTTATCGGGGTGAACTGCGAGGCATTAATACAGAGCGTCTCATGGAGGGACTCCCGGAGACAACTCGACTCGCAGATTGTGGAGGGAGCTAGCTCCCTGGTAGACAGCTGAAATATTTTCTAAGTCTAGTATCTGGGATACGGTACGGGGCAGGGGTCTTAACTTTCAGGGTGGTCCTGGCAGAGGCCAAGGCCCTCCAATGAAAAATTGACTCAACTCAACACTCTCTGAACACCATGCCTTTCGACTTGGAAACGCCTCTCAAAACGTGCTCGTCCAATTCCATGTGCTTGAATTGGTTTATCCAATACTGACAGCTTCTCAACTGTAGGTGCCTCCGCAATGTCCAGTCCTGAATTGCTGACAGAGATCCAATCAGAGACTTCCAAACCCTGACAGAGAGACGCATGTGGGATCATTGATAGTTCAAGGAGTTTGGTTGTCAACCGAAAGCCCGATGCACATAAACGTTCTGGCGTTACTGGCAGTTCTTGAGGCACAAGATGGGGGGCACAAGATTGGCAACGCTCATGCTTATGCTCTAGTAGATGAGATGGGATGCGTGATAAAAGCGAGACATATTCCGGGCAAGACAAACATTCTCGTGGATTCCCTATCCCGACAGAATCAGATATATTGTCCTCCACAGGTATATGGTCACTCCACCCAATGGCATTCCAAATGATTCAGGACAGATGGGAGTCCCCTCATATGCATTTATTTGCAACAAGCCTAAACAAAAACTTGCCAACATATGTCAGTCCGGTCTCCGTCCCAGCGGCTTGGGCCATGGATGCTCTCTCTCTGTCAAAGGAAGGCTTGGTGGCGTATGCATTTCCCCCTACAAAACTAATTCTGGATGTTCTAAGGAAGGCATAGCTTCATCAATGTACTTTCTACCTCACGGTACCAGCCTGGCCAACAAGGAATTGGTTCCTGGCTCTTCTAGATCTAGACCTACTCTCAGACCACCCACTCAAACTTCCAGTTTGGGGTATCTACTCAAGCAGCCCAAAGCCCAAGCAGCCCACACTCTCTGGACCTTCACGCATGGAGAGTATCAAGTCAGCCCTTCAGGAGGCTTTTCGGAGGAAGCATCCGACCCCCCACAGCAGCGTTATACAACAACAAGTGGGACAAGTGCAAGCAGTGGAGGAGAGAGTTCAGATTATTAAAGGAAGACATTGACATTCCTATGATTGCTAACTTCCTCTTGCATCTTTGTACTTCCAAGAACTTAAAACATGGCACTCTAGAGGGATATAAATCTGCCTTAGCATCAGTGTGTGAACTTCAAGGTATTACTATAGCTACAAATGGTTGAGTAAGTTGCTATGGTCAATGCAAATTGAGGACATTACACATTCACATTTCCTTCGATCCTTGTTGAACCTCCATCTGACCCTCTTAATTCGGTAGATTTAAAGTTTCTTTAGCACAAGACAGCATTCCTCTTAGCCTTTGCCACTGCAGCTAGAGTCTCAGAGATTTATGCTATTGATGAACATTCTATACGCCATGAACAAGGCTGGAAAAAAGTCACTTTTAGAACTCTTCCAGAATACAGGGGTGAACAATTGACAAAACTTCAAACAAATTTGATTATAGATTCTTGGTTTGACAAATCTATTAGTTATTTTATTTAAGTTAAGACTAAAATAGTCTTTATTTTCTATCAGTTATAATCTTTCAATAAGTTTGTTTGATCTATCCTATTTGAACTATGCAACTCCTGTCACCCCTTTACAAAAATAAACCAGTCCCTCTTGGTGAATTTCATGGAACTAGGTCAACACCTTGATTGACGTTTCCTGTCTGACAGTTGCCATGCAGCACTGATTGTTTTGATCAATTTGTGATTTTTTGGAGTGTAAATAAAAGATTGACAAATGATTATTTAGTACCATTTCTGTATAAATACAAAATTAAGGACTTATCATTTATGCATGCTTATTTAGGATCATTTCTGCACACATACACAATTTTGAAATTGCCAGTCCTTGTGACTGACAGTGATGAGAAATGCCGGTCCAGCTTTGAATATTCCGGTAAAATACCGGTATTTACTGGTTAACGGGAACACTGGTGTCAACAAGCTATTGCTGCGCAGGAAGCTCAGTTCTCGAAAAATCTCAACCAATAGTTAATTGGCAGCAGTCTCGTGGCAGGAGAGGCATTCCTGCCTCCTCTCACTGCCCCCTACTTCAACATTATGCCTTTCACTATACAGCTTCATACAACTACGGTGCCAGGAATCGCTAATTCACATGCTGAGAACAAAAGAAAGAAAAAAGAGGGATTTTAGCTGAAAAGACGTCAAATTCTAACAAATTAACCAAATTGAGGTGTTACTATTTAACTAATTCCCTTGTCCCTGGTGATGGAAATAAACTGGAACTCCTATGATGTTGTCATGTTGCTTGTCTCCTCCTCCGACGAGGGCTTCAGACCACTAATGGTACATATAATACACACAATTTCATTTTATTTTTATTCCCCCGAATCAGAGATTCCGGGGGTATATTGTTTTTCACCTGTCTTCAGACCACTAATGGTACATATAATACACACAATTTCATTTTATTTTTATTCCCCCGAATCAGAGATTCCGGGGGTATATTGTTTTTCACCTGTCTGTCTGTCTGTCTGTCTGTCTGTCTGTCTGTCTGTCTGTCTGTGTGTTTGTCCACAAAAACTTTAACCTTGGCCATAACATTGGATTGTTCAGAGCTAGGGCTTTCATACTTGTCATGTGCATACCTTGTGATGAGACCTTTCAGATGAGGTTATCATATTTGACCTTGTGACCTTGACCTTGCCGCAGTGGACATTTTCAGGAAACTAAAACCTTGTCCATAACTTTGGATTGCTCAGAGCTAGGGCTTTCAAACTTGGCATGTGCATACCTTGTGATGAGACCTTTCAGTTGAGGTCATCATATTTGACCTTGTGACCTTGTCTTTGCCACAGTTGACAATATTCACGCAAACTTTAACCTTGGCCATAACTTAGATTGCTCAGAGCTAGGGCTTTCATACTTGGCATGTGCATATCTTGTGATGAGACCTTCAGATAGAGGTCATCATATTTGAACTTGTGACCTTGACCTTGCCGCAGTGGACATCTCCACATTGAATAATGTATAATAACGTAAGGGTAAATGTAAATGTAAATGTGTGATTGCTTAAAGAGCATGTGAGTATGTTAATAAAAGCTGGACTAATTGATTTTGGTGAGCATTTGTTCTGTGTGTACTGCTCACGTGTGTCTTTTTGTGACTGTTTCAGCCCCGCGTGAGTGCGGGACTGGGGATCTCTGTTAGCACAATGGCCCCGACTGAGGAGCAGTTGAATGACCAGGATAAGACTGTGTTCGACTGGTGCAGGGAGGCAAACCTTCATCAGATTCAGCACCTCATCAATTCAAGACATCTAGATGTGAATGGACTTGATGATAATGTAAATTCTATAGTTGATTATTTAAAAGGTATAAGAACAATGACATATAATAATGGTGAGGTTAATAATTATCCACCAATACAGCAAAGATGGCAGAGGTTTTGAAAATGATTTCCGTCTGTCTGTGTGTCCGAGCTTTCCAGACCAGTCTTCAAAAATAATGCCTCAAACCCGTCACACTTCTGTGTATCCTCATTCCTTATGAGTTGTGTTTGGATATTTATTTCATACGCGGCCGTTTGCAATATACGCCAATCATTGGCATCTTGTATGTTTTTCGGTCTTTTCTTGAACATTGGTATTTGCATAACCATATTTCTTTACGCATAATAGTTTTGGGCATGCTCAAAACTATGCTGCGTATGATACGCAACCATAAGTTTTCATACACAATGTATCGATTTCCCATCAGTCGATTGCGGTACACATACGTAATGAATAAGTTATAATGGGTACATGCATTCCATACGTAGTATTTGCTGCTCTCCTGAACCACTTAAGGATTGTTTTACATGTTTTGTGCCTCTATCGAAATATAACAGCATTAAATTGAAGATTTAATTTCGTTTTCTCCAGCATTCACATGCATGCAATCAGAGTTTGTTTCCTCTAGATTCCACATTTTTAGATTAATCCTCATTAGCATATCATGTGACGTTCAAACATGGCTACTGTTAGTGAAGCGCTGTGATCGAACATGCTTGAGGACCTGTATCTATTAAAATTAAGTGTTCTCGCTGAAGTTAATTGTCTGATTTGGAAAAGAGATGCATATATTTCAGGTATCGACCTAGATGTGAAGACGATATGACATATTATTTTCTTATTTTCAATAAACATGTTTCGCTCAGTTGTAAGAATCGGCTGACCCGACCGTTTGTTCGAATGGATTGTGACATCACAATGTATGAATGCTCGAGGAATGGTTGCACATTTTATCTGCATTCATCGAGAAATGGCAGCAATTTTTTGTAATTATATATGAATAGTGTAAGACAGAAGTATACATAGCGTACTTGGACTGCATGCTAAATGAATTCAAAACGAATGTCAACACATTACACACATTATAACCATGTTCCTTGCAATCGCACAGCACATTGTCCTTATGTGGAACGTATGACAAGCATACTCATCACGCACTCACATTGTACATGCCAGACAACAGATCAAAACCGACGAAATGTCATCGATGCTGTTATTCAATATCAGATGTAAGTCCAAATTTGATGTTCTTTAATAATTCATTTGTGTGCCATTATATATCCGGGCACTCAATAATAAATTCATTTGTGTGCCATTATATATCCGGGCACTCAATAATAAATTCTTTTGTGTGCCATTATATATCCGGGCACTCAATAATAAATTATTTTGTATGCCATTATATATCCGGGCACTCAATAATAAATTCTTTTGTGTGCCATTATATATCCGGGCACTCAATAATAAATTCTTTTGTGTGCCATTATATATCCGGGCACTCAATAATAAATTCATTTGTGTGCCATTATATATCCGGGCACTCAATAATAAATTCATTTGTGTGCCATTATATATCCGGGCACTCAATAATAAATTCTTTTGTGTGCCATTATATATCCGGGCACTCAATAATAAATTCATTTGTGTGCCATTATATATCCGGGCACTCAATAATAAATTCTTTTAAAACAGATGCATGATGTTCAAAAAGGGTATCAATGTTAGCATGGACACAATTCGTAGATTTCAGAAGAATGCAAGGTATTCAAACAAGTTACTTTATTCAAGGTGAAAAATAGAGCCATTGGCTCTATAGGTCATCAGGCTTTGTAGGATTTATATCTTGCATGTGAAATGATAGGTTTATAAATGTAATGACTCATCATGAAACATTAAATTCCAGTGCTTTTATGCTCAATAGAAGTAGTTGTAAAATAATCTTTAGGGAGCTGTGATCTCTATAACTCACACTCAATAACACTAACTCTCATCAATTTGCTCTCAATTCATGTTAAAACGCTTTTTATAAGTGGTTTATGAAAAAAAAATAAAAAAAAATATGCCCGATTTAGGAATAAAATAATTGTTGCCATTTTCAAGCCCCCACACCCCGCCTCCCATCTTTTATAACTCTCTCTTCAACTCCAATGATAACGAACCGCTTCTGCTGTCCAGTCTGGACTACCGTACCTACATGTACGTTAAATGTGGGTCACATAGATCATAATATATCATATATATAACATGAAGCTCTGATTACAAGTTTTCATAGCCATTAGCATGGTGCCTAAAATTTAACTGATTTTCTTTTTTTCTCACTTATTTATATTTGCTCAAGGCTTTGATAAGGGCTGGTTTGAAAGATGATATAAGTAATACCATTAGGGATGCTTTGGATATTTCATCTAAGTCATAAAGGACTATGTATATCTCTCCAGATATTCAGTATCAATTATTTCAATCAACCGTTTCTCCTATTCTCCCATATGGTTGTGAAGTTTGGGGCTTTATGTGAGCTAAAGTTATGTAAAGGGAAAATTTAGGTGCAAGCTACCTCCCCACAAAATTTCAGTTTGGGGAGTGTAGTGGCTCTGGAGGGGAAGGTGAAAATGTGAGTCATCTTGTAGCCTACAGTAAAATAGTGACACGCAAATCATGTCCATCTCATCTGCATCTCTTACGCATTTCTATGCATCACACACTTATCCCATACACATTTCTATGCATCACACACTTACCCCATACACATTTCTATGCATCACACACTTATCCCATACACATTTCTATGCATCACACACTTACCCCATACACATTTCTATGCATCACACACTTACCCCATACACATTTCTATGCATCACACACTTATCCCATACACATTTCTATGCATCACACACTTACCCCATACACATTTCTATGCATCACACACTTATCCCATACACATTTCTATGCATCACACACTTACCCCATACACATTTCTATGCATCACACACTTATCCCATACACATTTCTATGCATCACACACTTATCCCATACACATTTCTATGCATCACACACTTATCCCATACACATTTCATATGCTATGGTCGCAAACTGTTCACTTCATGTGAGAAACAAGTAAGGACAAGTACTAAAAAGGAACCTTAATTTTGAGCGTGTCAGTTGCATATACAATATTTTAATGCACGTGTGACAGGACCCTTGCTCAATTAACTGAGTATTCTATGTGTGGATGTGCCATTTGAGATTTTAAAATTGAATAGATTTTTTGCTCATCTGAGGCTTATAAGGCCTGATAGGCTTATTGTCGTCCATGATCTTGAAAAAGTAAAATTTGTGGGGCACTTGGTTCTGTTACCCTTCTTGCCCCCCTCAAATACGGATGTTGCAGGCATTTTCCCTAAAATCTTTATTGCATTTCTGCATTGCATGGTTTCCATTTAAAATCTATTATCTGTCACAACTTTTGGTCAAAGTACATTGGCCAGAATAAGAGATTAAAATGTGTGGATTATGTGACCCTTGTATGACTCATGGAGAAAACTTCCACTAAGTACTGTGGGGTCTAGGATCCCCAAACAAAGCTATCCTAGCCAAGTGCGGGCAATATCTGTCATGTCTGTATGCCAATATCAGACTACTTGCATTTTGGATACGACTTCTCAACCAACCACAATATAGATACACCAAAAAATGCTATGAAATGTTAAAAAGATTTGACAATCGGGGAATGAGAATTGGGTTTCCAAAGTAAGGAAACTGCTTTGCAAATACGGCTTTAATTATGTATAGATGAATCAGACCATTGTCAATAAAAACTATTTCCTGGAAAACTTTAAGCAACGATGTAAAGATGTATACTTCCAAGAATGGAACCATGAAATGTCCATATCAAGCTCTCTTAAATTGTATTCTTTGATAAAACATGACTACTTTGTCTATGTTGTAATATACATGGTTTCAGGATGAATGCTTATAGATATTATAGGTCATAGGGGTCATGACCTAAAAACCTATTTTCATCTTCTTCTTAATAGGTATTACATCTTATCATGTCATATCGTGTATCTATAAACGTTTAACAATTCATTCACCTATGCGGTCAGGATTTTTCACCTCTTGAACAAACAAACTTACATAAAAGTGTTATCTGAAACTCAAAGAATCTAACAACCCAATTGAAAAATCAAAAGATATAATCAGCTGGCAATCTATGTTGCACTTGGCTGAAATTACAAGGTGTGATCAATGTCCGAGATAATCCGTTGGTTTGTGTTGTTTCAATATCATGTTAGGCAAATGGGCTAATCCTATGAGATAATGTTGATCTTTTACAGGATGCTAAACATTTACATCCTGTAATAAACATTTACATCCTGTAATAAACATTTAACTTGAATAAAGGTGTACTTATGTTTGTTATTCGTATGTTTTTACTTTTCATCTGTTTATGTGGCAGTATTGAGATTCATTTTAAGTTTTCAGTGTTTGAGTTTTACAGTTGTACTAGTTGCAACGATGTCATATTGTGATTGTGGTCATTTTACTATAATTCATAGAAATGCAAAATAAAAATAATAAAATATAAAATAGTTCAATAAAAAGGGATTTATATGTTGGTGGTATTTTATATGTTATTTGTGGTTTTGAAGTTTATCAACTATGTTGATGCTTAAGGCGGCAGTGACAGTTTGTTGTTATATTGCATTGAGCCTGTCAGTATTGGCTGGAAGGTCAAGGCTTCCTGTCAGTGGTCTAAGGTCAAGGTGGTGTCACTGGCAGATTGTTTATCACTTGATCAGTTATTTAGGCATAGGAACAGTGGTTTCTAATTTTGCACCTGTTCATGTCACCGTCACTTCACATTGGGACACAGAGATTGACACAGGTGAGCCTTTATTTGTTTGACATGATAATTTCATAGTGCATGTAAATGCAGGTAAAATATTATCTTATATCTAAAAGTATAAATTGTATAACTAACTATAATCTAAAAGTATATGATTATCTATTACATCTTAAGTACACTAGTAAAATAATGTCTTTCCAAAGTGATATTTATTTCCAAAAACTCAATTATGTCTTATAATTATAACTTACATCACAGTAATTTACACAACATCTCAAATGTGTGATTTGTGTCAGAATGAATAAATGGTGATACTGTTTGTGTACTACAGACATAATTGGAGTGACACTGAGATTGGCGCCGCCATGTGCTTGGTATTGCTGTATTCCACAGATATGTGAGTGAATGCATTTTTGTATTATGGTGCTATATACTGTATCACATTTGGTTTTAATATTGTATGTAATGTGAGTTGGTGTAATTGTGTAATACTTTTAAATGAGCCTTTGTATAAGTTTGTCATTTCAACATGATGTAATGTTTCTACTACACCATGCGCTATTGTATATCAAAAATGGCATTGTGACATATTGAATGAAATGTAATGTTTATCAAATGTTATATTGTTTTGCCCCCTATGTTGCAGGGCTGTATATTAAATACTGGTCAGCTGGTACGCATCTCACAAATAAACGATTGAACCCCAAACAGCCTCGTCATCCTTCGCCTCGGCGACTTACAAGAGCTGTTACAAATGGAGCCCCCAGTGAGGATCCAGTGACGTGGTCTCAGCGCCCACCTCCTTCGATCTCTTCAGTGATCTCCTTGTCTCCACTCTACTGACATCGCCTGATCTCGTCAGAGACCATCAGCATTGGTGAGACCATTCTGATACGCACCACACATGACATTTTGTGCGTCGTACTTAAGAACCCAAGTGTAATACTCACCAGGTGTCATCTTCGGACTGTGTCCCAGGTCATACGTGACAACATGAACATTAAGATTTTTATTATGTGAAATATATATATACATGAACATTTTTGAATGAACTTTTATTGAATATTTGATATTTATATATTCGCAATGTGATATATTTTTGGGGTTTATATCATTGTCATACATTGGCTCTATACATATATTTTAGCATTTGTGTTTCATGTATTTTAGTGGTTGAATGTTTATTTGCAGCGCAGTGACGGCGTACTGTGAGTGGTAAGAATGGTTGAGTTTGCGTGATATAGCATACACCTCATACATACAAACATGTAGGTAAACACGTAGGGTTAGATTATATCTAACTAAACATAAGCTAGGTAAATCATTACTTACCCTAGGTATATAGTTATACTTGTGTTGACGTTTATTGTGAGGTTGTCATGTCAGCTTTACTTACCTGTGTTCGTCTCTAGGTCCTTTGCCCATACGCACGTTATATACTAACCTTTCATCTAGTTAGTTGTATTGCTGATAGACTAGTTTCTCTTGAGTAAATTTCAAGTTGTCTTGTGGTTCATAGAGATTCTTTATGGCTCATAAAATAGAACAGGAACATAAGTTGATAGAGGAATTAGAGTTGGAAGTGATGCCAAAGTTAGAGGGTGATGAGAGTGATTCTGAGGATGATCCTAATGTTCTTCTCTTAGGTCAGACTCTTAAGTCAATGGGAGTTACATCTAAGATAGATAGTGCTGAACAGTTGCAGGATTTGATGATGTCTTACTTGCAGTCAGTTGGTAAATTGTCAGGGGAAGAGTCAAAGTCTGTATCAGGGAATGTCTCAAGCAGTACATCCAATGATCACGTGACAAGTGATAAAGGTATGAGCTCTCAAGCATCTAGCCAGTCTATACCCATGCCAGGTCCTATTCCAAGGTTATCACTATTCTTCGGAGAATCGGGAAAAGGGGAAGCACCATATGATTTGTGGATTTATGAAGTCAATTGTCTCTTCGCAGAGAAAGCTTAACCTATACACATCATATTTGAGGCTGTTCGTCGCTCATTGAAAGGCAAGGCAGGAAAAGTTGCTTCATTGCTAGGATCTCGTGCAAGTCTTGAAACTGTTTTGAGTAAATTGCAAAGTGTTTATGGAACATGCGAGGAAAGTGAATACTTGATGGCAAGCTTCTATAGTGCTAAGCAATTACCTGATGAGGATGTAACCACATGGGGTTGTCGACTAGAAGATCTTTATGCAAAGGCTACCCAACATACCAACCCTTTCAGAAGTAGAGATCAATCGTGCACTTAAAAGTGTATTTTGGCAAGGATTGAAGCCATCCCTTAAGGACATTTCAGGTCACAAATATGACTCCATTTAGGATTTTGACACGTTTAGGGTTGCCATAAGAAGTTTAGAGCATGAGTTGAGTCAGAGGAATCCTCCTGAAGTTTCTAAGAAACCTCTTCCTGCCAAGATGGCGTTCCAAACATCTTCTGAAATGCAAGAGTTAAGAGATATGGTGAAACAATTGTCTTCAGAGTTGAGCAATATCAAGAAACAAATGGAACAGAAATCCCATTGTAATCATCCAGCACTTCGCTCTAGTAATGGCAAGTCCAAGAAAGGCAGATACAATCCTAGTGAAAACAGTGGCAAGAATGTTCGTGGTGGAACCTCTTACGATAGACCATACTTACCATATAGGGGCCAGTTCCCGCCTGACGGAATTCAAGGGTCGCTCTGTTGGAAATGTGGACAGCTAGGTCATGTTTGGCGAGGGTGTGGAGTTAACATGGATCATCACCAGCCTTTAAACGGACATGGACCCATGGGCATGGGCAACTCATGGGTCAATCAGCGCAGATCTCAAGCAACAAACAACTCCCAGCAGGATTAGTTGGTGAACCCAATGAGACATCTGTGGTAGTTTGTGACAAGCCATGTACAGCTCTACTTGATACGGGTTCTACAGTCTCAACAGTTAGTGAATCCTTCTACGTGCAACATATTTCACATCTTCCTCTACATAATTTAGATACGTTGATTGATATAGAGTGTGCCGATGGTGGTGCTTTGCCATATTTAGGGTTCATATCTGTAGATTTCTCTTCACCAGGTGATTCATTAGTGAACATGCAGTGTTTGTTATTGGTAGTTCCTGACAGTCGGTATAATCTCACGGTGCCTGTATTATTGGGGACAAATGTTCTTTCAACTATCCTGAATAGATGTAGATCAGAGCATGGTGCAAGGTTTCTGCAGAAAGCTAATCTTTTCACTCCATGATATTTTACTTTCCGCAATATGGTCATCAGGGACAAGGAATTGGCTAAACGGAATTGGAGATTAGGTTTGGTTAGAAGTGCAGAGTGTAGAAGTATCATTGTGCCAGTGAATTCACAAGTTGTTCTAAAAGGATATGTTGACAAGGAGATGTGCTATCCGAAGTCACTTGCTACTCTTCAGGCTAGTATTAACTCAACGATACCTACTGATTTCGTGTACTACAAGTATCAGGATCAAGATCCAATTGATGTCCATTTATCTAATGTAACCACTCATACTGTAGTTGTACAGCCAAGAGCTATAGTATGTAAACTTCAACCAGTTTCTGTTGAGGATGTTAACTTAGACAAGACAAGTGATATGGAAATCCTTCTCAGTAAATTAGAAGTTCACCCGGGTAATCTATCTGAAGAGCAGTTTGCAGAAGGACTTAATGTCATAAAACATCACATTGATGTCTTTTCACATGGAGATTTAGACTTTGGTCATTCATCAGCTGTTAAACATCGGATATATTTGAAGGACAACACTCCTTTCAAGCAACGTTATCGCAGGATTCCTTCTTCACTATTTGAAGAAGTACGAGAGCATCTTAAACAATTGCTAGCTTGTGGTGTTATTAGAAAGTCTCATAGCCCATGGACTTCGAACATTGTCCTATGTCGGGAAAAAAAATGGAAAACTTAGACTTTGCGTTGACTTTAGACAGCTAAATCGGGCTTCTATTAAAGACAGTTTTGCTTTGCCCAGGATTGATGAGGTACTGGACTGTTTGGCCGGAAGTTCATATTTTTCTAAGCTGGATATGAAATCAGGTTATCACCAGGTTGAGATCATCGAGGAGCACAAAGAACGCACAGCATTTACCGTGGGTCCGCTAGGATTTTTCGAGTACAATAGGCTTCCATTTGGGCTCTGTAATAGTCCTGCGGCCTTTCAAAGATAGATGCAAGATTGCCTAGGAGATTTACATCTATCAATATGTGTAATCTACATTGATGATCTGATCATTTTTGCTGATAGTTATGAGGAACGTCTTCGTAGATTGACCAGAGTCTTGCAGAGATTGAGGGAGTGCAACCTAAAATTAGCCCCAGACAAGTATGGATTCTTTAAGAAAAAATGTACCTATATTGGCCATGTCATATCCAAGGACGGTGTAGAACCAGATTCTTCCAAGGTTGAAACTATTAGAAATTGGCCAAGACCAACCAATCCAGAGGCAGTCAGGCAATTTTTAGGTTTCGCCGGATACTATAGGAAGTTTGTTCACAACTTTTCACAGACGTCCAAGCCTTTATCTTTGCTTATGCCAAAGCCTACTAAAAAGAAGGGTAAATCTACAGTGGACTAGGTTTGGGGAGATGCACAAGAACAAGAATTCATGGAACTCAAAGATAGGCTTTCATCACCGCCGGTATTAGGGTTTTGTGATTATTCACTTCCATTTGAGCTGCATACGGATGCGAGGAGTCAGAATGGGTTAGGTGCGGTCTTGTATCAAACTCAGAATGGGTTAGGTGCGGTCTTGTATCAAACTCAGAATGGTTACAAAAAAGTTATCTCCTATGCCAGTAGAGGATTATCCATGTCAGAGAAAACTACATTGCCCACAAGTTGGAATTTATTGCTCTGAAATGGTCCATTACTGAAAAGTTTCATGAGTATCTCTATCAGAACGAATTCACTGTACACACAGACAACAATTCTTTGACCTATATTCTAACCACAGTCAAACTTGACGCAACGGGCCATAGATGGTTGGCTGCATTATCGGCTTACAATTTTGACATTATGTACCGGCCTGGCAAATCCAACATAGATGCAGATGCATTATCTAGGATTCCACAATATGCAACAGAGGCAAGTGAAAAGATTTCCTCAGAATCTATAAAGGCCATTTGTCATTCTGTATCAGCATCCAATTATATTGAGTGTTTGAGCATGTCGCCAGATTTGGCACTGAATAATGAAGCAGGTCAGGATCTGAAAGAAATGACTCAAAGGAGCTGGAGAAAGGAACAACTTCAGGATCCGACTTTGGCTGATGTCATTAAGTGGATTAGATTCGGGCGGGTGCCAAAGAAAGGTCAAGTCACAAGTGAATGGAATTCCTATTTGCGGACATTTGAGAACCTGAAACTGCGTCAGGGCGTTCTCTATAGAATCACAGACAGTGGTGACGGGACGAATGAACAGTTGGTTATTCCTTCTCATTTAAGGAAACAGGTTCTACAAAGTTTACACAATGATATGAGACATTTGGGAAGAGACAGAACATTGTCTTTAATCAGAGAAAGATTCTTTTGGCCAGGAATGGCAGGAGAGACAGAGAGAGAATTGGATTAAGCAGTGTGTACGTTGTTTGCACAGGTTAATCGAATACAAGTTCTAGAGCGCCACTAGTGAGTATAGAAACATCATACCCACTTGAACTAGTTGCCATGGATTTCTTGATTTTGGAACCTTCTAAAGGTTATTACCAACATATTTTGGTGATGACAGATCATTTTACCAAGTATTCAATAGCTGTTCCAACCAAAAACATGACAGCTCGTAACACTGCTGACGTATTTCTGAATAACTTTGTTTATCAGTTTGGTTACCCCGCAAGAATCCACTCTGATCAGGGTGCGAATTTTGAAGGACGCCTGATTCAAGAGTTGTGTGCATTGACTGGTATCAAGAAATCAAGAACTACACCATACCACCCCATGGGTAATGGGCAAGGTGAGAGGTTTAATCGCACTCTTCTCAACATGTTAGGTACTTTGGAACCAAACCGGAAAGTAGATTGGAAAGTTCATGTAGCACCTTAGTCCATGCGTACAATTGTACACGGCATGTAACAACAGGGTTTTCTCCATTCTTTTTAATTTAAGGTCGTCACCCCAGATTACCAATTGATTTGGCATTTGGTATCGACAGGAACTCGGAGGAGCCAAAACAGTCGTATACAAAAAGTCTAAAGGAAAGATTACAGAAGTCATATGATCTTGCATCAAAACTTTCCAAGAAAGCTAAAGACAGGCAGAAGCAAAGTTATGATCAGAGAACTCGGGAAGCAAGTGTCATGGTTGGTGAGTAAAAGTGTTGGTAAGAAAACTTGCATATGAAGGAAAACATAAACTTGCTGATAAATGGGAAGAAGAGGCATATGTTGTTGAAGAACATCCAAATTTAGACATTCCAGTTTATGTAGTCAATCCGGAAGCGGGGCAAGGGAAAGTCTAGAACCCTGCACAGCAATCATCTTCTTCCTATTAGCAGTGTGGATATCGACAACACACACTGCCCTACGCCTAAGCCAAGGAAGGTATTAAGCAAGTTAATCCAACAAATGAGTATTCCCAGCAAGAGAAGCCTGTTTTGGATGTAACAGATGACATTGAACAGTCAGAAAGTACATCAGGCTGAGACTGATGAAACAGTAGTAAGACAGGTTGATGATGGATCAAGTAATTCTGGATCAGATGTTGAGGATTCTAGATCAGAGTCTTGTCATGAAGCTTCTGAATCCGAGATTGTACCATTATCTCAAGAAAATGCTGAGGAAAACAACGATAACATAGATGAAGAAAATACAAGTGTGTCAACTGAAATTCGAAATAACATTTCAGAATTAAACAGTGTAGAAGCACAGAATCCCGTTTCGGATAGTGAACCACTAGAGGTGGGTATTGCTAAGATTTTTCATATTGCGATATATTGCGATTTTAACTCGTGTATTGCGATATGAATTGCAATATATTGCAAGACATTTCTTTAAGAATAAATTACTTGGTTTAGTTATTGCTTGATTGAGAGATAATGAAAGTAATATCCTTGGTTAATAAATCTTGAATAAAACCAGAATACATGACTAATTATTGAAAATAAGCGCGTAAGTTTTGATTTGGCATGAATAAAAATGCACTTAGTCAGTTTCTCTAAAGAAATTATAATCGAGACAAAACTTCATTTTAGTCAACTGGACTGGTCAGTCTAAGAGTCCAAATAATGAAATAATTATATAAGAAATATTATATCATTATGAGTTTACAAGACGCACTTATTAGTCCGGTGGCAGGCACCGATAAGTGTGCATTGCAGTATGTACAAAGTTTTTTTGCTGGTTCTATACCTCTGAGATGTGCTCTTTAAGAATCTGAATGATGCCACTCTGTCATCATTGGGCAATCCGCACAATATGCAAATTAAGGCCGCCATTACTGAAAATCTTGATTTCGTCATTATCTCCGTAACTATGCATGATATCAAATTAATTTTGGTGTCTATCCCCATGTTCAGAGGGGTAATGAATCAGATTAAACCTTCTCAGTAAAGATCACAACAATAATTTATGCTGAATATGCAAATTAAGGCCGCCATTACTGAAAATCTTGATTTCATCATTATCTCAATAACTATGCATGATATCAAATTAATTTTGGTGTCTATCCCCATGTTCAGAGGGGTAAGGAATCAGATGAAGCCTTTTCAGTAAAGATCACAACAATAATTTGTGCTGAATACGTTAATTAAGGCTGCTATTGCTGTAAGCAATGCGTTGTTAAGAGGGTATGTCCATGCTGAAGACTTGTCTTGTTCAGCTTATCTGACAATTTCGATGTACATGTTTCATTACAGAGTCGACTCCTCTCAACACACTTTCTCGCAATGCTAATTGTAAAGATGCATGGTGCCAATGCCTAGACCTTTCGCCGCACAAGGAAGGACGAGAGGGTAGAACAGATAATCCCCATCAAAAGATACCATGTTCCTAAAAAGCCAGACCTGCCTTCAAGTGAAGTGAATCATTCTGTCTTACCGCTTTGAATAATGGCCCATCCAGAAAGGACCTTCCATTTAGACTACTAGTTCTTTAACTGTGTTGCCACAAGCACAAACCCTATCGAGTTCGGTCGCTTCAACACTATGTTGTGTAGAGAGCAAAGGCAGAGGGTGAAACCAGCGACCAAGGCCGTGTACCTGCCATTGATTGGTATGAATCAAGCCCACCGGACTCCATACTCACAGCCATGACCGGTGCTCGTCTAACGAAATGGAATGTGGACTGGACATTACTGTTTTGGCAAATGGTCAGCAGCTCTACAGAGTTGTAGTCAATGTGAAATAGGTTTACCAAATGATATTCTCGGACTTCATACCAAACCTTAGGGGCATGCACATGCTCATGAGTTTTATTGGCTCTGTTGGCCTATTGATGACAGACAGTGAACTTGAGGATATCATGAAATCGTATGTTTGTGGTGTGGCACACATGCTGTCGTGGAAGAAAGTTCCACAGAACTTTAGAGCCCTTCGGTTAATGACAAAAGATGCTCGGATCACTTAAAATGATCTCTTTAAGAAGCATCACAACTGGCCACTTGGTTCAGAATCTGACAAAACCTGTCTTCATCATGATGGTCTTCACTTCAACAACGGGAGTTTTAAGTTGTGCTAGTACTACCTGAGGACATTGAAAGTGCTTTAGTCCTTCATGGGAGGTGAACACAGCATGCATCAATCATCACTTCACATGCCAAATACAGAGTCAAGATACAGGATAAACGTCTGATTTGCATCGATCCTCTGGATCCCACTGATCATCTCGCTATAGTGTGATCATTAATGTTGTCATTGGTCTAATTGCACCCAGAAACAGTGAACGTACATGACACAGTTGAGATTGTGAATGGTTAACTTACATCAATTAAGAGCTGACCTGGCGATTTAATGCGTTCTTATCCAAGTTCAAATCAAAGGGTTGGCCAGTAGGATCCAGAGGATCAATGCAAGTCAGATGTGTCCCCAGGTGGGAGATGCTCCAATGTCCTCACGTATTACAACCCGTATCTCGCATAGTTGAAGTGAGCAGAAGCAAAAGAGCGTGGCATCGTTAGCTCTACTGTCCAGATATGGAGTGGCCAGTCTTCCAACACGAAGACCAACATGATGAAGACAGGTTTTGTCAGGTTCGGACTAAGTGGCGAGTTGTGATGCTTCTTACATAATCATTTCACGGGCTCCAAGCATCTCATGACATTCGCATCCGTTTGATGTGCAAGCAACAGTTCCTTTGTCACTAACTGAAGGGCTCTAAGTTCTGGGGATATTTCTTCCCCGACAGCATGTGTGCCACGTCTCCAACATACGATTTCATGATATGCTCAAGTCCACTGTCTGCCGTCAATACGCCAAGAAAGTCAATACAACTCATGAGCATGTGCATGCCCCTGAGCTTTGGTATGACTTCCGAGAATATCATTTGGTAAACCTATTTCTTTCGAAACAGTAAAACAGAACAATTCACTTCACTTGAAGGCAGGTCTGGCTTTTTAGTACCATGGTATCTAGACGGGGATATATTTGATTATCTGTTCTGTCATCTCGTCCTTCCTTATGCAGCGAAAGGTCTTGGCATTACCATGCTTATCTACAACTGTTAATATCATTGCGAGAAAGTGTGTTAAGAGGAGTCGAATCTGTAATGAAAAATGTACATCGAATTTTCAGATAAGCTGAACAAGACAAGTCTTCTGAAGTTCAGCATGGACATACCTTCTTACCAATGCATTTCTTAGAGTAATGGCAGCCTTAATTTACATATTCAGTACAAATTATGCTGTGATCTTAACTGAATAGGCTTAATCTGATTCTTTACCCCTCTAAACATGGGGATAGACACCAAAATTAAGTTGATATCATGCATAGTTATTATAGTTGCTGAGATATTGACGAAAACAAGATTTTCAGTAATGGTGGCCTTAATTTGCATATTCAGCATAAATAATTGTTGTGATCTTTACTGAAAAGGCTTAATCTGATTCATTACCCCTCTAAACATGGGGATAGACACCAAAATTAATTTGATAGCATGCATAGTTACGGAGATATTGACGAAATCAAGATTTTCGGTAATGGCGGGCTTAATTTGCATATTCAGCATGAATAATTGTTGTGATCTTTACTGAAAAGGCTTAATCTGATTCATTACCCCTATAAACATGGGGATAGACACCAAAATTAATTTTATATCATGCATAGTTACGGAGATAATGACGAAAACAAGATTTTCAGTAATGGTGGCCTTAATTTGCATATTCAGCATAAATAATTGTTGTGATCTTTACTGAAAAGGCTTAATCTGATTCATTACCCCTCTAAACATGGGGATAGACACCAAAATTAATTTGATAGCATGCATAGTTACGGAGATATTGACGAAATCAATATTTTCAGTAATGGCGGCCTTAATTTGCATATTGTGCGGATTGCCCAATGATGACAGAGTGGCATCATTCAGATTCTTGAAGAGCACATCTCAGAGGTATAGAAACAGCAAAAAAACTTTGTACATACCACAATGCAAGGTTGTCCAAAAAATAGGGGTCTGGCAACCGGACTATATCAACAGTGCCATCTGATCTACAGTCCCAGTCCCTGCTTTGTGCAAGGAATGAAGGATTTAAAAATTATGAAGGATATAAAAAGGATATAAAAAATAATGTATATTGCTCGCCAAAGGCTCGCATATTTTACAAATCCATTTGTTTCCTTAGGTTGAATATCTCATAACCGACCATGGTGATTATGAGATAACCAACCTGTGCAGAATGCAGATGGTGGTTATGGCATATAGCTTATAACAATTTAAACTAAAGAATAACTTCCCAAGGGGTGAAAGGAGCAATCTTCGCTAATCCTGGACGTTGACTGAGACTCTTTAAAGAATAAGGATAAATCACATTAGAATCGGGGACGCACACGAATACTGTGTTTATAATGTGAATAATTTATACAGTGAAATAAGCAGCGAATAACAATAATTAAGTTTCCCATTTATCACTTAGATATGTGGGAATATATATGTTACAGTGCTGTACAGTAATTGCATGACATCTGAAGCCAATATTTAATATAATATCATAACGGTTAAGTTATTGTCAAATTTTAAAAATATTGAATTCGTTCGTGTGAATTAAACAAACATTTTATTGAGTATTTAGTTCATATACTAAATAGAATATAATAGTCAGAAAGTGATAGCAACTATTGAGACTCAGAAGTTGTCCTTCACCGTTTCAACAACAACGTAAGTAATCCGCTAAAAAGAAGTTTAAATTAAAATACTGTATGTATTACGTATGGTAATTATTTTAAAGTTCTCTATATAATGTTTCTGATTATCTGACATTTGTGACGATAGATTTGACAATTACAGGCCCGATGTCATTAACAATTTAAAGTAGATTAGATAGAAAAAAGCAAGCAGTGAAAAAGAGGTTTTGCTGTTAAATGTTCAACAGACGTGTCAATTACAGAGCAACATTTAATTTCATATTATAACTACTTCGTAGCCTGTTTGTGATTTGCAATAGATACACGTGTATCTTATATTAAGGAGAAGGTGAATGCGAATATATAAAACCATAATAAATACAAAAGAAAACAATATTTTCGGGATAACAACTCCTTCTTCAGGGGAGATGATATTCCACCTGATGAGGGACTTTGTGAGAACTATTTCCATACAGAAAAACATCAAAATGTTAACCCTTACGTTGCGTATATATATTTTACCATTTTTAGCCCCTGTGGCGGAATTTACAGGCTCGCAGCTCGCAGCAGTAGTTTGAGCTTATTCACTAACGAGCTCTGCTGGCGGAATTTCCAGGCGGCGATTCCGGTACCGTTTTTACGAAATATACCGCATCTACATGGCGAATAAGGACTATATACGGGCGTTCAAAACAAATTCAAGTAGCGACACCCGTACACAAATGGCTAATTCACACCCGAAACTTTGAATGAATTTTCTATGTTTTTTCGTTTTTATTCTATTACTTTCGAAAGATTGTCTTTAATTCGGGCCTCGTAACATCATAAATACGAAACGAAAAAAATTCCATTTATATACGGAATTGAAGACAAGATGTCTAGCTTCACAATGATATAAAAATTATTAGAATGCGACCTTTGGTTATAATTCTATAGCTATGTAAAGTTTGTCTTTATTTCCACCTATAAAATCGTCAATACTTACAACATGTATGCGGCATTGCAAACGGTCGTTCATCGCACTTTTCCAAGAAATCATAATCTCGAACCAGTTGACAAATAAGCACATGTCAACCCAAATATGGTTATGTTGTTTGACTTTTCAAATAAACGCTAACCTCGAACCATAACTGATGAAAATATGTTGATTAGTTTGTGTGCCGTTTGGTTTCACATGCCTCTCAGAAAGGTAAAATTGTATCTTTATTTCTGTGAATAAATCTGCGCATTTTATATAGAATAAAAGATTATTCTTTTCGGTTTATTGTGATATAAAAATTATGAAAATGCATTCAGTATTTTAGCCGTGATAAATGTTTTAGAAGTTGTGAAAATCGCCGATTGTTTCAAAATTTATGAAGTGTAAACATGACCTTTTTCACGGCGCTTGCTGTGTCTTTATTATTTTTTTGAGATTTTCTAATTTTATATGGGAATGTAGTCCATTGTTTCCCCTTTATTTTGCCGTATTTTTTTTTGAAAACAAACTATTCGCTCACATGATATGAAGTGCGGGAGTAAGGCGAGTTAGCGATTTTTTCCCCCGTCTCGCGAGATGCGAGGCAGATAGCAGTCTCGGGCGAGGCAAACCCGAGGCAATACAAACACGTGGGTGAAAATAGCCTCAAGCGAATTAATGCTTCGGGGGCTAAGCCCGACAAAATTGGCCTTTTGTAAAGCTAATTATCAATGCGTTACGGGTCAACAATGCACACGCAATTTGGTGTGAATTTTACTTGATATTTCGACCGGACATTCACACAGACTCGTTATCGTGGCTATCTGCGAGATGTATGTAAACAAGTTTTCATGTGGCGATATACGGACACACTTCGTCTCGCATTTCGCCTGGGGGGCAAATATAATTATTACTGACCCGGTATATGCACTAAGTCCAACGTACGGGTCTCGCCAAGGGTTCTAACATTTTTCTCTATGAGCCTCCCGGATAATTCCGTCGCCCGCATGTTAAGGGTTAAGCAGACATCATTTTCTAACTTCACAGTCATATAGACGCTGCTACCAAGATATAATCCGTGTAATCCTTCACCGTTTACATGACTTAATTAACGTTTATGCACTCATTACAAAATGTCAATGCTTACATCAGTCCCAATCGTACATTTACTTTGATAGCTGAAGAAAACTGCGACACAATAAGCCTTACTATAGTAAATAGCATGCCAGTAAATGTGAATCGTCTACAATCACCATTTTATGAGAAAGCATGATATTCGATGTGGAAAAATAGAAATATATCAGAAGATTTCCGAATGTTACAATGTGTTCTAAATGTATTGTAAAAACCGGGTTTCAATGAGCATATCGCAATACGTATCGATTTCATCTTTGAACCGGTTAATACCGGTAAACCGGTTATATTGCGCACCTCTATGAACCACGTTGATCTGGACGTCAACGACGTAAACCAGCGTGGCATACAAGTGGTGACTTTGTTATGGCTCATGCCGTACGTCCTCCAGAATGGCTAGAAAAGGCAAGATTCTTGGAAAATTTGGCAATGAGTGGAATTTTCAACAACCTACCTCCTAAAGTGGCTGATGTTTTGCTAACAGTAATTCAAAGTCATGGATGATGGCGGGGACATCTAAAATATTAAAAAGTTCAATAAAAAGGGATTTATATGTTGGTGGTATTTTATATGTTATTTGTGGTTTTGAAGTTTATCAACTATGTTGATGCTTAAGGCGGCAGTGACAGTTTGTTGTTATATTGCATTGAGCCTGTCAGTATTGGCTGGAAGGTCAAGGCTTCCTGTCAGTGGTCTAAGGTCAAGGTGGTGTCACTGGCAGATTGTTTATCACTTGATCAGTTATTTGAGCATCTGATTGGCTGATTAGGGAACAGTGGTTTCTAATTTTGCACCTGTTCATGTCACCGTCACTTCACATTGGGACACAGAGATTGACACAGGTGAGCCTTTATTTGTTTGACATGATAATTTCATAGTGCATGTAAATGCAGGTAAAATATTATCTTATATCACAAAGTATAAATTGTATAACTAACTATAATCTAAAAGTATATGATTATCTATCACATCTTAAGTACACTAGTAAAATAATGTCTTTCCAAAGTGATATTTATTTCCAAAAACTCAATTATGTCTTATAATTATAACTTACATCACAGTAATTTACACAACATCTCAAATGTGTGATTTGTGTCAGAATGAATGAATGGTGATACTGTTTGTGTACTACAGACATAATTGGAGTGACACTGAGATTGGCGCCGCCATGTGCTTGGTATTGCTGTATTCCACAGATATGTGAGTGAATGTATTTTTGTATTATGGTGCTATATACTGTATCACATTTGGTTTTAATATTGTATGTAATGTGAGTTGGTGTAATTGTGTAATACTTTTAAATGAGCCTTTGTATAAGTTTGTTATTTCAACATGATGTAATGTTTCTACTACACCATGCGCTATTGTATATCAAAAATGGCATTGTGACATATTGAATGAAATGTAATGTTTATCAAATGTTATGTTGTTTTGCCCCCTATGTTGCAGGGCTGTATATTAAATACTGGTCAGCTGGTACGCATCTCACAAATAAACGATTGAACCCCAAACAGCCTCGTCATCCTTCGCCTCGGCGACTTACAAGAGCTGTTACATTTATATACTATAAACACATGCTTATAATGATTATTTTACATCAACTGATCAATTATAAAAACATAATATTTGAGTCCAACTATGTCTGATGATATTTTACTGTATTTTCACAATTATATAATTCCTTTGCGAAATAATAGTATAGAAATTATCATGGGTCAAACATTTATCAACTGAAAGAGACGGAACGTGTAAAATATGTTTCTATGTATGTATATTACACATATTACACTTACACAGGTATAACCACACCTCTCGGGTGTGATTGGTTCCAATAAAAACCAATCACAATTGACCATTAGTGGTCTAGTTATGTATGCTAGCTATGTAACACTGATGTATGATTGGTCCACCAGACACGCCTTTTGACAATTGCCAGTGACAAGTCACATGTATCAAATACCACCTTTCTTCCACTTGTAAAAACAGGATGATTATCTCGTAATCAAGTCTGTAAGTCACTCTCTGTTGTTGTTAGAATACACTAGTGTTTCCAACCATATTTTCCACTCATTATCAAGATAAATCAACAATATCTCTGTATAATGAAATAGCAATCAAAGCCTTACAATGTGTCAACAAAATGAAACTAGTCTTGAAAGAGATAAGAATATTTATGTATGATCAACTTCTTGCAACGTTTTCCTTCATATATTATGCTTGGAGCTGGGGGTAGTATGAGCTATCTGTTATATATAATGGTCAGTGCAGGCCAGCAGCTCAAGTAGAAACATGTCATAGAGTGGAAATATATTTTGATAACATCTAATTGGAGTCCCATGAATGGTGATTTGGGATACAGCAGTGTTTATACGAGCAACGTTCCTGTCTCAGCCTTATTCTATGTGTTATGAAAGAAGTCCCACAGTAATTTGCTACAAACATACTGCACATTAGCGCAAAATGCACTCCAATTAAGCAAGGCCCGGACATTGTAACCATTTGAAATCGCAAGTTGTATAGTTAAGTAATCTGTTTTAATCTTATTTGATCAGTTTAAAAGGGAAACGTGTTGAATTGAGATTAGCAGCCGTAATGAGATAGCTGAAAATTTGTACAGGTATCAACCAAGTAGTCTAGATGTGCCTTTTGCTATATAGAAATTTGATCACTTATGAGTTATGAGTTATAACAATTTTCAAGAAAGTAAATGCATTATATATTCAAAATGCATAAATATATTCAAAATTCCTACATGGTGGGGGATATGGCTTGTTGTACTTGTTACTTTCATATTTTGCAGTTATAAACAGTTCATATTTTTACAGGGCCTTGCATTGCTTCATTGGGCAAGTGATCGAGGACACAAGATGGTAGTGGAGCTGCTTCTCTCCCTGGATGCCAAGGTGGATGTGAGGGTAAGTTACTAAGAGAAAAAATGGCAGTGGAGTTGTTTCTCTCTCTGGATGTGAGGGTAAGTTACTAGGACACAAGATGATAGTTGAACTGCTTCTCTCCCTGGATGCCAAGGTGGATGTGAGGGTGAGTTACTAAGAGAAAAAATGGCAGAGGAGTTGTTTCTCTCTCTGGATGTGAGGGTAAGTTACTAGGACACAAGATGATAGTTGAACTGCTTCTCTCCCTGGATGCCAAGGTGGATGTGAGGGTAAGTTACTAAGAGAAAAAATGGCAGTGGAGTTGTTTCTCTCTCTGGATGTGAGGGTAAGTTACTAGGACACAAGATGATAGTTGAACTGCTTCTCTCCCTGGATGCCAAGGTGGATGTGAGGGTGAGTTACTAAGAGAAAAAATGGCAGAGGAGTTGTTTCTCTCTCTGGATGTGAGGGCAAGTTACTAGGACACAAGATGGGAGTGGAGCTGCTTCTCTCTGTGGATGCAAAAGTGGATGTCAGGGTAAGGTACTAAGACACAAGATGGCAGTGGAGTTGCTTCTCTCTCTCTGGATGGCAAGTTGGATGTAAGGGTAAGTTACTAGGACACAAGATGATAGTTGAACTGCTTCTCTCCCTGGATGCAAAAGTGGATGTCAGATTCTGCAACTTATCAGTTACTTGATTTTATTACAAGTGTTCAGAAATTAGTCATAACTTAAATTCAAACATGTTATGACTGGTAACCCACAAGGATCAGTTTTAGTACCTTTGTTATTATTAATATAATATTAATGACCTTGTCGATAACATTCATTGTAACATATGTCTTTTTGCTGATTGTATGTAATAGTTGAAGATTCGGTTTTATCAGCAAACAGTCTGAACGAAGATTTACACACACAAAATAATGTGGGCAAATATATGCCAAAGTTGAAGTTTAACAAAAACCCGGAACTATTCAATTAAGTAAAAAATCCAAAACTTCAGTTATATATGCAATAATGCAAGGGACCCCTAAAACTGAAGTTGAAGACTAAACATTAACCCTTAACTTGCGAATCCCGGAATTATCCGGGCGGGCTATAAGCGATTCCGAGGTGTCTGTATACGGATCCCGGATCGCTTACTTAGAAGAATTCACGGCTGTCTAAGTATTTTTCTATCCCCCATACCGGGTCCCGAGTCGATTGTTTCCGCGACTCGCTGCATGAGAATGGCTGTATTTATGCCTCGCAGCCCGCAATGAGAATAAAGCTTTGTTCAGTGTCTGGTCAGAACGTCCAGCAAAATTCACACCAATTTGCGTGTGCATTGTTGACCCGTAACGCATCGATAATTAGCTTAGCCCCCGAAGCATTAATTCGCTTGAGGCTATTTTCACCCACGTGTTTGTATTGCGTCGGGTTTGCCTCGCCCGAGACTGCTATCTGCCTCGCATCTCGCGAGACGGGGAAAAAAATCGCTAACTCGCCTTACTCCCGCACTTCATATCATGTGAGCGAATTGTTTGTTTTAAAAAAAAAATACGGCAAAATAAAGGGGAAACAATGGACTACATTCCCATATAAAATTAGCAAATGTCAAAAAAATAATAAAGACACAGCAAGCGCCGTGGAAAAGGGCACGTTTACACCGACAATCCCTTTAACAATCGGCGATTTTCACAACTTGTTACACATTTATCACGGCTAAAATACTGAATGCATTTTCATGATTTTTATATCGCAATAAACCAAAAAGAATAATCTTTTATTCTATATAAAATGCGCATAATTATTTCACAGAAATAAAGATACAATTTTACCTTTCTGAGAGGCATGTGAAACCAAACGGCACACAAACTAATCAACATATTTTCATCAGTTATGGTTCGAGGTTAGCTTTTATTTGAAAGGTAAAACAACATAACCATATTAGGGTTGACATGTGCTTATTTGTCAACTGGTTCGAGATTATGATTTCTTGGAAAAGTGCGATGAACAACCGTTCGCAATGCCGCATACATGTTGTAAGTATTTACGATTTTATTGGTGGAAATAAAGACAAACTTTACATAGCTATAGAATTATAACCAAAGGTCGCATTCTAATAATTTTTATATCATTGTGAAGCTAGACATCTTGTCTTCAATTTCGTATTTATGATGTTACGAGGCCCGAATTAAAGACAATCTTTCGAAAGTAATAGAATAAAAACGAAAAAACATAGAAAATTCATTCAAAGTTTCGGGTGTGAATTAGCCATTTGTGTACGGGTGTCGCTACTTGAATTTGTATTGAAAGCCCGTATATAGTCCTTATTCGCCATGTAGATGCGGTATATTTTGTAAAAACGGTACCGGAATTGCCGCCTGGAAATTCCGCCAGCAGAGCTAGTTAGTGCCAAAGCCCAAACTACTGCTGCGAGCTGCGAGCCTGTAAATTCCGCCACAGGGGCTAAAAATGGTAAAATATATATACGCAACGTAAGGGTTAGGGTGTTATTATTTCAAAATGCTAACTGGGCTGCTCACGTAAGTGTTCAGATAATAGTTACTCCAATGGTCAATTGCTTAAACATTTTGATACATCGATTATACCGCTTTTTGACTATTGTAGTCATGTTTGGAATAACTGTATTCAGGATCAAAATGCAAATCTTGAAGATTTACAATTAGATGTATTTAAGACAATCTGCTGGTCATCAAGAGGCACAAGTCATAATAAACTATATTCTATATGCTAAAAAAGAGTGTGTACCCCTTGTTTTGTACAAAAATTAACTCTTTTTCATAAAATGAATTACTTCGTCCCTTACTGCGTTTCGGACACCAATTTGTACGAATTTAGAAACTCATCGAATTACAAAACCTTGTGTTAAAATATCATCTTTTCCAAACTCGTTTTATATAGTACAGTTGACCTTTGGAATGCATTTCTAAACGACAAAATGATACAACCCAAAGATTATTTACTGAAAAAGTATCCAAAAATATCAAAAGGCACCACTTCAGTTGGTGGGTAACACACATGGAAAGTTTCAGAAAGATATCATAAATGGTTTCCGAATTCTTCTCCGGAAACGAAATGATTACGGACGGACAGGTGGACAGATAGAAGGACAGGGTGACGATTATATCCCACGGTATTACAAACTGATGGGATACATTAAATTGTACTCCAAATTGGTCATAGTCTGAAAAAAATTTTGTATGGAAATCGTGAAATACCTGAAGTTGAAAACTTAGCAATTTTACAATCTGTTTTCCTCTTCAACATCGCTTCTTGTAGATTTAATAACAATTAAAATTGAACAAATGTTGGCTTTAGGTACATTGGTATGTAATATTTATTGATAATTGATCATGTTGTGATTGTACATTAGCCTTGTGATTTGTCATGAGAATACTTTCACTGAATGTAATTTGTTGAATTCACCTTTGTAATTCCTTTTCAGAAGAGATCGTCCTTGGGGTACTAAATGCAATTTCATATTCCAATTGAAAATAACACGAAAGTTGTAACGAATATTTGACGAAAATATCGTCTAAAAACTAAAAAAACTTACCTGTATGACCACGCCCAACAGAATATGTCCCTCTCCCGCACAAGAGCGGTCTAAGGGGAGTAACTCTGTCAGACTTACCCAACCTCTCACTTTCAAATCTTTCGTCGCGTGGTTCACACCTCTGTTCACAGAAGACACGCTCCGTTTGTTTCCAAGTTTAAGAAGATGACTGACAAGACAAATGTATGTGTGGTAAAGTTAAGTTTTCGCAAAGGCGTTAATTTACTCGCATTGTTTTTCGTTTTGTATTTTGTAACTTTTTGCGAGCATGCCGCATGCTTTCTTCGTGCGTTCTACCCTTGCTTTCCCCGACTTGGTTTCTCAACTTCGTCGTTTTTAAAGCAAGTTATATCTCGCTTTCGCGTATTTATTGCATTTATTACGTATATTTGCTATTTATACCTTATTCATGTTTTTGAACTTCGATTTTCAACTGTTTTGTGTTCGTTTCGTCACGGCCAGTTGATCATCGTTCAGTTTCATTGTGCTTCTTACCTACAGCTTAGCTTTGGGGCCATAATCCCAATTCCGTTTTGTATGCCGTGTGTCGCATTTCTATACGCCTTTGCGAGTTTAGTTATGCTTTTTATTTGTTGTTCACCTTGTTTACATTTTTAAAATGTTTTACATGTTTTACACAATTGTTACACTACATGCACGGCCTTCAATGTTTTTTGTTTGACTTTTTGACAGTCATTCAAAAACTGCGAGGGCTGCCAGGGCTCTTTGCCTACTGCTGACGGACATCGGCTTTGTATTAGATGTCTCGCCATCACTCCAGCTCATGACCTGGGCAACTGTGAGATATGCCTGTCCTTCACTCCTAAGACCAGGAAGACTAGGGCGGCCGACTTCTCCTTTTTTCAAGACATCGTGCTCTCGGGAGGGGATGTTTCTCTCCATGACCCGCCTTCCAAGAAGGCACGTAAGGATAAACGCAAAGCCAAATCTGCTAATGTACCCTCGTCTTCCCCTAAGGGTGGGGAGGAGGGTCAGCAGCAGGTGACCGCTGAGGTTGAGGTTCAGGTAATTCCAAGCACACCTTCACCTACACCAACACCTGCACCTGTTACCATTGATATGCTAAACCAGCTGCTTGCAGCACAGATGGCTTCTGTTACGAGTTTGTTCCAAGGGTCGATGGCAGATCTCCGCAAGGAGTTACTGCCTCGTCCTGGACACATCTCGTCTACGGTAACATCTGGGGGCGCTGGTGTCGATCCCGGCTTTGGTCGCGGTTCGAACCAGTTCTCCGGGTTGGGGCCCGAACTCGGCAGGGGTCGAGGGCGAGTTTTCAACCAAGGGGTTCCTCCCCGTCCTGGCTTCGGCCTTGACGCGGGTACGAACCTCGGTGTCACAGCCACAGGCACTGGCCTGCTGTCTGCTGATGCCCTGGCCAAGGGGCCGTTGGTGATTCCTGGTCTGGGACCGGTTATCTCCACGCCCCAAGGCTTTGCCCAGAGCCAGTTACATGTCCTACCACAGACCACTGTAACAGAGTCTCGGAACCGGGCACCGGCACCGAAGCAGGGGGGCGAGGTTGCGGGTGATCTGTCAGCACAGAATTTTCTGATGCCTCCTTTGAATCAGAATCCCA
Organism: Gibbula magus; assembly: GCA_936450465.1. Classification (NCBI taxonomy): domain Eukaryota; kingdom Metazoa; phylum Mollusca; class Gastropoda; order Trochida; family Trochidae; genus Gibbula; species Gibbula magus. The sequence goes on along the minus strand of OW388301.1, from coordinate 9,566,275 downwards.
ATGAGCGGGAGTTGGACCTCGAGATCGAGGGCTCGACTTCTGGCTCTGGTGATGATGAGGATATGGAGATTGATGATGGGGATTCTGTGTTGACGGAACAAACACCAGCTCTTGCTTCCACATTGCGGCTGATGAGAACGAAGCTTATCTCAGCTATGCCGCAGGTTGCTCTCCCTGTTGAGGTTCCGGGGCCGTCTGAGTTTCGCCTTCCAGGGGACGCCGTTGCTCCGGCTAAGACTACCCAGACTCGGCTCCGCATTCTGCCATCCCTGTGCTCGGAGGTGATCAATCCTCTCTTATCGGGTACCCGTACAAAGCTCGGTCACCCAGAGCTAGCTAAGTGGTAGCTGATGGGGGAGGAGGGTCTCTTCTCTGTACCGGTGGTGGATGAGTGTGTCTACTCCTCGGTCACCCCGCCAGGGTCAATGACCCCTTCTCTAGCTTCGGCTAAGCGGGGCCGGCGTCTACCTCCTTTTCCACTGGCTGGTCAAACTCTGAGGGCAGCGTACCTAGGCTTTGAAGAGCAGTTTAGGAACGCTTGCCAGCAGATGCAGATCTCCCTCCATTCAACTTACCTTGTTGCCTTGCAAAAGGAGTTGTCTGGGGACAGTGCGGGCACCGCTGAGTCGGGTAGCCTTGCGGAGGAGTTGATTGAGGTGCATGGGTTCTTGGCTCGGGACAGCCTTCGTAGCTGCTCGAGTCAGGCCATGAGCGCTGTAATGGGCATGCGCAGGCTCTGGATGGCAGTTTCCAAGTATCCGCCAGCCACCCAACAGGCACTTCTGGCTGCCCCCTTCCGGTTCGGGTCTACCCTGTTTCCGGGGGCGCAGCAGATAGTGCAGGAGGCTGCTGCTGCTTTGGCTGCCTACAAGGATCACAAGGCCTTGCTAGTACAGCCAAAGTCTTTCAAAAAGCACAACTCCAACCTTGCAAATCCCTCCTCTGAAAAGCCGGTTCAGAAGGCTGATTCATGGAAATCTTCTATGTATCAGCAGAGGAAAAGCAAGAGGGGTGGAGGCCGAGGCAGGGACGCTAAGTCGTCTTTTCGGGGCAGAGGGAAGCCAAATGCGACCCGATAGCCGCCGTAGATGTGCCTCAGGTGGCCCCGTCACCCGTGGTGGTAACACTGCCGGTGACAGGGGTTCATTGCCTGCTGCCCCAGCTCCCAGTTGGCGGCCGACTGACACTCTTTATCGGGGAATGGGAGAAAGTCACGTCGAATCCCTGGGTACTGTCCACAATCAGGGATGGCCACTTGCCACTGTGGAAGCATGGTCCTCCTTCCTTCTCGGGAGTGCGGCACACTCCAGTGCCAGCCTCCCAGGAGAAGTCGAAAATCCTCAGGGACGAAGTCCAAGCCTTGCTCGACAAAGCGGCTATAGAGGTAGTTCCGAAGGGGCAAGAATACACGGGTCATTACTCGACGTATTTCATTGTCACCAAGAAGGACGGGGGGTTCAGGCCTATTCTTTCAAGATGGAGACACTGCGTTCAGTGATCTCATCAGTGGAAGAGGGGGAATGGCTTTCGTCCATAGACCTCAAGGATGCGTACCTGCATGTTCCGATGCACCCCGAGTTCAGGAAGTTCCTCAGGTTCTCCTTCGACGGGAGGTGCTACCAGTTTCGAGTGCTCCCCTTTGGCATCTCTACGGCGCCAAGGGTGTTCACCAAACTGATGCTGGTTCCGGCCCAGGTCGCCAGAGCTCAGGGCAGGTGTTGTCACCCGTACCTAGACGACTGGCTGATCAGAGCGTTGTCTCAGCAACTCAATCGAGAGTCTACTCAGTTGCTGTTGGACATCCTCACGAGGTTGGGCTGGATTATCAACCTCAAGAAGTCCGACCTAGTTCCTTCTCAGGACCTTGTTTTCCTTGGGGCTCGTTTCAATACGGAGCAGGGGCTGGTATCCCTGTCTCAGGCTCGTATTGTCAAAATCCAGCTAGTCACTTGGCAGTTCCTACAGTCGGCCAGACACTCAGCACGGACCTGGCTCCAGTTGCTGGGGAACATGGCGGCAACGGTGGATGTGGTCTGGCGAGCCAGGTTGCGAATGAGACCCATTCAGCAAGCCTTGGCAAGTCTGTGGTCTCACTCTCAGTGCTTCGAGATGGTTCTCCAGACACCAGAGTGGTTGGCACCCCACCTTCAGTGGTGGACCGAGGCAGGGAATCTCTCAAAGGGGTTTCCTTTACAGGCCCCTGTCATTTCTCTCACAGTCCAGACAGACGCCTCCCTCACAGGGTGGGGGGGAGTGTCAGGCAATCTCACTGCACCGGGCCTTTGGACCGAGCAAGAGTCCAAGCTGCATATAAATGTGCTGGAACTGAGAGCCGTCAGACTGGTGTTTCAACACCTCCTGGATCAGGTCAGGGGTCAGGTGGTCCGTCTGGAGATGGACAACCAGACAGCCTTGACCTACATCAAGAAACAAGGGGGGACGGTTTCTCCGTCACTCCTCCAGGAGGCCTGGGAGTTCCTGTTCTGGTGCGACCTGTACAACATTCTGGTGATCCCTGTCTATCTCCCGGGGGTGGACAACGTTCGAGCAGATGCTCTCTCTCGGCGTGTCCTAGCCCCACACGAGTGGATGCTCAGTCAGGAGATATTCGGGATTATTTCCCAGTTGTACGGGTCGTTCCAGGTGGATCTGTTTGCCTCTGGAGTGACCAACCAGACCCCAGTGTTTTGCTCACGCGTCCCCGACCCAAGGGCGGTGGCAGCAGACGCTTTCCAACTAGATTGGACGGACAGGGTACTGTGGGCGTTCCCTCCAGTGCCCCTGATCCCGAGGGTTTTGACCCAGTTGGCCATGCAGCCTCCTCGTCTACTTGTACTATTAGCACCACTGTGGACGTCGCAGAGCTGGTTTCCGGTGATTCTCGGGAGACTGGTACAGCCTCCCGTTCTATTGCCATGTCGGCCCGGTCTGTTGTCACAGGACGGAGAACCGCACCCCAATCCCAGGATCCAGTGGGTGGCTTGGCCTCTGTCAGGGATCGCCTCCAGAAGAGCGGAATTCCTGCACCAGTTGCAGACACAATTCTGGCTTCGCGGAGGGATTCGACAAACCTACAGTATGAGGATAGATGGGCCTGCTACGCACGCTGGTGTGTCGGTAGAGGGATACTCGATCCCTTTTCTACGGATCTGATCACTGTGTTAGAATTCCTGCAGTCCCGTTTGGAAGCTGGCCTCGCAGCTTCGACTGTCAGGGGTTACTCCACAGCGATTTCAGCGTTTCATATCCCTGTAGACGGTGCGATCTTAGGATCTCATCCGCTAGTTCAGAGATTTCTAGCAGGCGTGGACAGGATCCGACCCGTTTTGAGAAGGGTCAGTCCAATCTGGGATCTTGCCATGCTCTGGACTGGTTGTCAGGCCCAGCTTTTCAAAATCCTTCCTCTCTTTCAATCCAGCTATTGACGTGGAAGACAGCCTTTTTAGTGGCGGTTACATCTGGTAGGCGGGTAGGCGATATCCATGCCATGTCTGCCGATCCCGAGCTGACTGTTTTTCACAAAGACAGAGTCAGCATTAGACTACCAGATTCGTACCGCCCGAAGGTTGACCATGCGTTCCACGTAACGGCACCCATAGAACTTCCCGTCCTCCGTCAGGCCACTTCGGCAGGGGCCTCGGCTAGCAGCCAGACTCATGTTCTAGACGTTAGGAGATCTCTTAAGATTTACCTTAAGCGCACTAAAGAGATCCGTAAAGATAAACAGTTGTTCTGCTGCTACGGGGGCGGTAAGGTGGGTTCACCAGCCACTAAGCAGTCGATATCTCAATGGCTGGTCTCAACTATCTACATGGCCTATATTCACAAGGGAAAGAATCCCCCTGATGGTCTGAAGGCTCATTCAATTAGGGCAGTGGCAACGTCGAAGGCGTATGCTGCAGCCCTGCCTATTGAAGAGATCTGCTCAGCGGCTATTTGGAGCCGGCCGAGTACGTTCATTAAGCACTATCAACTCGACAAGCACTCTAGGGAGCGTGCTCGGTTCGGTCAGTCAGTTCTCTCCAGTAGGCAGGGCCAAAAACCCTAGCTCTTTGAGCTTCAGGTGTTTTTTGTTTTTAACTGCACTGTTAGTCTAATACTAATTCTCACGTGAGTTGGCGTGTTTTATCCACTTTGGCACTCCAGAGCACTGCAAGAGCACTTCAGGGGTCTCCTGCTGCTGGGGGTGGATTATTATGGGTTCTTTTGTACCCAATCCCTCATATTGCTTCCAAAAAAGGGGGGGGGGGGGGGTCATTCTTGTATAAATACCGAATTTGCCTTTTGGCCTGGTAACACTATACGACCCACTTACCCCGCTACCTCGATTGCACTATGATTCTTCTCGTCACGTGATGTGAGGTGAGTGGCATAATTGCTATTTTTAGAATTATTTTCTTAGTGGAAGCATGTTCGAGGTAGCTAAAATTCAGACAGTTGACCACTCCCGATACTTCTCTATGGGAGTCTGTTTATTGCATTTAGTACCCCAAGGACAATCTCTTCTGAAAAGGAATCGAACAAACCTGTATAGGTTTAGTATTCCTTGAAGAAGATCGTCCTTGGGGTACGTTCCTCCCACCTCCCCTCATCCTGTCTGATTAATTAAGTTTAATTAGATTTGAAAGTGAGAGGTTGGGTAAGTCTGACAGAGTTACTCCCCTTAGACCGCTCTTGTGCGAGAGAGGGACATATTCTGTTGGGCGTGGTCGTACAGGTAAGTTTTTTAGTTTTTAGACGATATTTTCGTCAAATATTCGTTACAACTTTCGTGTTATTTTCAATTGGAATATGAAATTGCATTTAGTACCCCAAGGACGATCTTCTTCAAGGAATACTAAACCTATACAGGTTTGTTCGAATTTAAAGCGACATTTACATAAGCTCTCAGCTTGTTTGCCAGTCCATTGCAATGATTAATACAATATGTTTAAACCAACACGCGCATTAAGTTTCAAATTCTTACAAACCTGGACAAATGAACCTTTCTTGTATTTCTCATAGAATGTTGTAGGTATTTGAATAGTTATCGAACAATGTGGCGCTACTGAGAAGTTTGTGTGAACAAATTTATTTTCAGAACAAGGAAGTAAATTTCGAACTTCCGACACCTAAACAGAAATATTCCATAGTTAAAATTTCAAAATAAATATTGTAAATTGCTAATCACTTAAGTCTTTGAAAGTCATGACTTACAGTTATCTGGACCTTTTAATTCCATATTCATTCATCTGTACACACAGGTTAGTCATTCCCATAAAGGTGCCTTTCCTATTTTCAATTATGTCGCTTCTACAGTTATTCGACTTCTTCTCCAGAATGGGGATTCTAAATTGTATATTTCAAGACCCCGTGACCCCAAAAATTAAAGGGTCACAGGGGTAATGACCTTAAAAACTTATTTCAATCTTCTTCTCCAATACCAATATGTCTAGAGAGCTGAAAAGTTGTGTACAGACTCCTTCGATAATGGGGATTCTAACTTGTAGATTTCGTGCCCCCATGATCCCAAATGGGGTCACAGGGGTTACAACCTTAACCCGTAACTTGCGAATCCCGGAATTATCCGGGCGGGCTATAAGCGATTCCGAGGTGTCTGTGTACGGATCCCGGATCGCTTACTTAGAAGAATTCACGGCTGTCTAAGTATTTTTCTATCCCCCATACCGGGTCCCGAGTCGATTGTTTCCGCGACTCGCTGCATGAGAATGGCTGTATTTATGCCTCGCAGCCCGCAATGAGAATAAAGCTTTGTTCAGTGTCTGGTCAGAACGTCCAGCAAAATTCACACCAATTTGCGTGTGCATTGTTGACCCGTAACGCATCGATAATTAGCTTTACAAAAGGCCAATTATGTCGGGCTTAGCCCCCGAAGCATTAATTCGCTTGAGGCTATTTTCACCCACGTGTTTGTATTGCGTCGGGTTTGCCTCGCCCGAGACTGCTATATCTGCCTCGCATCTCGCGAGACGGGGGAAAAAATCGCTAACTCGCCTTACTCCCGCACTTCATATCATGTGAGCGAATTGTTTGTTTTCAAAAAAAAATACGGCAAAATAAAGGGGAAACAATGGACTACATTCCCATATAAAATTAGCAAATGTCAAAACAATCATAAAGACACAGCAAGCGCCGTGGAAAAGGGCACGTTTACACCGACAATCCCTTTAACAATCGGCGATTTTCACAACTTGTTACACATTTATCACGGCTAAAATACTGAATGCATTTTCATGATTTTTATATCACAATAAACCAAAAAGAATAATCTTTTATTCTATATAAAATGCGCATAATTATTTCACAGAAATAAAGATACAATTTTACCTTTCTGAGAGGCATGTGAAACCAAACGGCACACAAACTAATCAACATATTTTCATCAGTTATGGTTCGAGGTTAGCTTTTATTTGAAAGGTCAAACAACATAACCATATTAGGGTTGACATGTGCTTATTTGTCAACTGGTTCGAGATTATGTTTTCTTGGAAAAGTGCGATGAACGACCGTTCGCAATGCCGCATACATGTTGTAAGTATTTACGATTTTATTGGTGGAAATAAAGACAAACTTTCCATAGCTATAGAATTATAACCAAAGGTCGCATTCTAATAATTTTTATATCATTGTGAAGCTAGACATCTTGTCTTCAATTCCGTATATAAATGGAATTTCCAGGCGAGATTCCTGTACCGTTTTTATGAAATATACCGCATCTACATGGCGAATACGGACTATATACGGGTGTTCAATACAAATTCAAGTCGCGACACCCGTACACAAATGGCTAATTCACACCCGAAACTTTGAATGAATTCTTTTTTTAATTCGGGTCTCATAATATCATAAATACAAAATTTATATAGGGAATTGAAGACAAGATTTTTGGCTTCACAATGATATAAACATTATTAGAATGCGACCTTTGGTTATACTTCTATAGCCATGTAAAGTTTATCTTTATTTTCACCTATAAAATCGGAAATACTTGCAACATTTATGCGGCATTGCAAACGGCGTTCATCACACTTTTCCAAGAAATCATAATCTTGAACAAATTGACAAATAAGCACATGTCAACCCAAATATGGTCATGTTGTTTGACCTTTCCAATAAATGCTAAATAAAAGTTGTGAAAATCGCCGATTGTTTCAAAATTTATGAAGTGTTAACATGCCTAGTTCGCGGCGCTTGCTGTGTCTTTATTATTTTTATGACAATTGTATATGGGATTGTAGGCTATTCTTCCCCCTTTATTTTGGCGTAAATTTTGTTGAAAACAACCAATTGGTTCACATGATATGAAGTGCGCGAGTAAGGCAAGTTACTGATTTATGTTTCCGTAATAGGGATACTGCGAGGCAGATAGTACGGGGCCGGGGCAAACATTGCAAACACGTTGGTGATAATTAGCCCCCAGGGAGTTTAGGCTTCGGGGCAAAGCCCGACAAAATTGGCCTTTTGTAAAGCTAATTATCGATGCGCTATTGGTCAACAATGCTATTTGGTGTGATTTTTGCTGGACATTTCGACCTGACATTGACAAAGTCTCGTTATAGTGGCAAACTGCAATATGTACATAAACAAGTTTTCATGTGGCGATCCACGGAAACACTTCGTCTCGCGTTTCGCCTTGACACCAAATATAATTACTACTGACACAGTTTATGCACTAGGTCCAACGTACACTTCACTCCAAGGGGTAAGACACTATTCTCTATGAACCTCCCGGACCAATACGGGACCCGCAAGTTACGGGTTAAAAACCTCTTTTCATCTTCTTCTCCAGTTCCAAAAGGTCTAGAGAACTGAAAAGTTGTGTGCAGACTCCTTGGCTAATGGGGATTCTAAATTGTAGATTTGGTGACCCCAAGACCCCAAATGGGGTCACAGGGGTCACAACCTTAAAAACCTGTTTTCATCTTCTTTTATCTAGAGAGCTGAAATGTTGTGTGCACTGTTGAGTCCTTTGCCAATAGGGATTCTACATTATAGATTTGGTGACCCTGACATCTTCTTCTCCAGAAAGAAAATACCTAGAATGCTGTGATATTGTGTGTAGATTCTTTAGCCAATGGATATTCTTAATTGTCCCCCGCCGCAACGCGGATAGGGGGACTATGTATTCAGCGGCGTCCGTCCGTACGTACGTCCGTACGTACGTCACATTTCTTGTTTACGCGATATCTCATGAAGCGTTGCATCCAAAGTCTTCAAATTTCATGTCTGCCTACATTGTGGGAAGACGCAGACACCAGTCAATTTTGGTGACCTTGGTCTTATTTTCAAGGTCACCAAGACACTTTGACCACTTTTTGAACTCTTGTTTACGCGATATCTCATGAAGCGTTGCATCCAAAGTCTTCAAATTTGGTTTCTTCCCAAATTGTGGGAAGACGCAGACACCAGTCACTTTTGGTGACCTTGGCCTTATTTTCAAGGTCACCACGACACTTTGACCACTTTTTGAACTCTTGTTTACGCGATATCACATGAAGCGTTGCATCCAAAGTCTTCAAATTTGGTTTCTGCCTACATTGTGGGAAGACGCAGACACAGTCACTTTTGGTGATCTTGGCCTTATTTTCAAGGTCACCATGACACTTTGACCACTCTTTGAACTCTTGTTAAGGCGATATTTCATGAAACATTGCATCCAAAGTCTTCAAATTAGTTGTAAGCCTACATTGGGGAAAGACACAGACACCAGTTTATTTTGGTGACCTTGACCTTATTTTCAAGGTCACCGCAACACTTTGAGCCCTTTTCTAACTCTTGTTAACGCGATATATATCTTTACCAGTTATTATTTATTATTATTAGGATATTTAGCTCATCAGGCCTGAAAGGCCCGATGGGCTTATGGCATGGCATGGTGTCCGGCGTCCGTCCATCCGTCCGTCCATCCGTCCATCCGTAAACTTTTCGCTTTTTCGACTTCTTCTCCAGAACCAATGATTCCACAGAGCTGAAATTTTATGTGCAGACTCCTTGGCCAATGGGGATTCTAAATTGTAGATTTCGTGACCCCGTGACCCCAAATGGGGTCACAGGGGTCACATCCTTAAAAACCTATTTTCATCTTCTTCTCAAGTTCCAAAAGGTCTAGAGAGCTGAAAAGTTGTGTGCAGACTCCTTGGCCAATGGGGATTCTAAATTGTAGATTCCGTGACCCTGTGACCCCAAATGGGGTCACCGGGGTCACATCCTTAAAAACTTATTTTCATCTTCTTCTCCAGTTCCAAAAGGTCTAGAGAGCTGAAAAGTTGTGTGCAGACTCCTTGGCCAATGGGGATTCTAAATTGTAGATTTCGTGACCCCATGACCACAAATGGGGTCACTGGGGTCACATCCTTGAAAACCTATTTTCATCTTCTTCTCAAGTTCCCAAAGGTCTAGAGAGCTGAAAAGTTGTGTGCAGACTCCTTGGCCAATGGGGATTCTAAATTGTAGATTTCGTGACCCCGTGACCCCAAATGGGGTCACTGGGGTCACATCCTTAAAAACTTATTTTCATCTTCTTCTCCAGTTCCAAAAGGTCTAGAGAGCTGAAAAGTTGTGTGCAGACTCCTTGGCCAATGGGGATTCTAAATTGTAGATTTCGTGACCCCATGACCCCAAATGGGGTCACAGGGGTCACATCCTTAAAAACCTATTTTCATCTTCTTCTCCAGTTCCAAAAGGTCTAGAGAGTTGAAAAGTTGTGTGCAGACTCCTTGGCCAATGGGGATTCTAAATTGTAGATTTCGTGACCCCATGACCCCAAATGGGGTCACCGGGGTCACATCCTTAAAAACTTATTTTCATCTTCTCCAGTTCCAAAAGGTCTAGAGAGCTGAAAAGTTGTGTGCAGACTCCTTGGCCAATGGGGATTCTAAATTGTAGATTTCGTGACCCCATGACCCCAAATGGGGTCACCGGGGTCACATCCTTAAAAACTTATTTTCATCTTCTTCTCCAGTTCCAAAAGGTCTAGAGAGCTGAAAAGTTGTGTGCAGACTCCTTGGCCAATGGGGATTCTAAATTGTAGATTTCGTGACCCCGCGACCCCAAATGGGGTCACAGGGGTCACATCCTTCAAAACTTATTTTCATCTTCTTCTCCAGTTCCAAAAGGTCTAGAGAGCTGAAAAGTTGTGTGCAGACTCCTTGGCCAATGGGGATTCTAAATTGTAGATTTCGTGACCCCGCGACCCCAAATGGGGTCACAGGGGTCACATCCTTAAAAACCTATTTTCATCTTCTTCTCCAGTTCCAAAAGGTCTAGAGAGCTGAAAAGTTGTGTGCAGACTCCTTGGCCAATGGGGATTCTAAATTGTAGATTACGTGACCCCGTGACCCCAAATGGGGTCACAGTGGTCATGATCTAAGAACCTATCTTTTGCTTGTAAACAATAACTTAAATAACTTAAATATTCAACTTTAGATAGTAAATCAATGAAATCCTGATGAGCTACAGAGCCCATGGCTCTATTTTTATATAGCGCACATATCCATCCACTAGTGGTTGCTCAAGGCGCTTACATTGTTTCCCCTGGTCAATGGCATTCTTTCACCGTCCAATAATTTTTTCCAATTCAACTCCCTGGGGAGTATTCAACCGGCAGCCATATGTGGCGCTCAGTTTGGGGACCATTCTATGCCTCACAGGGTACCCATTTACAGCTGGGTGAACTGAGACACATAGTCACAGCAGTTTGTCCAACACTGCTGAACGCTGATAACCGACAGCTCGGCGTATGCACGTGTTCATGTATCCACCATTCAGCCACTGACATGAATTCGTGGGATCTTTTAAGTGCATAGTTTTTGTTGCACTACACACTAGGGCTCCAGGGTGACACTTATAGAGTTCTAACAGAGGTGAACTCTAGGTTTTTACACCTTGGCCTGGATGGGATTCGAACCCCGGACCTCAGCAACGTGAGACCGGCGCTCTTGCCGACTGAGCTATCCCGTACCCCAGTTGGACTCAAAGTCTTCAAATTTGCCGTCAGTCTACACTGGGGGATGACGCAGATACCAGGGGATTTTGGTGACCTTGACCTTATTTTCAAAGTCACTACAACACTTTGACCACTTTTCGAACTCTTGTTATCACCATTTATTATGATTGGTTGGACCAAATGTTTTCAAATTTGGTGTCAGTCTACATTGGAGGATGACACGGACGCCAGTCGATTTGGTGACCTTGACCTTATTTTCAAGGTCACCACAACACTTTGACCACTTTTGAACTCTTATTAACACGATATATCATGAACCCAAGTAGCTCCAATGATGTGTCTTAGTAGCTCAATGTCACCGGCGGGGGACATTGCCATGTTAGTGGCAAACACTTGTTGTAGATATGGTGACCCTGTGGCCCCAAGTAAGGGCCACAGGCAATGACCTCAAAACCTGTTTTCGTCTTCTTCTCTGTGACCTTAAATAAAAGCCCCATGGGCCATGACCTAAAAATCTATTTCAGTCTTCATCATTTAACGATATAAACCTTGATAATTTAAGCTACTGAGCCAATGGCTCAATCTTTAGCACATTAGGCCTGAAAGGCCAGATGGGCTTATGGCAAATCGCCAGCGTCCATAAACTTTTCACATTATCATCTACTTCTCCAAAACCACTACATCACCAAAGCTGTAATTATGTGAGTGAATTCCAACGCCCACAAATATGACCGCCAGAGACGTTATAATTAAAACCTTTAAGCGACTTCGTCTTCGAAAGCGCTATATATATGAACATGAAATTTTGTCATTAACATCTAATTTGTGGAACGAAGATACAAGTTTGTAAATTTGATTGGATAAAATTATTAACTTTGCTGGGGATCACCCTTAAACCTGGGCAGTGTTTTCTTTAAAAGATGGAGATTATCATTTGTAAATTTCATTACTCAATCGTTAATACTTTGATGGTGGCAGGGGTTGATAATGTAGGTATATTTTTCATCTCAGAAACCAATGACCCCAGAACACTCTACTTTTGAGGATATCATCTATGTTTAGTGAATATCAAATTTCAAATCTTTTAGATAAAAAGTAAGAAAGTTATAAATGAAAACATATGAGTGGTTTACCATTTTGCTTTCATTATGCTAACATGATTGTATTTGGATGAAAGGTGTTTCCGAGAGCTTTCTAACGTAACTTTCATTATATTTGTATCATAGAAATTAAGCAAGATAATATAAGCAAGATAATACTTATTTTATTTTTTGCAATTTCTCTCTATTTTCTGTGTATTTGTCAGAGCAGATGTTATGCTCTGTGAGTATGTGTGGGGGGGGGGGGGGGGGGGGGGGAGGGAATCAGTTTTCATGAGTCCTCAGCAAGTGAGGCAGAGAGAGTTATTGTAATGTTACATAATAGGAGTATAATACTGTATCCAACTGCATGTTCGTTAGGCATTTGAAGGATTGGTACAATGGGTAAGGACATAGTTTCTTGCAAACTTATGAGAAATCTTTTTATGGCTTTATGGCTATTTCTATTGTAACAATGAAGAATTATGCTTGACCATTTGACACCAAATTGTAATCACTTCCTTCTCTCTCCGTGTCCCCCCTGTTTATATATGTTTAGTAGCTATATTATCTGATGAGCTGCAGAGCCAAAGGCTCTATTTTGACATTGTAAAACAAGAGTGAAATAAAATTTGATTTGACTTTGAAAGTTTCCACTGTTACAAACGTTTCTTGCCAGTGTAATGAAACTCAAACTCCCCTATTTACCAGATGAACTGCATAGTTTAAATATGTTTCAGGATACAGATGGACAAACTCCCCTTCACTACGGTAAGTTTGTTCTATCAAACTCACCTTCACTACGGTATGTGTGGTCTAACAAACTTACCTTCACTACAGTATGTGTGTTCTAACAAACTCACCTTCAATACAGTATGTGTGTTCTATCAAACTCACCTTCACTACGGTATGTGTGGTCTAAAAAACTGATTTTCACTACAGTATGTGTGTTCTAACAAACTCACCTTCACTACAGTATGTGTGAGGTCTTTGAAGGGCATTTAGAAGTGGTATACATAAGAACAGGAAGATTTTCTGGATAACAGCTTCTTTAATGTGAAAATACACGACGTTTCGGAGTACATACTTACTCCTTCATCAGGTGGAATGTATCGAAATAACAAAATATGGTACATTTATATAGCAAACAAAACAATGGTGAGGAAAGTCAATCAGGGAGATTAACATGCATGAGAATGGTATACAATGGGGATTTGTAATACAAATATGATGGAGATGAAATGATGAGGATTTGCAATACAAACATGAATGGGAGTAAGTAGATGAAGGATTTGCAATGCAAACATGAATGGGAGTAAGTAGATAAACAAAGGCCTGTAGGCTTTATTGAAGATGTAAATAAACACACATGATGAAACGAGGGAGGCCAATTGGCTTTATTGAAATTATTAAGCAAATAGTAATTATAGTTGATTGGGAGAGAGGCCAATTGTTGATGTGGGTGGCTTTGAAGTTGTTGCATGGTGATTGGAGCTGTTAGGCGCTGATAGGCGTTGATTGATGGGGATTATTTATTCGAGGAGTCCCCACCAATCAACGCCTATCAGCGCCTAACAGCTCCAATCACCATGCAACAACTTCAAAGCCACCCATATCAACAATTGGCCTCTCTCCCAATCAACTATAATTACTATTTGCTTAATAATTTCAATAAAGCCAATTGGCCTCCCTCATTTCATCATCTGTGTTTATTCACAATAACAAAATATGATGAAGGAGTGAGTATGTACTCCGAAACGTCGTGTATTTTCACATTAAAGAAGTTGTTACCCAGAAAATCTTCCTGTTCTTACAGTATGTGTGTTCTAACAAACTCACCTTCACTACGGTATGTGTGTTCTAACAAACTCACCTTCACTACAGTATGTGTGTTCTAACAAACTCACCTTCACTACAGTATGTGTGGTCTAACAAACTTACCTTCACTGCAGTATGTGTGGTCTAACAAACTCACCTTCACTACAGTATGTGTGTTCTAACAAACTCACCTTCACTACAGTATGTGTGTTCTAACAAACTCACCTTCACTACAGTATGTGTGTTCTAACAAACTCACCTTCACTACAGTATGTGTGTTCTAACAAACTGATCTTCACTACAGTATGTGTGTTCTTACAAACATCCCTTCACTACAGTACGTGTGTTCTAACAAACTCACCTTCACTACGGTATGTGTGTTCTAACAAACTCACCTTCACTACAGTATGTGTGTTCTAACAAACTCACCTTCACTACAGTATGTGTGTTCTAACAAACTCGCCTTCACTACAGTATGTGTGTTCTAACAAACTCACCTTCACTACAGTATGTGTGTTCTAACAAACTTACCTTCACTACAGTATGTGTGTTCTAACAAACTCACCTTCACTACAGTATGTGTGTTCTAACAAACTCACCTTCACTACAGTATGTGTGTTCTAACAAACTCACCTTCACTACAGTATGTGTGTTCTAACAAACTCACCTTTCAGCTACTAGCATACTGAGATGGTTAAACTTCTTGTTTCTGTTTCAGCTGTTAGCATACTGAGATGGTTAAACTTCTTGTTTCTGTTTCAGCTACTAGCATACTGAGATGGTTAAACTTCTTGTTTCTGTTTCAGCTACTGGCATACTGAGATGGTTAAACTTCTTGTTTCTGTTTCAGCTGTTAGCATACTGAGATGGTTAAACTTCTTGTTTCTGTTTCAGCTACTAGCATACTGAGATAGTTAAACTTCTTGTTTCTGTTTCAGTTACTAGCATACTGAGATGGTTTAACTTCTGGTTTCTGTTTCAGCTACTAGCATACTGAGATGGTTAAACTTCTTGTTTCTGTTTCAGCTACTAGCATACTGAGATGGTTAAACTTCTTGTTTCTGTTTCAGCTACTAGCATACTGAGATGGTTAAACTTCTGGTTTCTGTTTCAGCTACTAGCATACTGAGATTGTTAAACTTCTTGTTTCTGTTTCAGCTACTAGCATACTGAGATAGTTAAACTTCTTGTTTCTGTTTCAGCTACTAGCATACTGAGATGGTTAAACTTGTTGTTTCTGTTTCAGCTACTAGCATACTGAAATGGTTAAACTTCTTGTTTCTGTTTCAGCTGTTAGCATACTGAGATGGTTAAACTTCTTGTTTCTGTTTCAGCTACTAGCATACTGAGATGGTTAAACTTCTTGTTTCTGTTTCAGCTTTTAGCATACTGAGATGGTTAAACTTCTTGTTTCTGTTTCAGCTGTTAGCATACTGAGATGGTTAAACTTCTTGTTTCTGTTTCAGCTACTAGCATACTGAGATGGTTAAACTTCTTGTTTCTGTTTCAGCTGTTAGCACACTGAGATGGTTAAACTTCTTGTTTCTGTTTCAGCTACTAGCATACTGAGATGGTTAAACTTCTGGTTTCTGTTTCAGCTACTAGCATACTGAAATGGTTAAACTTCTTGTTTCTGTTTCAGCTGTTAGCATACTGAGATGGTTAAACTTCTTGTTTCTGTTTCAGCTACTAGCATACTGAGATGGTTAAACTTCTTGTTTCTGTTTCAGCTACTAGCATACTGAGATGGTTTAACTTCTGGTTTCTGTTTCAGCTGTTAGCATACTGAGATGGTTAAACTTCTTGTTTCTGTTTCAGCTGTTAGCATACTGAGATGGTTAAACTTCTTGTTTCTGTTTCAGCTACTAGCATACTGAGATGGTTAAACTTCTTGTTTCTGTTTCACTGCGAGCATACTGAGATGGTTAAACTTCTTGTTTCTGTTTCAGCTACTAGCATACTGAGATGGTTAAACTTCTTGTTTCTGTTTCAGCTGTTAGCATACTGAGATGGTTAAACTTCTTGTTTCTGTTTCAGCTGTTAGCATACTGAGATGGTTAAACTTCTTGTTTCTGTTTCAGCTGTTAGCATACTGAGATGGTTAAACTTCTTGTTTCTGTTTCAGCTTTTAGCATACTGAGATGGTTAAACTTCTTGTTTCTGTTTCAGCTGTTAGCATACTGAGATGGTTAAACTTCTTGTTTCTCTTTCAGCTACTAGCATACTGAGATGGTTAAACTTCTGGTTTCTGTTTCAGCTACTAGCATACTGAGATGGTTAAACTTGTTGTTTCTGTTTCAGCTACTAGCATACTGAGATGGTTAAACTTCTTGTTTCTGTTTCACTGCGAGCATACTGAGATGGTTTAACTTCTTGTTTCTGTTTCAGCTACTAGCAAACTGAGATGGTTAAACTTCTTGTTTCTGTTTCAGCTGTTAGCATACTGAGATGGTTAAACTTCTTGTTTCTGTTTCAGCTGTTAGCATACTGAGATGGTTAAACTTCTTGTTTCTGTTTCAGCTGTTAGCATACTGAGATGGTTTAACTTCTGGTTTCTGTTTCAGCTGTTAGCATACTGAGATGGTTAAACTTCTTGTTTCTGTTTCAGCTGTTAGCATACTGAGATGGTTAAACTTCTTGTTTCTGTTTCAGCTGTTAGCATACTGAGATGGTTAAACTTCTTGTTTCTGTTTCAGCTACTAGCATACTGAGATGGTTAAACTTCTTGTTTCTCTTTCAGCTACTAGCATACTGAGATAGTTAAACTTCTTGTTTCTGTTTCAGCTACTAGCATACTGAGATGGTTAAACTTCTTGTTTCTGTTTCAGCTGTTAGCATACTGAGATGGTTAAACTTCTTGTTTCTGTTTCAGCTACTAGCATACTGAGATAGTTAAACTTCTTGTTTCTGTTTCAGCTACTAGCATACTGAGATTGTTAAACTTCTTGTTTCTGTTTCAGCTGTTAGCATACTGAGATGGTTAAACTTCTTGTTTCTGTTTCAGCTTTTAGCATACTGAGATGGTTAAACTTCTTGTTTCTGTTTCAGCTGTTAGCATACTGAGATGGTTAAACTTCTTGTTTCTCTTTCAGCTACTAGCATACTGAGATGGTTAAACTTCTGGTTTCTGTTTCAGCTACTAGCATACTGAGATGGTTAAACTTCTTGTTTCTGTTTCACTGCGAGCATACTGAGATGGTTAAACTTCTTGTTTCTGTTTCAGCTGTTAGCATACTGAGATAGTTAAACTTCTTGTTTCTGTTTCAGCTACTAGCATACTGAGATGGTTAAACTTGTTGTTTCTGTTTCAGCTACTAGCATACTGAAATGGTTAAACTTCTTGTTTCTGTTTCAGCTGTTAGCATACTGAGATGGTTAAACTTCTTGTTTCTGTTTCAGCTACTAGCATACTGAGATGGTTAAACTTCTTGTTTCTGTTTCAGCTACTAGCATACTGAGATGGTTTAACTTCTTGTTTCTGTTTCAGCTACTAGCATACTGAGATGGTTAAACTTCTGGTTTCTGTTTCAGCTACTAGCATACTGAAATGGTTAAACTTCTTGTTTCTGTTTCAGCTGTTAGCATACTGAGATGGTTAAACTTCTTGTTTCTGTTTCAGCTACTAGCATACTGAGATGGTTAAACTTCTTGTTTCTGTTTCAGCTACTAGCATACTGAGATGGTTTAACTTCTGGTTTCTGTTTCAACTGTTAGCATACTGAGATGGTTAAACTTCTTGTTTCTGTTTCAGCTGTTAGCATACTGAGATGGTTAAACTTGTTGTTTCTGTTTCAGCTACTAGCATACTGAGATGGTTAAACTTCTTGTTTCTGTTTCACTGCGAGCATACTGAGATGGTTAAACTTCTTGTTTCTGTTTCAGCTACTAGCATACTGAGATGGTTAAACTTCTTGTTTCTGTTTCAGCTGTTAGCATACTGAGATGGTTAAACTTCTTGTTTCTGTTTCAGCTGTTAGCATACTGAGATGGTTAAACTTCTTGTTTCTGTTTCAGCTGTTAGCATACTGAGATGGTTAAACTTCTTGTTTCTGTTTCAGCTTTTAGCATACTGAGATGGTTAAACTTCTTGTTTCTGTTTCAGCTGTTAGCATACTGAGATGGTTAAACTTCTTGTTTCTCTTTCAGCTACTAGCATACTGAGATGGTTAAACTTCTGGTTTCTGTTTCAGCTACTAGCATACTGAGATGGTTAAACTTCTTGTTTCTGTTTCAGCTACTAGCATACTGAGATAGTTAAACTTCTTGTTTCTGTTTCAGCTACTAGCATACTGAGATGGTTAAACTTGTTGTTTCTGTTTCAGCTACTAGCATACTGAAATGGTTAAACTTCTTGTTTCTGTTTCAGCTGTTAGCATACTGAGATGGTTAAACTTCTTGTTTCTGTTTCAGCTACTAGCATACTGAGATGGTTAAACTTCTTGTTTCTGTTTCAGCTACTAGCATACTGAGATGGTTTAACTTCTGGTTTCTGTTTCAGCTGTAAGCATACTGAGATGGTTAAACTTCTTGTTTCTGTTTCAGCTGTTAGCATACTGAGATGGTTAAACTTCTTGTTTCTGTTTCAGCTGTTAGCATACTGAGATGGTTAAACTTCTTGTTTCTGTTTCAGCTACTAGCATACTGAGATGGTTAAACTTCTTGTTTCTCTTTCAGCTACTAGCATACTGAGATAGTTAAACTTCTTGTTTCTGTTTCAGCTACTAGCATACTGAGATGGTTAAACTTCTTGTTTCTGTTTCAGCTGTTAGCATACTGAGATGGTTAAACTTCTTGTTTCTGTTTCAGCTACTAGCATACTGAGATAGTTAAACTTCTTGTTTCTGTTTCAGCTACTAGCATACTGAGATGGTTAAACTTCTTGTTTCTGTTTCAGCTACTAGCATACTGAGATGGTTAAACTTCTTGTTTCTGTTTCAGCTGTTAGCATACTGAGATGGTTAAACTTCTTGTTTCTGTTTCAGCTTTTAGCATACTGAGATGGTTAAACTTCTTGTTTCTGTTTCAGCTGTTAGCATACTGAGATGGTTAAACTTCTTGTTTCTCTTTCAGCTACTAGCATACTGAGATGGTTAAACTTCTGGTTTCTGTTTCAGCTACTAGCATACTGAGATGGTTAAACTTCTTGTTTCTGTTTCACTGCGAGCATACTGAGATGGTTAAACTTCTTGTTTCTGTTTCAGCTGTTAGCATACTGAGATAGTTAAACTTCTTGTTTCTGTTTCAGCTACTAGCATACTGAGATGGTTAAACTTGTTGTTTCTGTTTCAGCTACTAGCATACTGAGATGGTTAAACTTCTTGTTTCTGTTTCAGCTGTTAGCATACTGAGATGGTTAAACTTCTTGTTTCTGTTTCAGCTGTTAGCATACTGAGATGGTTAAACTTCTTGTTTCTGTTTCAGCTGTTAGCATACTGAGATGGTTAAACTTCTTGTTTCTGTTTCAGCTACTAGCATACTGAGATGGTTAAACTTCTTGTTTCTGTTTCAGCTACTAGCATACTGAGATAGTTAAACTTCTTGTTTCTGTTTCAGCTACTAGCATACTGAGATGGTTAAACTTCTTGTTTCTGTTTCAGCTACTAGCATACTGAGATGGTTTAACTTCTTGTTTCTGTTTCAGCTACTAGCATACTGAGATGGTTAAACTTCTGGTTTCTGTTTCAGCTACTAGCATACTGAAATGGTTAAACTTCTTGTTTCTGTTTCAGCTGTTAGCATACTGAGATGGTTAAACTTCTTGTTTCTGTTTCAGCTACTAGCATACTGAGATGGTTAAACTTCTTGTTTCTGTTTCAGCTACTAGCATACTGAGATGGTTAAACTTCTTGTTTCTGTTTCAGCTGTTAGCATACTGAGATGGTTAAACTTCTTGTTTCTGTTTCAGCTGTTAGCATACTGAGATGGTTAAACTTCTTGTTTCTGTTTCAGCTGTTAGCATACTGAGATGGTTAAACTTCTTGTTTCTGTTTCAGCTACTAGCATACTGAGATAGTTAAACTTCTTGTTTCTGTTTCACTGGGAGCATACTGAGATGGTTAAACTTCTTGTTTCTGTTTCAGCTACTAGCATACTGAGATGGTTAAACTTCTTGTTTCTGTTTCAGCTGTTAGCATACTGAGATGGTTAAACTTCTTGTTTCTGTTTCAGCTACTAGCATACTGAGATGGTTAAACTTCTGGTTTCTGTTTCAGCTGTTAGCATACTGAGATGGTTAAACTTCTTGTTTCTGTTTCAGCTGTTAGCATACTGAGATGGTTAAACTTCTTGTTTCTGTTTCAGCTGTTAGCATACTGAGATGGTTAAACTTCTTGTTTCTGTTTCAGCTACTAGCATACTGAGATAGTTAAACTTCTTGTTTCTGTTTCACTGGGAGCATACTGAGATGGTTAAACTTCTTGTTTCTGTTTCAGCTACTAGCATACTGAAATGGTTAAACTTCTTGTTTCTGTTTCAGCTACTAGCATACTGAAATTGTTAAACTTCTTGTTTCTGTTTCAGCTGTGAGCTGTGAGCATCCTGAGGTGGTTAAACTTCTTGTTTCTCATGGAGCTGACATTAAAGCTGTTGACAATGACGGAATTGCAGTAATGGATGTTTCTGACAGCTGCACTTTAAAGTCTCTGCTCCAAAGTATTGATGTTAATACATGATCAAGAGGGTTAATGAAGTTCCCTTTCATACCTGATGACATTTTGACATTCTCAGTGAGAAATGATAAGGAAATTAAGATGTGTCTTAACTGTTTACTTATCTTCTGTTGTGTATTCAAAGGAAAATACTCATAATGATATAGTTTCTTTCAATAATCGATATATTATTGCCTCATCAGGCCCAATGGTCTTATGGCATGGCATCTCTGGTTCCTGTCCTTCCATCCATCCGTCCTTCCTTCCGTCCTGGAGAAGAGGCTGTGACCCCTGTGACCCATATTTGGGATCAAGGGGTCACGAAATCTACAATTTAGAATCCCTTTTGGCTAAAGAATCTGTAAACAATATTTCAGCTCTCCGGAGCTTTTTGTACTGGAAAAGAAGATGAAAACAGCTTACCCATATTTGGTGCCATAGGGTCACCAAATCTACAATTTAGAATCCCTATTGGCCAAAGAGTCTGTACAGAACATTTCAGCTGCCTCATGCTGGTCGTACTGGTGAAGATGAAAATAGGTTTTTAGGTCATGACCTCTGTGACCCATATTTGGAGTCACAGGTTCACCAAATCTGCATTTTAGAATTCCCATTGGCCAATGTGACTCCTGGACACCATGTCATAAGCCCATGAGCTAAAAAGTCACTCAGGGATATAAAAAATAGTAAGAGTTGCTTATGTGCAAACTGAGTAATATATTGACTATTGAAAATGGCAAACTATGAATGTTATGAGCTTATAACTTAAATATTGGATGTGTAATAAGATATATATTTAACTTCACAGATGTTTTAATATACAGTATAATCTTGCTGGCGACTGCAGTTTTTGCTCTTCACATTGTATGCAATACCTGAATGTTGCTGATATCGTAGTTCAGGCAGATTTAATGCAAACTTGATTTTATAACCTGAATACGGACATATTTTCCAGATAACATATTTGGTAGATTACCTCTATGCAGATATTTCCTAATAATAAAAGATAGGCATTATCTGTGCATTATTATCCCACCGGTGTGTAATGCCGTGGGATATAGTTGTCGCCCTGTTCGTCCGTTCGTTCATCTTTCCATCAGTAATAATTTCATTTCAGGAGCAGAACTCTAAAACCGTTCATGATATCTTTCTGAAACATTCCATGTGTATTACCCACCAGTTGTAGTGGTGCCTTTTGATATTTTGGACTTTATTCAGAGATAGGTTCATTCCTGGAGCACAGCTTTAAAAAATTTCACCATATCTTCCTGAAACGTTGCATGGGTAGTACTCACTAACTGAAATGGTGCATTTTATATCTTCAGATTTCTTTCAAAAATAAAAAATGTTTGTTGCCATAGAAACGTGTTTGATTTGGACTTTGTTCAGGGATAGGTTTGTTTCCGGTGCACAGCTCCAAAACTCTTTATCACATCTTCCTGAAACTTTCCATGTGCATAACCCACTAACTGAAATCGTGCCTTTTGATATTTTCAGATTTTTGAATTTTTATTTCCATTTCCATCGAAACGCTTTGGATTTGGAATTTGTTCAGGGATAGGTCTGCTTCTGGAGCCGAACTCCACAACCCTTCATCATGATCATACCTGATATTCAGTGTTTTACCCATTTACTGAAGTAATAGATTTACAATTATCTGTCAAAGATGTGTTTTACAAATAATGTGGGACCGGTGGGATATGTCATCTTCTGATGACTCTTGTTTATATTTTAGAGAGGGTTCAATCGGAGTATTTTTGTGGTTACGTTAAATTATTGGGAGGAGATTTCCATATGCTATAAATTTAGCTCATTCATGACGCACATTAAAACCTTAATGAGTGTGGTAGCTAATAATAGCTCAATTAACATTTCGAGCTGGTACGGTGAAAAGGCGATAGAACCCTCTCTTTAAGCTCATCAGGCCTGAAAGAAGTAACAATGCTAGAATGCTCAAAATATGGGAATATGATCTTTGTTGGATGGAGAGTAACAATTGTAAATTTCATAATCTTACTCCCCAAATTAAGGGCTTGGCAGGGGTGCATTTAAAGTGGGGCACCATTTTAATAACTGGTCCAAAGGAATACTATTGATCTTAATCATATGAGTTTTCAAACAAGCCAAATTCCTTGCAACATTGGCTGTGAGTCCAGGGTCTGCATGTTATGTAATTGGATTGTGTTGACCTTTGGGAAGACCACACCCTGGTGGAGAGATGCAAACAGCAGCAAACTCGAGTCAGTAGGGCTAATACACAGAGGTCTCAGGTTACTTCAAACTGTGCTGCGTTACAGTATCTGGGTGAGACTGATTTAGACTTCCACTTAGGCTGTGAACAAAGTTTTTATTCATGAAATATCACCATTTTATTATATTTTGAAAAGGAGCCTATGAGAAATTGAATTTTCAAAAGCAAGGCTCTTGGTAATAAATGTTTTTATTTCAAGAATATAAATAATGATTAAAACAACAAAATGAAGAGGTCTATAATATTTATAACAAATTTGGATTAATATGCAACCAATTTTTTATAATAAAGTTTAAATTTGGTGGCTGGGCAGTGCCTTAATATTTGATATGTATCTTTACAGTTTCATTCCCGTGATAGCAACAAAACTAATAACAATATCGCATGCAAGAAAGAAGGACCAAGAATCTGGGCTCAAACTTTTAATTATACCCTCGCTACGAAGTAAGCAGGGGTATATAGCAGTCATTCCGTCCGTCCGTCCTTCCGTCCGGTCAATTTCTCAAAACTGTCAAAGGTACATCAACCAAACTTTGTACAGTTGTTAACCAAGTTCTTCTGATCGCGCACAGACAATTTTAAATTTTCTGACATTTAAATTTTTGTCATTTCCATGGAAACGTCACTTTTTGGAGGTAGTCCAGATGATACTCTTCATCGAGTTCGAAAACCAGTATCGAAATATTATTTTTTATGGAGTTATGGCCCTTGAATCCGAAATTGAACTTTCTACCAAAAGAGCTGTGATGCTCCAATTGGGACAAGTTTTCTCGGCAACTATTACATCTAGGTGAATGAAATTTTACATGTAGGTAGTCCAGATGATACTCTTCATCGAGTTCACAGTCCAGTTCCGAAATATTATTTTTTATGGAGTTATGAAGCCCTTGAATCTGTAATTGAACTTGGTACAAATTACAGGTGTGATGCTCTAATGGGAAAAATTAAGTTACCTGAAAAATATTACATTTTGTAATAACAGTCAGTTCCTAAAATTATTTTGGACATTATTATGATGCTTGAAACAAAGTAACCTTCACATCTATAATTCTCAATGGACGGATAGCAGATGGCGGGGGTATGTGAGCCATGCTCACTTTTTTCTTGTTGTAAAAGTCCGCAAACAATTAACATGAAATTGCAAAAGTGAATAATTAAAGAGAAAAAATGGTACAAGCCAGTACAACCCCAAGCCCAAATTCAAGGTTTTCAAATTAATAGATTTGACATTTAAATGCAGGTTAGAAAAACAATGAGGGAGGCAAAGATTCAAAATTGGAATAACTATAAAACCAATTAAAGGCATCTATGATTCTTTTGAGTGTCAGCTATTTACTTTTTCTCACTATTTTTTTCAAATCATCAAATTTCTGCTGAGAGTCTGTATCAATGTATCTTGTGAAAGCGTCACTTGCACAGAAGCCTAACCGTTGTATTGGTGTTTTATTTTCTGATGGTGAAGTGGCGCCTCCTCTTCGAAAAGAGTGCTCACCGAAAGTATGTGCCTGCAGTCCACAGGCTGTCAGCAGCTGGTCCTAAAGGGTTATTATCACGTGTCACCTCTAGATAATTACACAAGGCTGATGCTCTACACAAACATGCAGTTCTATTCAAGGTGACCATAAATCCACCTGCTAGTCTACTCGCATCTACCCTACTAACACATGAGCTTGGTCCTGTTGAAGTGAGCAGAAAATTATTTGGTCTCAACAGTCCAAAGAATGCAACAAGACCAGCAGTCCAAAAACACTGATACAAAAGCTGACCAACGTGGAGCAGTGCCAGTTCCAATTGTTCTTTTTGCACTTGTAAGAACTTGCTTAACTCCCCGCGAATACACAGGAGTTTGTAGACCTCACACCTGTGTAAGTGAGAGACAATATTTAGGTAACACACTATTGAATGATATTTAAGATGATTCACATGTAATAAGTATGCAATATACAATTAAAGTTTCTCTGAGGACAGAGTCACTAGATGAAGGTTCAGTATCTCACAAAACTTGGTGTACGTCTTGAGATGGGTAGCTTAGGTCCGTCTTGTGTTCACTGACCATGCCGCTGACCGTAGAGATGACGCTCCCTGGCTCAATTTCTCGTACAACGTATCCCCACCTGCTGAGCAAGAAAGATGGATTTCACTTGCCAAATAATCTGGCTCAGTAACTTTATCAAATTCCAATGCAATCTTCTTAATTTCATACTTCATCTCGGGTGCCCCTATAATAAAAAAAATTTACATTCATTAAAGGGAGGCCGAAATATATTATTTTCTATTGAATTCTTAACTGCAATTGGTTCATTAGACTATTTTGTGAAAAACGAGACCCCCAAAAATCCATATGTTGTTCCTATATTAAACTAGAGCGATTTAAACTTTGCCGCAAACATCGTCTGCTTTTCACCCGCGAGAAACAAACCAAAAATGGGGCGGAGCTTAGAGAGTTGGAAGATACCGGAAGTGACGTACGTGAAGGGACGGGGTGTAAACATTAGCTTACTATTTACAATGGCAAACACTGGAGAATCGGCCAGTTAATCTGATATATCTACGTTTTGCAATAATGCCAAATCGCTGTTATGCTGTAAACTGTTCGAGTAATGTTAGTTATCAAGTTTTACTTTACAAATGTCCAAAAATATAGTTATATATATATCAAATATAATTGATATGAATAGTGAAAGACGGTGGATTCATAGACGTTCGTAGGCATAGGATAAATCAATGCTAATGAGATATAAGATGACAAAATGAAACCAAGATATGATAATATGAACGAAGTATAGTTGAGACAACGAAATCAAATAGTCGGTGTTGTTGTTATTTTTGGAGAATGCTTGTGTTTAAAATAAAACAACAAACGTGAGATTAGCAGACTCCGGCGAAGTAGGCCCCACGGTAAGCCATTGACAAAGCACATCACAACATTCTGATTTTTTAACGTCGTTAATCTACCGACATCCTAATTTACTAACAGTACATTACAGCAATCAAAGGGGATCTGGTCAAATGGGCCAAAGGATGAAAAGGCCGATAAAAAAAGTCATAAGGGCCGAGTGAAAAAGTCAGAAGGGCCGAAGTAAATAGTCAAAAGGGCCGAAAATAAAAATTATTATATATTCATTGTATTCAACCTACAGTTCATAGTTGTAATATCTTTACTGAGCCAAGTGATCCCAATCAATTCCAAAATTATTTTATTAATGACTAGTGACTGTTATTGTTCCACTGTTTATGCACTCGTATAACCAAAAACAAACAAATGTAGTAGTCTCCATTGTATTATTTTTAAACTGATATTCATATTATTAGTGGATGAGACCGTGATGTATGTGAATCTCTCCTTTGTCACATTTCTCAGTTTTTTGTCACAGGTCACACTACTGATAAATAAAATATAAATATGATAAATTTCTATACCAGGTATTATAATTATATTTTTATTATTTCAAACATACATATTTATGAATACATTAGAGAGGTAATATTGTGACATCGATTTCTTGGAAAGATGTGTGCGTGTTTGGTGAAATATATATATTTTTTTATATTTTTAAATACTCAATGTCACAGTTATTATTAAACACTATCACCATTTTAAAATTAAGAAACTTAGCAAGGAAAGATAGTATTCCCTTCCTTTCCCTTGTACGGTGTCTAAGAAGACAGTAAGGAGAATTGAATGACATTGCTGGATACTCGATTCTGATTGGTTCTCCAGAAAAATCTAGCGTGATCAATTCTGGATTGAACCTCCTCTGATTTTAGAGCCGCTTCACCGCGTATTGACGCATCTACTTTGTTCGGATAGATTGTGACGTCACAAACAGCCTATTCTAAAATGTGCTCTACTTGTGGAAATCGAAATAACTGATACTAATCAAATCAATCTTTCCTGTAGCGTGTTTTAGAGCTGCATTACATGATAGATTAGCAAGACAAACTTCGTCAGTATTAAGTAATATCCAAATTGCGACACTTATGCAGTTGAGAAAGCGAGCAATCGCAATGACGCAATGGTCAGCCGGATCTGAAAATCGAGCGTAACGTTTTGATGCAAAATAAGAAATACATATGTCATATCATCTGCACACCTACGTGTATAACTAGAATGTGCATTCCTTACCCGAATGAGACAGTTACCCTCCTCACCTGGAACACTTCATTTTAATAAAGTCCTCCAGCTCGTCATTCACAGCTGTTGGCAAACGGTAGCCATTTTGAACGTCGCGTGATATGTTTATGAGGGTTATTCCAAAAATGCGAAGTTTTTTTAGAAATGTTTTTATTCACTTCAGTTGGATACAATCAATGGTGGGTACAATTGAGATGGAAAACAAGAATTTATGACATAATAGACATAAACAGATGACAAAGTATATTTGACAATCAGCATTCGGAATAGAGAATACATATGAAAAGATTTATCCCTCATAGGTGATCGGGATACGAAAACATTAATTAAATCAAACGTTTAAAGGACATCTTTGAGACGCATCCATTTTCTATCGAAATAATTCAAGTTAAAATATTTTCGTGCAATATATTTCTCGATGTCAAAAACATCTTTTAAACTCTTTGTAAATATTGTAAAGTTTGGTTTCAAACGTTTGATATTCATAACAAATATATGACGTTTAGCTAACAATATTATGTGATTTAGCAAGTTGCTATTGGTTGCACAAAATAATATATCCAATGTTGAAATTTCGAATGTTTGTTTGAGTGATCTGTTAAAGAAGTTGGCGATTTCGTTCCAAAACATTCGAATGATTGGGCATTCCACATATACATGGTAAAAATTCTCACTTGCTCCACATGATTCGCATATATCATTATCAACTAGTTTCATTTTTAGCAACTCCCGTTTCGTATAGATGGCTCTATGGATAAACTTGTATTGGAATTCCAAAAGCTTAGTATCTTTGGTTGATTGTCTATATTTCAAAAATGTTGAATTCCAATTGATTAAATCGTTTAATTCATTTTGCCATTTGTTGCATACGTTTGGTAATGTACCTGTTGCTTCAGATATAAGATTGTCATAAAATAATCTTGATCCCTTTACAGGAGCAATAAGATCCTTCCAAGGAGAATCAAATGGCATATCCCTTACGGTTGACAAGTCAAATGAGCGAATGACATCTTTCCATTTTCTTGGAATGCTAAGGATGACTCCATTAAGATCAAGCACTGTGCCTTTAACATCATATTTTGTTTTGATTTCTGCAAATGTTAAGAATTCGTGATCTTTGCAAATGTCTTTTGAACTATGCCTTGTTTGAGCCAGTTATTGATGATCA
The DNA here is from genome assembly GCA_936450465.1 of Gibbula magus. Taxonomy (NCBI): domain Eukaryota; kingdom Metazoa; phylum Mollusca; class Gastropoda; order Trochida; family Trochidae; genus Gibbula; species Gibbula magus. The sequence continues at coordinate 9,538,232 of OW388301.1, read as the reverse complement.
GATTTGGATTGCAACTCTGGTGATTTAACCAGAGAGGTTGCATACGTATTTCATTAATATTATCATTGACTACATGACATTTGATATACCTATGCCAAGCATCGAGTGCATCTTTCCAAAAGGGATTTTGCGGTTTGTATTTTTAGCTCATCAGGCCAGAAAGGCCCGATGGGCTTATGGCATGGGATGGCGTCCGTCCGTCCGTCCGTCCGTAAACTTTTCACTTTTTCGACTTCTTCTCCAGAACCAATAACTCTAGAGAGCTGGAATTTTATGTACAGACTCCTTGGCCAATGGGGATTCTAAATTGTAGATTTGGTGACCCTGTGACCCCAAATAAGGGCCCCAGGGGTCATAACCTTAAAAGCTATTTTCATCTTCTTCTCCAGAACCAATGACTCCAGAGAGCTGAAATTATATGTACAGACTCCTTGGCCAATGGGAATTCTAAATTGTAGATTTGGTGACCCTGTGACCCCAAATAAGGGCCTCACAGGCCATTACCTAAAATCCTGTTTTCATCTTTTTCTCCGTAACAAAAAGATCTAGAAGGCTGTAATATTGTATGCAAACTCTTGAGCCAATGGGGATTCAAACTTGTAAATTTGGTGACCCTGTGACCCCAAATATGGGCCACAGCCTAAAAAAACCTTTGAAAATGAATTTTGAACTGATATTTTATGACACTTCAATCACAATGATTTGAAATATATGTCGACTTGAGATAACAATCTACATTGTGGACATGTTTGTCAAATTGATGTAATCAATGTGAAATGAGAACTATTGAATAGCCTATGAACTGAAAATTGTGACAAGGCATAAAGGACTAAATTGAAGAGGAGTTGAGAATTCTTTTATTTTACATGAGATATGTGAACTGCATATGACTGGTTATGAAATGATAAGATAAGATTATTTTCATCTTTTCCTCTAGAACGAAAAGACCTAGAAGGTTGTCATGTTGTGTAAAGAGTCTTTCGCCAATGGAGATTCTAAATTGTAGATTTGGTGACCCAGTGGCCCCAAATAAGGGCCTCACAGGCCATTACCTAAAATCCTGTTTTCATCCAGAACAAACTAGAAGGAATATTTTGTTCAGAATGTTTAGATGTTTGGATGACAAGGCTAAGAACCGAGATTGTTTAGCCAAGGTGATTCTAAATTGTACTATGTACCATGAGATTCATCACATTGCCTGTTCTCTTTAAGCCTTATACAGTTAGATCAGTGCTGCCAGTGTTTAGTGCAAGCAAGAGTCTATTACATAATTTGGCGGTAAAACACAAAAAACACAGCTGGCTTGTAACCAGAGCCAAGGGGTCAGAATATTGCATAATCTCCTGTGTGTTGACCTTGCTGAGTGCTCTCTCTCAATTTCAAGAATAAGATTTGTCAGGCTTAGGGATTGTACATTATATTGAGACAACATATTTCTGTCTTCATCATCAAACAAAACAAACTCTGATGAGCTACAGAGCCCATGGCTCTATTTTTTATTGATGTTCGCGCCTACCTGAAGAATATATCTAATGGGAAAACCGGCTAGGTTATAGTCGTTTGACATCGAAACGTATTTCTTCAAGCAAGAGATTTTCAATGCATCAATAAATGATTTTACATTAACCATCCTTAGACCACCTTCTTCATATTTTCGCATTAAGTTTATTCGTTTTATTTTGTCTCTCTTTCCGTCCCAGATAAAGTTGAAAAATAATCTGTTCAAGTTTGTTATAAAATCTGTAGTGGGATTTGGAAGAGAAGCAAGAATATGAACAATAGTAGATAAAGCCAATGTTTTGATAACAGTTATTTTTCCTATCATGGTTAAATGTCGTTTTTTCCAGTTCAAAAGAATTCTTTTTATGTTTTCAAGTCTTTTCTTTGTATTGATCACCCAAAGGTTTTCTAAATTTGCATTCAATTTTATTCCCAGAACTTCAAAGTTGTCCTTATGCCAGTCTAGTTTATAATCATGGGATAAAATTATATCACTGCCAGCCATTGTTCCAAGCCAAACTGCTTTGGTTTTGTCCACCTTTATTTTAAGACCAGACATGTGATAAAATGTTATGAGTGTCTTCATGGCTTCATTAAGAGAGGTATCCGAACCATCTAAGAATAATTCCGTATCGTCGGCGTATTGACCAATGATATATTCCATTTCGTTGAGGAGAATGCCTTTTATATTTTCATTATTTCTTATCATTATTCCAAGTATTTCAGCAACAAATAAGAATAAATACGGTGAAATATATAGGATCGCCCTGTCTACACCCTCGTTCATTTTCAAAAAATGTTGATAGATGTCCATTTTGAACAATACATGAAGAAGAATTTGTTATAAGAATGTTCACCCATTTTTGCATGTTATTGCCAAATCCAAATTTATCCAATACCATCATTACAAATTTTTTCGAGACTGTATCAAACGCTTTTTCAAAATCAATCAGAATTAGTAAACCTTTTTTGTTTTGTAGTTTAGTTTCGTACATGATGTCGTACAGAAGTCGAATGTTTTCTGTAATGCATCTGCCTGGGATAAAACCCGTTTGATTTTCATGAATAAGAATATCTAGGGTCTTTTTCAGCCTGTTAGTAATACAGGTACTAATAATCTTATACAGAGCATTAAGGAGAGAAATGGGACGCCAGTTTTTGAGAAAACGTCTATCTGTTCCTTGTTTGGGTATACATGTGATAACACCTCTATTCATTGTTATTAGCAGCTCCGACTAAGTCGGAGCTGCTATCAGTTTTTGTGCAGTTTCCATCGCCGCCGCCGCCGCCGCCGCCGCGTTTTGTATTGGCTATAACTTTTTTCCTAATTAGGTTTTGAGAACTCATATACATAACTTCTTACTTATACCCCTGGGGAATTTTTTTGACATGTTCGCATTGAAGGTCAAAGGTCAAGGTCACGAGTTCTGAAATCGCTAAAAAAATCCTTGTAAACACGATAACTTGAAAAATATTTGTGCTATCAGGCTCTTCTTTGGTGTATATCAACTATGGAGAAAGGCCAAGATTTGAAAAGATTTTCGCTAAAATCCGTCAAAGGTCAAGGTCATAGTGAGGTCACAACTTAATCATGCTTTTGCAAAAATGTCTTATTTCAACTATTAACACTTTGAATCATTACATGATTGTGATACACAATGAAAAGTGATCACTGATTGTGTGACCTTGAATTTTAAAGGTCAAGGTCACGAGATAGGGTCTTGGTCACCAGTTCTGAAATCACTAAATAACTTCTTTCCAAGGAGGTATCAACACCTCATATACATAACTTCTTACTTATGCCCCTGGGGAATTATTTTGACATGTTCATATTCAAGGTCAAAGGTCAAGGTCACGAGTTCTGAAATCGCTAAAAAAAATCCTTGTAAACACGATAACTTGAAAAATATTTGTGCTATCAGGCTCTTCTTTGGTGTATATCAACTATGGAGAAAGGCCAAGATTTGAAAAGGTTTTCGCTAAAATCCGTCAAAGGTCAAGGTCATAGTGAGGTCACAACTTAAGCATGCTTTTGCAAAAATGTCTTATTTCAACTATTAAGACTTTGAATCATTACATGATTGTGATACACAATGAAAAATGATCACTGATTGTGTGACCTTGAATTTTAAAGGTCAAGGTCACGAGATAGGGTGTTGGTCACCAGTTCTGAAATCACTGAAAAACTTCTTTCCAAGGAGGTATCAACACCTCATATACATAACTTCTTACTTATGCCCCTGGGGAATTATTTTGACATGTTCATATTCAAGGTCAAAGGTCAAGGTCACAAGTTCTGAAATTGCTAAAACAATCCTTGTAAACACGATAACTTGTAAAATATTTGTGCTATCAGGCTCTTATTTGGTATATATCAACTATGGAGAAAGGCCAAGATTTGAAAAGGTTTTCGCTAACATCCGTCAAAGGTCAAGGTCATAGCGAGGTCACAACCTAAGCATGCTTTTGCGAAAATGTCTTATTTAAACTATTAAGACTTTGAATCATTACATGATTGTGATTCACAATGAAAAGTGATCACTGATTGTGTGACCTTGAATTTTAAAGGTCAAGGTCACGAGATATGGTCATGCTGACCAGTTCTGAAATCACTAAGTAACTTTTTCCATGAATATATTAACACCTCATATAGATAGCTTAATTTATTTCTTATACACCTGGTGAATGATTTTGACATGTTCACATTCAAGGTCAAAGGTCAAGGTCATGAGTTCTGAAATCACTACAACAATCCTTGTAAACGTGATAACTTCAAACTTTTTTTGTGCTATTAGGCTCTTATTTGGTATATATGAACTATGGAGAAAGACCAAGATTTGAAAACGTTTTCGCTAAAATCTGTCAAAGGTCAAGGTCACAGTGATGTCAAAACTTAGGCATGCTTTTGTGAATCTGCCGTATTTTAACTATGAACACTTTGAGTCATTGCATGATTATTATACGCGATGAAAAGTGATCATTGATGGTGTGACCTTGAAGGTCAAAGGTCAAGGTCAAGGTCATGAGATATTGGTTAAGGCCACGTTAATCCTTTGATCAAATTTTGAAAGAAGAAATAGGTTTTAAGAACAAACTTGTGAAAAGTGACCCCAGTGATGATTAGTAATAACTCGAATAATGAACAAACTTTTGTTAAAAAGAATTCCCATTTTATTGATGCTGACGAGAAGGCGGAACAGGGAAAGGCGAGACCCTAAGTTTCGGAGCTGCTCTGCTTTTGCGGTGTCCCGCAAACGCTAATCTAGTTGTAAGGGCATTTACCTTAAAAGTTTCCTTTACATACCGATGAACCCATATTTTGAGATCTTTCCAAAAAAACTTTAAAAATTCTATAGGAAAACCGTCTAACCCTGGGCTTTTGTTATTTTTCATTGATTTCACAGCAAGCGCAATTTCATCAAGACTAATATCGCGTTCTAATTCATTTGACTGATCCTTGCTTAAAGAAGGAGTTTCAATATTTTGTAATATATCTTTACTTTCACCGTCCATTTCCTTATTTGATTTATAAAGGCGTTAGTAAAACAAAATGCGAAGTTCAGGAAATACGAATCTTGATTTTGTGAACGCGAATGTTGGGGAAAACAAAATTAAAATTCCCGTTATAAATGACACATATATATGATTTTTTTAAAATGGTTAAAGAGAACTTGTGGAGGAAAACTTTGTGTATAACAACAATATTTTTTGTACGAAATCGCTGCTGTTGTCACAAAGGATTTTTCGAACGTAATTCGGAGCTCGCGCCCTGCCGTTGTACGCACTGTCAGCATCCGACAAAAAGAGTCCCATGGTAAAACGGTCATGGTAGAATGGAGATAAACCTACTGTGTTTGAAAATCAGAGACATGTTTTGACATGGATTGATAATAAAGTTATCAATTGGATTGATTTAAAATTGAAACCGAACGCGTAGCGTGAGGTTTCAATTTTAAATTTACTCGCTATCAATCCAGTATAACACGTCTCTGATTTTCAAACACAATAGGTTTATCTCCTAAATCAACATGCGGCTAGTTGCGACCAATGTTTACACAAGTAATTATCAATTAATCCGGTTATTGTTTACATTAATTAGCTACCAACTTGGTATTTGTTTGCAATTGCAATTGGCCGTGTTAATTAAAAGGAGGGTTCTATCGGGGTATTTTTTGTGGAAACGAAATTCGAGAGGATATTCCCGTTTACACAAATATGCTACTAATAAATGATTAAAACACATTGAAATTAAAAGATATTAATAAAGGTAATGTTTTGATGAATTCATATTTCACAACTTACTACAGACAAGCGTACATTTGTTGAAAAATAAAAAACATTGAGAACATGAAGCCATTCATCGGCGCTGCGAGTGGGGAAAAGTTTGCTACGGCATAACAGCAAATTGTTTATTAGTTTTACGACACGCTATGTGTTACTATGTGAACTTTCTATCAGTGTATATCTTTTATCATTAAAATGTTGTAAAATTAGGTAAAATCTAGCGTGTTTTCATTTCACGTAATGCACAAAATCCAATATGGCGGATTTTGCCGACAGAACGGCCCGTTGGGTCTTCAGCTGCTGAACAAAAGTTTGTTACATTTATGTTTTGAGGTAATATGCAATATTTATGTTTCAAAACATTTTGAAGTTCATATGTAAATAAGGAATGACACCCGATCCGAATGGAGTTACTCGCTTGAAGCGCTCTTATGTTTGCAGGGGTTACCGCTTCAAGAGGACGTACGGTATACCGTTATACCGTCCGGTATGAGGGGTTAATGTTTCAAACACTAACGCCACTAAACTCCAATAGACCAATCAAATCTACCAAATTAGACTCTGTTTTGCGCATGTGCTTTGAATATTCTGTTGGGAAGATAAAGAAATTCTTTATGGGTCCTTTATAATAAAGTTTATAATACATGCTGGTGATACTTTTTCGGTTGTTCTAAATTCTAATAATGTTATTTTTTTAGGTCGATAATGTTTCGAAGAAAGGCCTACATGTAGGCTATTTCACGTCGAATGTGTGCAATAAATGTAGGCTATATGCCTATATAATATAAAATTATTTCTTTTTAAAAATGAGAATGGACATAATCTCCTCAAAGTTACAGTGTCTTTTTAAAACAGGATCGATATATGAGAAATAAGAGAAATCGGTTTCGTTACGATATAGAATCTGTCAGTGACTCTCTCTACATATATCAATTAATTAGAGAGTCCCTGGATATACACACCATATTTGAACAGTTTTAATAGCTGTCCAAGATATGCCTTCGGGGCTCTTAGATGTACGATTTGTGGATACAGGTTATAAATTCCTATATGGAAGAAAAACGCATTTTTTTGTTAATATTATTTATTCCACCTATATATCCTACCTACATGCCTATATTATAAAATAAACTGTCAGATTGGCAGAATTAATTATTGTAACATGCTGACAAAATAATGCTAATAAAATATTATCAAGGGAGTATTTGACGAGAACTTAGTTCACACAATCTCCTTTCGTTTCCGAATCATTTGCCATTTTGAAACTTCCGGTTTTTCACCAAGATGGGCCCCGCCAAGAATCAATTCCGGATCAAATCAACAGCTGATCTACGTCGCCTCTGCACGATGTGTATATGTGAGTTTGGTACTAAACCGTTATTTTGATAAAACATTTGTATAAGAACGTTTCTGAATGTTAATGAAATAAGTAAATACACTTCTAAGCAATATCTAAACACTGAAAAGATACTGACAATCTCAAAAAAATGTTCAAAAGAGGACTCCAGTTTTCCTCACTTCCTTTTACTTGATGTTGAAAAATTAACTATTTAACCCTCTCACATTTCAGCTTGGACCAACACTGTAAAACTGACCAACTTACCAGAGATTCACTGTTCATTGTGATACCTTTTATCAACTTGGTAAGTTGGTATATAAGTAATATCTTGTAAGTTGACGAGACCCTGCTTTTTAGCTCATCAGCCTTGAAAGGCCCGATTAGGCTTCAGCCCATGGCCTAGATGGGCTTATGGCATGCCATGGTGTCCGATGTCCGTCCGTTGGTCTGTAAACTTTTTGCATTTTTGACTTCTTCTCCAGAAACTGTACTAGTGATTCTAGAGAGCTGAATTATTATGTGCAGACTCCTTGGCCAATGGGGATTATAAATTGTAGATTTGACTAAATTACCTATGTAGGTAAGCAGTTCCGCGGTTAATTGCTACAAACATACTAAACATAAGCGCAGAATGCACTCCAATTCAGCAGGCCCCAGTCGTTGTAACCATATGAAATCGCTAGTTGAATAGTTAAGTAATCCGTTTATCGAAAATTTGGGTTGTTTTGATGAAGTTTTCTGTCTTACAAGAAGGTATGGATAGTGGTTTGCTGTTGGATTATCTACAAATCATGCTTATACTTTTCGCAGATGATATGGTCTTGCTCTCTGAAACACACGAAGGTCTCCAAACATCGCTGGATATATTGTATGAGTACTGTGAAACCTTGGGTCTTAACGTCAATGTTAACAAAACAAAAGTTATGGTTTTTCGGAAAGGTGGAAAGTTGAAACCTAACGAGGCGTGGATGTATGGTGAGAGCCAGCTGGAAACAGTGAATCACTTTACCTACCTTGGTAATATCATCAATTATAACGGCTCTCTAACTATGTCTACAAAGACATTGGCTGGTAAAGGTCTGAAAGCGATGAACGTACTATTACAAATACTGAGAAATCTTGACTTCACACCAAAAACCAAGTGCCAGTTGTTCGACGTATTCGTCGCATCTACAATGAGCTATGGATGTGAAATTTGGGGCTATATCAAAGCAAATGAAATTGAGAGGATACATCTAAAGTTTTTTAAAAGGATTCTTAATGTACATATTAAAACCTGCAACGCAGCTGTTTATGGAGAGCTCGACAGATATCCCCTCTATATCAACAGGTGCGTACGTGTGATATCATACTGGTTCAAGGTGCGGAGCTCTTCTAACTGTATCCTGAACAGACTACATATTATTACCCTTTAGATAAATTTGTTGAATTCTGATTGGTCAATAGCTTATGCATACGAAACCGTGTAGGTGGATTTGCCGGGTTGTATCATCCGTATGACCCGCGAAGACAGGTCATGTGACCTCAGGAAAATACAGAATATACAAGGGTCTTACAGTCCCGTACACCCTGTCAAAACACCGTGTAACTAATAATATCTCTGTCAATAGCGGTAATACCTGGGCGGCTAATGTCAAAAAATTATTGAGTGAAAACGGTTTCTTATATGTCTGGGATAACCCCTCTTGTGTTGACAATAATGTATTTCTAGCCATTTTTAAGCAAAGATTGGTAGATGCCTTCACACAGAAATGGAGAAGTGATATAGAAAACAGCAACAAGATGTCTCTCTACAAAACTATCAAAACGGATCTGCATTATGAACCATATCTGGATATAGTCTGTACAAGACCCTACAAGTCAGCTCTCTGCAAATTACGAACATTGAGTCATCAACTGCAAATTGAATTGGAAGCTTTTTAGATATCCCAAAGTGTGAAAGATTCTGTTAATATTGTGTAAATGTACAAAAGGTTCAGCAAATCGAAGATGAGTACCACTTCATGTTGCAGTGCCCATCATATCACGTTGAACGAACTAATCTCATTCATCCCTACTATTGGAAACGGCCGAGTGTTTACAAGTTAGATTAGAATAGAATTATTAACAAATCACAACAAAACTCGTGTAATAAAGGTTAGTAAATATATAAGCTTATGTAATAAGAAGCGTTGTACACAACTATACAAGTCAGTTCTTCCCCATGTAATGTCATGACCCACACCCAGCTTTATTCATGTAACATCCGATGAGGGGTCTTAAAGGCCCAAGTCGAAATAAAGTCATTCTGTCTGTCTGTCTGTCTTATATGAGCAGTTTAAAAGTTGGGGAAACGCGTTAAATTAAGATTAGCGGCCATAGTGAGACTCAGTGAGCTTCAGTGACCACCGCCCGCCCACTTTCAGTCTGGTCGCCGGGGCTTAATTAGGCACTTTTCTGAAAAACCGTATATAAGTAATTTATGGGTCGATTTCAGAAATTTAAAATCAAGCAATTGTCAAATTTAAACCCCTTTTCAAAGAATCTAACCTTTAAATGTTAGGTCATATTCAAATCTATCTCCAAATGCAGTTAGATAGAAAGGCATATGAGTCTCTAACAATTCAAAATTTAGAGGAATGTAAAAACGATTTCCAAGATTATCGGCTAAATTAAAGCCTTTATTAATTGCTGTGCGTGTAATTTGAGTACAATGTCTTAATTTTATGTAATGGTATTCTGCTAAGGTATAGATTTAAAAGGCGTGTTCAATTTCAGAGATTATCGACTATTGCTTTATCTCTCACAATGGAATTATCACCAAGGCCAGATCCCATTCGCAATCTGGTAACATTTCGATTTTCACTAGTATCAATACCCTGGTAATATAAATTATCTCTTTCTTGATTAGTTCGCCAAAGATCCATATATGTGTAATATATATCACCGTCATGAATAGACAATACTTCATTACTACTAATCTTAACAGTTGTTTTCTTCACATTAGAAAGACCGATGTTCTGTACAACAGTACTGTTTGCATCTTTGGTACCATCCGATGTTAAGAAGAAATCAAATGTTATCTGACTGTCCCTGGAACGATGACATGTGTTCCAAGATTAGGGAACCAAATCAACAGCTGTTCATTTTGATCAATTGTACTCGGGTTCTCTCTCAATGTACGTAAAGGTTTCAGTTTATAACCGTACAGCGACATTTTATAAATATTTATTTATTCCTTTAAAAATAAATACATATATAAAATTTTTTTTATTTTCCCTGATGATGGAGCTGTTGGTGGGCAAGATGAATCTTATGAAATGAGCACTTTCGATAGTCCAAGCCCTAGACCTGGGATATCAACTACTTATGAGAATAATATACAACAAGAGCTAGAGCAAGCAGACCAAAAAACAAGAGTTAATAATAAAAACCCTAGTGGCGGTTAGTGATTATTATAAGTTTGATGTAGCTGAAGGGGAAAAGCTTATACAAAAAACACCTTGAACTCTCAAAACAGGGAACCTCGCACTCTTGACTCTATACGAACTCAAAGAGGTGTAGGTGTAAACGTTATTCGGGATGAATTAGGGTTTGTAGATGATAAAAGTGGACAAAGAAGACCAAAACTCTCAGAAAGGACTTAGAGAGAACTCAATACTCATTGGAGCAATTAAATGACGCAGATACTTTACTGAACAACCGGTACAAGCTCCTTATCTATCTATTAGTGCATTAGACCGAGCCATGCAAACTATAAATGATACTTAAGTAACACCATTAAATATGGAATAATTTGCCACTAGGGAATTGACAGGGCTTGACCAAGCTATGACAAACTGAGTTTATTCGAGGAAGAATTTAGGATTTGGAAATTGAGGGTCAGCCAGGTTAGAAGCTACATCAAGAAATGAACAACTACTAAGCTCACAAATGCAGCGTATACGACTATTAGACGGGTAACGAAGATGAATCACTTGGTGATCGCCTTCGAACATTATTTAGAGAGTAAGGAATAACTATCGCAAGTGTTATAACGGCAATAGAGTTAATAATATCAACACTCGCTCTCTCTATAACTATCGCAAGTGTTATAACGGCAATAGAGTTAATAATATCAACACTAGTTCTCTCTATGACTATCGCAAGTGTTATAACGGCAATAGAGTTCATAATATCAACACTAGTTTTATCTATGACTATCGCAAGTGTTATAACGGCAATAGAGTTCATAATATCAACACTAGTGCTCTCTATAACTATCGCAAGTGTTATAACGACAATAGAGTTAATAATATCAACACTAGTTCTCTCTATAACTATCGCAAGTGTTATAACGGCAATAGAGTTCATAATATCAACACTCGCTCTCTCTATAACTATCGCAAGTGTTATAACGGCAATAGAGTTGATAATATCAACACTAGTGCTCTCTATAACTATCGCAAGTGTTATAACGGCAAAAGAGTTCATAATATCAACACTCGCTCTCTCTATGACTATCGCAAGTGTTATAACGGCAATAGAGTTAATAATATCAACACTAGTGCTCTCTATAACTATCGCAAGTGTTATAACGGCAATAGAGATCATAATATCAACACTAGTGCTCTCTATGACTATCGCAAGTGTTATAACGGCAATAGAGTTCATAATATCAACACTAGTGCTCTCTATGACTATCGCAAGTGTTATAACGACAATAGAGTTCATAATATCAACACTAGTGCTCTCTATGACTATCGCAAGTGTTATAACGGCAATAGAGTTCATAATATCAACACTCGCCCTCTCTATAACTATCGCAAGTGTTATAACGGCAATAGAGTTAATAATATCAACACTAGTTCTCTCTATAACTATCGCAAGTGTTATAACGGCAATAGAGTTAATAATATCAACACTAGTGCTCTCTATGACTATCGCAAGTGTTATAACGGCAATAGAGTTCATAATATCAACACTCGCTCTCTATATAACTATCGCAAGTGTTATAACGGCAATAGAGTTCATAATATCAACACTAGTGCTCTCTATGACTATCGCAAGTGTTATAACGGCAATAGAGTTCATAATATCAACACTAGTGCTCTCTATAACTATCGCAAGTGTTATAACAGCAATAGAGTTCATAATATCAACACTCGCTCTCTCTATAACTATCGCAAGTGTTATAACGGCAATAGAGTTAATAATATCAACACTAGTGCTCTCTATGACTATCGCAAGTGTTATAACGGCAATAGAGTTCATTATATCAACACTCACTCTCTATATAACTATCGCAAGTGTTATAACGGCAATAGAGTTCATAATATCAACACTAGTTCTCTCTATGACTATCGCAAGTGTTATAACGGCAATAGAGTTAATAATATCAACACTAGTGCTCTCTATAACTATCGCAAGTGTTATAACGGCAATAGAGTTCATAATATCAACACTCGCTCTCTCTATTACTATCGCAAGTGTTATAACGGCAATAGAGTTAATAATATCAACACTAGTGCTCTCTATGACTATCGCAAGTGTTATAACGGCAATAGAGTTAATAATATCAACACTAGTTCTCTCTATGACTATCGCAAGTGTTATAACGGCAATAGAGTTAATAATATCAACACTAGTTCTCTCTATGACTATCGCAAGTGTTATAACGGCAATAGAGTTAATAATATCAACACTAGTTCTCTCTATGACTATCGCAAGTGTTATAACGTCAATAGAGTTCATAATATCAACACTAGTGCTCTCTATGACTATCGCAAGTGTTATAACGACAATAGAGTTCATAATATCAACACTAGTGCTCTCTATGATTATCGCAAGTGTTATAACGGCAATAGAGTTCATAATATCAACACTAGTTCTCTCTATAACTATCGCAAGTGTTATAACGGCAATAGAGTTCATAATATCAACACTCGCTCTCTCTGTACCTATCGCAAGTGTTATAACGGCAATAGAGTTAATAATATCAACACTAGTTCTCTCTATGAGTATCGCAAGTGTTATAACAGCAATAGAGTTCATAATATCAACACTAGTGCTCTCTATAACTATCGCAAGTGTTATAAAGGCAATAGAGTTCATAATATCAACACTAGTGCTCTCTATGACTATCGCAAGGGTTATAACGGCAATAGAGTTCATAATATCAACACTCGCTCTCTCTATGACTATCGCAAGTGTTATAACGGCAATAGAGTTCATAATATCAACACTAGTTCTCTCTATGACTATCGCAAGTGTTATAACGGCAATAGAGTTAATAATATCAACACTAGTGCTCTCTATGACTATCGCAAGTGTTATAACGGCAATAGAGTTCATAATATCAACACTAGTGCTCTCTATGACTATCGCAAGTGTTATAACGGCAAAAGAGTTAATAATATCAACACTAGTGCTCTCTATGACTATCGCAAGTGTTATAACGACAATAGAGTTAATAATATCAACACTAGTGCTCTCTATGACTATCGCAAGTGTTATAACGGCAATAGAGTTCATAATATCAACACTCGCTCTCTCTATGACTATCGCAAGTGTTATAACGGCAATAGAGTTAATAATATCAACACTAGTGCTCTCTATGACTATCGCAAGTGTTATAACGGCAATAGAGTTAATAATATCAACACTAGTGCTCTCTATAACTATCGCAAGTGTTATAACGACAATAGAGTTCATAATATCAACACTAGTGCTCTCTATGCAGTGGCGTAGGAACGGTTTTTGGGGTGGGGGGGCCCAATTTTTTTTCTTGAGAGCGGGGGGTGGATCGAGCTTGGGTCAGAATACCCCGTCTGTGTTGATTTGGGGGGGGGGGGGGGGGGGGGGGGGGGGGGGGGGGGGGGGGGGGGGTCTTAGTCATTTTTGATGGGGTTTATAGCGTGTTTCACTGATTATTTAAATTTACAATCACGTGACCTTGCTTTGGGGCCAAAAAAAGGTCACGTGACCTTACTTTGGGGCCAAACAAAATCACGTGACCTTACTTTGGGGCCAAAAAAGTCACGTGACCTTGCTTTGGAAGCCAAAAATGTCACGTGACCTTGCTTTTGAGGCCAAAAAAAGTGACTTGATACAGGTGTGGCTCTAAAAAATCGATTTTATGTCAAGAAAATACACCAAATTGTACCTAGATCAAATCAGAAATGAACATTTGAAAATGTGTTTGAACTGAAACATGCACCTGAATAGAATAAGCACCGTTAACACATTTTTAAAGGCGGAAATTTTTAAAAATTATAATAGAAATCATTCATTTTGAGAGAAAGGACAGAATGTCCTAGCTGTGAAAGGGATAGAGACCTATACTCGCGAGATAGTTGACAGTTAGCATGTATCGTATTCCTAGTTCTTTTGTTCTTAATATTTCGGATAATAATCATTACAAATGTTTAATCTGCATATGCTGCGTTTACACTAGGCCACGATTAGTCCATAATCGCAACAATTTGGAATTTTTTAGTGCGTGTGTTAGGGTACTCAGGACCATATAGTTGCAATTGCAAGGGATATGTATGAGCTTCAATATTTGCAGACAAGACAACGGAAGTCACGATAAAATGGAAATAAAATAGGATTGAAATAAAATCGAAAAGTTTTACTTGTTCCAAAAACGGAGAAAGAACATTCATATCTCAGTTCGATCAGAATTAATCCTGAAATAGCATCCAAAATGACATATTGTTTGAAAAATTACAATTCATAATCCTAGAGACCAATACAAAGACTTTTCATTCTGTAGGTCATAAAACCATGACACCCAAAAGTTACCAAATCTATTAATTATAATCCCCACTTGCCAAGGTGCCTGTACACAGAACTTCAACTTTCTAGAGTTACTGGTTCTGGAGAAAAAGACAAATATAGTCCTTGAGTTTGTGGCCCCTGAGGACCTTATTAGGGATCAATAGGTCACCAAGAATCAGAATCTCCGCTTGCTAAGCTAACTGTACTAATGATTCCAGTTCTCTGGAATCAGTGGTTCTGGAGAATAAGACGAAAATAGGTTTTAATGCTGTGGTTCCTTGGGCCCTTATTAATCAAGATATCCATGATCTAAGGAGTGACAGTAGGAGTATGTACACGAGATGCCAACTGTCTGTAGTCACTACAGAGCTGGTTCTAGAGAAGAAAGACGAAATATGTTTTTGAGGTCAGGTCTGATGAGCTAAAAACGTTTTCAGGAGTGGCCAATGTTGCCCTTACTAGGGGTCACATGGTCACCAAATGTACAATTTCAATCCCAAATGTCTAAGAAGTCGATATTTCAACTTTCTAGCTCTTACTTCTGGAGAAAAAGCCTAAAATAGGTTTTTTGGGCCATGGCATCTGAGGACCACCAGGGCCACAAACTCGGCAATTTAAGATCCCCATTTTCCGATTTTTGAAACGTATTAAAAACGTATTTAAAACGTATCAAAGCACCCTCCTCCCACCAAACACAGCTATAGGAACAACATTCTTTTCAATTTCGTCTGAAAATTTGGGTTGCCATGTCGTATTTTCACTAGAAGATGCTGTAGGATCAAAATTTTCATCCATATTAGTGTTAAAAATAGGGTGAGGACTCGTCATATTATCTGTTTCTGAAAAAATAGTATGAGAAAAGAAATTTTCTTCAAAATTGACACAGACTGTTTGCTCCTAGAAGGCGCTATTGAATTTTTTTCGTGGGTGAAAAGTGGGGGGGCCGTGCCCCCCCAGGTTCAGAAGTGGGGGGGCCCGGCCCCCCCGGGCCCCCCCTGTTCCTACGCCTATGCTATGACTATCGCAAATGTTATAACGGCAATAGAGTTAATAATATCAACACTAGTGCTCTCTATGACTATCGCAAGTATTATAACGGCAATAGAGTTCATAATATCAACACTAGTGCTCTCTATGATTATCGCAAGTGTTATAACGACAATAGAGTTCATAATATCAACACTAGTGCTCTCTATGATTATCGCAAGTGTTATAACGGCAATAGAGTTCATAATATCAACACTAGTTCTCTCTATGACTATCGCAAGTGTTATAACGGCAATAGAGTTCATAATATCAACACTCGCTCTCTCTATGACTATCGCAAGTGTTATAACGGCAATAGAGTTCATAATATCAACACTAGTTCTCTCTATGACTATCGCAAGTGTTATAACGTCAATAGAGTTCATAATATCAACACTAGTTCTCTCTATGACTATCGCAAGTGTTATAACGTCAATAGAGTTCATAATATCAACATTAGTGCTCTCTATGACTATCGCAAGTGTTATAACGGCAATAGAGTTCATAATATCAACACTAGTTCTCTCTATGACTATCGCAAGTGTTATAACGTCAATAGAGTTCATAATATCAACACTAGTGCTCTCTATGACTATCGCAAGTGTTATAACGGCAATAGAGTTCATAATATCAACATTAGTGCTCTCTATGACTATCGCAAGTGTTATAACGGCAATAGAGTTCATAATATCAACACTAGTTCTCTCTATGACTATCGCAAGTGTTATAACGTCAATAGAGTTCATAATATCAACACTAGTGCTCTCTATGACTATCGCAAGTGTTATAACGGCAATAGAGTTCATGATATCAACACTCGCTCTCTCTATGACTATCGCAAGTGTTATAACGGCAATAGAGTTAATAATATCAACATTAGTGCTCTCTATGACTATCGCAAGTGTTATAACGGCAATAGAGTTCATAATATCAACACTAGTTCTCTCTATGACTATCGCAAGTGTTATAACGTCAATAGAGTTCATAATATCAACACTAGTGCTCTCTATGACTATCGCAAGTGTTATAACGGCAATAGAGTTCATAATATCAACACTCGCTCTGTCTATAACTATCGCAAGTGTTATAACGGCAATAGAGTTAATAATATCAACACTAGTGCTCTCTATGACTATCGCAAGTGTTATAACGGCAATAGAGTTCATAATATCAACACTCGCTCTCTCTATAACTATTGCAAGTGTTATAACGGCAATAGAGTTCATAATATCAACACTAGTGCTCTCTATGACTATCGCAAGTGTTATAACGACAATAGAGTTCATAATATCAACACTCGCTCTCTCTATGACTATCGCAAGTGTTATAACGGCAATAGAGTTAATAATATCAACACTAGTGCTCTCTATAACTATCGCAAGTGTTATAACGGCAATAGAGTTAATAATATCAACACTAGTGCTCTCTATGACTATCGCAAGTGTTATAACGGCAATAGAGTTCATAATATCAACACTCGCTCTCTCTATAACTATCACAAATTATATAAGCAATAGAGTTAATAATATCAACACTAGTGCTCTCTATGACTATCGCAAGTGTTATAACGGCAATAGAGTTCATAATATCAACACTCGCTCTCTCTATGACTATCGCAAGTGTTATAACGGCAATAGAGTTCATAATATCAACACTCGCTCTCTCTATAACTATCGCAAGTGTTATAACGGCAATAGAGTTCATAATATCAACACTAGTGCTCTCTATGACTATCGCAAGTGTTATAACGGCAATAGAGTTCATAATATCAACACTCGCTCTCTCTATGACTATCGCAAGTGTTATAACGGCAATAGAGTTCATAATATCAACACTCGCTCTCTCTATAACTATCGCAAGTGTTATAACGGCAATAGAGTTCATAATATCAACACTAGTGCTCTCTATGACTATCGCAAGTGTTATAACGGCAATAGAGTTAATAATATCAACACTCGCTCTCTCTATGACTATCGCAAGTGTTATAACGGCAATAGAGTTCATAATATCAACACTAGTTCTCTCTATGACTATCGCAAGTGTTATAACGGCAATAGAGTTCATAATATCAACACTAGTGCTCTCTATGACTATCGCAAGTGTTATAACGGCAATAGAGTTCATAATAACAACACTAGTTCTATCTATTGCTATCGCAAGTGTTATAACGGCAAGGGTTTAAACATATTTATTTCGCCATAAATTACAAGACGAAGGGGATTGGCCAACAAGCGCAGCTTAAATTAAGGCCTTTCCCCATAACAAAACATAAAAAACAGAGCTCTGTGTAACATGTGACCGATGACGTAACAGTTCAGTAATTTAATAACCAAACTTACATATTTTATTTAACTTTCATGACTTTGCCAAATCTACCCATATTAATTATGAAGGAGTGGACTGACTCAATAATCTTTAAATTTTCTTCCTTCGACATGTGTGCAGCACCAAAAAGAATGCACCTTATGTCATAACCTTTTGTATAAACATACATATTATGTCTGATATCCCTGTAGTTTTTACATACAAGAAAGAAATGCCATGGATCTTCATAGAAATGACCACAAGAACAAACTGAATCAGGATAGACAGAACGATGGAAGCGGTGTGCATTCAGGTCTGAGCATTGTAATCTTAAACGACTATGGATAATCTGGCATAACCGAGGTCCATGGTATATATAAACAAAATAAAGTATGATTCGTTTGGTTAAGTTGACTTTTAAAAATACTTAAATTTTCAGCGTTTCTAATATTTGTAGGAAGTTCATTCCATTTCCTTACAACATCGGGTAAAATGATTTATTATAAGTTTCGGTTCTACATTGAATTGTCTGTCTAAGTAATGAGTGTCTCGTATTTCGCTCGGATATGTCCACTTTCGTTGGAGGAACTAACTCTGAAAGATAACTCGGTGTTAGTCCGTTACACATTTTATAAAATAATGAAAGTTTTTGGCGATGCCTTTTCTCCAACAATGAAATAGTTGAAGTTTCTTCATAAATCTTTTTTATGATTCGTTCCTCTAACAGCGCCACAAATGGTTCGAAGTGCGTCAAGGTGTAAACTTTCTAGTAAATTTGCTTGTTTCTTAGAACAGTTATCCCATATTATAGCACAATAGTCAAATATAAACTGTTTCAACATAGTTTCTAAGACTTTCCTATTCAATCGGTATTTAAAACTTCTTAAACAATTTACAAGTGGTGATATCTTTTGAAGCATTTCGGTTATTTGTTCATGCCAGCGACAATCTTCTTGTAAAGTAAGTCCTAGATGTTTATGACTCTTGACTTCACTAATTGAGGTATTCATCATTAAATCTAGGATTGCATTAGATTTTAGTTTACGCGAAAAAGTTAAACTTTGTTTTATCAGGATTAACATTAACTTGCCATTTTGTTGCCCATGTTGAGATTTCACCTAAATCCTTATTCAAAATTGACGCCGCGATTGTTCTGTCTTCAACAATTATATAAAGTGAAGTATCATCTGCAAATAGACGTATATTGCTCTCTATATTTGCAATGATGTACATGTCGTTTATATATATCAGGAATAATAGTGGTCCAAGAACAGATCCTTGGGGTACACCTGCTTTAATTTCCTTGGGTTCAGATTCGCATCCATTTATGACTACTGATTGTATTCTGTTTTCCAAGTAATTTTGAATCCAACTAAGTAATTTACCATCTACACCGTACATGCTTAACTTTTGGATGAGTCCCGGCTTATGCCAAACTTTATCAAACGCCTTACTTATATGTAGCAGGGTCACACACAGATAACACGAGGTGAATGCTGGTTCGAGTTCGTTTATTCCAAGTGGCTTGGTGGTTAACGAAGTACAATAAAACCCTGAAAAAATTATGACAATAATATAATAACAATAAAATATACAAGTTCAGCATGTTTACAAAACATACAACTGCGTCTATCGATAAAAGTAACTTCACCATGATCAGGGGAGATAACTCCTGATGTGACCATTTTACAATAGAAACCGATTAATGACATTAATCGTCATTTATCCAACCATACAGTACAGTATTATAGTTTCTATAAAAAGGTTATGATTCCTAATGTAATATACACAAATGCAATGATAACATACCCTATGTGTGGCACAAGGGTCCCTGTACCAGCCCGACTGCCGTAGCAGACGACAAGAATTCTATCGGCTGGAAATAAGCATTATAATTATAACCACAGTCCATGATACAGGAAATGATAAAACCGTGAAAGATACATGCTATACATTCTAAAACCATAGGAAGATTTACTTTGCCATTATTTGTGCAAAATACTATACGATGAGCTAAACAACATTCACTCTCAAAGCATACTTACAATGCCTCGCTTTAATGCTTATTTATTGTTATAGGTGATTAAAAGGATAGTTATGTTACATTTTAAAAGAGATACTTAGCATTTACCCGTGTGATGATTACAACACACGCTAATTACCCTGACGGCTATCATTACCTTAATTAATATATGTTATATATTTATGATTGTTTATTGCGTTATTGCTACATTAGATATATATAAAGATTATTAAAGATAGTTTATTAACTAACCTGATTAGAATTATCACTTTTGGATAGATCGTACGTCTGTCGTGTCTGGTGACAAAGTGACGTGTCAGGGTGCGAGGTGATCATGCATACAAAAAGCGTGCAGGTTTGAATGAGCCAATCGTGTCGGGTGCTGTCACGGTTGGGTAAACACTATTGTAATATGACTAAAACTAAAGAGGCTTAATTACATTGCTTTCTGTTGTGTTTCAACGCCGATATGAAGCTGAAATAAAGTAACTTGATTAAAATACTTGAAATCTTAACTATATCATTTCAGCTGCTGTGCTGAGCTGAAATAAAGTGACACATTAAAATATTATTTACACAGTTTGTTTCAGCGTCTCTTAGATGCTGAAATAACTAAAGATAATTAAATGATTATATACAATACTTAAAATCTAATTAACATTAACTAATTACACAAAGACATACATAGTAGGTCCCTATCACACACTTCCATCCCCAGGGGAATGATGTCCTCATCATTTGTCTCGGCCTTGCACCAGATCCACAATAGCTCTTGAGATATGAGGTGGCATTCCTAGGAATGTTCTGTCGTCGTACAGAGAGCGTATATACTCAGCCCTCTCTGCCCAATCTGCTTTGACTGCAGACGCTGACATCAAAATGTGACCATAACGTTGAGGTGCTCTTATCTGTCGCGATGATCTCCTCAAAGCTTGATCCGGGATCGGTGGCAGTAGTCGTCGTCTCCGTCTTGGTGGTGGTTGCAACACAGAAGTTTCCTCTGCGACTGTTCCATCAGAATCCGGTGATGGATCTCCAGGGGGCACATCACATATCTTTGGAATTGTTTCCTCGTTCAAAGCTTGCTCCTCCAAACTTATCACATCCTGTGATGGAACTGCAGTAGACTCTGTCTCTGCTATTGTCTCCTCTGCAGCAAGCTCTGTATCTGTCATTATCTCCTGCCCTGGTTCCTGAGGTACCTCCTCGATTGCGTCAATCTCTGGTACTAGTGACTCCTGATGTTCAGAATCTGGAACATCTCCAGGCTGATCCATGCTATCCTCTTCATCCACATGAACTTCCAGCTCCAATACTGGCTCAGTCAACGTTGAAGACGACTCCATATCCATAGGTTCTGAAGCTATCGTAATGGCAGCATCTTCAACAACTGGTTCGGTTACCTCGGTTGGCCTAGCAACTGTGTCTTCAGTTGCAACCGCAGGTCTTGATGAGAAGATGAGGATACCTCCTGAATCATCTCCTTCACTTTCTTCAGGTAATTCCGAAGATGCCTTCTCTGTGACCTTAGGGGGGTCTGCAGGCTTGGCTTTCTTCTTTACTGGTGCTTGTTCTGGTACCTGATCCTGGAGGGGTAAGGATCCTATTGGAAGAAGAAGATTCCGATGGAGTGTTCTTCTAGGTCCTTCACCACTCTCCTTAGCAACAGTGAAAACTGGTATCGATGAGTTCGGCTGATACAACACCGTATACACTTCCTCCTCCCATTTATCTGCCAGTTTATGCTTTCCCTCGAACACAACTCTCTTAACAAGGACTCTGTCTCCGACCTCCAAAGTTGCAGATCTGGTCCTAAGATCATAGTTACTTTTCTGTCGTGCCCTAGCTGTGCTGGTATTCCTTACTGCGAGGTCGTAGGCGGATTTGAGTCGTTCTTGTAGTGCCTTTGTATACTGGGATACATATGATGACTTGGTATTGGTGATATCCAGTCCAAACGCAAGATCAATGGGGAGACGGGGATGGCGTCCAAACATTAGGAAAAACGGTGACTGTCCAGTGGTCTCATGTCGGGTACAGTTGTACGAATGTACCAATGGTCCCACGTAGCTTTTCCAGTCCTTTTTCTTGTCTGGATCCAAAGTGCCCAACATGCTAAGCAGAGTCCTGTTGAATCGCTCTGTTATTCCATTACCCATTGGATGGTAAGGTGTTGTCCTGGACTTGTCCATTCCCGTTAGTGAGCACAACTCTGTCATGAGTTTCCCAACGAAGTTCTGGCCTTGATCTGAATGAGTCCTTTTGGGTAAGCCATAATGAACGACAAAGTTGTTGAAAAAGACATCAGCAGTTGTCTTTGCTGTCATATTCTTGGTTGGGTAGGCTTGGGCATACTTGGTGAAATGGTCCGTCACAACGAGGATATGTTGTTGTCCACCCTTAGAGGTTTCCAGCGTTAGGAAATCCATACACACAAGCTCCAGCGGCTGTGACGTCTCGATGCTAACTAAAGGGGCTCTTGTCGTGGTCGCCTTTCGCCTAAGACACCTGTCACACTGCTGAATGTGATTGTCTATGTCCTTAGTCATTCCTGGCCAGAAGAACCGTTCTCGTATTAAGGATATCGTTCTGTCACGTCCCGGATGCCCGACATCATCATGAAGGCTGTGCAGGGCCGAAGTTCGACATCTCTTTGGGAGAATAAGCTGTTCTTGTTCCTCGCCATCTATGGTTGTGACACGAAACAACACTCCTCTCCTAAATCGCAAGTTCGGAAACACTTTAGCATAGCTGGTAACTTCAGGATCTCCAATATGCTAGCTTCTGTCCAACCGTTTTCCTGTTCTGACGTATTCCATGATGGTGGATAAGACTGGGTCTCTACTTTGTGTTCTCCTCCAGTCCCTGGCATTGATCTCACATTTATCATCAGTCAAAGTGGTGTCATCCTCTTTGGAGATATTGTTCGAGAAACAGAGACTCTCCACGAAATTCGTAGCACTTGCAAGGTTACAGATAGCTTGTACAGATTCTGTGGGAATCTGATCCTCCTTCGACTTGCAAACTTCCGGGAGTCTTGACAGTGTATCTGCGTCGATATTGGCTTTTCCTAGTCGATATCTGATTGTAAAGTTGTATCCTGACAGAGCAGCGAGCCATCGGTGTCCAGTGGCATCAAGTTTTGCTGTCGTCAACACATTTGTCAATGGGTTGTTGTCGGTTACCACTTCGAAGTTATTTCCATACAAATAGTCATGAAACTTTTCAGTGACTGCCCATTTCAATCCAAGAAACTCCAGCTTGTGGGCAGAGTAATTCCTTTCTGACTTGTTTAATGACCTGCTGGCATAGGCAATAACCTTGAGATAACCATCCTGCTCCTGATACAATACAGCTCCTAAACCACGGCCACTGGCGTCAATGTGCAGTTCGAATGGTTTCCTGTAGTCTGCATATCCTAGAATAGGTGGTGACGTAAGACGTTTCTTTAGTTCTTGGAAGGCACACTCCTGATCTGGTCCCCAAGTCCAATTGCTCTGTTCCAGAAGTTTACGAGACTTAGATTTCTTGGCCGTTCCTTGAGGGATGAGTATTGAAAGTGGTCGGGCAATCGTGGAGCAGTTCTTGACAAATTTACGGTAGTACCCTGCGAATCCAAGGAACTTCCTGACTTGATCTGGATTCTCAGGTGTTGGCCAATCTACGATCTTGTTTACCTTGTCTGGGTCCGTCTCGATGCCATTCTCTGAGGTGACATATCCCACATACTTAACTCGTCTTTTGAAGAACTTGCACTTCTTCGGTGCTAGTTTAAGTCCCGACTCCCGAAGACGATGGAATACAAGTTCAAGCCTTTCCATCTGCTCTTCATATGTCCTAGCGAAAATAATCAGGTCATCCAGATATATGAGGCAGATGTTCAGGTTCAGACCCTCGAGACATTCTTCCATGAGACGCTGGTATGTTGCTGGCGCGTTGCAGAGGCCAAAGGGCATTCGGTTATACTCGTAGAAGCCTAGAGGCTCTCCTTATGCTCCTCGTACAGCTCCACCTGGTGGTAACCGCTTTTCATGTCCAGGACCGAGAAGTACTTCATACCGCCTAGATGGTCCAATAGTTCCTCTATGTTCGGCAGAGCGTACGAATCTTTAATACTGCTATTGTTGAGCTGGCGAAAATCAATGCACATGCGCAGCTTGCCATCCTTCTTGCGTGCCAGTACCACATTGGAAGACAAGGGACTATGGGACTTGCGTATGACTCCCGCACTAAGTAGTTGGGTCAGGTGACTTCGAACCTCGTCGTACATCGCAGGTGGGATGCGTCTGTGCCTCTGTTTGAATGGTGTATCATCTGTGAGGTTGATCCTGTGCTTTACAGCATATGAATGTCCCAAGTCGTCATCACCCTTGGAGAAGATGTCCTGAAACTTGAGGATAAGTCCAAGTCCTTGATCAATCTCTCCATCTGTAAGATTTTGCAAGTCCACTTCGATGTCATTGAAGAGCGTGTTCTTGTCAACTGGCAAACCTGTTACGGGTTCTTTGAGACTTACATGCTGTAATTCGCAGATGAGGGCTCTTGGTGGTACTACAACTGTCCTAGTGGTCACATTTGAGATGTGGACATTGACTGTTCCTGGCGAATTGGCATCATAATCCACAATGATAGGAGCTATGTCGATGTCAGGTGAAATCCTGCTATCCTCAGTTGGTTGCAGAAGGGCACAAACCTTTGGGAACTGCAGCGCCTTTGTGAGTTGACCCTTGACAACCACTCTACTGTTTGGTCCTATCAACACTCCTGTTGGTTCACAGCTCCTGACATATGCAAGTCTCCAATTATTCTGACGGATGTTCTTCTCCTGTAAGACTATGGTCCGAAATGCCATGTAGTAGGGAGTGAATAAGTCTGCCTTCTGAAGGAACTTTGTGCCGTAACTTGTCTTACACTCCTCGAGTAGTGGCTTGAGAACGTTGGTTCCTAAGAGAACAGGTACTCTTGAGTTGTATTGAGTGTCAGTTACAACGAGAAGTAGACATGACTTTGAAGAGACAGATGAACCCACAGTCCGCACAATAACATCCACGTATCCAAGGTAAGGAAGGTTCTCTCCTCCAGCACATTCAATATTAAGGATGTCTCCTAGCGGATGCATTGGGATGTGTCCAAGCTGACTCCTGTAGAATGCTTCCGACATAACTGAAACTGTGGCACCTGTATCCAAGAGTGCTGGGACTGCTGGGACTGGTACGTCCTCCACCACAATGTCCACTTCCGTTGAATGCCCAACAAGTCCATCTAGTACTTGTGTTGCGGGGCAGTCCTGGAAACCTATGGGTGGCCCTTTCCCATAGGCCTGCGAAAGTCTGTGGTCTGTCCTAACTGTGCACGAGTAATGCAAGTGTCCTCTGTACCCACAATTCCAGCAGACAGCATCTTCCCGTCTCTGTCGGTAGCGTGGTGGGTCATGGTTGTAAGATGGATGTGAGGCACTGTCACTGTAAGGGTACGTCGACTGAGGTTTCTGGTAGGCTGGGTCCTGAGATGCCTCTTGGTTGGAGGTATAGTCATAAGGCACAGTAGGTGCTTCCGGCTCTTGAGGAGCGTATCCTGATGGATCTAAGTATCCAACTCCTTGGCCGAAATCCATATTGACTTGTCCTCTTCCCCCTCTCCAAAAAAAGCGAGGTCCCCTGCTTTTATTCCGTGAGTATCCTTGAGCTTGTCTTGGCTGGTGGAATGAAACCTGTGGTTGTTGGTGTTTCTTTAACTCAGAGACTTCAGTAGTCAGTGCTTTGATCATGGCCTGGAGGTTCCCCATCTCCTTCTTCCATTCAGGCTCTGTT
This sequence comes from Gibbula magus, assembly GCA_936450465.1. Lineage (NCBI taxonomy): Eukaryota > Metazoa > Mollusca > Gastropoda > Trochida > Trochidae > Gibbula > Gibbula magus. The sequence continues at coordinate 9,512,206 of OW388301.1, read as the reverse complement.
GCTTTTGCCATCTTGACCGTTGCTTTCTGCTTGGAAGTGCTACTGTCATCCCCCTTGGCCTGATCCACTTCAATTTCACGGAGAGCCTTGAGGAGGTCGTTCAAGTTGGAAGCCTTGTCGAACTTGTATCCAGATTGTTGCTTCAGTTCAGGTCTTAACCCACTCCACAGCATGTTCCTTAGCATCTCGTCCTCCCTGGCTACACTGATCTTCTCGGGGTTATTCTGCAATGCCCTGGATAGAAGAAGCTCCAATCTGCAACACCACGATGACACACACTCTGTATCCTTCTGTCGAGCACTATAGAAGTTAGACATCCGGTTTTCTGTTCTGTCCACCTCTCCAAACATACTCTGAAACTTTGCTAGCAATGTCGAAGTGTTGGCCTGTGGTCCAAGGTTCCTTGCTATCATGGCGGCTTCTCCCTTCAATGACCGTCGGATTATCTCGTAAAGATCGTCCTCCGAGAGCTTGGTCTTCTTGTTCATCAAACAGGCAACTTCATATCTCCACTGTTCAAAATCCGCATCCTTACCATACGTGCCACTAAGTGAGTGAGTGAGTGAGTTGGGGTTTAACGCCGCTTTCAAGAGTATTTCAGTTATATCGCGGAGTGCCACTAAAGAAGGAAATCTTGGGGAGCTGATGATAAAACAACCTTGGATCAGATGCAGTAGAGGAATTAGAGGTAACAGGTGTATCCAGAGTAGTATGACTAACAGGTGTATCCAGGGTAGTATGACTAACAGGTGTATCCAGGGTAGTATGACTAACAGGTGTATCCAGGGTAGTATGACTAACAGGTGTATCCGGAGTAGTATGACTAACAGGTGTATCCGGAGTAGTATGACTAACAGGTGTATCCAGGGTAGTATGACTAACAGGTGTATCCAGGGCAGTATGACTAACAGGTGTATCCGGAGTAGTATGACTAACAGGTGTATCCAGGGTAGTATGACTAACAGGTGTATCCAGGGTAGTGTGACTAACAGGTGTATCCAGGGCAGTGTGACTAACAGGTGTATCCAGGGCAGTATGACTAACAGGTGTATCCGGAGTAGTATGACTAACAGGTGTATCCAGGGTAGTATGACTAACAGGTGTATCCAGGGTAGTGTGACTAACAGGTGTATCCAGGGTAGTATGACTAACAGGTGTATCCAGGGTAGTATGACTAACAGGTGTATCCAGGGTAGTATGACTAACAGGTGTATCCAGGGTAGTATGACTAACAGGTGTATCCAGGGTAGTATGACTAACAGGTGTATCCAGGGTAGTATGACTAACAGGTGTATCCAGAGTAGTATGACTAACAGGTGTATCCAGGGTAGTATGACTAACAGGTGTATCCAGGGTAGTATGACTAACAGGTGTATCCAGGGTAGTATGACTAACAGGTGTATCCAGGGCAGTATGACTAACAGGTGTATCCGGAGTAGTATGACTAACAGGTGTATCCAGGGCAGTATGACTAACAGGTGTATCCGGAGTAGTATGACTAACAGGTGTATCCAGGGTAGTATGACTAACAGGTGTATCCAGAGTAGTGTGACTAACAGGTGTATCCAGGGTAGTATGACTAACAGGTGTATCCAGGGTAGTATGACTAACAGGTGTATCCAGGGCAGTATGACTAACAGGTGTATCCGGAGTAGTATGACTAACAGGTGTATCCAGGGTAGTATGACTAACAGGTGTATCCAGGGTAGTGTGACTAACAGGTGTATCCAGGGTAGTATGACTAACAGGTGTATCCAGGGTAGTATGACTAACAGGTGTATCCAGGGTAGTAAGACTAACAGGTGTATCCAGAGTAGTATGACTAACAGGTGTATCCAGGGTAGTATGACTAACAGGTGTATCCAGGGTAGTATGACTAACAGGTGTATCCAGGGTAGTATGACTAACAGGTGTATCCGGAGTAGTGTGACTAACAGGTGTATCCAGGGTAGTATGACTAACAGATGTATCCGGAGTAGTGTGACTAACAGGTGTATCCAGGGCAGTATGACTAACAGGTGTATCCAGGGTAGTATGACTAACAGGTGTATCCAGGGTAGTATGACTAACAGGTGTATCCAGGGTAGTATGACTAACAGGTGTATCCAGGGTAGTGTGACTAACAGGTGTATCCGGAGTAGTATGACTAACAGGTGTAGCCTGGACAGGCGGAACATGTGAATCCAGCGCTGACTCTTCCAAATGAGATGCTGAAGGCAAATCACTGTGAGATGCAACATCAAGGGTGTGATGTTCCTCTTCCTCAACATCCTCCTGTTTAAGTTAGTTCTTTGAGAGGCATTTTAGAAGCTGGTATGATGAATAAGAACAAGTTCTATGGATAGTCAACTTCTTTATTGATATGAGTGCGACGTTTCGATGCAGATACTAGCACCGTTATCCTGTTTAAGAGCTGAGTAGGAATCAAACCAAGCCTCAAACTGATCAGGCGTCTCAGCGGTAGGTTTCAACTTCTTCCTACGGAACACTTCCAACATATTTGCCACCTCCTCCTTTGTGAAATCCATCTTTGGAATTATAAAGATCAAACACTGATACACAACTCCGAAAACTAAGAAATGATCAACCGATGAAGAATTATTAACACACTATTCATCCATGGACATCTATTCACAACACAAATCCAATAATATTTACAACTCTAATCCACCGATGAAACAAGCACAACTGGAAATCCAACGATGACACAAGCAATACACACGCATTTTGAATATAGATCCAACGATGAAAATCACACAACACTGATGTATACAACTAATTAGAAGTTTGAATAGATGTGCGAAATTATACTATTAATATTTGATTGCTAACTAATGATGTTTACGACGCAAGCGCTTGTGTAACTAGTGTGGTTACAAGTGTTGATGCAAACTAATTACACTAATACTAAAGTAAAGTTGCAAATATGATAACTTATAACCAACTAAGTTTAAATTAAACTAATTGCTAAATTTAAACCAATCACTTACAAAACCTGAAAGAAAGGTAAGCAGTAATAATTAATATTGGATAAAGTGTATGTATTATGGGTTACCTGAAAGAAAACATTTATGGATGTATATCAATGATTCAATAATTCAAAAAATAAACAACAGACACAGTGCAGTTGCGTATGTGTGCATTAGTGAACAGTCAATGTATTGTCAAGTCACTCGTCGCTAATAACTAATTTATTTATTGGCTAAGTTTTAATTAGGAATAATTTAAGTAGAAATGTTTTTTTGAGGCTTAATGATAAAAGGAAACACAAACACACATGTCAAACATCCATCATAAATGCACAACAATGACAAATGATAAAGCTTAAAGTAAACTACCTACTAACAACTAATAAGTTAATTACTAGTTAAGAAAATATATGTCCTAACTACACTTTACTGACAATAAATAATTTAAATACTAAATTATAATTAGAATCAAATAATTATATAAACAGGCAAATTACATTACATGTTTACATTTAAATCACAAAACTGATGAATTATAAATACAAAGTTAAATGTAAACAAAGCTGATTGTACACAAACAGTATGGCCGACACAAAGTTTAAATGTAAACAAACAATATGGCCGACACAGAGTTTAAATGTAAACAAACAATATGGCCGACACAAAGACGTAATGAAAACAAACAATATGGCCGACACAAAGTTTAAATGTAAACAAACAATATGGCCGACACAAAGACGTAATGAAAACAAACAATATGGCCGACACAAAGTTTAAATGTAAACAAACAATATGGCCGACACAAAGACGTAATGAAAACAAACAATATGGCCGACACAAAGTTTAAATGTAAACAAACAATATGGCCGACACAAAGACGTAATGAAAACAAACAATATGGCCGACACAAAGTTTAAATGTAAACAAACAATATGGCCGCAAGGTATCAATGTCAAAGTTAAAGTTTACATGAAGTTAATATGGCAAATATAAATGTAAACAAACAGACAAATACACTATGAGCTCATGATATATATTACTAAAAGGCGCCACTAAAGTCAATAGCTAGCTAGCAACAATTACAGTAATACAGGAATGTCCAGAATCACAACACGAGTGACGAATCCTGGGGGTGAAGACATCACGTGACGCGTATCCCTGGGGTAGCGCATCTCCGCTAGGCAGGGGCTTTGTCCATCGCTGTTCCGTTCCAAAATCCACAAATCACTGGAGGCTCCATTTTGTAGCAGGGTCACACACAGATAACACGAGGTGAATGCTGGTTCGAGTTCGTTTATTCCAAGTGGCTTGATGGTTAACGAAGTACAATAAAACCCTGAAACAATTAGGCCTATGACAATAATATAATAACAATAAAATATACAAGTTCAGCATGTTTACAAAACATACAACTGCGTCTTACAATAAACATATTGTACATTTACATAAAATAGGTTAATACAATTGAATGCAAGATATTTACTTTGCATCAGAACATTACCAAATGATATCGATAAAGTGAGTGAGTGAGTTATTGTTTAACGCCGCTTCGGCAGTATTGCAGCCATTAGCGGCGAGATATCGATAAAAGTAACTTCACCATGATCAGGGGAGATAACTCCTGATGTGACCATTTTACAATAGAAACCGATTAATGACATTAATCGTCATTTATCCAACCATACAGTACAGTATTATAGCTTCTATAAAAAGGTTATGATTCCTAATGTAATATACACAAATGCAATGATAACATACCCTATGTGTGGCACAAGGGTCCCTGTACCAGCCCGACTGCCGTAGCAGACGACAAGAATTCTATCGGCTGGAAATAAGCATTATAATTATAACCACAGTCCATGATACAGGAAATGATAAAACCGTGAAAGATACATGCTATACATTCTAAAACCATAGGAAGATTTACTTTGCCATTATTTGTGCAAAATACTATACGATGAGCTAAACAACATTCACTCTCAAAGCATACTTACAATGCCTCGCTTTAATGCTTATTTATTGTTATAGGTGATTAAAAGGATAGTTATGTTACATTTTAAAAGAGATACTTAGCATTTACCCGTGTGATGATTACAACACACGCTAATTACCCTGACGGCTATCATTACCTTAATTAATATATGTTATATATTTATGATTGTTTATTGCGTTATTGCTACATTAGATATATATAAAGATTATTAAAGATAGTTTATTAACTAACCTGATTAGAATTATCACTTTTGGATAGATCGTACGTCTGTCGTGTCTGGTGACAAAGTAACGTGTCAGGGTGCGAGGTGATCATGCATACAAAAAGCGTGCAGGTTTGAATGAGCCAATCGTGTCGGGTGCTGTCACGGTTGGGTAAACACTATTGTAATATGACTAAAACTAAAGAGGCTTAATTACATTGCTTTCTGTTGTGTTTCAACGCCGATATGAAGCTGAAATAAAGTAACTTGATTAAAATACTTGAAATCTTAACTATATCATTTCAGCTGCTGTGCTGAGCTGAAATAAAGTGACACATTAAAATATTATTTACACAGTTTGTTTCAGCGTCTCTTAGATGCTGAAATAACTAAAGATAATTAAATGATTATATACAATACTTAAAATCTAATTAACATTAACTAATTACACAAAGACATACATAGTATGTCCCTATCACATATATCACAAAAGACAGCTCTGACTTCTGTTCCTTCATCCAATGCTTTACATATGACGTTATAGAGATATGTTAATTGATTTACTGTCGAGTCCCCTGGCTTATATCCTGATTGCAGGTTAGTAAGGAGATCGTTATCTATAAAATAATTGTATAAATACTTATAAACACATTTCTCAAACGTTTTAGAAATACAGCTTGTCAATGCGACCTGTCTGTAATAGTTGCAAGTATTGACATTTCCCCTCTTGGATATCGGGACAACTTTCGCTTTTTTCCATATTGATGGAAAAATACATTGATCCAAAGACATATTTCGGTGAGCGGTTTATAAAGTATTAAAGCATAAGTTTTCAGAATGTTGTTACTTATTCCATCAGGACCCGTTGATTTGGAAATGTCTACAGAAAGTAAGATGTCTATAACTTCGGATTCACTTAAGACTATTTCGGACAGTCTAGTATCACATAATGGTTGGGGGTTCTACCAAATCTGCCGAAGGATTTTTTACCGTGGCCTGGCTTACGAAGAAATCATTTAAGATGTTAGCCTTATCAACACTAGTTCTCTCTATGAGTATCGCAAGTGTTATAACGGCAATAGAGTTCATAATATCAACACTAGTTCTCTCTATGGCTATCGCAAGTGTTATAACGGCAATAGAGTTCATAATATCAACACTATAGTTCTCTCTATGACTATCGCAAGTGTTATAACGGCAATATAGAGTTCATAATATCAAAACTAGTTCTCTCTATAACTATCGCAAGTGTTATAACGGCAATAGAGTTAATAATATCAACACTAGTTCTCTCTATGACTATTGCAAGTGTTATAACGGCAATAGAGTTAATAATATCAACAATAGTTCTCTCTATGACTATCGCAAGTGTTATAACGGCAATAGAGTTAATAATATCAAAACTAGTTCTCTCTATGACTATTGCAAGTGTTATAACGGCAATAGAGTTCATAATATCAACAATAGTTCTCTCTATGACTATTGCAAGTGTTATAACGGCAATAGAGTTCATAATATCAACAATAGTTCTCTCTATGACTATCGCAAGTGTTATAACGGCAATAGAGTTCATAATATCAACAATAGTTCTCTCTATGACTATTGCAAGTGTTATAACGGCAATAGAGTTCATAATATCAACAATAGTTCTCTCTATGACTATTGCAAGTGTTATAACGGCAATAGAGTTCATAATATCAAAACTAGATCTCTCTATGACTATCGCAAGTGTTATAACGGCAATAGAGTTAATAATATCAACAATAGTTCTCTCTATGACTATTGCAAGTGTTATAACGACAATAGAGTTCATAATATCAACAATAGTTCTCTCTATGACTATTGCAAGTGTTATAACGGCAATAGAGTTCATAATATCAACAATAGTTCTCTCTATGACTATCGCAAGTGTTATAACGGCAATAGAGTTCATAATATCAACAATAGTTCTCTCTATGACTATTGCAAGTGTTATAACGGCAATAGAGTTCATAATATCAACAATAGTTCTCTCTATGACTATTGCAAGTGTTATAACGGCAATAGAGTTCATAATATCAAAACTAGATCTCTCTATGCCTATCGCAAGTGTTATAACGGCAATAGAGTTAATAATATCAACAATAGTTCTCTCTATGACTATTGCAAGTGTTATAACGACAATAGAGCTCATAATATCAACAATAGTTCTCTCTATGACTATCGCAAGTGTTATAACGGCAATAGAGTTCATAATATCAACAATAGTTCTCTCTATGACTATCGCAAGTGTTATAACGGCAATAGAGTTCATAATATCAACAATAGTTCTCTCTATGACTATTGCAAGTGTTATAACGGCAATAGAGTTAATAATATCAACAATAGTTCTCTCTATGACTATCGCAAGTGTTATAACGGCAATAGAGTTAATGATATCAAAACTAGTTCTCTCTATGACTATTGCAAGTGTTATAACGGCAATAGAGTTCATAATATCAACAATAGTTCTCTCTATGACTATTGCAAGTGTTATAACGGCAATAGAGTTCATAATATCCACACTATAGTTCTCTCTATGACTATCGCAAGTGTTATAACGGCAATAGAGTTAATAATATCAACAATAGTTCTCTCTATGACTATCGCAAGTGTTATAACGGCAATAGAGTTAATAATATCAGCAATAGTTCTCTCTATGACTATTGCAAGTGTTATAACGGCAATAGAGTTAATAATATCAACAATAGTTCTCTCTATGACTATTGCAAGTGTTATAACGGCAATAGAGTTCATAATATCAACACTAGTTCTATCTAAGGCTATCGCAAGTGTTATAACGGCAATTGAGTTAATAATATCAACAATAGTTCTCTCTATGACTATCGCAAGTGTTATAACGGCAATAGAGTTAATAATATCAACAATAGTTCTCTCTATGACTATTGCAAGTGTTATAACGGCAATACAGTTAATAATATCAACAATAGTTCTCTCTATGACTATCGCAAGTGTTATAACGGCAATAGAGTTAATAATATCAAAACTAGTTCTCTCTATGACTATCGCAAGTGTTATAACGGCAATAGAGTTAATAATATCAACAATAGTTCTCTCTATGACTATTGCAAGTGTTATAACGGCAATAGAGTTAATAATATCAACAATAGTTCTCTCTATGACTATTGCAAGTGTTATAACGGCAATAGAGTTAATAATATCAACAATAGTTCTCTCTATGACTATCGCAAGTGTTATAACGGCAATAGAGCTCATAATATCAACACTATAGTTCTCTCTATGACTATCGCAAGTGTTATAACGGCAATAGAGTTAATAATATCAACAATAGTTCTCTCTATGACTATCGCAAGTGTTATAACGGCAATAGAGTTAATAATATCAAAACTAGTTCTCTCTATGACTATTGCAAGTGTTATAACGGCAATAGAGTTCATAATATCAACAATAGTTCTCTCTATGACTATTGCAAGTGTTATAACGGCAATAGAGTTCATAATATCAACACTATAGTTCTCTCTATGACTATCGCAAGTGTTATAACGGCAATAGAGTTAATAATATCAACAATAGTTCTGTCTATGACTATCGCAAGTGTTATAACGGCAATAGAGTTAATAATATCAACAATAGTTCTCTCTATGACTATTGCAAGTGTTATAACGGCAATAGAGTTAATAATATCAACAATAGTTCTCTCTATGACTATTGCAAGTGTTATAACGGCAATAGAGTTCATAATATCAACACTAGTTCTATCTAAGGCTATCGCAAGTGTTATAACGGCAATAGAGTTAATAATATCAACAATAGTTCTCTCTATGACTATCGCAAGTGTTATAACGGCAATAGAGTTAATAATATCAACAATAGTTCTCTCTATGACTATTGCAAGTGTTATAACGGCAATAGAGTTAATAATATCAACAATAGTTCTCTCTATGACTATCGCAAGTGTTATAACGGCAATAGAGTTAATAATATCAAAACTAGTTCTCTCTATGACTATCGCAAGTGTTATAACGGCAATAGAGTTAATAATATCAACAATAGTTCTCTCTATGACTATTGCAAGTGTTATAACGGCAATAGAGTTAATAATATCAACAATAGTTCTCTCTATGACTATTGCAAGTGTTATAACGGCAATAGAGTTAATAATATCAACAATAGTTCTCTCTATGACTATTGCAAGTGTTATAACGGCAATAGAGTTAATAATGTCAACAATAGTTCTCTCTATGACTATTGCAAGTGTTATAACGGCAATAGAGTTAATAATATCAACACTAGTTTCTCAATGACTATTGCAAGTGTTATAACGGCAATAGAGTTAATAATATCAACAATAGTTCTCTCTATAACTATCGCAAGTGTTATAACGGCAATAGAGTTCATAATATCAACACTATAGTTCTCTCTATGACTATCGCAAGTGTTATAACGGCAATAGAGTTAATAATATCAACACTAGTTCTCTCTATGACTATCGCAATTGTTATAACGGCAATAGAGTTCATAATATCAACACTATAGTTCTCTCTATGACTATCGCAAGTGTTATAACGGCAATAGAGTTAATAATATCAACAATAGTTCTCTCTATGACTATCGCAAGTGTTATAACGGCAATAGAGTTAATAATATCAACACTAGTTCTCTCTATGACTATTGCAAGTGTTATAACGGCAATAGAGTTAATAATATCAACACTAGTTCTCTCTATGACTATCGCAAGTGTTATAACGGCAATAGAGTTAATAAAATCAACAATAGTTCTCTCTATGACTATCGCAAGTGTTTTAACGGCAATAGAGTTAATAATATCAACAATAGTTCTCTCTATGACTATCGCAAGTGTTATAGCGGCAATAGAGTTAATAATATCAACACTAGTTCTCTCTATGACTATCGCAAGTGTTATAACGGCAATAGAGTTCATAATATCAACACTATAGTTCTCTCTATGACTATCGCAAGTGTTATAACGGCAATAGAGTTAATAATATCTACACTATAGTTCTCTCTATGACTATTGCAAGTGTTATAACGGCAATAGAGTTCATAATATCAACAATAGTTCTCTTTATGACTATCGCAAGTGTTATAACGGCAATAGAGTTAATAATATCAACACTAGTGCTCTCTATGACTATCGCAAGTGTTATAACGGCAATAGAGTTAATAATATCAACAATAGTTCTCTCTATGACTATCGCAAGTGTTATAACGACAATAGAGTTCATAATATCACACTATAGTTCTCTCTATGACTATCGCAAGTGTTATAACGGCAATAGAGTTAATAATATCAACAATAGTTCTCTCTATGACTATCGCAAGTGTTATAACGGCAATAGAGTTAATAATATCAACACTATAGTTCTCTCTATGACTATCGCAAGTGTTATAACGGCAATAGAGTTAATAATATCAACAATAGTTCTCTCTATGACTATCGCAAGTGTTATAACGGCAATAGAGTTAATAATATCAACAATAGTTCTCTCTATGACTATTGCAAGTGTTATAACGGCAATAGAGTTCATAATATCAACACTATAGTTCTCTCTATGACTATCGCAAGTGTTATAACGGCAATAGAGTTCATAATATCAACACTATAGTTCTCTCTATGACTAACGCAAGTGTTATAACGGCAATAGAGTTCATAATATCAACACTATTGTTCTCTCTATGACTATCGCAAGTGTTATAACGGCAATAGAGTTAATAATATCAACAATAGTTCTCTCTATGACTATCGCAAGTGTTATAACGGCAATAGAGTTAATAATATCAACAATAGTTCTCTCTATGACTATCGCAAGTGTTATAACGGCAATAGAGTTCATAATATCAACAATAGTTCTCTCTATGACTATTGCAAGTGTTATAACGGCAATAGAGTTCATAATATCAAAACTATAGTTCTCTCTATGACTATCGCAAGTGTTATAACGGCAATAGAGTTCATAATATCAACACTATAGTTCTCTCTATGACTATCGCAAGTGTTATAACGGCAATAGAGTTAATAATATCAACACTATAGTTCTCTCTATGACTATCGCAAGTGTTATAACGGCAATAGAGTTAATAATATCAACAATAGTTCTCTCTATGACTATCGCAAGTGTTATAACGGCAATAGAGTTAACAATATCAACAATAGTTCTCTCTATGACTATTGCAAGTGTCATAACGGCAATAGAGTTCATAATATCAACACAATAGTTCTCTCTATGACTATCGCAAGTGTTATAACGACAATAGAGTTCATAATATCACACTATAGTTCTCTCTATGACTATCGCAAGTGTTATAACGGCAATAGAGTTAATAATATCAACAATAGTTCTCTCTATGACTATCGCAAGTGTTATAACGGCAATAGAGTTAATAATATCAACACTATAGTTCTCTCTATGACTATCGCAAGTGTTATAACGGCAATAGAGTTAATAATATCAACAATAGTTCTCTCTATGACTATCGCAAGTGTTATAACGGCAATAGAGTTAATAATATCAACAATAGTTCTCTCTATGACTATTGCAAGTGTTATAACGGCAATAGAGTTCATAATATCAACACTATAGTTCTCTCTATGACTATCGCAAGTGTTATAACGGCAATAGAGTTCATAATATCAACACTATAGTTCTCTCTATGACTATCGCAAGTGTTATAACGGCAATAGAGTTCATAATATCAACACTATTGTTCTCTCTATGACTATCGCATGTGTTATAACGGCAATAGAGTTAATAATATCAACAATAGTTCTCTCTATGACTATCGCAAGTGTTATAACGGCAATAGAGTTAATAATATCAACAATAGTTCTCTCTATGACTATCGCAAGTGTTATAACGGCAATAGAGTTAATAATATCAACAATAGTTCTCTCTATGACTATCGCAAGTGTTATAACGGCAATAGAGTTCATAATATCAAAACTATAGTTCTCTCTATGACTATCGCAAGTGTTATAACGGCAATAGAGTTCATAATATCAACACTATAGTTCTCTCTATGACTATCGCAAGTGTTATAACGGCAATAGAGTTAATAATATCAACACTATAGTTCTCTCTATGACTATCGCAAGTGTTATAACGGCAATAGAGTTAATAATATCAACAATAGTTCTCTCTATGACTATCGCAAGTGTTATAACGGCAATAGAGTTACTAATATCAACAATAGTTCTCTCTATGACTATTGCAAGTGTCATAACGGCAATAGAGTTCATAATATCAACACTATAGTTCTCTCTATGACTATCGCAAGTGTTATAACGGCAATAGAGTTCATAATATCAACACTATAGTTCTCTCTATGACTATCGCAAGTGTTATAATGGCAATAGAGTTAATAATATCAACAATATAGTTCTCTCTATGACTATCGCAAGTGTTATAACGGCAATAGAGTTAATAATATCAACAATAGTTCTCTCTATGACTATCGCAAGTGTTATAACGGCAATAGAGTTAATAATATCAAAACTAGTTCTCTCTATGACTATTGCAAGTGTTATAACGGCAATAGAGTTCATAATATCAACAATAGTTCTCTCTATGACTATTGCAAGTGTTATAACGGCAATAGAGTTCATAATATCAACACTATAGTTCTCTCTATGACTATCGCAAGTGTTATAACGGCAATAGAGTTAATAATATCAACAATAGTTCTCTCTATGACTATCGCAAGTGTTATAACGGCAATAGAGTTAATAATATCAACAATAGTTCTCTCTATGACTATTGCAAGTGTTATAACGGCAATAGAGTTAATAATATCAACAATAGTTCTCTCTATGACTATTGCAAGTGTTATAACGGCAATAGAGTTCATAATATCAACACTAGTTCTATCTAAGGCTATCGCAAGTGTTATAACGGCAATAGAGTTAATAATATCAACAATAGTTCTCTCTATGACTATCGCAAGTGTTATAACGGCAATAGAGTTAATAATATCAACATTAGTTCTCTCTATGACTATTGCAAGTGTTATAACGGCAATAGAGTTAATAATATCAACAATAGTTCTCTCTATGACTATCGCAAGTGTTATAACGGCAATAGAGTTAATAATATCAAAACTAGTTCTCTCTATGACTATCGCAAGTGTTATAACGGCAATAGAGTTAATAATATCAACAATAGTTATCTCTATGACTATTGCAAGTGTTATAACGGCAATAGAGTTAATAAAAATATCAACAATAGTTCTCTCTATGACTATTGCAAGTGTTATAACGGCAATAGAGTTAATAATATCAACAATAGTTCTCTCTATGACTATTGCAAGTGTTATAACGGCAATAGAGTTAATAATATCAACAATAGTTCTCTCTATGACTATTGCAAGTGTTATAACGGCAATAGAGTTAATAATATCAACACTAGTTCTCTCTATGACTATTGCAAGTGTTATAACGGCAATAGAGTTCATAATATCAACACTAGTTCTCTCTATGACTATCGCAAGTGTTATAACGGCAATAGAGTTAATAATATCAACACTAGTTCTCTCTATGACTATCGCAAGTGTTATAACGGCAATAGAGTTAATAAAATCAACAATAGTTCTCTCTATGACTATCGCAAGTGTTTTAACGGCAATAGAGTTAATAATATCAACAATAGTTCTCTCTATGACTATCGCAAGTGTTATAGCGGCAATAGAGTTAATAATATCAACACTAGTTCTCTCTATGACTATCGCAAGTGTTATAACGGCAATAGAGTTCATAATATCAACACTATAGTTCTCTCTATGACTATCGCAAGTGTTATAACGGCAATAGAGTTAATAATATCTACACTATAGTTCTCTCTATGACTATTGCAAGTGTTATAACGGCAATAGAGTTCATAATATCAACAATAGTTCTCTCTATGACTATCGCAAGTGTTATAACGGCAATAGAGTTAATAATATCAACACTAGTGCTCTCTATGACTATCGCAAGTGTTATAACGGCAATAGAGTTAATAATATCAACAATAGTTCTCTCTATGACTATCGCAAGTGTTATAACGACAATAGAGTTCATAATATCACACTATAGTTCTCTCTATGACTATCGCAAGTGTTATAACGGCAATAGAGTTAATAATATCAACAATAGTTCTCTCTATGACTATCGCAAGTGTTATAACGGCAATAGAGTTAATAATATCAACACTATAGTTCTCTCTATGACTATCGCAAGTGTTATAACGGCAATAGAGTTAATAATATCAACAATAGTTCTCTCTATGACTATCGCAAGTGTTATAACGGCAATAGAGTTAATAATATCAACAATAGTTCTCTCTATGACTATTGCAAGTGTTATAACGGCAATAGAGTTCATAATATCAACACTATAGTTCTCTCTATGACTATCGCAAGTGTTATAACGGCAATAGAGTTCATAATATCAACACTATAGTTCTCTCTATGACTAACGCAAGTGTTATAACGGCAATAGAGTTCATAATATCAACACTATTGTTCTCTCTATGACTATCGCAAGTGTTATAACGGCAATAGAGTTAATAATATCAACAATAGTTCTCTCTATGACTATCGCAAGTGTTATAACGGCAATAGAGTTAATAATATCAACAATAGTTCTCTCTATGACTATCGCAAGTGTTATAACGGCAATAGAGTTCATAATATCAACAATAGTTCTCTCTATGACTATTGCAAGTGTTATAACGGCAATAGAGTTCATAATATCAAAACTATAGTTCTCTCTATGACTATCGCAAGTGTTATAACGGCAATAGAGTTCATAATATCAACACTATAGTTCTCTCTATGACTATCGCAAGTGTTATAACGGCAATAGAGTTAATAATATCAACACTATAGTTCTCTCTATGACTATCGCAAGTGTTATAACGGCAATAGAGTTAATAATATCAACAATAGTTCTCTCTATGACTATCGCAAGTGTTATAACGGCAATAGAGTTAATAATATCAACAATAGTTCTCTCTATGACTATTGCAAGTGTTATAACGGCAATAGAGTTCATAATATCAACACAATAGTTCTCTCTATGACTATCGCAAGTGTTATAACGACAATAGAGTTCATAATATCACACTATAGTTCTCTCTATGACTAACGCAAGTGTTATAACGGCAATAGAGTTCATAATATCAACACTATTGTTCTCTCTATGACTATCGCAAGTGTTATAACGGCAATAGAGTTAATAATATCAACAATAGTTCTCTCTATGACTATCGCAAGTGTTATAACGGCAATAGAGTTAATAATATCAACAATAGTTCTCTCTATGACTATCGCAAGTGTTATAACGGCAATAGAGTTCATAATATCAACAATAGTTCTCTCTATGACTATTGCAAGTGTTATAACGGCAATAGAGTTCATAATATCAAAACTATAGTTCTCTCTATGACTATCGCAAGTGTTATAACGGCAATAGAGTTCATAATATCAACACTATAGTTCTCTCTATGACTATCGCAAGTGTTATAACGGCAATAGAGTTAATAATATCAACACTATAGTTCTCTCTATGACTATCGCAAGTGTTATAACGGCAATAGAGTTAATAATATCAACAATAGTTCTCTCTATGACTATCGCAAGTGTTATAACGGCAATAGAGTTAATAATATCAACAATAGTTCTCTCTATGACTATTGCAAGTGTCATAACGGCAATAGAGTTCATAATATCAACACTATAGTTCTCTCTATGACTATCGCAAGTGTTATAACGGCAATAGAGTTCATAATATCAACACTATAGTTCTCTCTATGACTATCGCAAGTGTTATAATGGCAATAGAGTTAATAATATCAACAATATAGTTCTCTCTATGACTATCGCAAGTGTTATAACGGCAATAGAGTTAATAATATCAACAATAGTTCTCTCTATGACTATCGCAAGTGTTATAACGGCAATAGAGTTAATAATATCAAAACTAGTTCTCTCTATGACTATTGCAAGTGTTATAACGGCAATAGAGTTCATAATATCAACAATAGTTCTCTCTATGACTATTGCAAGTGTTATAACGGCAATAGAGTTCATAATATCAACACTATAGTTCTCTCTATGACTATCGCAAGTGTTATAACGGCAATAGAGTTAATAATATCAACAATAGTTCTCTCTATGACTATCGCAAGTGTTATAACGGCAATAGAGTTAATAATATCAACAATAGTTCTCTCTATGACTATCGCAAGTGTTATAACGGCAATAGAGTTAATAATATCAACAATAGTTCTCTCTATGACTATTGCAAGTGTTATAACGGCAATAGAGTTCATAATATCAACACTAGTTCTATCTAAGGCTATCGCAAGTGTTATAACGGCAATAGAGTTAATAATATCAACAATAGTTCTCTCTATGACTATCGCAAGTGTTATAACGGCAATAGAGTTAATAATATCAACATTAGTTCTCTCTATGACTATTGCAAGTGTTATAACGGCAATAGAGTTAATAATATCAACAATAGTTCTCTCTATGACTATCGCAAGTGTTATAACGGCAATAGAGTTAATAATATCAAAACTAGTTCTCTCTATGACTATCGCAAGTGTTATAACGGCAATAGAGTTAATAATATCAACAATAGTTCTCTCTATGACTATTGCAAGTGTTATAACGGCAATAGAGTTAATAAAAATATCAACAATAGTTCTCTCTATGACTATTGCAAGTGTTATAACGGCAATAGAGTTAATAATATCAACAATAGTTCTCTCTATGACTATTGCAAGTGTTATAACGGCAATAGAGTTAATAATATCAACAATAGTTCTCTCTATGACTATTGCAAGTGTTATAACGGCAATAGAGTTAATAATATCAACACTAGTTCTCTCTATGACTATTGCAAGTGTTATAACGGCAATAGAGTTCATAATATCAACACTAGTTCTCTCTATGACTATCGCAAGTGTTATAACGGCAATAGAGTTAATAATATCAACACTAGTTCTCTCTATGACTATCGCAAGTGTTATAACGGCAATAGAGTTAATAAAATCAACAATAGTTCTCTCTATGACTATCGCAAGTGTTTTAACGGCAATAGAGTTAATAATATCAACAATAGTTCTCTCTATGACTATCGCAAGTGTTATAGCGGCAATAGAGTTAATAATATCAACACTAGTTCTCTCTATGACTATCGCAAGTGTTATAACGGCAATAGAGTTCATAATATCAACACTATAGTTCTCTCTATGACTATCGCAAGTGTTATAACGGCAATAGAGTTAATAATATCTACACTATAGTTCTCTCTATGACTATTGCAAGTGTTATAACGGCAATAGAGTTCATAATATCAACAATAGTTCTCTCTATGACTATCGCAAGTGTTATAACGGCAATAGAGTTAATAATATCAACACTAGTGCTCTCTATGACTATCGCAAGTGTTATAACGGCAATAGAGTTCATAATATCAACACAATAGTTCTCTCTATGACTATCGCAAGTGTTATAACGACAATAGAGTTCATAATATCACACTATAGTTCTCTCTATGACTATCGCAAGTGTTATAACGGCAATAGAGTTAATAATATCAACAATAGTTCTCTCTATGACTATCGCAAGTGTTATAACGGCAATAGAGTTAATAATATCAACACTATAGTTCTCTCTATGACTATCGCAAGTGTTATAACGGCAATAGAGTTAATAATATCAACAATAGTTCTCTCTATGACTATCGCAAGTGTTATAACGGCAATAGAGTTAATAATATCAACAATAGTTCTCTCTATGACTATTGCAAGTGTTATAACGGCAATAGAGTTCATAATATCAACACTATAGTTCTCTCTATGACTATCGCAAGTGTTATAACGGCAATAGAGTTCATAATATCAACACTATAGTTCTCTCTATGACTAACGCAAGTGTTATAACGGCAATAGAGTTCATAATATCAACACTATTGTTCTCTCTATGACTATCGCAAGTGTTATAACGGCAATAGAGTTAATAATATCAACAATAGTTCTCTCTATGACTATCGCAAGTGTTATAACGGCAATAGAGTTAATAATATCAACAATAGTTCTCTCTATGACTATCGCAAGTGTTATAACGGCAATAGAGTTCATAATATCAACAATAGTTCTCTCTATGACTATTGCAAGTGTTATAACGGCAATAGAGTTCATAATATCAAAACTATAGTTCTCTCTATGACTATCGCAAGTGTTATAACGGCAATAGAGTTCATAATATCAACACTATAGTTCTCTCTATGACTATCGCAAGTGTTATAACGGCAATAGAGTTAATAATATCAACACTATAGTTCTCTCTATGACTATCGCAAGTGTTATAACGGCAATAGAGTTAATAATATCAACAATAGTTCTCTCTATGACTATCGCAAGTGTTATAACGGCAATAGAGTTAATAATATCAACAATAGTTCTCTCTATGACTATTGCAAGTGTCATAACGGCAATAGAGTTCATAATATCAACACAATAGTTCTCTCTATGACTATCGCAAGTGTTATAACGACAATAGAGTTCATAATATCACACTATAGTTCTCTCTATGACTATCGCAAGTGTTATAACGGCAATAGAGTTAATAATATCAACAATAGTTCTCTCTATGACTATCGCAAGTGTTATAACGGCAATAGAGTTAATAATATCAACACTATAGTTCTCTCTATGACTATCGCAAGTGTTATAACGGCAATAGAGTTAATAATATCAACAATAGTTCTCTCTATGACTATCGCAAGTGTTATAACGGCAATAGAGTTAATAATATCAACAATAGTTCTCTCTATGACTATTGCAAGTGTTATAACGGCAATAGAGTTCATAATATCAACACTATAGTTCTCTCTATGACTATCGCAAGTGTTATAACGGCAATAGAGTTCATAATATCAACACTATAGTTCTCTCTATGACTAACGCAAGTGTTATAACGGCAATAGAGTTCATAATATCAACACTATTGTTCTCTCTATGACTATCGCAAGTGTTATAACGGCAATAGAGTTAATAATATCAACAATAGTTCTCTCTATGACTATCGCAAGTGTTATAACGGCAATAGAGTTAATAATATCAACAATAGTTCTCTCTATGACTATCGCAAGTGTTATAACGGCAATAGAGTTCATAATATCAACAATAGTTCTCTCTATGACTATTGCAAGTGTTATAACGGCAATAGAGTTCATAATATCAAAACTATAGTTCTCTCTATGACTATCGCAAGTGTTATAACGGCAATAGAGTTCATAATATCAACACTATAGTTCTCTCTATGACTATCGCAAGTGTTATAACGGCAATAGAGTTAATAATATCAACACTATAGTTCTCTCTATGACTATCGCAAGTGTTATAACGGCAATAGAGTTAATAATATCAACAATAGTTCTCTCTATGACTATCGCAAGTGTTATAACGGCAATAGAGTTAATAATATCAACAATAGTTCTCTCTATGACTATTGCAAGTGTCATAACGGCAATAGAGTTCATAATATCAACACTATAGTTCTCTCTATGACTATCGCAAGTGTTATAACGGCAATAGAGTTCATAATATCAACACTATAGTTCTCTCTATGACTATCGCAAGTGTTATAATGGCAATAGAGTTAATAATATCAACAATATAGTTCTCTCTATGACTATCGCAAGTGTTATAACGGCAATAGAGTTAATAATATCAACAATAGTTCTCTCTATGACTATCGCAAGTGTTATAACGGCAATAGAGTTAATAATATCAAAACTAGTTCTCTCTATGACTATTGCAAGTGTTATAACGGCAATAGAGTTCATAATATCAACAATAGTTCTCTCTATGACTATTGCAAGTGTTATAACGGCAATAGAGTTAATAATATCAACAATAGTTCTCTCTATGACTATTGCAAGTGTTATAACGGCAATAGAGTTAATAATATCAACAATAGTTCTCTCTATGACTATTGCAAGTGTTATAACGGCAATAGAGTTCATAATATCAACACTAGTTCTATCTAAGGCTATCGCAAGTGTTATAACGGCAATAGAGTTAATAATATCAACAATAGTTCTCTCTATGACTATCGCAAGTGTTATAACGGCAATAGAGTTAATAATATCAACATTAGTTCTCTCTATGACTATTGCAAGTGTTATAACGGCAATAGAGTTAATAATATCAACAATAGTTCTCTCTATGACTATCGCAAGTGTTATAACGGCAATAGAGTTAATAATATCAAAACTAGTTCTCTCTATGACTATCGCAAGTGTTATAACGGCAATAGAGTTAATAATATCAACAATAGTTCTCTCTATGACTATTGCAAGTGTTATAACGGCAATAGAGTTAATAAAAATATCAACAATAGTTCTCTCTATGACTATTGCAAGTGTTATAACGGCAATAGAGTTAATAATATCAACAATAGTTCTCTCTATGACTATTGCAAGTGTTATAACGGCAATAGAGTTAATAATATCAACAATAGTTCTCTCTATGACTATTGCAAGTGTTATAACGGCAATAGAGTTAATAATATCAACACTAGTTCTCTCTATGACTATTGCAAGTGTTATAACGGCAATAGAGTTCATAATATCAACACTAGTTCTCTCTATGACTATCGCAAGTGTTATAACGGCAATAGAGTTAATAATATCAACAATAGTTCTCTCTATGACTATCGCAAGTGTTATAACGGCAATAGAGTTAATAATATCAACAATAGTTCTCTCTATGACTATCGCAAGTGTTATAGCGGCAATAGAGTTAATAATATCAACACTAGTTCTCTCTATGACTATCGCAAGTGTTATAACGGCAATAGAGTTCATAATATCAACACTATAGTTCTCTCTATGACTATCGCAAGTGTTATAACGGCAATAGAGTTAATAATATCTACACTATAGTTCTCTCTATGACTATTGCAAGTGTTATAACGGCAATAGAGTTCATAATATCAACAATAGTTCTCTCTATGACTATCGCAAGTGTTATAACGGCAATAGAGTTAATAATATCAACATTAGTGCTCTCTATGACTATCGCAAGTGTTATAACGGCAATAGAGTTAATAATATCAGCAATAGTTCTCTCTATGACTATCGCAAGTGTTATAACGACAATAGAGTTCATAATATCACACTATAGTTCTCTCTATGACTATCGCAAGTGTTATAACGGCAATAGAGTTAATAATATCAACAATAGTTCTCTCTATGACTAGCGCAAGTGTTATAACGGCAATAGAGTTAATAATATCAACACTATAGTTCTCTCTATGACTATCGCAAGTGTTATAACGGCAATAGAGTTAATAATATCAACAATAGTTCTCTCTATGACTATCGCAAGTGTTATAACGGCAATAGAGTTAATAATATCAACAATAGTTCTCTCTATGACTATCGCAAGTGTTATAACGGCAATAGAGTTCATAATATCAACAATAGTTCTCTCTATGACTATTGCAAGTGTTATAACGGCAATAGAGTTCATAATATCAAAACTATAGTTCTCTCTATGACTATCGCAAGTGTTATAACGGCAATAGAGTTCATAATATCAACACTATAGTTCTCTCTATGACTATCGCAAGTGTTATAACGGCAATAGAGTTCATAATATCAACACTATAGTTCTCTCTATGACTATTGCAAGTGTTATAACGGCAATAGAGTTCATAATATCAAAACTATAGTTCTCTCTATGACTATCGCAAGTGTTATAACGGCAATAGAGTTCATAATATCAACACAATAGTTCTCTCTATGACTATCGCAAGTGTTATAACGACAATAGAGTTCATAATATCACACTATAGTTCTCTCTATGACTATCGCAAGTGTTATAACGGCAATAGAGTTAATAATATCAACAATAGTTCTCTCTATGACTATCGCAAGTGTTATAACGGCAATAGAGTTAATAATATCAACACTATAGTTCTCTCTATGACTATCGCAAGTGTTATAACGGCAATAGAGTTAATAATATCAACAATAGTTCTCTCTATGACTATCGCAAGTGTTATAACGGCAATAGAGTTCATAATATCAACAATAGTTCTCTCTATGACTATTGCAAGTGTTATAACGGCAATAGAGTTCATAATATCAACACTATAGTTCTCTCTATGACTATCGCAAGTGTTATAACGGCAATAGAGTTCATAATATCAACACTATAGTTCTCTCTATGACTAACGCAAGTGTTATAACGGCAATAGAGTTCATAATATCAACACTATTGTTCTCTCTATGACTATCGCAAGTGTTATAACGGCAATAGAGTTCATAATATCAACAATAGTTCTCTCTATGACTATCGCAAGTGTTATAACGGCAATAGAGTTAATAATATCAACAATAGTTCTCTCTATGACTATCGCAAGTGTTATAACGGCAATAGAGTTCATAATATCAACAATAGTTCTCTCTATGACTATTGCAAGTGTTATAACGGCAATAGAGTTCATAATATCAAAACTATAGTTCTCTCTATGACTATCGCAAGTGTTATAACGGCAATAGAGTTCATAATATCAACACTATAGTTCTCTCTATGACTATCGCAAGTGTTATAACGGCAATAGAGTTAATAATATCAACACTATAGTTCTCTCTATGACTATCGCAAGTGTTATAACGGCAATAGAGTTAATAATATCAACAATAGTTCTCTCTATGACTATCGCAAGTGTTATAACGGCAATAGAGTTAATAATATCAACAATAGTTCTCTCTATGACTATTGCAAGTGTCATAACGGCAATAGAGTTCATAATATCAACACTATAGTTCTCTCTATGACTATCGCAAGTGTTATAACGGCAATAGAGTTCATAATATCAACACTATAGTTCTCTCTATGACTATCGCAAGTGTTATAATGGCAATAGAGTTAATAATATCAACAATATAGTTCTCTCTATGACTATCGCAAGTGTTATAACGGCAATAGAGTTAATAATATCAACAATAGTTCTCTCTATGACTATCGCAAGTGTTATAACGGCAATAGAGTTAATAATATCAAAACTAGTTCTCTCTATGACTATTGCAAGTGTTATAACGGCAATAGAGTTCATAATATCAACAATAGTTCTCTCTATGACTATTGCAAGTGTTATAACGGCAATAGAGTTCATAATATCAACACTATAGTTCTCTCTATGACTATCGCAAGTGTTATAACGGCAATAGAGTTAATAATATCAACAATAGTTCTCTCTATGACTATCGCAAGTGTTATAACGGCAATAGAGTTAATAATATCAACAATAGTTCTCTCTATGACTATTGCAAGTGTTATAACGGCAATAGAGTTAATAATATCAACAATAGTTCTCTCTATGACTATTGCAAGTGTTATAACGGCAATAGAGTTCATAATATCAACACTAGTTCTATCTAAGGCTATCGCAAGTGTTATAACGGCAATAGAGTTAATAATATCAACAATAGTTCTCTCTATGACTATCGCAAGTGTTATAACGGCAATAGAGTTAATAATATCAACAATAGTTCTCTCTATGACTATTGCAAGTGTTATAACGGCAATAGAGTTAATAATATCAACAATAGTTCTCTCTATGACTATCGCAAGTGTTATAGCGGCAATAGAGTTAATAATATCAAAACTAGTTCTCTCTATGACTATCGCAAGTGTTATAACGGCAATAGAGTTAATAATATCAACAATAGTTCTCTCTATGACTATTGCAAGTGTTATAACGGCAATAGAGTTAATAAAAATATCAACAATAGTTCTCTCTATGACTATTGCAAGTGTTATAACGGCAATAGAGTTAATAATATCAACAATAGTTCTCTCTATGACTATTGCAAGTGTTATAACGGCAATAGAGTTAATAATATCAACAATAGTTCTCTCTATGACTATTGCAAGTGTTATAACGGCAATAGAGTTAATAATATCAACACTAGTTCTCTCTATGACTATTGCAAGTGTTATAACGGCAATAGAGTTAAGAATATCAACACTAGTTCTCTCTATGACTATCGCAAGTGTTATAACGGCAATAGAGTTAATAATATCAACAATAGTTCTCTCTATGACTATCGCAAGTGTTATAACGGCAATAGAGTTAATAATATCAACAATAGTTCTCTCTATGACTATCGCAAGTGTTATAGCGGCAATAGAGTTAATAATATCAACACTAGTTCTCTCTATGACTATCGCAAGTGTTATAACGGCAATAGAGTTCATAATATCAACACTATAGTTCTCTCTATGACTATCGCAAGTGTTATAACGGCAATAGAGTTAATAATATCTACACTATTGTTCTCTCTATGACTATTGCAAGTGTTATAACGGCAATAGAGTTCATAATATCAACAATAGTTCTCTCTATGACTATCGCAAGTGTTATAACGGCAATAGAGTTAATAATATCAACATTAGTGCTCTCTATGACTATCGCAAGTGTTATAACGGCAATAGAGTTAATAATATCAGCAATAGTTCTCTCTATGACTATCGCAAGTGTTATAACGACAATAGAGTTCATAATATCACACTATAGTTCTCTCTATGACTATCGCAAGTGTTATAACGGCAATAGAGTTAATAATATCAACAATAGTTCTCTCTATGACTATTGCAAGTGTTATAACGGCAATAGAGTTAATAATATCAACACTATAGTTCTCTCTATGACTATCGCAAGTGTTATAACGGCAATAGAGTTAATAATATCAACAATAGTTCTCTCTATGACTATCGCAAGTGTTATAACGGCAATAGAGTTAATAATATCAACAATAGTTCTCTCTATGACTATTGCAAGTGTTATAACGGCAATAGAGTTCATAATATCAACACTATAGTTCTCTCTATGACTATCGCAAGTGTTATAACGGCAATAGAGTTCATAATATCAACACTATAGTTCTCTCTATGACTAACGCAAGTGTTATAACGGCAATAGAGTTCATAATATCAACACTATAGTTCTCTCTATGACTATCGCAAGTGTTATAACGGCAATAGAGTTAATAATATCAACAATAGTTCTCTCTATGACTATCGCAAGTGTTATAACGGCAATAGAGTTAATAATATCAACAATAGTTCTCTCTATGACTATCGCAAGTGTTATAACGGCAATAGAGTTCATAATATCAACAATAGTTCTCTCTATGACTATTGCAAGTGTTATAACGGCAATAGAGTTCATAATATCAAAACTATAGTTCTCTCTATGACTATCGCAAGTGTTATAACGGCAATAGAGTTCATAATATCAACACTATAGTTCTCTCTATGACTATCGCAAGTGTTATAACGGCAATAGAGTTAATAATATCAACACTATAGTTCTCTCTATGACTATCGCAAGTGTTATAACGGCAATAGAGTTAATAATATCAACAATAGTTCTCTCTATGACTATCGCAAGTGTTATAACGGCAATAGAGTTAATAATATCAACAATAGTTCTCTCTATGACTATTGCAAGTGTCATAACGGCAATAGAGTTCATAATATCAACACTATAGTTCTCTCTATGACTATCGCAAGTGTTATAACGGCAATAGAGTTAATAATATCAACAATAGTTCTCTCTATGACTATCGCAAGTGTTATAACGGCAATAGAGTTAATAATATCAACACTATAGTTCTCTCTATGACTATCGCAAGTGTTATAACGGCAATAGAGTTAATAATATCAACACTATAGTTCTCTCTATGACTATCGCAAGTGTTATAACGGCAATAGAGTTAATCATATCAACAATAGTTCTCTCTATGACTATCGCAAGTGTTATAACGGCAATAGAGTTAATAATATCAACAATAGTTCTCTCTATGACTATCGCAAGTGTTATAACGGCAATAGAGTTCATAATATCAACAATAGTTCTCTCTATGACTATTGCAAGTGTTATAACGGCAATAGAGTTCATAATATCAAAACTATAGTTCTCTCTATGACTATCGCAAGTGTTATAACGGCAATAGAGTTCATAATATCAACACTATAGTTCTCTCTATGACTATCGCAAGTGTTATAACGGCAATAGAGTTAATAATATCAAAACTAGTTCTCTCTATGACTATCGCAAGTGTTATAACGGCAATAGAGTTAATAATATCAACAATAGTTCTCTCTATGACTATCGCAAGTGTTATAACGGCAATAGAGTTAATAATATCAACATTAGTGCTCTCTATGACTATCGCAAGTGTTATAACGGCAATAGAGTTAATAATATCAGCAATAGTTCTCTCTATGACTATCGCAAGTGTTATAACGACAATAGAGTTCATAATATCACACTATAGTTCTCTCTATGACTATCGCAAGTGTTATAACGGCAATAGAGTTAATAATATCAACAATAGTTCTCTCTATGACTATTGCAAGTGTTATAACGGCAATAGAGTTAATAATATCAACACTATAGTTCTCTCTATGACTATCGCAAGTGTTATAACGGCAATAGAGTTAATAATATCAACAATAGTTCTCTCTATGACTATCGCAAGTGTTATAACGGCAATAGAGTTAATAATATCAACAATAGTTCTCTCTATGACTATTGCAAGTGTTATAACGGCAATAGAGTTCATAATATCAACACTATAGTTCTCTCTATGACTATCGCAAGTGTTATAACGGCAATAGAGTTCATAATATCAACACTATAGTTCTCTCTATGACTAACGCAAGTGTTATAACGGCAATAGAGTTCATAATATCAACACTATAGTTCTCTCTATGACTATCGCAAGTGTTATAACGGCAATAGAGTTAATAATATCAACAATAGTTCTCTCTATGACTATCGCAAGTGTTATAACGGCAATAGAGTTAATAATATCAACAATAGTTCTCTCTATGACTATCGCAAGTGTTATAACGGCAATAGAGTTCATAATATCAACAATAGTTCTCTCTATGACTATTGCAAGTGTTATAACGGCAATAGAGTTCATAATATCAAAACTATAGTTCTCTCTATGACTATCGCAAGTGTTATAACGGCAATAGAGTTCATAATATCAACACTATAGTTCTCTCTATGACTATCGCAAGTGTTATAACGGCAATAGAGTTAATAATATCAACACTATAGTTCTCTCTATGACTATCGCAAGTGTTATAACGGCAATAGAGTTAATAATATCAACAATAGTTCTCTCTATGACTATTGCAAGTGTCATAACGGCAATAGAGTTCATAATATCAACACTATAGTTCTCTCTATGACTATCGCAAGTGTTATAACGGCAATAGAGTTAATAATATCAACAATAGTTCTCTCTATGACTATCGCAAGTGTTATAACGGCAATAGAGTTAATAATATCAACAATAGTTCTCTCTATGACTATTGCAAGTGTTATAACGGCAATAGAGTTAATAATATCAACAATAGTTCTCTCTATGACTATTGCAAGTGTTATAACGGCAATAGAGTTAATAATATCAACAATAGTTCTCTCTATGACTATTGCAAGTGTTATAACGGCAATAGAGTTAATAATATCAACACTAGTTCTCTCTATGACTATCGCAAGTGTTATAACGGCAATAGAGTTAATAATATCAACAATAGTTCTCTCTATGACTATCGCAAGTGTTATAACGGCAATAGAGTTAATAATATCAACAATAGTTCTCTCTATGACTATCGCAAGTGTTATAGCGGCAATAGAGTTAATAATATCAACACTAGTTCTCTCTATGACTATCGCAAGTGTTATAACGGCAATAGAGTTCATAATATCAACACTATAGTTCTCTCTATGACTATCGCAAGTGTTATAACGGCAATAGAGTTAATAATATCTACACTATAGTTCTCTCTATGACTATTGCAAGTGTTATAACGGCAATAGAGTTCATAATATCAACAATAGTTCTCTCTATGACTATCGCAAGTGTTATAACGGCAATAGAGTTAATAATATCAACATTAGTGCTCTCTATGACTATCGCAAGTGTTATAACGGCAATAGAGTTAATAATATCAGCAATAGTTCTCTCTATGACTATCGCAAGTGTTATAACGACAATAGAGTTCATAATATCACACTATAGTTCTCTCTATGACTATCGCAAGTGTTATAACGGCAATAATGTTAATAATATCAACAATAGTTCTCTCTATGACTAGCGCAAGTGTTATAACGGCAATAGAGTTAATAATATCAACACTATAGTTCTCTCTATGACTATCGCAAGTGTTATAACGGCAATAGAGTTAATAATATCAGCAATAGTTCTCTCTATGACTATCGCAAGTGTTATAACGACAATAGAGTTCATAATATCACACTATAGTTCTCTCTATGACTATCGCAAGTGTTATAACGGCAATAGTGTTAATAATATCAACAATAGTTCTCTCTATGACTAGCGCAAGTGTTATAACGGCAATAGAGTTAATAATATCAACACTATAGTTCTCTCTATGACTATCGCAAGTGTTATAACGGCAATAGAGTTAATAATATCAACAATAGTTCTCTCTATGACTATCGCAAGTGTTATAACGGCAATAGAGTTAATAATATCAACAATAGTTCTCTCTATGACTATTGCAAGTGTTATAACGGCAATAGAGTTCATAATATCAACACTATAGTTCTCTCTATGACTATCGCAAGTGTTATAACGGCAATAGAGTTCATAATATCAACACTATAGTTCTCTCTATGACTAACGCAAGTGTTATAACGGCAATAGAGTTCATAATATCAACACTATAGTTCTCTCTATGACTATCGCAAGTGTTATAACGGCAATAGAGTTAATAATATCAACAATAGTTCTCTCTATGACTATCGCAAGTGTTATAACGGCAATAGAGTTAATAATATCAACAATAGTTCTCTCTATGACTATCGCAAGTGTTATAACGGCAATAGAGTTCATAATATCAACAATAGTTCTCTCTATGACTATTGCAAGTGTTATAACGGCAATAGAGTTCATAATATCAAAAATATAGTTCTCTCTATGACTATCGCAAGTGTTATAACGGCAATAGAGTTCATAATATCAACACTATAGTTCTCTCTATGACTATCGCAAGTGTTATAACGGCAATAGAGTTAATAATATCAACACTATAGTTCTCTCTATGACTATTGCAAGTGTTATAACGGCAATAGAGTTAATAATATCAACAATAGTTCTCTCTATGACTATCGCAAGTGTTATAACGGCAATAGAGTTAATAATATCAACAATAGTTCTCTCTATGACTATTGCAAGTGTCATAACGGCAATAGAGTTCATAATATCAACACTATAGTTCTCTCTATGACTATCGCAAGTGTTATAACGGCAATAGAGTTAATAATATCAACAATAGTTCTCTCTATGACTATCGCAAGTGTTATAACGGCAATAGAGTTAATAATATCAACAATAGTTCTCTCTATGACTATTGCAAGTGTTATAACGGCAATAGAGTTAATAATATCAACAATAGTTCTCTCTATGACTATTGCAAGTGTTATAACGGCAATAGAGTTAATAATATCAACACTAGTTCTCTCTATGACTATTGCAAGTGTTATAACGGCAATAGAGTTAATAATATCAACACTAGTTCTCTCTATGACTATCGCAAGTGTTATAACGGCAATAGAGTTAATAATATCAACAATAGTTCTCTCTATGACTATCGCAAGTGTTATAACGGCAATAGAGTTAATAATATCAACAATAGTTCTCTCTATGACTATCGCAAGTGTTATAGCGGCAATAGAGTTAATAATATCAACACTAGTTCTCTCTATGACTATCGCAAGTGTTATAACGGCAATAGAGTTCATAATATCAACACTATAGTTCTCTCTATGACTATCGCAAGTGTTATAACGGCAATAGAGTTAATAATATCTACACTATAGTTCTCTCTATGACTATTGCAAGTGTTATAACGGCAATAGAGTTCATAATATCAACAATAGTTCTCTCTATGACTATCGCAAGTGTTATAACGGCAATAGAGTTAATAATATCAACATTAGTGCTCTCTATGACTATCGCAAGTGTTATAACGGCAATAGAGTTAATAATATCAGCAATAGTTCTCTCTATGACTATCGCAAGTGTTATAACGACAATAGAGTTCATAATATCACACTATAGTTCTCTCTATGACTATCGCAAGTGTTATAACGGCAATAGTGTTAATAATATCAACAATAGTTCTCTCTATGACTAGCGCAAGTGTTATAACGGCAATAGAGTTAATAATATCAACACTATAGTTCTCTCTATGACTATCGCAAGTGTTATAACGGCAATAGAGTTAATAATATCAACAATAGTTCTCTCTATGACTATCGCAAGTGTTATAACGGCAATAGAGTTAATAATATCAACAATAGTTCTCTCTATGACTATTGCAAGTGTTATAACGGCAATAGAGTTCATAATATCAACACTATAGTTCTCTCTATGACTATCGCAAGTGTTATAACGGCAATAGAGTTCATAATATCAACACTATAGTTCTCTCTATGACTAACGCAAGTGTTATAACGGCAATAGAGTTCATAATATCAACACTATAGTTCTCTCTATGACTATCGCAAGTGTTATAACGGCAATAGAGTTAATAATATCAACAATAGTTCTCTCTATGACTATCGCAAGTGTTATAACGGCAATAGAGTTAATAATATCAACAATAGTTCTCTCTATGACTATCGCAAGTGTTATAACGGCAATAGAGTTCATAATATCAACAATAGTTCTCTCTATGACTATTGCAAGTGTTATAACGGCAATAGAGTTCATAATATCAAAACTATAGTTCTCTCTATGACTATCGCAAGTGTTATAACGGCAATAGAGTTCATAATATCAACACTATAGTTCTCTCTATGACTATCGCAAGTGTTATAACGGCAATAGAGTTAATAATATCAACACTATAGTTCTCTCTATGACTATCGCAAGTGTTATAACGGCAATAGAGTTAATAATATCAACAATAGTTCTCTCTATGACTATCGCAAGTGTTATAACGGCAATAGAGTTAATAATATCAACAATAGTTCTCTCTATGACTATTGCAAGTGTCATAACGGCAATAGAGTTCATAATATCAACACTATAGTTCTCTCTATGACTATCGCAAGTGTTATAACGGCAATAGAGTTAATAATATCAACAATAGTTCTCTCTATGACTATCGCAAGTGTTATAACGGCAATAGAGTTAATAATATCAACACTATAGTTCTCTCTATGACTATCGTAAGTGTTATAACGGCAATAGAGTTAATAATATCAACACTATAGTTCTCTCTATGACTATCGCAAGTGTTATAACGGCAATAGAGTTAATAATATCAACAATAGTTCTCTCTATGACTATCGCAAGTGTTATAACGGCAATAGAGTTAATAATATCAACAATAGTTCTCTCTATGACTATCGCAAGTGTTATAACGGCAATAGAGTTCATAATATCAACAATAGTTCTCTCTATGACTATTGCAAGTGTTATAACGGCAATAGAGTTCATAATATCAAAACTATAGTTCTCTCTATGACTATCGCAAGTGTTATAACGGCAATAGAGTTCATAATATCAACACTATAGTTCTCTCTATGACTATCGCAAGTGTTATAACGGCAATAGAGTTAATAATATCAACACTATAGTTCTCTCTATGACTATCGCAAGTGTTATAACGGCAATAGAGTTAATAATATCAACAATAGTTCTCTCTATGACTATTGCAAGTGTTATAACGGCAATAGAGTTCATAATATCAACACTATAGTTCTCTCTATGACTATCGCAAGTGTTATAACGGCAATAGAGTTCATAATATCAACACTATAGTTCTCTCTATGACTATCGCAAGTGTTATAACGGCAATAGAGTTCATAATATCAACACTATAGTTCTCTCTATGACTATCGCAAGTGTTATAACGGCAATAGAGTTAATAATATCAACAATAGTTCTCTCTATGACTATCGCAAGTGTTATAACGGCAATAGAGTTAATAATATCAACAATAGTTCTCTCTATGACTATCGCAAGTGTTATAACGGCAATAGAGTTCATAATATCAACAATAGTTCTCTCTATGACTATCGCAAGTGTTATAACGGCAATAGAGTTAATAATATCAACACTATAGTTCTCTCTATGACTATCGCAAGTGTTATAACGGCAATAGAGTTAATAATATCAACAATAGTTCTCTCTATGACTATTGCAAGTGTTATAACGGCAATAGAGTTAATAATATCAAAACTAGTTCTCTCTATGACTATTGCAAGTGTTATAACGGCAATAGAGTTAATAATATCAAAACTAGTTCTCTCTATGACTATCGCAAGTGTTATAACGGCAATAGAGTTAATAATATCAACAATAGTTCTCTCTATGACTATCGCAAGTGTTATAACGGCAATAGAGTTAATAATATCAACAATAGTTCTCTCTATGACTATTGCAAGTGTTATAACGGCAATAGAGTTCATAATATTAACAATAGTTCTCTCTATGACTATCGCAAGTGTTATAACGGCAATAGAGTTCATAATATCAAAACTATAGTTCTCTCTATGACTATCGCAAGTGTTATAACGGCAATAGAGTTAATAATATCAACAATAGTTCTCTCTATGACTATTGCAAGTGTTATAACGGCAATAGAGCTCATAATATCAACACTATAGTTCTCTCTATGACTATCGCAAGTGTTATAACGGCAATAGAGTTAATAATATCAACAATAGTTCTCTCTATGACTATCGCAAGTGTTATAACGGCAATAGAGTTAATAATATCAACAATAGTTCTCTCTATGACTATCGCAAGTGTTATAGCGGCAATAGAGTTAATAATATCAACAATAGTTCTCTCTATGACTATCGCAAGTGTTATAACGGCAATAGAGTTCATAATATCAACAATAGTTCTCTCTATGACTATCGCAAGTGTTATAACGGCAATAGAGTTAATAATATCAACACTATAGTTCTCTCTATGACTATCGCAAGTGTTATAACGGCAATAGAGTTAATAATATCAACAATAGTTCTCTCTATGACTATCGCAAGTGTTATAACGGCAATAGAGTTAATAATATCAACAATAGTTCTCTCTATGACTATTGCAAGTGTTATAACGGCAATAGAGTTCATAATATCAACACTATAGTTCTCTCTATGACTATCGCAAGTGTTATAACGGCAATAGAGTTCATAATATCAACACTATAGTTCTCTCTATGACTATCGCAAGTGTTATAACGGCAATAGAGTTCATAATATCAACACTATAGTTCTCTCTATGACTATCGCAAGTGTTATAACGGCAATAGAGTTAATAATATCAACAATAGTTCTCTCTATGACTATCGCAATTGTTATAACGGCAATAGAGTTAATAATATCAACATTAGTTCTCTCTATGACTATCGCAAGTGTTATAACGGCAATAGAGTTAATAATATCAACAATAGTTCTCTCTTTGACTATTGCAAGTGTTATAACGGCAATAGAGTTCATAATATCAACACTATAGTTCTCTCTATGACTATCGCAAGTGTTATAACGGCAATAGAGTTCATAATATCAACAATAGTGCTCTCTATGACTATCGCAAGTGTTATAACGGCAATAGAGTTAATAATATCAACACTAGTTCTCTCTATGACTATCGCAAGTGTTATATCGGCAATAGAGTTAATAATATCAACACTAGTTCTCTCTATGACTATTGCAAGTGTTATAACGGCAATAGAGTTAATAATATCAAAACTAGTTCTCTCTATGACTATTGCAAGTGTTATAACGGCAATAGAGTTAATAATATCAAAACTAGTTCTCTCTATGACTATCGCAAGTGTTATAACGGCAATAGAGTTAATAATATCAACAATAGTTCTCTCTATGACTATCGCAAGTGTTATAACGGCAATAGAGTTAATAATATCAACAATAGTTCTCTCTATGACTATTGCAAGTGTTATAACGGCAATAGAGTTCATAATATTAACAATAGTTCTCTCTATGACTATCGCAAGTGTTATAACGGCAATAGAGTTCATAATATCAACACTATAGTTCTCTCTATGACTATCGCAAGTGTTATAACGGCAATAGAGTTAATAATATCAACAATAGTTCTCTCTATGACTATTGCAAGTGTTATAACGGCAATAGAGCTCATAATATCAACACTATAGTTCTCTCTATGACTATCGCAAGTGTTATAACGGCAATAGAGTTAATAATATCAACAATAGTTCTCTCTATGACTATCGCAAGTGTTATAACGGCAATAGAGTTAATAATATCAAAACTAGTTCTCTCTATGACTATCGCAAGTGTTATAACGGCAAAATAGTTAATAATATCAAAACTAGTTCTCTCTATGACTATTGCAAGTGTTATAACGGCAATAGAGTTAATAATATCAACAATAGTTCTCTCTATGACTATCGCAAGTGTTATAACGGTAATAGAGTTCATAATATCAAAACTAGTTCTCTCTATGACTATTGCAAGTGTTATAACGGCAATAGAGTTAATAATATCAACAATAGTGCTCTTTATGACTATTGCAAGTGTTATAACGGCAATAGAGTTAATAATATCAAAACTAGTTCTCTCTATGACTATTGCAAGTGTTACAACGGCAATAGAGTTTATAATATCAAAACTAGTTCTCTCTATGACTATCGCAAGTGTTATAACGGCAATAGAGTTAATAATATCAACAATAGTGCTCTCTATGACTATCGCAAGTGTTATAACGGCAATAGAGTTAATAATATCAAAACTAGTTCTCTCTATGACTATTGCAAGTGTTATAACGGCAATAGAGTTCATAATATCAAAACTAGTTCTCTCTATGACTATTGCAAGTGTTATAACGGCAATAGAGTTAATAATATCAACAATAGTTCTCTCTATGACTATTGCAAGTGTTATAACGGCAATAGAGTTAATAATATCAACAATAGTGCTCTCTATGACTATCGCAAGTGTTATAATGGCAATAGAGTTAATAATATCAAAACTAGTTCTCTCTATGACTATTGCAAGTGTTATAACGACAATAGAGTTCATAATATCAAAACTAGTTCTCTCTATGACTATCGCAAGTGTTATAACGGCAATAGAGTTAATAATATCAACACTAGTTCTCTCTATGACTATCGCAAGTGTTATAACGGCAATAGAGTTCATAATATCAACAATAGTTCTCTCTATGACTATTGCAAGTGTTATAACGGCAATAGAGTTAATAATATCAACACTATAGTTCTCTCTATGACTATCGCAAGTGTTATAACGACAATAGAGTTCATAATATCAACACTAGTGCTCTCTCTATGACTATCGCAAGTGTTATAACGGCAATAGAGTTAATAATATCAAAACTAGTTCTCTCTATGACTATTGCAAGTGTTATAACGGTAAAATTGTTCATAATATCAAAACTAGTTCTCTCTATGACTATTGCAAGTGTTATAACGGCAATAGAGTTAATAATATCAACAATAGTTCTCTCTATGACTATTGCAAGTGTTATAACGGCAATAGATTTAATAATATCAACAATAGTGCTCTCTATGACTATCGCAAGTGTTATAACGGCAATAGAGTTCATAATATCAACAATAGTTCTCTCTATGACTATCGCAAGTGTTATAACGGCAATAAAGTTCATAATATCAACAATAGTTCTCTCTATGACTATTGCAAGTGTTATAACGGCAATAGAGTTCATAATATCAACACTATAGTTCTCTCTTTGACTATCGCAAGTGTTATAACGGCAATAGAGTTCATAATATCAACACTATAGTTCTCTCTATGACTATCGCAAGTGTTATAACGGCAATAGAGTTCATAATATCAACACTATAGTTCTCTCTATGACTATCGCAAGTGTTATAACGGCAATAGAGTTAATAATATCAACAATAGTTCTCTCTATGACTATCGCAATTGTTATAACGGCAATAGAGTTAATAATATCAACAATAGTTCTCTCTATGACTATCGCAATTGTTATAACGGCAATAGAGTTAATAATATCAACAATAGTTCTCTCTATGACTATCGCAAGTGTTATAACGGCAATAGAGTTAATAATATCAACAATAGTTCTCTCTATGACTATTGCAAGTGTTATAACGGCAATAGAGTTAATAATATCAACAATAGTTCTCTCTATGACTATCGCAAGTGTAATAACGGCAATAGAGTTCATAATATCAACACTATAGTTCTCTCTATGACTATCGCAAGTGTTATAACGGCAATAGAGTTAATAATATCAACAATAGTTCTTTCTATGACTATCGCAAGTGTTATAACGGCAATAGAGTTCATAATATCAACACTATAGTTCTCTCTATGACTATCGCAAGTGTTATAACGGTAATAGAGTTAATAATATCAACAATAGTTCTCTCTATGACTATCGCAAGTGTTATAACGGCAATAGAGTTAATAATATCAACAAAAGTTCTCTCTATGACTATCGCAAGTGTTATAACGGCAATAGAGTTAATAATATCAACAATAGTTCTCTCTATGACTATTGCAAGTGTTATAACGGCAATAGAGTTCATAATATCAACACTATAGTTCTCTCTATGACTATCGCAAGTGTTATAACGGCAATAGAGTTCATAATATCAACAATAGTGCTCTCTATGACTATCGCAAGTGTTATAACGGCAATAGAGTTAATAATATCAACACTAGTTCTCTCTATGACTATCGCAAGTGTTATAACGGCAATAGAGTTAATAATATCAACACTAGTTCTCTCTATGACTATTGCAAGTGTTATAACGGCAATAGAGTTCATAATATCAAAACTAGTTCTCTCTATGACTATTGCAAGTGTTATAACGGCAATAGAGTTAATAATATCAAAACTAGTTCTCTCTATGACTATCGCAAGTGTTATAACGGCAATAGAGTTAATAATATCAACAATAGTTCTCTCTATGACTATCGCAAGTGTTATAACGGCAATAGAGTTAATAATATCAACAATAGTTCTCTCTATGACTATTGCAAGTGTTATAACGGCAATAGAGTTCATAATATTAACAATAGTTCTCTCTATGACTATCGCAAGTGTTATAACGGCAATAGAGTTCATAATATCAACACTATAGTTCTCTCTATGACTATCGCAAGTGTTATAACGGCAATAGAGTTAATAATATCAACAATAGTTCTCTCTATGACTATTGCAAGTGTTATAACGGCAATAGAGTTCATAATATCAACACTATAGTTCTCTCTATGATTATCGCAAGTGTTATAACGGCAATAGAGTTAATAATATCAACAATAGTGCTCTCTATGACTATTGCAAGTGTTATAACGGCAATAGAGTTAATAATATCAACAATAGTTCTCTCTATGACTATCGCAAGTGTTATAACGGCAATATAGTTAATAATATCAAAACTAGTTCTCTCTATGACTATTGCAAGTGTTATAACGGCAATAGAGTTAATAATATCAACAATAGTTCTCTCTATGACTATCGCAAGTGTTATAACGGTAATAGAGTTAATAATATCAAAACTAGTTCTCTCTATGACTATTGCAAGTGTTATAATGGCAATAGAGTTAATAATATCAACAATAGTGCTCTCTATGACTATTGCAAGTGTTATAACGGCAATAGAGTTAATAATATCAAAACTAGTTCTCTCTATGACTATTGCAAGTGTTATAACGGCAATAGAGTTTATAATATCAAAACTAGTTCTCTCTATGACTATCGCAAGTGTTATAACGGCAATAGAGTTAATAATATCAACAATAGTGCTCTCTATGACTATCGCAAGTGTTATAACGGCAATAGAGTTCATAATATCAAAACTAGTTCTCTCTATGACTATTGCAAGTGTTATAACGGCAATAGAGTTAATAATATCAACAATAGTGCTCTCTATGACTATCGCAAGTGTTATAACGGCAATAGAGTTCATAATATCAACAATAGTTCTCTCTATGACTATTGCAAGTGTTATAACGGCAATAGAGTTCATAATATCAACACTAGTGCTCTCTCTATGACTATCGCAAGTGTTATAACGGCAATAGAGTTAATAATATCGACAATAGTTCTCTCTATGACTATTGCAAGTGTTATAACGGCAATAGAGTTAATAATATCAACAATAGTGCTCTCTATGACTATCGCAAGTGTTATAACGGCAATAGAGTTAATAATATCAAAAATAGTTCTCTCTATGACTATCGCAAGTGTTATCACGGCAATAGAGTTCATAATATCAAAACTAGTTCTCTCTATGACTATCGCAAGTGTTATAACGGCAATAGAGTTAATAATATCAACACTAGTTCTCTCTATGACTATCGCAAGTGTTATAACGGCAATAGAGTTCATAATATCAACAATAGTTCTCTCTATGACTATTGCAAGTGTTATAACGGCAATAGAGTTCATAATATCAACACTATAGTTCTCTCTATGACTATCGCAAGTGTTATAACGGCAATAGAGTTCATAATATCAACACTATAGTTCTCTCTATGACTATCGCAAGTGTTATAACGGCAATAGAGTTAATAATATCAACAATAGTTCTCTCTATGACTATCGCAATTGTTATAACGGCAATAGAGTTAATAATATCAACAATAGTTCTCTCTATGACTATCGCAAGTGTTATAACGGCAATAGAGTTAATAATATCAACAATAGTTCTCTCTATGACTATTGCAAGTGTTATAACGGCAATAGAGTTAATAATATCAACAATAGTTCTCTCTATGACTATCGCAAGTGTTATAACGGCAATAGAGTTCATAATATCAACACTATAGTTCTCTCTATGACTATCGCAAGTGTTATAACGGTAATAGAGTTAATAATATCAACAATAGTTCTCTCTATGACTATCGCAAGTGTTATAACGGCAATAGAGTTAATAATATCAACAAAAGTTCTCTCTATGACTATCGCAAGTGTTATAACGGCAATAGAGTTAATAATATCAACAATAGTTCTCTCTATGACTATTGCAAGTGTTATAACGGCAATAGAGTTCATAATATCAACACTATAGTTCTCTCTATGACTATCGCAAGTGTTATAACGGCAATAGAGTTCATAATATCAACAATAGTGCTCTCTATGACTATCGCAAGTGTTATAACGGCAATAGAGTTAATAATATCAACACTAGTTCTCTCTATGACTATCGCAAGTGTTATAACGGCAATAGAGTTAATAATATCAACACTAGTTCTCTCTATGACTATCGCAAGTGTTATAACGGCAATAGAGTTAATAATATCAAAACTAGTTCTCTCTATGACTATTGCAAGTGTTATAACGGCAATAGAGTTAATAATATCAAAACTAGTTCTCTCTATGACTATCGCAAGTGTTATAACGGCAATAGAGTTAATAATATCAACAATAGTTCTCTCTATGACTATCGCAAGTGTTATAACGGCAATAGAGTTAATAATATCAACAATAGTTCTCTCTATGACTATTGCAAGTGTTATAACGGCAATAGAGTTCATAATATTAACAATAGTTCTCTCTATGACTATCGCAAGTGTTATAACGGCAATAGAGTTCATAATATCAACACTATAGTTCTCTCTATGACTATCGCAAGTGTTATAACGGCAATAGAGTTAATAATATCAACAATAGTTCTCTCTATGACTATTGCAAGTGTTATAACGGCAATAGAGTTCATAATATCAACACTATACTTCTCTCTATGATTATCGCAAGTGTTATAACGGCAATAGAGTTAATAATATCAACAATAGTGCTCTCTATGACTATTGCAAGTGTTATAACGGCAATAGAGTTAATAATATCAACAATAGTTCTCTCTATGACTATCGCAAGTGTTATAACGGCAATATAGTTAATAATATCAAAACTAGTTCTCTCTATGACTATTGCAAGTGTTATAACGGCAATAGAGTTAATAATATCAACAATAGTTCTCTCTATGACTATCGCAAGTGTTATAACGGTAATAGAGTTAATAATATCAAAACTAGTTCTCTCTATGACTATTGCAAGTGTTATAATGGCAATAGAGTTAATAATATCAACAATAGTGCTCTCTATGACTATTGCAAGTGTTATAACGGCAATAGAGTTAATAATATCAAAACTAGTTCTCTCTATGACTATTGCAAGTGTTATAACGGCAATAGAGTTTATAATATCAAAACTAGTTCTCTCTATGACTATCGCAAGTGTTATAACGGCAATAGAGTTAATAATATCAACAATAGTGCTCTCTATGACTATCGCAAGTGTTATAACGGCAATAGAGTTAATAATATCAAAACTAGTTCTCTCTATGACTATTGCAAGTGTTATAACGGCAATAGAGTTCATAATATCAAAACTAGTTCTCTCTATGACTATTGCAAGTGTTATAACGGCAATAGAGTTAATAATATCAACAATAGTTCTCTCTATGACTATAGCAAGTGTTATAACGGCAATAGAGTTAATAATATCAACAATAGTGCTCTCTATGACTATCGCAAGTGTTATAACGGCAATAGAGTTCATAATATCAACAATAGTTCTCTCTATGACTATTGCAAGTGTTATAACGGCAATAGAGTTCATAATATCAACACTATAGTTCTCTCTATGACTATCGCAAGTGTTATAACGACAATAGAGTTCATAATATCAACACTAGTGCTCTCTCTATGACTATCGCAAGTGTTATAACGGCAATAGAGTTAATAATATCGACAATAGTTCTCTCTATGACTATTGCAAGTGTTATAACGGCAATAGAGTTAATAATATCAACAATAGTGCTCTCTATGACTATCGCAAGTGTTATAACGGCAATAGAGTTCATAATATCAAAACTAGTTCTCTCTATGACTATCGCAAGTGTTATAACGGCAATAGAGTTAATAATATCAACACTAGTTCTCTCTATGACTATCGCAAGTGTTATAACGGCAATAGAGTTCATAATATCAACAATAGTTCTCTCTATGACTATTGCAAGTGTTATAACGGCAATAGAGTTCATAATATCAACACTATAGTTCTCTCTATGACTATCGCAAGTGTTATAACGGCAATAGAGTTCATAATATCAACACTATAGTTCTCTCTATGACTATCGCAAGTGTTATAACGGCAATAGAGTTCATAATATCAACACTATAGTTCTCTCTATGACTATCGCAAGTGTTATAACGGCAATAGAGTTAATAATATCAACAATAGTTCTCTCTATGACTATCGCAATTGTTATAACGGCAATAGAGTTAATAATATCAACAATAGTTCTCTCTATGACTATCGCAAGTGTTATAACGGCAATAGAGTTAATAATATCAACAATAGTTCTCTCTATGACTATTGCAAGTGTTATAACGGCAATAGAGTTAATAATATCAACAATAGTTCTCTCTATGACTATCGCAAGTGTTATAACGGCAATAGAGTTAATAATATCAACAAAAGTTCTCTCTATGACTATCGCAAGTGTTATAACGGCAATAGAGTTAATAATATCAACAATAGTTCTCTCTATGACTATTGCAAGTGTTATAACGGCAATAGAGTTCATAATATCAACACTATAGTTCTCTCTATGACTATCGCAAGTGTTATAACGGCAATAGAGTTCATAATATCAACAATAGTGCTCTCTATGACTATCGCAAGTGTTATAACGGCAATAGAGTTAATAATATCAACACTAGTTCTCTCTATGACTATCGCAAGTGTTATAACGGCAATAGAGTTAATAATATCAACACTAGTTCTCTCTATGACTATTGCAAGTGTTATAACGGCAATAGAGTTCATAATATCAACACTATAGTTCTCTCTATGACTATCGCAAGTGTTATAACGACAATAGAGTTCATAATATCAACACTAGTGCTCTCTCTATGACTATCGCAAGAGTTATAACGGCAATAGAGTTAATAATATCAACAATAGTTCTCTCTATGACTATTGCAAGTGTTATAACGGCAATAGAGTTAATAATATCAACAATAGTGCTCTCTATGACTATCGCAAGTGTTATAACGGCAATAGAGTTAATAATATCAAAAATAGTTCTCTCTATGACTATCGCAAGTGTTATAACGGCAATAGAGTTCATAATATCAAAACTAGTTCTCTCTATGACTATCGCAAGTGTTATAACGGCAATAGAGTTAATAATATCAACACTAGTTCTCTCTATGACTATCGCAAGTGTTATAACGGCAATAGAGTTCATAATATCAACAATAGTTCTCTCTATGACTATTGCAAGTGTTATAACGGCAATAGAGTTCACAATATCAACACTATAGTTCTCTCTATGACTATTGCAAGTGTTATAACGGCAATAGAGTTCATAATATCAACAATAGTTCTCTCTATGACTATTGCAAGTGTTATAACGGCAATAGAGTTCATAATATCAACAATAGTTCTCTCTATGACTATTGCAAGTGTTATAACGGCAATAGAGTTAATAATATCAACAATAGTGCTCTCTATGACTATCGCAAGTGTTATAACGGCAATAGAGTTAATAATATCAAAAATAGTTCTCTCTATGACTATCGCAAGTGTAATAACGGCAATAGAGTTCATAATATCAAAACTAGTTCTCTCTATGACTATCGCAAGTGTTATAACGGCAATAGAGTTAATAATATCAACAATAGTTCTCTCTATGACTATCGCAAGTGTTATAACGGCAATAGAGTTAATAATATCAACACTATAGTTCTCTCTATGACTATCGCAAGTGTTATAACGGCAATAGAGTTAATAATATCAACAATAGTTCTCTCTATGACTATCGCAAGTGTTATAACGGCAATAGAGTTAATAATATCAACAATAGTTCTCTCTATGACTATCGCAAGTGTTATAACGGCAATAGAGTTAATAATA
This sequence comes from Gibbula magus, assembly GCA_936450465.1. NCBI lineage: Eukaryota > Metazoa > Mollusca > Gastropoda > Trochida > Trochidae > Gibbula > Gibbula magus. The sequence continues at coordinate 9,469,037 of OW388301.1, read as the reverse complement.
TCAACAATAGTTCTCTCTATGACTATCGCAAGTGTTATAACGGCAATAGAGTTCATAATATCAACACTATAGTTCTCTCTATGACTATTGCAAGTGTTATAACGGCAATAGAGTTCATAATATCAACAATAGTTCTCTCTATGACTATTGCAAGTGTTATAACGGCAATAGAGTTCATAATATCAACACTATAGTTCTCTCTATGACTATCGCAAGTGTTATAACGGCAATAGAGTTCATAATATCAACACTATAGTTCTCTCTATGACTATCGCAAGTGTTATAACGGCAATAGAGTTAATAATATCAACAATAGTTCTCTCTATGACTATCGCAAGTGTTATAACGGCAATAGAGTTAATAATATCAACAATAGTTCTCTCTATGACTATTGCAAGTGTTATAACGGCAATAGAGTTCATAATATCAACACTATAGTTCTCTCTATGACTATCGCAAGTGTTATAACGGCAATAGAGTTCATAATATCAACACTATAGTTCTCTCTATGACTATCGCAAGTGTTATAACGGCAATAGAGTTCATAATATCAACACTATAGTTCTCTCTATGACTATCGCAAGTGTTATAACGGCAATAGAGTTAATAATATCAACAATAGTTCTCTCTATGACTATCGCAATTGTTATAACGGCAATAGAGTTAATAATATCAACAATAGTTCTCTCTATGACTATCGCAAGTGTTATAACGGCAATAGAGTTAATAATATCAACAATAGTTCTCTCTATGACTATTGCAAGTGTTATAACGGCAATAGAGTTAATAATATCAACAATAGTTCTCTCTATGACTATCGCAAGTGTAATAACGGCAATAGAGTTCATAATATCAACACTATAGTTTTCTCTATGACTATCGCAAGTGTTATAACGGCAATAGAGTTAATAATATCAACAATAGTTCTCTCTATGACTATCGCAAGTGTTATAACGGCAATAGAGTTCATAATATCAACACTATAGTTCTCTCTATGACTATCGCAAGTGTTATAACGGCAATAGAGTTAATAATATCAACAAAAGTTCTCTCTATGACTATCGCAAGTGTTATAACGGCAATAGAGTTAATAATATCAACAATAGTTCTCTCTATGACTATTGCAAGTGTTATAACGGCAATAGAGTTCATAATATCAACACTATAGTTCTCTCTATGACTATCGCAAGTGTTATAACGGCAATAGAGTTCATAATATCAACAATAGTGCTCTCTATGACTATCGCAAGTGTTATAACGGCAATAGAGTTAATAATATCAACACTAGTTCTCTCTATGAGTATCGCAAGTGTTATAACGGCAATAGAGTTAATAATATCAACACTAGTTCTCTCTATGACTATTGCAAGTGTTATAACGGCAATAGAGTTAATAATATCAAAACTAGTTCTCTCTATGACTATTGCAAGTGTTATAACGGCAATAGAGTTAATAATATCAAAACTAGTTCTCTCTATGACTATCGCAAGTGTTATAACGGCAATAGAGTTAATAATATCAACAATAGTTCTCTCTATGACTATCGCAAGTGTTATAACGGCAATAGAGTTAATAATATCAACAATAGTTCTCTCTATGACTATTGCAAGTGTTATAACGGCAATAGAGTTCATAATATTAACAATAGTTCTCTCTATGACTATCGCAAGTGTTATAACGGCAATAGAGTTCATAATATCAACACTATAGTTCTCTCTATGACTATCGCAAGTGTTATAACGGCAATATAGTTAATAATATCAAAACTAGTTCTCTCTATGACTATTGCAAGTGTTATAACGGCAATAGAGTTAATAATATCAACAATAGTTCTCTCTATGACTATCGCAAGTGTTATAACGGTAATAGAGTTAATAATATCAACACTAGTTCTCTCTATGACTATCGCAAGTGTTATAACGGCAATAGAGTTAATAATATCAACACTAGTTCTCTCTATGACTATTGCAAGTGTTATAACGGCAATAGAGTTCATAATATCAACACTATAGTTCTCTCTATGACTATCGCAAGTGTTATAACGACAATAGAGTTCATAATATCAACACTAGTGCTCTCTCTATGACTATCGCAAGAGTTATAACGGCAATAGAGTTAATAATATCAACAATAGTTCTCTCTATGACTATTGCAAGTGTTATAACGGCAATAGAGTTAATAATATCAACAATAGTGCTCTCTATGACTATCGCAAGTGTTATAACGGCAATAGAGTTAATAATATCAAAAATAGTTCTCTCTATGACTATCGCAAGTGTTATAACGGCAATAGAGTTCATAATATCAAAACTAGTTCTCTCTATGACTATCGCAAGTGTTATAACGGCAATAGAGTTAATAATATCAACACTAGTTCTCTCTATGACTATCGCAAGTGTTATAACGGCAATAGAGTTCATAATATCAACAATAGTTCTCTCTATGACTATTGCAAGTGTTATAACGGCAATAGAGTTCACAATATCAACACTATAGTTCTCTCTATGACTATTGCAAGTGTTATAACGGCAATAGAGTTCATAATATCAACAATAGTTCTCTCTATGACTATTGCAAGTGTTATAACGGCAATAGAGTTCATAATATCAACAATAGTTCTCTCTATGACTATTGCAAGTGTTATAACGGCAATAGAGTTAATAATATCAACAATAGTGCTCTCTATGACTATCGCAAGTGTTATAACGGCAATAGAGTTAATAATATCAAAAATAGTTCTCTCTATGACTATCGCAAGTGTAATAACGGCAATAGAGTTCATAATATCAAAACTAGTTCTCTCTATGACTATCGCAAGTGTTATAACGGCAATAGAGTTCATAATATCAAAACTAGTTCTCTCTATGACTATCGCAAGTGTTATAACGGCAATAGAGTTAATAATATCAACAATAGTTCTCTCTATGACTATCGCAAGTGTTATAACGGCAATAGAGTTAATAATATCAACACTATAGTTCTCTCTATGACTATCGCAAGTGTTATAACGGCAATAGAGTTAATAATATCAACAATAGTTCTCTCTATGACTATCGCAAGTGTTATAACGGCAATAGAGTTAATAATATCAACAATAGTTCTCTCTATGACTATCGCAAGTGTTATAACGGCAATAGAGTTAATAATATCAACAATAGTTCTCTCTATGACTATCGCAAGTGTTATAACGGCAATAGAGTTCATAATATCAACACTATAGTTCTCTCTATGACTATTGCAAGTGTTATAACGGCAATAGAGTTAATAATATCAACAATAGTTCTCTCTATGACTATTGCAAGTGTTATAACGGCAATAGAGTTAATAATATCAACACTATAGTTCTCTCTATGACTATCGCAAGTGTTATAACGGCAATAGAGTTCATAATATCAACACTATAGTTCTCTCTATGACTATCGCAAGTGTTATAACGGCAATAGAGTTAATAATATCAACAATAGTTCTCTCTATGACTATCGCAAGTGTTATAACGGCAATAGAGTTAATAATATCAACAATAGTTCTCTCTATGACTATTGCAAGTGTTATAACGGCAATAGAGTTCATAATATCAACACTATAGTTCTCTCTATGACTATCGCAAGTGTTATAACGGCAATAGAGTTCATAATATCAACACTATAGTTCTCTCTATGACTATCGCAAGTGTTATAACGGCAATAGAGTTCATAATATCAACACTATAGTTCTCTCTATGACTATCGCAAGTGTTATAACGGCAATAGAGTTAATAATATCAACAATAGTTCTCTCTATGACTATCGCAATTGTTATAACGGCAATAGAGTTAATAATATCAACAATAGTTCTCTCTATGACTATCGCAAGTGTTATAACGGCAATAGAGTTAATAATATCAACAATAGTTCTCTCTATGACTATTGCAAGTGTTATAACGGCAATAGAGTTAATAATATCAACAATAGTTCTCTCTATGACTATCGCAAGTGTAATAACGGCAATAGAGTTCATAATATCAACACTATAGTTCTCTCTATGACTATCGCAAGTGTTATAACGGCAATAGAGTTAATAATATCAACAATAGTTCTCTCTATGACTATCGCAAGTGTTATAACGGCAATAGAGTTCATAATATCAACACTATAGTTCTCTCTATGACTATCGCAAGTGTTATAACGGCAATAGAGTTAATAATATCAACAAAAGTTCTCTCTATGACTATCGCAAGTGTTATAACGGCAATAGAGTTAATAATATCAACAATAGTTCTCTCTATGACTATTGCAAGTGTTATAACGGCAATAGAGTTCATAATATCAACACTATAGTTCTCTCTATGACTATCGCAAGTGTTATAACGGCAATAGAGTTCATAATATCAACAATAGTGCTCTCTATGACTATCGCAAGTGTTATAACGGCAATAGAGTTAATAATATCAACACTAGTTCTCTCTATGAGTATCGCAAGTGTTATAACGGCAATAGAGTTAATAATATCAACACTAGTTCTCTCTATGACTATTGCAAGTGTTATAACGGCAATAGAGTTAATAATATCAAAACTAGTTCTCTCTATGACTATTGCAAGTGTTATAACGGCAATAGAGTTAATAATATCAAAACTAGTTCTCTCTATGACTATCGCAAGTGTTATAACGGCAATAGAGTTAATAATATCAACAATAGTTCTCTCTATGACTATCGCAAGTGTTATAACGGCAATAGAGTTAATAATATCAACAATAGTTCTCTCTATGACTATTGCAAGTGTTATAACGGCAATAGAGTTCATAATATTAACAATAGTTCTCTCTATGACTATCGCAAGTGTTATAACGGCAATAGAGTTCATAATATCAACACTATAGTTCTCTCTATGATTATCGCAAGTGTTATAACGGCAATAGAGTTAATAATATCAACAATAGTGCTCTCTATGACTATTGCAAGTGTTATAACGGCAATAGAGTTAATAATATCAACAATAGTTCTCTCTATAACTATCGCAAGTGTTATAACGGCAATATAGTTAATAATATCAAAACTAGTTCTCTCTATGACTATTGCAAGTGTTATAACGGCAATAGAGTTAATAATATCAACAATAGTTCTCTCTATGACTATCGCAAGTGTTATAACGGTAATAGAGTTAATAATATCAAAACTAGTTCTCTCTATGACTATTGCAAGTGTTATAACGGCAATAGAGTTTATAATATCAAAACTAGTTCTCTCTATGACTATCGCAAGTGTTATAACGGCAATAGAGTTAATAATATCAACAATAGTGCTCTCTATGACTATCGCAAGTGTTATAACGGCAATAGAGTTAATAATATCAAAACTAGTTCTCTCTATGACTATTGCAAGTGTTATAACGGCAATAGAGTTCATAATATCAAAACTAGTTCTCTCTATGACTATCGCAAGTGTTATAACGGCAATAGAGTTAATAATATCAACAATAGTTCTCTCTATGACTATAGCAAGTGTTATAACGGCAATAGAGTTAATAATATCAACAATAGTGCTCTCTATGACTATCGCAAGTGTTATAACGGCAATAGAGTTCATAATATCAACAATAGTTCTCTCTATGACTATTGCAAGTGTTATAACGGCAATAGAGTTCATAATATCAACACTATAGTTCTCTCTATGACTATTGCAAGTGTTATAACGACAATAGAGTTCATAATATCAACACTAGTGCTCTCTCTATGACTATCGCAAGTGTTATAACGGCAATAGAGTTAATAATATCGACAATAGTTCTCTCTATGACTATTGCAAGTGTTATAACGGCAATAGAGTTAATAATATCAACAATAGTGCTCTCTATGACTATCGCAAGTGTTATAACGGCAATAGAGTTAATAATATCAAAAATAGTTCTCTCTATGACTATCGCAAGTATTATAACGGCAATAGAGTTCATAATATCAAAACTAGTTCTCTCTATGACTATCGCAAGTGTTATAACGGCAATAGAGTTAATAATATCAACACTAGTTCTCTCTATGACTATCGCAAGTGTTATAACGGCAATAGAGTTAATAATATCAACAATAGTTCTCTCTATGACTATCGCAAGTGTTATAACGGCAATAGAGTTAATAATATCAACAATAGTTCTCTCTATGACTATTGCAAGTGTTATAACGGCAATAGAGTTCATAATATCAACACTATAGTTCTCTCTATGACTATCGCAAGTGTTATAACGGCAATAGAGTTCATAATATCAACACTATAGTTCTCTCTATGACTATCGCAAGTGTTATAACGGCAATAGAGTTCATAATATCAACACTATAGTTCTCTCTATGACTATCGCAAGTGTTATAACGGCAATAGAGTTAATAATATCAACAATAGTTCTCTCTATGACTATCGCAATTGTTATAACGGCAATAGAGTTAATAATATCAACAATAGTTCTCTCTATGACTATCGCAAGTGTTATAACGGCAATAGAGTTAATAATATCAACAATAGTTCTCTCTATGACTATTGCAAGTGTTATAACGGCAATAGAGTTAATAATATCAACAATAGTTCTCTCTATGACTATCGCAAGTGTAATAACGGCAATAGAGTTCATAATATCAACACTATAGTTCTCTCTATGACTATCGCAAGTGTTATAACGGCAATAGAGTTAATAATATCAACAATAGTTCTCTCTATGACTATCGCAAGTGTTATAACGGCAATAGAGTTCATAATATCAACACTATAGTTCTCTCTATGACTATCGCAAGTGTTATAACGGCAATAGAGTTAATAATATCAACAAAAGTTCTCTCTATGACTATCGCAAGTGTTATAACGGCAATAGAGTTAATAATATCAACAATAGTTCTCTCTATGACTATTGCAAGTGTTATAACGGCAATAGAGTTCATAATATCAACACTATAGTTCTCTCTATGACTATCGCAAGTGTTATAACGGCAATAGAGTTCATAATATCAACAATAGTGCTCTCTATGACTATCGCAAGTGTTATAACGGCAATAGAGTTAATAATATCAACACTAGTTCTCTCTATGAGTATCGCAAGTGTTATAACGGCAATAGAGTTAATAATATCAACACTAGTTCTCTCTATGACTATTGCAAGTGTTATAACGGCAATAGAGTTAATAATATCAAAACTAGTTCTCTCTATGACTATTGCAAGTGTTATAACGGCAATAGAGTTAATAATATCAAAACTAGTTCTCTCTATGACTATCGCAAGTGTTATAACGGCAATAGAGTTAATAATATCAACAATAGTTCTCTCTATGACTATCGCAAGTGTTATAACGGCAATAGAGTTAATAATATCAACAATAGTTCTCTCTATGACTATTGCAAGTGTTATAACGGCAATAGAGTTCATAATATTAACAATAGTTCTCTCTATGACTATCGCAAGTGTTATAACGGCAATAGAGTTCATAATATCAACACTATAGTTCTCTCTATGATTATCGCAAGTGTTATAACGGCAATAGAGTTAATAATATCAACAATAGTGCTCTCTATGACTATTGCAAGTGTTATAACGGCAATAGAGTTAATAATATCAACAATAGTTCTCTCTATGACTATCGCAAGTGTTATAACGGCAATATAGTTAATAATATCAAAACTAGTTCTCTCTATGACTATTGCAAGTGTTATAACGGCAATAGAGTTAATAATATCAACAATAGTTCTCTCTATGACTATCGCAAGTGTTATAACGGTAATAGAGTTAATAATATCAAAACTAGTTCTCTCTATGACTATTGCAAGTGTTATAACGGCAATAGAGTTTATAATATCAAAACTAGTTCTCTCTATGACTATCGCAAGTGTTATAACGGCAATAGAGTTAATAATATCAACAATAGTGCTCTCTATGACTATCGCAAGTGTTATAACGGCAATAGAGTTAATAATATCAAAACTAGTTCTCTCTATGACTATTGCAAGTGTTATAACGGCAATAGAGTTCATAATATCAAAACTAGTTCTCTCTATGACTATTGCAAGTGTTATAACGGCAATAGAGTTAATAATATCAACAATAGTTCTCTCTATGACTATAGCAAGTGTTATAACGGCAATAGAGTTAATAATATCAACAATAGTGCTCTCTATGACTATCGCAAGTGTTATAACGGCAATAGAGTTCATAATATCAACAATAGTTCTCTCTATGACTATTGCAAGTGTTATAACGGCAATAGAGTTCATAATATCAACACTATAGTTCTCTCTATGACTATTGCAAGTGTTATAACGACAATAGAGTTCATAATATCAACACTAGTGCTCTCTCTATGACTATCGCAAGTGTTATAACGGCAATAGAGTTAATAATATCGACAATAGTTCTCTCTATGACTATTGCAAGTGTTATAACGGCAATAGAGTTAATAATATCAACAATAGTGCTCTCTATGACTATCGCAAGTGTTATAACGGCAATAGAGTTAATAATATCAAAAATAGTTCTCTCTATGACTATCGCAAGTATTATAACGGCAATAGAGTTCATAATATCAAAACTAGTTCTCTCTATGACTATCGCAAGTGTTATAACGGCAATAGAGTTAATAATATCAACACTAGTTCTCTCTATGACTATCGCAAGTGTTATAACGGCAATAGAGTTCATAATATCAACAAAAGTTCTCTCTATGACTATCGCAAGTGTTATAACGGCAATAGAGTTAATAATATCAACAATAGTTCTCTCTATGACTATTGCAAGTGTTATAACGGCAATAGAGTTCATAATATCAACACTATAGTTCTCTCTATGACTATCGCAAGTGTTATAACGGCAATAGAGTTCATAATATCAACAATAGTGCTCTCTATGACTATCGCAAGTGTTATAACGGCAATAGAGTTAATAATATCAACACTAGTTCTCTCTATGACTATCGCAAGTGTTATAACGGCAATAGAGTTAATAATATCAACACTAGTTCTCTCTATGACTATTGCAAGTGTTATAACGGCAATAGAGTTCATAATATCAACACTATAGTTCTCTCTATGACTATCGCAAGTGTTATAACGACAATAGAGTTCATAATATCAACACTAGTGCTCTCTCTATGACTATCGCAAGTGTTATAACGGCAATAGAGTTAATAATATCAACAATAGTTCTCTCTATGACTATTGCAAGTGTTATAACGGCAATAGAGTTAATAATATCAACAATAGTGCTCTCTATGACTATCGCAAGTGTTATAACGGCACTAGAGTTAATAATATCAAAAATAGTTCTCTCTATGACTATCGCAAGTGTTATAACGGCAATAGAGTTCATAATATCAAAACTAGTTCTCTCTATGACTATCGCAAGTGTTATAACGGCAATAGAGTTAATAATATCAACACTAGTTCTCTCTATGACTATCGCAAGTGTTATAACGGCAATAGAGTTCATAATATCAACAATAGTTCTCTCTATGACTATTGCAAGTGTTATAACGGCAATAGAGTTCATAATATCAACACTATAGTTCTCTCTATGACTATCGCAAGTGTTATAACGGCAATAGAGTTAATAATATCAACAATAGTTCTCTCTATGACTATCGCAAGTGTTATAACGGCAATAGAGTTAATAATATCAACACTATAGTTCTCTCTATGACTATCGCAAGTGTTATAACGGCAATAGAGTTCATAATATCAACAATAGTTCTCTCTATGACTATCGCAAGTGTTATAACGGCAATAGAGTTCATAATATCAACACTATAGTTCTCTCTATGACTATCGCAAGTGTTATAACGGCAATAGAGTTCATAATATCAACACTATAGTTCTCTCTATGACTATCGCAAGTGTTATAACGGCAATAGAGTTCATAATATCAACACTATAGTTCTCTCTATGACTATCGCAAGTGTTATAACGGCAATAGAGTTAATAATATCAACAATAGTTCTCTCTATGACTATCGCAAGTGTTATAACGGCAATAGAGTTAATAATATCAACAATAGTTCTCTCTATGACTATTGCAAGTGTTATAACGGCAATAGAGTTCATAATATCAACACTATAGTTCTCTCTATGACTATCGCAAGTGTTATAACGGCAATAGAGTTCATAATATCAACACTATAGTTCTCTCTATGACTATCGCAAGTGTTATAACGGCAATAGAGTTCATAATATCAACACTATAGTTCTCTCTATGACTATCGCAAGTGTTATAACGGCAATAGAGTTAATAATATCAACAATAGTTCTCTCTATGACTATCGCAATTGTTATAACGGCAATAGAGTTAATAATATCAACAATAGTTCTCTCTATGACTATCGCAAGTGTTATAACGGCAATAGAGTTAATAATATCAACAATAGTTCTCTCTATGACTATTGCAAGTGTTATAACGGCAATAGAGTTAATAATATCAACAATAGTTCTCTCTATGACTATCGCAAGTGTAATAACGGCAATAGAGTTCATAATATCAACACTATAGTTCTCTCTATGACTATCGCAAGTGTTATAACGGCAATAGAGTTAATAATATCAACAATAGTTCTCTCTATGACTATCGCAAGTGTTATAACGGCAATAGAGTTCATAATATCAACACTATAGTTCTCTCTATGACTATCGCAAGTGTTATAACGGCAATAGAGTTAATAATATCAACAAAAGTTCTCTCTATGACTATCGCAAGTGTTATAACGGCAATAGAGTTAATAATATCAACAATAGTTCTCTCTATGACTATTGCAAGTGTTATAACGGCAATAGAGTTCATAATATCAACACTATAGTTCTCTCTATGACTATCGCAAGTGTTATAACGGCAATAGAGTTCATAATATCAACAATAGTGCTCTCTATGACTATCGCAAGTGTTATAACGGCAATAGAGTTAATAATATCAACACTAGTTCTCTCTATGAGTATCGCAAGTGTTATAACGGCAATAGAGTTAATAATATCAACACTAGTTCTCTCTATGACTATTGCAAGTGTTATAACGGCAATAGAGTTAATAATATCAAAACTAGTTCTCTCTATGACTATTGCAAGTGTTATAACGGCAATAGAGTTAATAATATCAAAACTAGTTCTCTCTATGACTATCGCAAGTGTTATAACGGCAATAGAGTTAATAATATCAACAATAGTTCTCTCTATGACTATCGCAAGTGTTATAACGGCAATAGAGTTAATAATATCAACAATAGTTCTCTCTATGACTATTGCAAGTGTTATAACGGCAATAGAGTTCATAATATTAACAATAGTTCTCTCTATGACTATCGCAAGTGTTATAACGGCAATAGAGTTAAATATCAACACTATAGTTCTCTCTATGACTATCGCAAGTGTTATAACGGCAATAGAGTTAATAATATCAACAATAGTTCTCTCTATGACTATTGCAAGTGTTATAACGGCAATAGAGTTCATAATATCAACACTATAGTTCTCTCTATGATTATCGCAAGTGTTATAACGGCAATAGAGTTAATAATATCAACAATAGTGCTCTCTATGACTATTGCAAGTGTTATAACGGCAATAGAGTTAATAATATCAACAATAGTTCTCTCTATGACTATCGCAAGTGTTATAACGGCAATATAGTTAATAATATCAAAACTAGTTCTCTCTATGACTATTGCAAGTGTTATAACGGCAATAGAGTTAATAATATCAACAATAGTTCTCTCTATGACTATCGCAAGTGTTATAACGGTAATAGAGTTAATAATATCAAAACTAGTTCTCTCTATGACTATTGCAAGTGTTATAATGGCAATAGAGTTAATAATATCAACAATAGTGCTCTCTATGACTATTGCAAGTGTTATAACGGCAATAGAGTTAATAATATCAAAACTAGTTCTCTCTATGACTATTGCAAGTGTTGTAACGGCAATAGAGTTTATAATATCAAAACTAGTTCTCTCTATGACTATCGCAAGTGTTATAACGGCAATAGAGTTAATAATATCAACAATAGTGCTCTCTATGACTATCGCAAGTGTTATAACGGCAATAGAGTTAATAATATCAAAACTAGTTCTCTCTATGACTATTGCAAGTGTTATAACGGCAATAGAGTTCATAATATCAAAACTAGTTCTCTCTATGACTATTGCAAGTGTTATAATGGCAATAGAGTTAATAATATCAACAATAGTTCTCTCTATGACTATTGCAATTGTTATAACGGCAATAGAGTTAATAATATCAACAATAGTTCTCTCTATGACTATTGCAAGTGTTATAACGGCAATAGAGTTCATAATATCAAAACTAGTTCTCTCTATGACTATTGCAAGTGTTATAATGGCAATAGAGTTAATAATATCAACAATAGTTCTCTCTATGACTATTGCAAGTGTTATAACGGCAATAGAGTTCATAATATCAACACTATAGTTCTCTCTATGACTATCGCAAGTGTTATAACGGCAATAGAGTTAATAATATCAACAATAGTTCTCTCTATGACTATCGCAATTGTTATAACGGCAATAGAGTTAATAATATCAACAATAGTTCTCTCTATGACTATCGCAAGTGTTATAACGGCAATAGAGTTAATAATATCAACAATAGTTCTCTCTATGACTATTGCAAGTGTTATAACGGCAATAGAGTTAATAATATCAACAATAGTTCTCTCTATGACTATCGCAAGTGTAATAACGGCAATAGAGTTCATAATATCAACACTATAGTTCTCTCTATGACTATCGCAAGTGTTATAACGGCAATAGAGTTAATAATATCAACAATAGTTCTCTCTATGACTATCGCAAGTGTTATAACGGCAATAGAGTTAATAATATCAACACTATAGTTCTCTCTATGACTATCGCAAGTGTTATAACGGCAATAGAGTTAATAATATCAACAAAAGTTCTCTCTATGACTATCGCAAGTGTTATAACGGCAATAGAGTTAATAATATCAACAATAGTTCTCTCTATGACTATTGCAAGTGTTATAACGGCAATAGAGTTCATAATATCAACACTATAGTTCTCTCTATGACTATCGCAAGTGTTATAACGGCAATAGAGTTCATAATATCAACAATAGTGCTCTCTATGACTATCGCAAGTGTTATAACGGCAATAGAGTTAATAATATCAACACTAGTTCTCTCTATGAGTATCGCAAGTGTTATAACGGCAATAGAGTTAATAATATCAACACTAGTTCTCTCTATGACTATTGCAAGTGTTATAACGGCAATAGAGTTAATAATATCAAAACTAGTTCTCTCTATGACTATTGCAAGTGTTATAACGGCAATAGAGTTAATAATATCAAAACTAGTTCTCTCTATGACTATCGCAAGTGTTATAACGGCAATAGAGTTAATAATATCAACACTAGTTCTCTCTATGACTATCGCAAGTGTTATAACGGCAATAGAGTTAATAATATCAACAATAGTTCTCTCTATGACTATTGCAAGTGTTATAACGGCAATAGAGTTCATAATATTAACAATAGTTCTCTCTATGACTATCGCAAGTGTTATAACGGCAATAGAGTTAAATATCAACACTATAGTTCTCTCTATGACTATCGCAAGTGTTATAACGGCAATAGAGTTAATAATATCAACAATAGTTCTCTCTATGACTATTGCAAGTGTTATAACGGCAATAGAGTTCATAATATCAACACTATAGTTCTCTCTATGATTATCGCAAGTGTTATAACGGCAATAGAGTTAATAATATCAACAATAGTGCTCTCTATGACTATTGCAAGTGTTATAACGGCAATAGAGTTAATAATATCAACAATAGTTCTCTCTATGACTATCGCAAGTGTTATAACGGCAATATAGTTAATAATATCAAAACTAGTTCTCTCTATGACTATTGCAAGTGTTATAACGGCAATAGAGTTAATAATATCAACAATAGTTCTCTCTATGACTATCGCAAGTGTTATAACGGTAATAGAGTTAATAATATCAAAACTAGTTCTCTCTATGACTATTGCAAGTGTTATAATGGCAATAGAGTTAATAATATCAACAATAGTGCTCTCTATGACTATTGCAAGTGTTATAACGGCAATAGAGTTAATAATATCAAAACTAGTTCTCTCTATGACTATTGCAAGTGTTATAACGGCAATAGAGTTTATAATATCAAAACTAGTTCTCTCTATGACTATCGCAAGTGTTATAACGGCAATAGAGTTAATAATATCAACAATAGTGCTCTCTATGACTATCGCAAGTGTTATAACGGCAATAGAGTTAATAATATCAAAACTAGTTCTCTATATGACTATTGCAAGTGTTATAACGGCAATAGAGTTCATAATATCAAAACTAGTTCTCTCTATGACTATTGCAAGTGTTATAACGGCAATAGAGTTAATAATATCAACAATAGTTCTCTCTATGACTATAGCAAGTGTTATAACGGCAATAGAGTTAATAATATCAACAATAGTGCTCTCTATGACTATCGCAAGTGTTTTAACGGCAATAGAGTTCATAATATCAACAATAGTTCTCTCTATGACTATTGCAAGTGTTATAACGGCAATAGAGTTCATAATATCAACACTATAGTTCTCTCTATGACTATCGCAAGTGTTATAACGACAATAGAGTTCATAATATCAACACTAGTGCTCTCTCTATGACTATCGCAAGTGTTATAACGGCAATAGAGTTAATAATATCGACAATAGTTCTCTCTATGACTATTGCAAGTGTTATAACGGCAATAGAGTTAATAATATCAACAATAGTGCTCTCTATGACTATCGCAAGTGTTATAACGGCAATAGAGTTAATAATATCAAAAATAGTTCTCTCTATGACTATCGCAAGTATTATAACGGCAATAGAGTTCATAATATCAAAACTAGTTCTCTCTATGACTATCGCAAGTGTTATAACGGCAATAGAGTTAATAATATCAACACTAGTTCTCTCTATGACTATCGCAAGTGTTATAACGGCAATAGAGTTCATAATATCAACAAAAGTTCTCTCTATGACTATCGCAAGTGTTATAACGGCAATAGAGTTAATAATATCAACAATAGTTCTCTCTATGACTATTGCAAGTGTTATAACGGCAATAGAGTTCATAATATCAACACTATAGTTCTCTCTATGACTATCGCAAGTGTTATAACGGCAATAGAGTTCATAATATCAACAATAGTGCTCTCTATGACTATCGCAAGTGTTATAACGGCAATAGAGTTCATAATATCAACACTAGTTCTCTCTATGACTATCGCAAGTGTTATAACGGCAATAGAGTTAATAATATCAACACTAGTTCTCTCTATGACTATTGCAAGTGTTATAACGGCAATAGAGTTCATAATATCAACACTATAGTTCTCTCTATGACTATCGCAAGTGTTATAACGACAATAGAGTTCATAATATCAACACTAGTGCTCTCTCTATGACTATCGCAAGTGTTATAACGGCAATAGAGTTAATAATATCAACAATAGTTCTCTCTATGACTATTGCAAGTGTTATAACGGCAATAGAGTTAATAATATCAACAATAGTGCTCTCTATGACTATCGCAAGTGTTATAACGGCAATAGAGTTAATAATATCAAAAATAGTTCTCTCTATGACTATCGCAAGTGTTATAACGGCAATAGAGTTCATAATATCAAAACTAGTTCTCTCTATGACTATCGCAAGTGTTATAACGGCAATAGAGTTAATAATATCAACACTAGTTCTCTCTATGACTATCGCAAGTGTTATAACGGCAATAGAGTTCATAATATCAACAATAGTTCTCTCTATGACTATTGCAAGTGTTATAACGGCAATAGAGTTCATAATATCAACACTATAGTTCTCTCTATGACTATCGCAAGTGTTATAACGGCAATAGAGTTAATAATATCAACAATAGTTCTCTCTATGACTATCGCAAGTGTTATAACGGCAATAGAGTTTATAATATCAACACTATAGTTCTCTCTATGACTATCGCAAGTGTTATAACGGCAATAGAGTTCATAATATCAACAATAGTTCTCTCTATGACTATTGCAAGTGTTATGACGGCAATAGAGTTCATAATATCAACACTATAGTTCTCTCTATGACTATCGCAAGTGTTATAACGGCAATAGAGTTCATAATATCAACACTATAGTTCTCTCTATGACTATCGCAAGTGTTATAACGGCAATAGAGTTAATAATATCAACAATAGTTCTCTCTATGACTATTGCAAGTGTTATAACGGCAATAGAGTTAATAATATCAACAATAGTTCTCTCTATTACTATTGCAAGTGTTATAACGGCAATAGAGTTCATAATATCAACACTATAGTTCTCTCTATGACTATCGCAAGTGTTATAACGGCAATAGAGTTCATAATATCAACACTATAGTTCTCTCTATGACTATCGCAAGTGTTATAACGGCAATAGAGTTCATAATATCAACACTATAGTTCTCTCTATGACTATCGCAAGTGTTATAACGGCAATAGAGTTAATAATATCAACAATAGTTCTCTCTATGACTATCGCAATTGTTATAACGGCAATAGAGTTAATAATATCAACAATAGTTCTCTCTATGACTATCGCAAGTGTTATAACGGCAATAGAGTTAATAATATCAACAATAGTTCTCTCTATGACTATTGCAAGTGTTATAACGGCAATAGAGTTAATAATATCAACAATAGTTCTCTCTATGACTATCGCAAGTGTAATAACGGCAATAGAGTTCATAATATCAACACTATAGTTCTCTCTATGACTATCGCAAGTGTTATAACGGCAATAGAGTTAATAATATCAACAATAGTTCTCTCTATGACTATCGCAAGTGTTATAACGGCAATAGAGTTCATAATATCAACACTATAGTTCTCTCTATGACTATCGCAAGTGTTATAACGGCAATAGAGTTAATAATATCAACAATAGTTCTCTCTATGACTATCGCAAGTGTTATAACGGCAATAGAGTTAATAATATCAACAAAAGTTCTCTCTATGACTATCTCAAGTGTTATAACTGCAATAGAGTTAATAATATCAACAATAGTTCTCTCTATGACTATTGCAAGTGTTATAACGGCAATAGAGTTCATAATATCAACACTATAGTTCTCTCTATGACTATCGCAAGTGTTATAACGGCAATAGAGTTCATAATATCAACAATAGTGCTCTCTATGACTATCGCAAGTGTTATAACGGCAATAGAGTTAATAATATCAACACTAGTTCTCTCTATGACTATCGCAAGTGTTATAACGGCAATAGAGTTAATAATATCAACACTAGTTCTCTCTATGACTATTGCAAGTGTTATAACGGCAATAGAGTTAATAATATCAAAACTAGTTCTCTCTATGACTATTGCAAGTGTTATAACGGCAATAGAGTTAATAATATCAAAACTAGTTCTCTCTATGACTATCGCAAGTGTTATAACGGCAATAGAGTTAATAATATCAACAATAGTTCTCTCTATGACTATCGCAAGTGTTATAACGGCAATAGAGTTAATAATATCAACAATAGTTCTCTCTATGACTATTGCAAGTGTTATAACGGCAATAGAGTTCATAATATTAACAATAGTTCTCTCTATGACTATTGCAAGTGTTATAACGGCAATAGAGTTCATAATATCAACACTATAGTTCTCTCTATGACTATCGCAAGTGTTATAACGGCAATAGAGTTAATAATATCAACAATAGTTCTCTCTATGACTATTGCAAGTGTTATAACGGCAATAGAGCTCATAATATCAACACTATAGTTCTCTCTATGACTATCGCAAGTGTTATAACGGCAATAGAGTTAATAATATCAACAATAGTTCTCTCTATGACTATCGCAAGTGTAATAACGGCAATAGAGTTAATAATATCAAAACTAGTTCTCTCTATGACTATTGCAAGTGTTATAACGGCAATAGAGTTCATAATATCAACAATAGTTCTCTCTATGACTATTGCAAGTGTTATAACGGCAATAGAGTTCATAATATCAACACTATAGTTCTCTCTATGACTATCGCAAGTGTTATAACGGCAATAGAGTTAATAATATCAACAATAGTTCTCTCTATGACTATTGCAAGTGTTATAACGGCAATAGAGTTCATAATATCAACACTATAGTTCTCTCTATGATTATCGCAAGTGTTATAACGGCAATAGAGTTAATAATATCAACAATAGTGCTCTCTATGACTATTGCAAGTGTTATAACGGCAATAGAGTTAATAATATCAACAATAGTTCTCTCTATGACTATCGCAAGTGTTATAACGGCAATATAGTTAATAATATCAAAACTAGTTCTCTCTATGACTATTGCAAGTGTTATAACGGCAATAGAGTTAATAATATCAACAATAGTTCTCTCTATGACTATCGCAAGTGTTATAACGGCAATAGAGTTCATAATATCAAAACTAGTTCTCTCTATGACTATCGCAAGTGTTATAACGGCAATAGAGTTAATAATATCAACACTAGTTCTCTCTATGACTATCGCAAGTGTTATAACGGCAATAGAGTTCATAATATCAACAATAGTTCTCTCTATGACTATTGCAAGTGTTATAACGGCAATAGAGTTCATAATATCAACACTATAGTTCTCTCTATGACTATCGCAAGTGTTATAACGGCAATAGAGTTAATAATATCAACAATAGTTCTCTCTATGACTATCGCAAGTGTTATAACGGCAATAGAGTTTATAATATCAACACTATAGTTCTCTCTATGACTATCGCAAGTGTTATAACGGCAATAGAGTTCATAATATCAACAATAGTTCTCTCTATGACTATTGCAAGTGTTATGACGGCAATAGAGTTCATAATATCAACACTATAGTTCTCTCTATGACTATCGCAAGTGTTATAACGGCAATAGAGTTCATAATATCAACACTATAGTTCTCTCTATGACTATCGCAAGTGTTATAACGGCAATAGAGTTAATAATATCAACAATAGTTCTCTCTATGACTATTGCAAGTGTTATAACGGCAATAGAGTTAATAATATCAACAATAGTTCTCTCTATTACTATTGCAAGTGTTATAACGGCAATAGAGTTCATAATATCAACACTATAGTTCTCTCTATGACTATCGCAAGTGTTATAACGGCAATAGAGTTCATAATATCAACACTATAGTTCTCTCTATGACTATCGCAAGTGTTATAACGGCAATAGAGTTCATAATATCAACACTATAGTTCTCTCTATGACTATCGCAAGTGTTATAACGGCAATAGAGTTAATAATATCAACAATAGTTCTCTCTATGACTATCGCAATTGTTATAACGGCAATAGAGTTAATAATATCAACAATAGTTCTCTCTATGACTATCGCAAGTGTTATAACGGCAATAGAGTTAATAATATCAACAATAGTTCTCTCTATGACTATTGCAAGTGTTATAACGGCAATAGAGTTAATAATATCAACAATAGTTCTCTCTATGACTATCGCAAGTGTAATAACGGCAATAGAGTTCATAATATCAACACTATAGTTCTCTCTATGACTATCGCAAGTGTTATAACGGCAATAGAGTTAATAATATCAACAATAGTTCTCTCTATGACTATCGCAAGTGTTATAACGGCAATAGAGTTCATAATATCAACACTATAGTTCTCTCTATGACTATCGCAAGTGTTATAACGGCAATAGAGTTAATAATATCAACAATAGTTCTCTCTATGACTATCGCAAGTGTTATAACGGCAATAGAGTTAATAATATCAACAAAAGTTCTCTCTATGACTATCGCAAGTGTTATAACGGCAATAGAGTTAATAATATCAACAATAGTTCTCTCTATGACTATTGCAAGTGTTATAACGGCAATAGAGTTCATAATATCAACACTATAGTTCTCTCTATGACTATCGCAAGTGTTATAACGGCAATAGAGTTCATAATATCAACAATAGTGCTCTCTATGACTATCGCAAGTGTTATAACGGCAATAGAGTTAATAATATCAACACTAGTTCTCTCTATGACTATCGCAAGTGTTATAACGGCAATAGAGTTAATAATATAAACACTAGTTCTCTCTATGACTATTGCAAGTGTTATAACGGCAATAGAGTTAATAATATCAAAACTAGTTCTCTCTATGACTATTGCAAGTGTTATAACGGCAATAGAGTTAATAATATCAAAACTAGTTCTCTCTATGACTATCGCAAGTGTTATAACGGCAATAGAGTTAATAATATCAACAATAGTTCTCTCTATGACTATCGCAAGTGTTATAACGGCAATAGAGTTAATAATATCAACAATAGTTCTCTCTATGACTATTGCAAGTGTTATAACGGCAATAGAGTTCATAATATTAACAATAGTTCTCTCTATGACTATTGCAAGTGTTATAACGGCAATAGAGTTCATAATATCAACACTATAGTTCTCTCTATGACTATCGCAAGTGTTATAACGGCAATAGAGTTAATAATATCAACAATAGTTCTCTCTATGACTATTGCAAGTGTTATAACGGCAATAGAGTTAATAATATCAACAATAGTTCTCTCTATGACTATCGCAAGTGTTATAACGGTAATAGAGTTAATAATATCAAAACTAGTTCTCTCTATGACTATTGCAAGTGTTATAACGGCAATAGAGTTCATAATATCAACAATAGTTCTCTCTATGACTATCGCAAGTGTTATAACGGCAATAGAGTTAATAATATCAACAATAGTTCTCTCTATGACTATTGCAAGTGTTATAACGGCAATAGAGTTAATAATATCAACAATAGTTCTCTCTATGACTATCGCAAGTGTTATAACGGTAATAGAGTTAATAATATCAAAACTAGTTCTCTCTATGACTATTGCAAGTGTTATAACGGCAATAGAGTTAATAATATCAACAATAGTGCTCTCTATGACTATTGCAAGTGTTATAACGGCAATAGAGTTAATAATATCAAAACTAGTTCTCTCTATGACTATTGCAAGTGTTATAATGGCAATAGAGTTTATAATATCAAAACTAGTTCTCTCTATGACTATTGCAAGTGTTATAACGGCAATAGAGTTAATAATATCAACAATAGTGCTCTCTATGACTATCGCAAGTGTTATAACGGCAATAGAGTTAATAATATCAACAGTAGTTCTCTCTATGACTATTGCAAGTGTTATAACGGCAATAGAGTTAATAATATCAACAATAGTTCTCTCTATGACTATCGCAAGTGTAATAACGGCAATAGAGTTCATAATATCAACACTATAGTTCTCTCTATGACTATCGCAAGTGTTATAACGGCAATAGAGTTAATAATATCAACAATAGTTCTCTCTATGACTATCGCAAGTGTTATAACGGCAATAGAGTTCATAATATCAACACTATAGTTCTCTCTATGACTATCGCAAGTGTTATAACGGCAATAGAGTTAATAATATCAACAATAGTTCTCTCTATGACTATCGCAAGTGTTATAACGGCAATAGAGTTAATAATATCAACAAAAGTTCTCTCTATGACTATCGCAAGTGTTATAACGGCAATAGAGTTAATAATATCAACAATAGTTCTCTCTATGACTATTGCAAGTGTTATAACGGCAATAGAGTTCATAATATCAACACTATAGTTCTCTCTATGACTATCGCAAGTGTTATAACGGCAATAGAGTTCATAATATCAACAATAGTGCTCTCTATGACTATCGCAAGTGTTATAACGGCAATAGAGTTAATAATATCAACACTAGTTCTCTCTATGACTATCGCAAGTGTTATAACGGCAATAGAGTTAATAATATCAACACTAGTTCTCTCTATGACTATTGCAAGTGTTATAACGGCAATAGAGTTAATAATATCAAAACTAGTTCTCTCTATGACTATTGCAAGTGTTATAACGGCAATAGAGTTAATAATATCAAAACTAGTTCTCTCTATGACTATCGCAAGTGTTATAACGGCAATAGAGTTAATAATATCAACAATAGTTCTCTCTATGACTATCGCAAGTGTTATAACGGCAACAGAGTTAATAATATCAACAATAGTTCTCTCTATGACTATTGCAAGTGTTATAACGGCAATAGAGTTCATAATATTAACAATAGTGCTCTCTATGACTATCGCAAGTGTTATAACGGCAATAGAGTTAATAATATCAACAATAGTTCTCTCTATGACTATTGCAAGTGTTATAACGGCAATAGAGTTAATAATATCAACAATAGTTCTCTCTATGACTATCGCAAGTGAAATAACGGCAATAGAGTTCATAATATCAACACTATAGTTCTCTCTATGACTATCGCAAGTGTTATAACGGCAATAGAGTTAATAATATCAAAACTAGTTCTCTCTATGACTATCGCAAGTGTTATAACGGCAATAGAGTTAATAATATCAACAATAGTTCTCTCTATGACTATCGCAAGTGTTATAACGGCAACAGAGTTAATAATATCAACAATAGTTCTCTCTATGACTATTGCAAGTGTTATAACGGCAATAGAGTTCATAATATCAACACTATAGTTCTCTCAATGACTATCGCAAGTGTTATAACGGCAATAGAGTTCATAATATCAACAATAGTGCTCTCTATGACTATCGCAAGTGTTATAACGGCAATAGAGTTCATAATATCAACACTAGTTCTCTCTATGACTATCGCAAGTGTTATAACGGCAATAGAGTTAATAATATCAAAACTAGTTCTCTCTATGACTATCGCAAGTGTTATAACGGCAATAGAGTTAATAATATCAACAATAGTTCTCTCTATGACTATCGCAAGTGTTATAACGGCAATAGAGTTAATAATATCAACAATAGTTCTCTCTATGACTATCGCAAGTGTTATAACGGCAATAGAGTTAATAATATCAACAATAGTTCTCTCTATGACTATCGCAAGTGTTATAACGGCAATAGAGTTAATAATATCAAGAATAGTTCTCTCTATGACTATTGCAAGTGTTATAACGGCAATAGAGTTCATAATATTAACAATAGTTCTCTCTATGACTATCGCAAGTGTTATAACGGCAATAGAGTTCATAATATCAACACTATAGTTCTCTCTATGACTATCGCAAGTGTTATAACGGCAATAGAGTTCATAATATCAACACTATAGTTCTCTCTATGACTATCGCAAGTGTTATAACGGCAATAGAGTTAATAATATCAACAATAGTTCTCTCTATGACTATCGCAAGTGTTATAACGACAATAGAGTTCATAATATCAACACTAGTGCTCTCTCTATGACTATCGCAAGTGTTATAACGGCAATAGAGTTAATAATATCAACAATAGTTCTCTCTATGACTATTGCAAGTGTTATAACGGCAATAGAGTTAATAATATCAACAATAGTGCTCTCTATGACTATCGCAAGTGTTATAACGGCAATAGAGTTAATAATATCAAAAATAGTTCTCTCTATGACTATCGCAAGTGTTATAACGGCAATAGAGTTCATAATATCAAAACTAGTTCTCTCTATGACAATCGCAAGTGTTATAACGGCAATAGAGTTAATAATATCAACACTAGTTCTCTCTATGACTATCGCAAGTGTTATAACGGCAATAGAGTTCATAATATCAACAATAGTTCTCTCTATGACTATTGCAAGTGTTATAACGGCAATAGAGTTCATAATATCAACACTATAGTTCTCTCTATGACTATCGCAAGTGTTATAACGGCAATAGAGTTAATAATATCAACAATAGTTCTCTCTATGACTATCGCAAGTGTTATAACGGCAATAGAGTTAATAATATCAACACTATAGTTCTCTCTATGACTATCGCAAGTGTTATAACGGCAATAGAGTTAATAATATCAACAATAGTTCTCTCTATGACTATCGCAAGTGTTATAACGGCAATAGAGTTAATAATATCAACAATAGTTCTCTCTATGACTATCGCAAGTGTTATAACGGCAATAGAGTTCATAATATCAACACTATAGTTCTCTCTATGACTATCGCAAGTGTTATAACGGCAATAGAGTTCATAATATCAACACTATAGTTCTCTCTATGACTATCGCAAGTGTTATAACGGCAATAGAGTTCATAATATCAACACTATAGTTCTCTCTATGACTATCGCAAGTGTTATAACGGCAATAGAGTTAATAATATCAACAATAGTTCTCTCTATGACTATCGCAAGTGTTATAACGGCAATAGAGTTCATAATATCAACACTATAGTTCTCTCTATGACTATCGCAAGTGTTATAACGGCAATAGAGTTCATAATATCAACACTATAGTTCTCTCTATGACTATCGCAAGTGTTATAACGGCAATAGAGTTCATAATATCAACACTATAGTTCTCTCTATGACTATCGCAAGTGTTATAACGGCAATAGAGTTAATAATATCAACAATAGTTCTCTCTATGACTATCGCAATTGTTATAACGGCAATAGAGTTAATAATATCAACAATAGTTTTCTCTATGACTATCGCAATTGTTATAACGGCAATAGAGTTAATAATATCAACAATAGTTCTCTCTATGACTATCGCAAGTGTTATAACGGCAATAGAGTTAATAATATCAACAATAGTTCTCTCTATGACTATTGCAAGTGTTATAACGGCAATAGAGTTAATAATATCAACAATAGTTCTCTCTATGACTATCGCAAGTGTAATAACGGCAATAGAGTTAATAATATCAACACTATAGTTCTCTCTATGACTATCGCAAGTGTTATAACGGCAATAGAGTTAATAATATCAACAATAGTTCTCTCTATGACTATCGCAAGTGTTATAACGGCAATAGAGTTCATAATATCAACACTATAGTTCTCTCTATGACTATCCCAAGTGTTATAACGGCAATAGAGTTAATAATATCAACAATAGTTCTCTCTATGACTATCGCAAGTGTTATAACGGCAATAGAGTTAATAATATCAACAAAAGTTCTCTCTATGACTATCGCAAGTGTTATAACGGCAATAGAGTTAATAATATCAACAATAGTTCTCTCTATGACTATTGCAAGTGTTATAACGGCAATAGAGTTCATATTATCAACACTATAGTTCTCTCTATGACTATCGCAAGTGTTATAACGGCAATAGAGTTAATAATATCAACACTAGTTCTCTCTATGACTATCGCAAGTGTTATAACGGCAATAGAGTTAATAATATCAACACTAGTTCTCTCTATGACTATTGCAAGTGTTATAACGGCAATAGAGTTAATAATATCAAAACTAGTTCTCTCTATGACTATTGCAAGTGTTATAACGGCAATAGAGTTCATAATATCTAAACTAGTTCTCTCTATGACTATCGCAAGTGTTATAACGGCAATAGAGTTAATAATATCAACAATAGTTCTCTCTATGACTATCGCAAGTGTTATAACGGCAATAGAGTTAATAATATCAACAATAGTTCTCTCTATGACTATTGCAAGTGTTATAACGGCAATAGAGTTCATAATATTAACAATAGTTCTCTCTATGACTATCGCAAGTGTTATAACGGCAATAGAGTTCATAATATCAACAATATAGTTCTCTCTATGACTATCGCAAGTGTTATAACGGCAATAGAGTTAATAATATCAACAATAGTTCTCTCTATGACTATTGCAAGTGTTATAACGGCAATAGAGCTCATAATATCAACACTATAGTTCTCTCTATGACTATCGCAAGTGTTATAACGGCAATAGAGTTAATAATATCAACAATAGTTCTCTCTATGACTATCGCAAGTGTAATAACGGCAATAGAGTTAATAATATCAAAACTAGTTCTCTCTATGACTATTGCAAGTGTTATAACGGCAATAGAGTTCATAATATCAACAATAGTTCTCTCTATGACTATTGCAAGTGTTATAACGGCAATAGAGTTCATAATATCAACACTATAGTTCTCTCTATGACTATCGCAAGTGTTATAACGGCAATAGAGTTAATAATATCAACAATAGTTCTCTCTATGACTATTGCAAGTGTTATAACGGCAATAGAGTTCATAATATCAACACTATAGTTCTCTCTATGATTATCGCAAGTGTTATAACGGCAATAGAGTTAATAATATCAACAATAGTGCTCTCTATGACTATTGCAAGTGTTATAACGGCAATAGAGTTAATAATATCAACAATAGTGCTCTCTATGACTATTGCAAGTGTTATAACGGCAATAGAGTTAATAATATCAACAATAGTTCTCTCTATGACTATCGCAAGTGTTATAACGGCAATATAGTTAATAATATCAAAACTAGTTCTCTCTATGACTATTGCAAGTGTTATAACGGCAATAGAGTTAATAATATCAACAATAGTTCTCTCTATGACTATCGCAAGTGTTATAACGGTAATAGAGTTAATAATATCAAAACTAGTTCTCTCTATGACTATTGCAAGTGTTATAACGGCAATAGAGTTAATAATATCAACAATAGTGCTCTCTATGACTATTGCAAGTGTTATAACGGCAATAGAGTTAATAATATCAAAACTAGTTCTCTCTATGACTATTGCAAGTGTTATAACGGCAATAGAGTTTATAATATCAAAACTAGTTCTCTCTATGACTATCGCAAGTGTTATAACGGCAATAGAGTTAATAATATCAACAATAGTGCTCTCTATGACTATCGCAAGTGTTATAACGGCAATAGAGTTAATAATATCAACAATAGTTCTCTCTATGACTATTGCAAGTGTTATAACGGCAATAGAGTTAATAATATCAACAATAGTTCTCTCTATGACTATCGCAATTGTTATAACGGCAATAGAGTTAATAATATCAACAATAGTTCTCTCTATGACTATTGCAAGTGTTATAACGGCAATAGAGTTAATAATATCAACAATAGTTCTCTCTATGACTATTGCAAGTGTTATAACGGCAATAGAGTTAATAATATCAACAATAGTTCTCTCTATGACTATCGCAAGTGTTATAACGGTAATAGAGTTAATAATATCAAAACTAGTTCTCTCTATGACTATTGCAAGTGTTATAACGGCAATAGAGTTAATAATATCAACAATAGTGCTCTCTATGACTATCGCAAGTGTTATAACGGCAATAGAGTTAATAATATCAAAACTAGTTCTCTCTATGACTATCGCAAGTGTTATAACGGCAATAGAGTTAATAATATCAACAATAGTGCTCTCTATGACTATCGCAAGTGTTATAACGGCAATAGAGTTAATGATATCAACAATAGTTCTCTCTATGACTATTGCAAGTGTTATAACGGCAATAGAGTTAATAATATCAACAATAGTTCTCTCTATGACTATCGCAAGTGTAATAACGGCAATAGAGTTCATAATATCAACACTATAGTTCTCTCTATGACTATCGCAAGTGTTATAACGGCAATAGAGTTAATAATATCAACAATAGTTCTCTCTATGACTATCGCAAGTGTTATAACGGCAATAGAGTTCATAATATCAACACTATAGTTCTCTCTATGACTATCGCAAGTGGTATAACGGCAATAGAGTTCATAATATCAACAATAGTGCTCTCTATGACTATCGCAAGTGTTATAACGGCAATAGAGTTAATAATATCAACACTAGTTCTCTCTATGACTATCGCAAGTGTTATAACGGCAATAGAGTTAATAATATCAACACTAGTTCTCTCTATGACTATTGCAAGTGTTATAACGGCAATAGAGTTAATAATATCAAAACTAGTTCTCTCTATGACTATTGCAAGTGTTATAACGGCAATAGAGTTAATAATATCAAAACTAGTTCTCTCTATGACTATCGCAAGTGTTATAACGGCAATAGAGTTAATAATATCAACACTAGTTCTCTCTATGACTATCGCAAGTGTTATAACGGCAATAGAGTTCATAATATCAACAGTAGTTCTCTCTATGACTATCGCAAGTGTTATAACGGCAATAGAGTTCATAATATCAATAATAGTGCTCTCTATGACTATCGCAAGTGTTATAACGGCAATAGAGTTAATAATATCAACACTAGTTCTCTCTATGACTATCGCAAGTGTTATAACGGCAATAGAGTTAATAATATCAACACTAGTTCTCTCTATGACTATTGCAAGTGTTATAACGGCAATAGAGTTCATAATATCAACAATAGTGCTCTCTATGACTATCGCACGTGTTATAACGGCAATAGAGTTCATAATACCAACAATAGTGCTCTCTATGACTATCGCAAGTGTTATAACGGCAATAGAGTTAATAATATCAACACTAGTTCTCTCTATGACTATCGCAAGTGTTATAACGGCAATAGAGTTAATAATATCAACACTAGTTCTCTCTATGACTATCGCAAGTGTTATAACGGCAATAGAGTTAATAATATCAACACTATAGTTCTCTCTATGACTATCGCAAGTGTTATAACGGCAATAGAGTTAATAATATCAACAATAGTTCTCTCTATGACTATCGCAAGTGTTATAACGGCAATAGAGTTAATAATATCAACAATAGTTCTCTCTATGACTATCGCAAGTGTTATAACGGCAATAGAGTTAATAATATCAACACTAGTTCTCTCTATGACTATCGCAAGTGTTATAACGGCAATAGAGTTCATAATATCAACAGTAGTTCTCTCTATGACTATCGCAAGTGTTATAACGGCAATAGAGTTCATAATATCAACACTAGTTCTCTCTATGACTATCGCAAGTGTTATAACGGCAATAGAGTTAATAATATCAACACTAGTTCTCTCTATGACTATCGCAAGTGTTATAACGGCAATAGAGTTAATAATATCAACACTAGTTCTCTCTATGACTATTGCAAGTGTTATAACGGCAATAGAGTTCATAATATCAACAATAGTGCTCTCTATGACTATCGCACGTGTTATAACGGCAATAGAGTTCATAATACCAACAATAGTGCTCTCTATGACTATCGCAAGTGTTATAACGGCAATAGAGTTAATAATATCAACACTAGTTCTCTCTATGACTATCGCAAGTGTTATAACGGCAATAGAGTTAATAATATCAACAATAGTTCTCTCTATGACTATCGCAAGTGTTATAACGGCAATAGAGTTAATAATATCAACACTATAGTTCTCTCTATGACTATCGCAAGTGTTATAACGGCAATAGAGTTAATAATATCAACAATAGTTCTCTCTATGACTATCGCAAGTGTTATAACGGCAATAGAGTTAATAATATCAACAATAGTTCTCTCTATGACTATCGCAAGTGTTATAACGGCAATAGAGTTCATAAAATCAACACTATAGTTCTCTCTATGACTATCGCAAGTGTTATAACGGCAATAGAGTTCATAATATCAACACTATAGTTCTCTCTATGACTATCGCAAGTGTTATAACGGCAATAGAGTTCATAATATCAACACTATAGCTCTCTCTATGACTATCGCAAGTGTTATAACGGCAATAGAGTTAATAATATCAACAATAGTTCTCTCTATGACTATCGCAAGTGTTATAACGGCAATAGAGTTCATAATATCAACACTATAGTTCTCTCTATGACTATCGCAAGTGTTATAACGGCAATAGAGTTCATAATATCAACACTATAGTTCTCTCTATGACTATCGCAAGTGTTATAACGGCAATAGAGTTCATAATATCAACACTATAGTTCTCTCTATGACTATCGCAAGTGTTATAACGGCAATAGAGTTAATAATATCAACAATAGTTCTCTCTATGACTATCGCAATTGTTATAACGGCAATAGAGTTAATAATATCAACAATAGTTTTCTCTATGACTATCGCAATTGTTATAACGGCAATAGAGTTAATAATATCAACAATAGTTCTCTCTATGACTATCGCAAGTGTTATAACGGCAATAGAGTTAATAATATCAACAATAGTTCTCTCTATGACTATTGCAAGTGTTATAACGGCAATAGAGTTAATAATATCAACAATAGTTCTCTCTATGACTATCGCAAGTGTAATAACGGCAATAGAGTTAATAATATCAACACTATAGTTCTCTCTATGACTATCGCAAGTGTTATAACGGCAATAGAGTTAATAATATCAACAATAGTTCTCTCTATGACTATCGCAAGTGTTATAACGGCAATAGAGTTCATAATATCAACACTATAGTTCTCTCTATGACTATCCCAAGTGTTATAACGGCAATAGAGTTAATAATATCAACAATAGTTCTCTCTATGACTATCGCAAGTGTTATAACGGCAATAGAGTTAATAATATCAACAAAAGTTCTCTCTATGACTATTGCAAGTGTTATAACGGCAATAGAGTTCATATTATCAACAATAGTTCTCTCTATGACTATTGCAAGTGTTATAACGGCAATAGAGTTCATATTATCAACACTATAGTTCTCTCTATGACTATCGCAAGTGTTATAACGGCAATAGAGTTAATAATATCAACACTAGTTCTCTCTATGACTATCGCAAGTGTTATAACGGCAATAGAGTTAATAATATCAACACTAGTTCTCTCTATGACTATTGCAAGTGTTATAACGGCAATAGAGTTAATAATATCAAAACTAGTTCTCTCTATGACTATTGCAAGTGTTATAACGGCAATAGAGTTCATAATATCTAAACTAGTTCTCTCTATGACTATCGCAAGTGTTATAACGGCAATAGAGTTAATAATATCAACAATAGTTCTCTCTATGACTATCGCAAGTGTTATAACGGCAATAGAGTTAATAATATCAACAATAGTTCTCTCTATGACTATTGCAAGTGTTATAACGGCAATAGAGTTCATAATATTAACAATAGTTCTCTCTATGACTATCGCAAGTGTTATAACGGCAATAGAGTTCATAATATCAACAATATAGTTCTCTCTATGACTATCGCAAGTGTTATAACGGCAATAGAGTTAATAATATCAACAATAGTTCTCTCTATGACTATTGCAAGTGTTATAACGGCAATAGAGCTCATAATATCAACACTATAGTTCTCTCTATGACTATCGCAAGTGTTATAACGGCAATAGAGTTAATAATATCAACAATAGTTCTCTCTATGACTATCGCAAGTGTAATAACGGCAATAGAGTTAATAATATCAAAACTAGTTCTCTCTATGACTATTGCAAGTGTTATAACGGCAATAGAGTTCATAATATCAACAATAGTTCTCTCTATGACTATTGCAAGTGTTATAACGGCAATAGAGTTCATAATATCAACACTATAGTTCTCTCTATGACTATCGCAAGTGTTATAACGGCAATAGAGTTAATAATATCAACAATAGTTCTCTCTATGACTATTGCAAGTGTTATAACGGCAATAGAGTTCATAATATCAACACTATAGTTCTCTCTATGATTATCGCAAGTGTTATAACGGCAATAGAGTTAATAATATCAACAATAGTGCTCTCTATGACTATTGCAAGTGTTATAACGGCAATAGAGTTAATAATATCAACAATAGTTCTCTCTATGACTATCGCAAGTGTTATAACGGCAATATAGTTAATAATATCAAAAC
Source organism: Gibbula magus (assembly GCA_936450465.1). Lineage (NCBI taxonomy): Eukaryota > Metazoa > Mollusca > Gastropoda > Trochida > Trochidae > Gibbula > Gibbula magus. The sequence continues at coordinate 9,437,460 of OW388301.1, read as the reverse complement.
TAGTTCTATCTATGACTATTGCAAGTGTTATAACGGCAATAGAGTTAATAATATCAACAATAGTTCTCTCTATGACTATCGCAAGTGTTATAACGGTAATAGAGTTAATAATATCAAAACTAGTTCTCTCTATGACTATTGCAAGTGTTATAACGGCAATAGAGTTAATAATATCAACAATAGTGCTCTCTATGACTATTGCAAGTGTTATAACGGCAATAGAGTTAATAATATCAAAACTAGTTCTCTCTATGACTATTGCAAGTGTTATAACGGCAATAGAGTTTATAATATCAAAACTAGTTCTCTCTATGACTATCGCAAGTGTTATAACGGCAATAGAGTTAATAATATCAACAATAGTGCTCTCTATGACTATCGCAAGTGTTATAACGGCAATAGAGTTAATAATATCAACAATAGTTCTCTCTATGACTATTGCAAGTGTTATAACGGCAATAGAGTTAATAATATCAACAATAGTTCTCTCTATGACTATCGCAATTGTTATAACGGCAATAGAGTTAATAATATCAACAATAGTTCTCTCTATGACTATTGCAAGTGTTATAACGGCAATAGAGTTAATAATATCAACAATAGTTCTCTCTATGACTATTGCAAGTGTTATAACGGCAATAGAGTTAATAATATCAACAATAGTTCTCTCTATGACTATCGCAAGTGTTATAACGGTAATAGAGTTAATAATATCAAAACTAGTTCTCTCTATGACTATTGCAAGTGTTATAACGGCAATAGAGTTAATAATATCAACAATAGTGCTCTCTATGACTATTGCAAGTGTTATAACGGCAATAGAGTTAATAATATCAACACTAGTTCTCTCTATGACTATTGCAAGTGTTATAATGGCAATAGAGTTTATAATATCAAAACTAGTTCTCTCTATGACTATCGCAAGTGTTATAACGGCAATAGAGTTAATAATATCAACAATAGTGCTCTCTATGACTATCGCAAGTGTTATAACGGCAATAGAGTTAATGATATCAACAATAGTTCTCTCTATGACTATTGCAAGTGTTATAACGGCAATAGAGTTAATAATATCAACAATAGTTCTCTCTATGACTATCGCAAGTGTAATAACGGCAATAGAGTTCATAATATCAACACTATAGTTCTCTCTATGACTATCGCAAGTGTTATAACGGCAATAGAGTTAATAATATCAACAATAGTTCTCTCTATGACTATCGCAAGTGTTATAACGGCAATAGAGTTCATAATATCAACACTATAGTTCTCTCTATGACTATCGCAAGTGTTATAACGGCAATAGAGTTCATAATATCAACAATAGTGCTCTCTATGACTATCGCAAGTGTTATAACGGCAATAGAGTTAATAATATCAACACTAGTTCTCTCTATGACTATCGCAAGTGTTATAACGGCAATAGAGTTAATAATATCAACACTAGTTCTCTCTATGACTATTGCAAGTGTTATAACGGCAATAGAGTTAATAATATCAAAACTAGTTCTCTCTATGACTATTGCAAGTGTTATAACGGCAATAGAGTTAATAATATCAAAACTAGTTCTCTCTATGACTATCGCAAGTGTTATAACGGCAATAGAGTTAATAATATCAACACTAGTTCTCTCTATGACTATCGCAAGTGTTATAACGGCAATAGAGTTCATATTATCAACAGTAGTTCTCTCTATGACTATCGCAAGTGTTATAACGGCAATAGAGTTCATAATATCAACAATAGTGCTCTCTATGACTATCGCAAGTGTTATAACGGCAATAGAGTTAATAATATCAACACTAGTTCTCTCTATGACTATCGCAAGTGTTATAACGGCAATAGAGTTAATAATATCAACACTAGTTCTCTCTATGACTATTGCAAGTGTTATAACGGCAATAGAGTTCATAATATCAACAATAGTGCTCTCTATGACTATCGCACGTGTTATAACGGCAATAGAGTTCATAATACCAACAATAGTGCTCTCTATGACTATCGCAAGTGTTATAACGGCAATAGAGTTAATAATATCAACACTAGTTCTCTCTATGACTATCGCAAGTGTTATAACGGCAATAGAGTTAATAATATCAACACTAGTTCTCTCTATGACTATTGCAAGTGTTATAACGGCAATAGAGTTAATAATATCAAAACTAGTTCTCTCTATGACTATTGCAAGTGTTATAACGGCAATAGAGTTAATAATATCAACAATAGTTCTCTCTATGACTATCGCAAGTGTTATAACGGCAATAGAGTTCATAATATCAACACTATAGTTCTCTCTATGACTATCGCAAGTGTTATAACGGCAATAGAGTTAATAATATCAACAATAGTTCTCTCTATGACTATCGCAAGTTTTATAACGGCAATAGAGTTAATAATATCAACAAAAGTTCTCTCTATGACTATCGCAAGTGTTATAACGGCAATAGAGTTAATAATATCAACAATAGTTCTCTCTATGACTATTGCAAGTGTTATAACGGCAATAGAGTTCATAATATCAACACTATAGTTCTCTCTATGACTATCGCACGTGTTATAACGGCAATAGAGTTCATAATATCAACAATAGTGCTCTCTATGACTATCGCAAGTGTTATAACGGCAATAGAGTTAATAATATCAACACTAGTTCTCTCTATGACTATCGCAAGTGTTATAACGGCAATAGAGTTAATAATATCAACAATAGTTCTCTCTATGACTATCGCAAGTTTTATAACGGCAATAGAGTTAATAATATCAACAAAAGTTCTCTCTATGACTATCGCAAGTGTTATAACGGCAATAGAGTTAATAATATCAACAATAGTTCTCTCTATGACTATTGCAAGTGTTATAACGGCAATAGAGTTCATAATATCAACACTATAGTTCTCTCTATGACTATCGCACGTGTTATAACGGCAATAGAGTTCATAATATCAACAATAGTGCTCTCTATGACTATCGCAAGTGTTATAACGGCAATAGAGTTAATAATATCAACACTAGTTCTCTCTATGACTATCGCAAGTGTTATAACGGCAATAGAGTTAATAATATCAACACTAGTTCTCTCTATGACTATTGCAAGTGTTATAACGGCAATAGAGTTAATAATATCAAAACTAGTTCTCTCTATGACTATTGCAAGTGTTATAACGGCAATAGAGTTAATAATATCAAAACTAGTTCTCTCTATGACTATCGCAAGTGTTATAACGGCAATAGAGTTAATAATATCAACAATAGTTCTCTCTATGACTATCGCAAGTGTTATAACGGCAATAGAGTTAATAATATCAACAATAGTTCTCTCTATGACTATCGCAAGTGTTATAACGGCAATAGAGTTAATAATATCAACAATAGTTCTCTCTATGACTATCGCAAGTGTTATAACGGCAATAGAGTTAATAATATCAACAATAGTTCTCTCTATGACTATTGCAAGTGTTATAACGGCAATAGAGTTCATAATATCAACACTATAGTTCTCTCTATGACTATCGCAAGTGTTATAACGGCAATAGAGTTAATAATATCAACAATAGTTCTCTCTATGACTATCGCAAGTGTTATAACGGCAATAGAGTTCATAATATCAACACTATAGTTCTCTCTATGACTATCGCAAGTGTTATAACGGCAATAGAGTTAATAATATCAACAATAGTTCTCTCTATGACTATTGCAAGTGTTATAACGGCAATAGAGCTCATAATATCAACACTATAGTTCTCTCTATGACTATCGCAAGTGTTATAACGGCAATAGAGTTAATAATATCAACAATAGTTCTCTCTATGACTATCGCAAGTGTAATAACGGCAATAGAGTTAATAATATCAAAACTAGTTCTCTCTATGACTATTGCAAGTGTTATAACGGCAATAGAGTTCATAATATCAACAATAGTTCTCTCTATGACTATTGCAAGTGTTATAACGGCAATAGAGTTCATAATATCAACACTATAGTTCTCTCTATGACTATCGCAAGTGTTATAACGGCAATAGAGTTAATAATATCAACAATAGTTCTCTCTATGACTATTGCAACTGTTATAACGGCAATAGAGTTCATAATATCAACACTATAGTTCTCTCTATGATTATCGCAAGTGTTATAACGGCAATAGAGTTCATAATATCAACACTAGTGCTCTCTCTATGACTATCGCAAGTGTTATAACGGCAATAGAGTTAATAATATCAACACTAGTTCTCTCTATGACTATCGCAAGTGTTATAACGGCAATAGAGTTAATAATATCAACAATAGTTCTCTCTATGACTATTGCAAGTGTTATAACGGCAATAGAGCTCATAATATCAACACTATAGTTCTCTCTATGACTATCGCAAGTGTTATAACGGCAATAGAGTTAATAATATCAACAATAGTTCTCTCTATGACTATCGCAAGTGTAATAACGGCAATAGAGTTAATAATATCAAAACTAGTTCTCTCTATGACTATTGCAAGTGTTATAACGGCAATAAAGTTCATAATATCAACAATAGTTCTCTCTATGACTATTGCAAGTGTTATAACGGCAATAGAGTTCATAATATCAACACTATAGTTCTCTCTATGACTATCGCAAGTGTTATAACGGCAATAGAGTTAATAATATCAACAATAGTTCTCTCTATGACTATTGCAAGTGTTATAACGGCAATAGAGTTCATAATATCAACACTATAGTTCTCTCTATGATTATCGCAAGTGTTATAACGGCAATAGAGTTAATAATATCAACAATATTGCTCTCTATGACTATTGCAAGTGTTATAACGGCAATAGAGTTAATAATATCAACAATAGTTCTCTCTATGACTATCGCAAGTGTTATAACGGCAATATAGTTAATAATATCAAAACTAGTTCTCTCTATGACTATTGCAAGTGTTATAACGGCAATAGAGTTAATAATATCAACAATAGTTCTCTATATGACTATCGCAAGTGTTATAACGGTAATAGAGTTAATAATATCAAAACTAGTTCTCTCTATGACTATTGCAAGTGTTATAACGGCAATAGAGTTAATAATATCAACAATAGTGCTCTCTATGACTATTGCAAGTGTTATAACGGCAATAGAGTTAATAATATCAAAACTAGTTCTCTCTATGACTATTGCAAGTGTTATAACGGCAATAGAGTTTATAATATCAAAACTAGTTCTCTCTATGACTATCGCAAGTGTTATAACGGCAATAGAGTTAATAATATCAACAATAGTGCTCTCTATGACTATCGCAAGTGTTATAACGGCAATAGAGTTAATAATATCAAAACTAGTTCTCTCTATGACTATTGCAAGTGTTATAACGGCAATAGAGTTCATAATATCAAAACTAGTTCTCTCTATGACTATCGCAAGTGTAATAACGGCAATAGAGTTAATAATATCAAAACTAGTTCTCTCTATGACTATTGCAAGTGTTATAACGGCAATAGAGTTCATAATATCAACACTATAGTTCTCTCTATGACTATCGCAAGTGTTATAACGGCAATAGAGTTAATAATATCAACAATAGTTCTCTCTATGACTATCGCAAGTTTTATAACGGCAATAGAGTTAATAATATCAACAAAAGTTCTCTCTATGACTATCGCAAGTGTTATAACGGCAATAGAGTTAATAATATCAACAATAGTTCTCTCTATGACTATTGCAAGTGTTATAACGGCAATAGAGTTCATAATATCAACACTATAGTTCTCTCTATGACTATCGCACGTGTTATAACGGCAATAGAGTTCATAATATCAACAATAGTGCTCTCTATGACTATCGCAAGTGTTATAACGGCAATAGAGTTAATAATATCAACACTAGTTCTCTCTATGACTATCGCAAGTGTTATAACGGCAATAGAGTTAATAATATCAACAATAGTTCTCTCTATGACTATCGCAAGTTTTATAACGGCAATAGAGTTAATAATATCAACAAAAGTTCTCTCTATGACTATCGCAAGTGTTATAACGGCAATAGAGTTAATAATATCAACAATAGTTCTCTCTATGACTATTGCAAGTGTTATAACGGCAATAGAATTCATAATATCAACACTATAGTTCTCTCTATGACTATCGCACGTGTTATAACGGCAATAGAGTTCATAATATCAACAATAGTGCTCTCTATGACTATCGCAAGTGTTATAACGGCAATAGAGTTAATAATATCAACACTAGTTCTCTCTATGACTATCGCAAGTGTTATAACGGCAATATAGTTAATAATATCAACACTAGTTCTCTCTATGACTATTGCAAGTGTTATAACGGCAATAGAGTTAATAATATCAAAACTAGTTCTCTCTATGACTATCGCAAGTGTTATAACGGCAATAGAGTTAATAATATCAACAATAGTTCTCTCTATGACTATCGCAAGTGTTATAACGGCAATAGAGTTAATAATATCAACAATAGTTCTCTCTATGACTATCGCAAGTGTTATAACGGCAATAGAGTTAATAATATCAACAATAGTTCTCTCTATGACTATCGCAAGTGTTATAACGGCAATAGAGTTAATAATATCAACAATAGTTCTCTCTATGACTATTGCAAGTGTTATAACGGCAATAGAGTTCATAATATTAACAATAGTTCTCTCTATGACTATCGCAAGTGTTATAACGGCAATAGAGTTCATAATATCAACACTATAGTTCTCTCTATGACTATCGCAAGTGTTATAACGGCAATAGAGTTAATAATATCAACAATAGTTCTCTCTATGACTATTGCAAGTGTTATAACGGCAATAGAGCTCATAATATCAACACTATAGTTCTCTCTATGACTATCGCAAGTGTTATAACGGCAATAGAGTTAATAATATCAAAACTAGTTCTCTCTATGACTATTGCAAGTGTTATAACGGCAATAGAGTTCATAATATCAACAATAGTTCTCTCTATGACTATTGCAAGTGTTATAACGGCAATAGAGTTCATAATATCAACACTATAGTTCTCTCTATGACTATCGCAAGTGTTATAACGGCAATAGAGTTAATAATATCAACAATAGTTCTCTCTATGACTATTGCAACTGTTATAACGGCAATAGAGTTCATAATATCAACACTATAGTTCTCTCTATGATTATCGCAAGTGTTATAACGGCAATAGAGTTCATAATATCAACACTAGTGCTCTCTCTATGACTATCGCAAGTGTTATAACGGCAATAGAGTTAATAATATCAACAATAGTTCTCTCTATGACTATCGCAAGTGTTATAACGGCAATAGAGTTAATAATATCAACAATAGTTCTCTCTATGACTATTGCAAGTGTTATAACGGCAATAGAGTTAATAATATCAACACTATAGTTCTCTCTATGACTATCGCAAGTGTTATAACGGCAATAGAGTTAATAATATCAACAATAGTTCTCTCTATGACTATCGCAAGTGTAATAACGGCAATAGAGTTAATAATATCAAAACTAGTTCTCTCTATGACTATTGCAAGTGTTATAACGGCAATAAAGTTCATAATATCAACAATAGTTCTCTCTATGACTATTGCAAGTGTTATAACGGCAATAGAGTTCATAATATCAACACTATAGTTCTCTCTATGACTATCGCAAGTGTTATAACGGCAATAGAGTTAATAATATCAACAATAGTTCTCTCTATGACTATTGCAAGTGTTATAACGGCAATAGAGTTCATAATATCAACACTATAGTTCTCTCTATGATTATCGCAAGTGTTATAACGGCAATAGAGTTAATAATATCAACAATAGTGCTCTCTATGACTATCGCAAGTGTTATAACGGCAATAGAGTTAATAATATCAACAATAGTTCTCTCTATGACTATCGCAAGTGTTATAACGGCAATATAGTTAATAATATCAAAACTAGTTCTCTCTATGACTATTGCAAGTGTTATAACGGCAATAGAGTTAATAATATCAACAATAGTTCTCTATATGACTATCGCAAGTGTTATAACGGTAATAGAGTTAATAATATCAAAACTAGTTCTCTCTATGACTATTGCAAGTGTTATAACGGCAATAGAGTTAATAATATCAACAATAGTGCTCTCTATGACTATTGCAAGTGTTATAACGGCAATAGAGTTAATAATATCAAAACTAGTTCTCTCTATGACTATTGCAAGTGTTATAACGGCAATAGAGTTTATAATATCAAAACTAGTTCTCTCTATGACTATCGCAAGTGTTATAACGGCAATAGAGTTAATAATATCAACAATAGTGCTCTCTATGACTATCGCAAGTGTTATAACGGCAATAGAGTTAATAATATCAAAACTAGTTCTCTCTATGACTATTGCAAGTGTTATAACGGCAATAGAGTTCATAATATCAAAACTAGTTCTCTCTATGACTATCGCAAGTGTAATAACGGCAATAGAGTTAATAATATCAAAACTAGTTCTCTCTATGACTATTGCAAGTGTTATAACGGCAATAGAGTTCATAATATCAACAATAGTTCTCTCTATGACTATTGCAAGTGTTATAACGGCAATAGAGTTCATAATATCAACACTATAGTTCTCTCTATGACTATCGCAAGTGTTATAACGGCAATAGAGTTAATAATATCAACAATAGTTCTCTCTATGACTATTGCAAGTGTTATAACGGCAATAGAGTTCATAATATCAACACTATAGTTCTCTCTATGATTATCGCAAGTGTTATAACGGCAATAGAGTTAATAATATATACACTAGTGCTCTCTATGACTATTGCAAGTGTTATAACGGCAATAGAGTTAATAATATCAACAATAGTTCTCTCTATGACTATCGCAAGTGTTATAACGGCAATATAGTTAATAATATCAAAACTAGTTCTCTCTATGACTATTGCAAGTGTTATAACGGCAATAGAGTTAATAATATCAACAATAGTTCTCTCTATGACTATCGCAAGTGTTATAACGGTAATAGAGTTAATAATATCAAAACTAGTTCTCTCTATGACTATTGCAAGTGTTATAACGGCAATAGAGTTAATAATATCAACAATAGTGCTCTCTATGACTATTGCAAGTGTTATAACGGCAATAGAGTTAATAATATCAAAACTAGTTCTCTCTATGACTATTGCAAGTGTTATAACGGCAATAGAGTTTATAATATCAAAACTAGTTCTCTCTATGACTATCGCAAGTGTTATAACGGCAATAGAGTTAATAATATCAACAATAGTGCTCTCTATGACTATCGCAAGTGTTATAACGGCAATAGAGTTAATAATATCAAAACTAGTTCTCTCTGTGACTATTGCAAGTGTTATAACGGCAATAGAGTTCATAATATCAAAACTAGTTCTCTCTATGACTATTGCAAGTGTTATAACGGCAATAGAGTTAATAATATCAACAATAGTGCTCTCTATGACTATCGCAAGTGTTATAATGGCAATAGAGTTAATAATATCAAAACTAGTTCTCTCTATGACTATTGCAAGTGTTATAACGACAATAGAGTTCATAATATCAAAACTAGTTCTCTCTATGACTATCGCAAGTGTTATAACGGCAATAGAGTTAATAATATCAACACTAGTTTTCTCTATGACTATCGCAAGTGTTATAACGGCAATAGAGTTCATAATATCAACAATAGTTCTCTCTATGACTATTGCAAGTGTTATAACGGCAATAGAGTTAATAATATCAACACTATAGTTCTCTCTATGACTATCGCAAGTGTTATAACGACAATAGAGTTCATAATATCAACACTAGTGCTCTCTCTATGACTATCGCAAGTGTTATAACGGCAATAGAGTTAATAATATCAAAACTAGTTCTCTCTATGACTATTGCAAGTGTTATAACGGCAATAGAGTTCATAATATCAACACTATAGTTCTCTCTATGACTATCGCAAGTGTTATAACGGCAATAGAGTTAATAATATCAACAATAGTTCTCTCTATGACTATTGCAACTGTTATAACGGCAATAGAGTTCATAATATCAACACTATAGTTCTCTCTATGATTATCGCAAGTGTTATAACGGCAATAGAGTTCATAATATCAACACTAGTGCTCTCTCTATGACTATCGCAAGTGTTATAACGGCAATAGAGTTAATAATATCAACAATAGTTCTCTCTATGACTATCGCAAGTGTTATAACGGCAATAGAGTTAATAATATCAACAATAGTTCTCTCTATGACTATTGCAAGTGTTATAACGGCAATAGAGCTCATAATATCAACACTATAGTTCTCTCTATGACTATCGCAAGTGTTATAACGGCAATAGAGTTAATAATATCAACAATAGTTCTCTCTATGACTATCGCAAGTGTAATAACGGCAATAGAGTTAATAATATCAAAACTAGTTCTCTCTATGACTATTGCAAGTGTTATAACGGCAATAAAGTTCATAATATCAACAATAGTTCTCTCTATGACTATTGCAAGTGTTATAACGGCAATAGAGTTCATAATATCAACACTATAGTTCTCTCTATGACTATCGCAAGTGTTATAACGGCAATAGAGTTAATAATATCAACAATAGTTCTCTCTATGACTATTGCAAGTGTTATAACGGCAATAGAGTTCATAATATCAACACTATAGTTCTCTCTATGATTATCGCAAGTGTTATAACGGCAATAGAGTTAATAATATCAACAATAGTGCTCTCTATGACTATTGCAAGTGTTATAACGGCAATAGAGTTAATAATATCAACAATAGTTCTCTCTATGACTATCGCAAGTGTTATAACGGCAATAGAGTTAATAATATCAAAACTAGTTCTCTCTATGACTATTGCAAGTGTTATAACGGCAATAGAGTTAATAATATCAACAATAGTTCTCTATATGACTATCGCAAGTGTTATAACGGTAATAGAGTTAATAATATCAAAACTAGTTCTCTCTATGACTATTGCAAGTGTTATAACGGCAATAGAGTTAATAATATCAACAATAGTGCTCTCTATGACTATTGCAAGTGTTATAACGGCAATAGAGTTAATAATATCAAAACTAGTTCTCTCTATGACTATTGCAAGTGTTATAACGGCAATAGAGTTTATAATATCAAAACTAGTTCTCTCTATGACTATCGCAAGTGTTATAACGGCAATAGAGTTAATAATATCAACAATAGTGCTCTCTATGACTATCGCAAGTGTTATAACGGCAATAGAGTTAATAATATCAAAACTAGTTCTCTCTATGACTATTGCAAGTGTTATAACGGCAATAGAGTTCATAATATCAAAACTAGTTCTCTCTATGACTATCGCAAGTGTAATAACGGCAATAGAGTTAATAATATCAAAACTAGTTCTCTCTATGACTATTGCAAGTGTTATAACGGCAATAGAGTTCATAATATCAACAATAGTTCTCTCTATGACTATTGCAAGTGTTATAACGGCAATAGAGTTCATAATATCAACACTATAGTTCTCTCTATGACTATCGCAAGTGTTATAACGGCAATAGAGTTAATAATATCAACAATAGTTCTCTCTATGACTATTGCAAGTGTTATAACGGCAATAGAGTTCATAATATCAACACTATAGTTCTCTCTATGATTATCGCAAGTGTTATAACGGCAATAGAGTTAATAATATATACACTAGTGCTCTCTATGACTATTGCAAGTGTTATAACGGCAATAGAGTTAATAATATCAACAATAGTTCTCTCTATGACTATCGCAAGTGTTATAACGGCAATATAGTTAATAATATCAAAACTAGTTCTCTCTATGACTATTGCAAGTGTTATAACGGCAATAGAGTTAATAATATCAACAATAGTTCTCTCTATGACTATCGCAAGTGTTATAACGGTAATAGAGTTAATAATATCAAAACTAGTTCTCTCTATGACTATTGCAAGTGTTATAACGGCAATAGAGTTAATAATATCAACAATAGTGCTCTCTATGACTATTGCAAGTGTTATAACGGCAATAGAGTTAATAATATCAAAACTAGTTCTCTCTATGACTATTGCAAGTGTTATAACGGCAATAGAGTTTATAATATCAAAACTAGTTCTCTCTATGACTATCGCAAGTGTTATAACGGCAATAGAGTTAATAATATCAACAATAGTGCTCTCTATGACTATCGCAAGTGTTATAACGGCAATAGAGTTAATAATATCAAAACTAGTTCTCTCTGTGACTATTGCAAGTGTTATAACGGCAATAGAGTTCATAATATCAAAACTAGTTCTCTCTATGACTATTGCAAGTGTTATAACGGCAATAGAGTTAATAATATCAACAATAGTGCTCTCTATGACTATCGCAAGTGTTATAATGGCAATAGAGTTAATAATATCAAAACTAGTTCTCTCTATGACTATTGCAAGTGTTATAACGACAATAGAGTTCATAATATCAAAACTAGTTCTCTCTATGACTATCGCAAGTGTTATAACGGCAATAGAGTTAATAATATCAACACTAGTTCTCTCTATGACTATCGCAAGTGTTATAACGGCAATAGAGTTCATAATATCAACAATAGTTCTCTCTATGACTATTGCAAGTGTTATAACGGCAATAGAGTTAATAATATCAACACTATAGTTCTCTCTATGACTATCGCAAGTGTTATAACGACAATAGAGTTCATAATATCAACACTAGTGCTCTCTCTATGACTATCGCAAGTGTTATAACGGCAATAGAGTTAATAATATCAAAACTAGTTCTCTCTATGACTATTGCAAGTGTTATAACGGCAATAGAGTTCATAATATCAAAACTAGTTCTCTCTATGACTATTGCAAGTGTTATAACGGCAATAGAGTTAATAATATCAACAATAGTGCTCTCTATGACTATCGCAAGTGTTATAACGGCAATAGAGTTCATAATATCAACAATAGTTCTCTCTATGACTATTGCAAGTGTTATAACGGCAATAGAGTTCATAATATCAACACTATAGTTCTCTCTATGACTATCGCAAGTGTTATAACGACAATAGAGTTCATAATATCAACACTACTGCTCTCTCTATGACTATCGCAAGTGTTATAACGGCAATAGAGTTAATAATATCAACAATAGTTCTCTCTATGACTATTGCAAGTGTTATAACGGCAATAGAGTTTATAATATCAACAATAGTTCTCTCTATGACTATCGCAAGTGTTATAACGGCAATAGAGTTCATAATATCAACAATAGTTCTCTCTATGACTATCGCAAGTGTTATAACGGCAATAGAGTTCATAATATCAAAACTAGTTCTCTCTATGACTATCGCAAGTGTTATAACGGCAATAGAGTTAATAATATCAACACTAGTTCTCTCTATGACTATCGCAAGTGTTATAACGGCAATAGAGTTCATAATATCAACAATAGTTCTCTCTATGACTATTGCAAGTGTTATAACGGCAATAGAGTTAATAATATCAACAATAGTTCTCTCTATGACTATCGCAAGTGTTATAACGGCAATAGAGTTAATAATATCAACAATAGTTCTCTCTATGACTATCGCAAGTTTTATAACGGCAATAGAGTTAATAATATCAACACTAGTTCTCTCTATGACTATCGCAAGTGTTATAACGGCAATAGAGTTAATAATATCAACAATAGTTCTCTCTATGACTATTGCAAGTGTTATAACGGCAATAGAGTTCATAATATCAACTATAGTTCTCTCTATGACTATTGCAAGTGTTATAACGGCAATAGAGTTAATAATATCAACACTAGTTCTCTCTATAACTATCGCAAGTGTTATAACGGCAATAGAGTTAATAATATCAACACTATAGTTCTCTCTATGACTATCGCAAGTGTTATAACGGCAATAGAGTTCATAATATCAACAATAGTTCTCTCTATGACTATCGCAAGTGTTATAACGGCAATAGAGTTCATAATATCAACAATAGTTCTCTCTATGACTATCGCAAGTGTTATAACGGCAATAGAGTTCATAATATCAACACTATAGTTCTCTCTATGACTATCGCAAGTGTTATAACGGCAATAGAGTTCATAATATCAACACTAGTGCTCTCTCTATGACTATCGCAAGTGTTATAACGGCAATATAGTTAATAATATCAATACTAGTTCTCTCTATGACTATCGCCAGTGTTATAACGGCAATAGAGTTAATACTATCAACAATAGTTCTCTCTATGACTATCGCAAGTGTTATAACGGCAATAGAGTTAATAATATCAACAATAGTTCTCTCTATGACTATTGCAAGTGTTATAACGGCAATAGAGTTCATAATATCAACTATAGTTCTCTCTATGACTATTGCAAGTGTTATAACGGCAATAGAGTTAATAATATCAACACTAGTTCTCTCTATAACTATCGCAAGTGTTATAACGGCAATAGAGTTAATAATATCAACACTATAGTTCTCTCTATGACTATCGCAAGTGTTATAACGGCAATAGAGTTCATAATATCAACAATAGTTCTCTCTATGACTTTCGCAAGTGTTATAACGGCAATAGAGTTCATAATATCAACAATAGTTCTCTCTATGACTATCGCAAGTGTTATAACGGCAATAGAGTTCATAATATCAACACTATAGTTCTCTCTATGACTATCGCAAGTGTTATAACGGCAATAGAGTTCATAATATCAACACTAGTTCTCTCTATGACTATCGCAAGTGTTATAACGGCAATAGAGTTCATAATATCAACAATAGTTCTCTCTATGACTATCGCAAGTGTTATAACGGCAATAGAGTTCATAATATCAACAATAGTTCTCTCTATGACTATCGCAAGTGTTATAACGGCAATAGAGTTCATAATATCAACACTATAGTTCTCTCTATGACTATCGCAAGTGTTATAACGGCAATAGAGTTCATAATATCAACACTAGTTCTCTCTATGACTATCGCAAGTGTTATAACGGCAATAGAGTTCATAATATCAACAATAGTTCTCTCTATGACTATCGCAAGTGTTATAACGGCAATAGAGTTCATAATATCAAAACTAGTTCTCTCTATGACTATTGCAAGTGTTATAACGGCAATAGAGTTCATAATATCAAAAATAGTTCTATCTATGACTATTGCAAGTGTTATAACGGCAATAGAGTTAATAATATCAACAATAGTTCTCTCTATGACTATCGCAAGTGTTATAACGGCAATAGAGTTAATAATATCAATACTAGTTCTCTCTATGACTATCGCAAGTGTTATAACGGCAATAGAGTTAATACTATCAACAATAGTTCTCTCTATGACTATCGCAAGTGTTATAACGGCAATAGAGTTAATAATATCAACAATAGTTCTCTCTATGACTATTGCAAGTGTTATAACGGCAATAGAGTTCATAATATCAACTATAGTTCTCTCTATGACTATTGCAAGTGTTATAACGGCAATAGAGTTCATAATATCAACTATAGTTCTCTCTATGACTATTGCAAGTGTTATAACGGCAATAGAGTTAATAATATCAACACTAGTTCTCTCTATAACTATCGCAAGTGTTATAACGGCAATAGAGTTAATAATATCAACACTATAGTTCTCTCTATGACTATCGCAAGTGTTATAACGGCAATAGAGTTCATAATATCAACAATAGTTCTCTCTATGACTATCGCAAGTGTTATAACGGCAATAGAGTTCATAATATCAACAATAGTTCTCTCTATGACTATCGCAAGTGTTATAACGGCAATAGAGTTCATAATATCAACACTATAGTTCTCTCTATGACTATCGCAAGTGTTATACCGGCAATAGAGTTCATAATATCAACACTAGTTCTCTCTATGACTATCGCAAGTGTTATAACGGCAATAGAGTTCATAATATCAACAATAGTTCTCTCTATGACTATCGCAAGTGTTATAACGGCAATAGAGTTCATAATATCAACAATAGTTCTCTCTATGACTATCGCAAGTGTTATAACGGCAATAGAGTTCATAATATCAACACTATAGTTCTCTCTATGACTATCGCAAGTGTTATAACGGCAATAGAGTTCATAATATCAACACTAGTTCTCTCTATGACTATCGCAAGTGTTATAACGGCAATAGAGTTCATAATATCAACAATAGTTCTCTCTATGACTATCGCAAGTGTTATAACGGCAATAGAGTTCATAATATCAAAACTAGTTCTCTCTATGACTATTGCAAGTGTTATAACGGCAATAGAGTTCATAATATCAAAACTAGTTCTATCTATGACTATTGCAAGTGTTATAACGGCAATAGAGTTAATAATATCAACAATAGTTCTCTCTATGACTATCGCAAGTGTTATAACGGCAATAGAGTTAATAATATCAATACTAGTTCTCTCTATGACTATCGCAAGTGTTATAACGGCAATAGAGTTAATACTATCAACAATAGTTCTCTCTATGACTATCGCAAGTGTTATAACGGCAATAGAGTTAATAATATCAACAATAGTTCTCTCTATGACTATTGCAAGTGTTATAACGGCAATAGAGTTCATAATATCAACTATAGTTCTCTCTATGACTATTGCAAGTGTTATAACGGCAATAGAGTTAATAATATCAACACTAGTTCTCTCTATAACTATCGCAAGTGTTATAACGGCAATAGAGTTAATAATATCAACACTATAGTTCTCTCTATGACTATCGCAAGTGTTATAACGGCAATAGAGTTCATAATATCAACAATAGTTCTCTCTATAACTATCGCAAGTGTTATAACGGCAATAGAGTTCATAATATCAACAATAGTTCTCTCTATGACTATCGCAAGTGTTATAACGGCAATAGAGTTCATAATATCAACACTATAGTTCTCTCTATGACTATCGCAAGTGTTATAACGGCAATAGAGTTAATAATATCAACACTAGTTCTCTCTATGACTATCGCAAGTGTTATAACGGCAATAGAGTTCATAATATCAACAATAGTTCTCTCTATGACTATTGCAAGTGTTATAACGGCAATAGAGTTAATAATATCAACACTATAGTTCTCTCTATGACTATCGCAAGTGTTATAACGACAATAGAGTTCATAATATCAACACTAGTGCTCTCTCTATGACTATCGCAAGTGTTATAACGGCAATAGAGTTAATAATATCAAAACTAGTTCTCTCTATGACTATTGCAAGTGTTATAACGGCAATAGAGTTCATAATATCAAAACTAGTTCTCTCTATGACTATTGCAAGTGTTATAACGGCAATAGAGTTAATAATATCAACAATAGTTCTCTCTATGACTATTGCAAGTGTTATAACGGCAATAGAGTTAATAATATCAACAATAGTTCTCTCTATGACTATTGCAAGTGTTATAACGACAATAGAGTTCATAATATCAAAACTAGTTCTCTCTATGACTATCGCAAGTGTTATAACGGCAATAGAGTTAATAATATCAACACTAGTTCTCTCTATGACTATCGCAAGTGTTATAACGGCAATAGAGTTCATAATATCAACAATAGTTCTCTCTATGACTATTGCAAGTGTTATAACGGCAATAGAGTTAATAATATCAACACTATAGTTCTCTCTATGACTATCGCAAGTGTTATAACGACAATAGAGTTCATAATATCAACACTAGTGCTCTCTCTATGACTATCGCAAGTGTTATAACGGCAATAGAGTTCATAATATCAACAATAGTTCTCTCTATGACTATCGCAAGTGTTATAACGGCAATAGAGTTCATAATATCAACACTATAGTTCTCTCTATGACTATCGCAAGTGTTATAACGACAATAGAGTTCATAATATCAACACTAGTGCTCTCTCTATGACTATCGCAAGTGTTATAACGGCAATAGAGTTAATAATATCAACAATAGTTCTCTCTATGACTATTGCAAGTGTTATAACGGCAATAGAGTTAATAATATCAACAATAGTGCTCTCTATGACTATCGCAAGTGTTATAACGGCAATATAGTTAATAATATCAACAATAGTTCTCTCTATGACTATCGCAAGTGTTATAACGGCAATAGAGTTCATAATATCAAAACTAGTTCTCTCTATGACTATCGCAAGTGTTATAACGGCAATAGAGTTAATAATATCAACACTAGTTCTCTCTATGACTATCGCAAGTGTTATAACGGCAATAGAGTTCATAATATCAACAATAGTTCTCTCTATGACTATCGCAAGTGTTATAACGGCAATAGAGTTCATAATATCAACACTATAGTTCTCTCTATGACTATCGCAAGTGTTATAACGGCAATAGAGTTCATAATATCAACACTAGTTCTCTCTATGACTATCGCAAGTGTTATAACGGCAATAGAGTTCATAATATCAACAATAGTTCTCTCTATGACTATCGCAAGTGTTATAACGGCAATAGAGTTCATAATATCAAAACTAGTTCTCTCTATGACTATTGCAAGTGTTATAACGGCAATAGAGTTCATAATATCAAAACTAGTTCTATCTATGACTATTGCAAGTGTTATAACGGCAATAGAGTTAATAATATCAACAATAGTTCTCTCTATGACTATCGCAAGTGTTATAACGGCAATAGAGTTAATAATATCAATACTAGTTCTCTCTATGACTATCGCAAGTGTTATAACGGCAATAGAGTTCATAATATCAAAACTAGTTCTCTCTATGACTATCGCAAGTGTTATAACGGCAATAGAGTTAATAATATCAACACTAGTTCTCTCTATGACTATCGCAAGTGTTATAACGGCAATAGAGTTCATAATATCAACAATAGTTCTCTCTATGACTATCGCAAGTGTTATAACGGCAATAGAGTTCATAATATCAACACTATAGTTCTCTCTATGACTATCGCAAGTGTTATAACGGCAATAGAGTTCATAATATCAACACTAGTTCTCTCTATGACTATCGCAAGTGTTATAACGGCAATAGAGTTCATAATATCAACAATAGTTCTCTCTATGACTATCGCAAGTGTTATAACGGCAATAGAGTTCATAATATCAAAACTAGTTCTCTCTATGACTATCGCAAGTGTTATAACGGCAATAGAGTTCATAATATCAAAACTAGTTCTATCTATGACTATTGCAAGTGTTATAACGGCAATAGAGTTAATAATATCAACAATAGTTCTCTCTATGACTATCGCAAGTGTTATAACGGCAATAGAGTTAATAATATCAATACTAGTTCTCTCTATGACTATCGCAAGTGTTATAACGGCAATAGAGTTAATACTATCAACAATAGTTCTCTCTATGACTATCGCAAGTGTTATAACGGCAATAGAGTTAATAATATCAACAATAGTTCTCTCTATGACTATTGCAAGTGTTATAACGGCAATAGAGTTCATAATATCAACTATAGTTCTCTCTATGACTATTGCAAGTGTTATAACGGCAATAGAGTTAATAATATCAACACTAGTTCTCTCTATAACTATCGCAAGTGTTATAACGGCAATAGAGTTAATAATATCAACACTATAGTTCTCTCTATGACTATCGCAAGTGTTATAACGGCAATAGAGTTCATAATATCAACAATAGTTCTCTCTATGACTATCGCAAGTGTTATAACGGCAATAGAGTTCATAATATCAACAATAGTTCTCTCTATGACTATCGCAAGTGTTATAACGGCAATAGAGTTCATAATATCAACACTATAGTTCTCTCTATGACTATCGCAAGTGTTATAACGGCAATAGAGTTAATAATATCAACAATAGTTCTCTCTATGACTATCGCAAGTGTTATAACGGCAATAGAGTTCATAATATCAACAATAGTTCTCTCTATGACTATTGCAAGTGTTATAACGGCAATAGAGTTAATAATATCAACAATAGTGCTCTCTATGACTATCGCAAGTGTTATAATGGCAATAGAGTTAATAATATCAAAACTAGTTCTCTCTATGACTATTGCAAGTGTTATAACGACAATAGAGTTCATAATATCAAAACTAGTTCTCTCTATGACTATCGCAAGTGTTATAACGGCAATAGAGTTAATAATATCAACACTAGTTCTCTCTATGACTATCGCAAGTGTTATAACGGCAATAGAGTTCATAATATCAACAATAGTTCTCTCTATGACTATTGCAAGTGTTATAACGGCAATAGAGTTAATAATATCAACACTATAGTTCTCTCTATGACTATCGCAAGTGTTATAACGACAATAGAGTTCATAATATCAACACTAGTGCTCTCTCTATGACTATCGCAAGTGTTATAACGGCAATAGAGTTAATAATATCAAAACTAGTTCTCTCTATGACTATTGCAAGTGTTATAACGGCAATAGAGTTCATAATATCAAAACTAGTTCTCTCTATGACTATTGCAAGTGTTATAACGGCAATAGAGTTAATAATATCAACAATAGTTCTCTCTATGACTATTGCAAGTGTTATAACGGCAATAGAGTTAATAATATCAACAATAGTTCTCTCTATGACTATTGCAAGTGTTATAACGACAATAGAGTTCATAATATCAAAACTAGTTCTCTCTATGACTATCGCAAGTGTTATAACGGCAATAGAGTTAATAATATCAACACTAGTTCTCTCTATGACTATCGCAAGTGTTATAACGGCAATAGAGTTCATAATATCAACAATAGTTCTCTCTATGACTATTGCAAGTGTTATAACGGCAATAGAGTTAATAATATCAACAATATAGTTCTCTCTATGACTATCGCAAGTGTTATAACGACAATAGAGTTCATAATATCAACACTAGTGCTCTCTCTATGACTATCGCAAGTGTTATAACGGCAATAGAGTTCATAATATCAACAATAGTTCTCTCTATGACTATTGCAAGTGTTATAACGGCAATAGAGTTCATAATATCAACACTATAGTTCTCTCTATGACTATCGCAAGTGTTATAACGACAATAGAGTTCATAATATCAACACTAGTGCTCTCTCTATGACTATCGCAAGTGTTATAACGGCAATAGAGTTAATAATATCAACAATAGTTCTCTCTATGACTATTGCAAGTGTTATAACGGCAATAGAGTTAATAATATCAACAATAGTGCTCTCTATGACTATCGCAAGTGTTATAACGGCAATAGAGTTAATAATATCAACAATAGTTCTCTCTATGACTATCGCAAGTGTTATAACGGCAATAGAGTTCATAATATCAAAACTAGTTCTCTCTATGACTATCGCAAGTGTTATAACGGCAATAGAGTTAATAATATCAACACTAGTTCTCTCTATGACTATCGCAAGTGTTATAACGGCAATAGAGTTCATAATATCAACAATAGTTCTCTCTATGACTATTGCAAGTGTTATAATGGCAATAGAGTTCATAATATCAACACTATAGTTCTCTCTATGACTATCGCAAGTGTTATAACGGCAATAGAGTTAATAATATCAACACTAGTTCTCTCTATGACTATCGCAAGTGTTATAACGGCAATAGAGTTAATAATATCAACACTAGTTCTCTCTATGACTATCGCAAGTGTTATAACGGCAATAGAGTTAATAATATCAACAATAGTTCTCTCTATGACTATCGCAAGTGTTATAACGGCAATAGAGTTAATAATATCAACAATAGTTCTCTCTATGACTATTGCAAGTGTTATAACGGCAATAGAGTTCATAATATCAACTATAGTTCTGTCTATGACTATTGCAAGTGTTATAACGGCAATAGAGTTAATAATATCAACACTAGTTCTCTCTATAACTATCGCAAGTGTTATAACGGCAATAGAGTTAATAATATCAACACTATAGTTCTCTATATGACTATCGCAAGTGTTATAACGGCAATAGAGTTCATAATATCAACAATAGTTCTCTCTATGACTATCGCAAGTGTTATAACGGCAATAGAGTTCATAATATCAACAATAGTTCTCTCTATGACTATCGCAAGTGTTATAACGGCAATAGAGTTCATAATATCAACACTATAGTTCTCTCTATGACTATCGCAAGTGTTATAACGGCAATAGAGTTCATAATATCAACACTAGTTCTCTCTATGACTATCGCAAGTGTTATAACGGCAATAGAGTTCATAATATCAACACTATAGTTCTCTCTATGACTATCGCAAGTGTTATAACGGCAATAGAGTTAATAATATCAACAATAGTTCTCTCTATGACTATCGCAAGTGTTATAACGGCAATAGAGTTCATAATATCAACAATAGTTCTCTCTATGACTATCGCAAGTGTTATAACGGCAATAGAGTTCATAATATCAACACTATAGTTCTCTCTATGACTATCGCAAGTGTTATAACGGCAATAGAGTTAATAATATCAACAATAGTTCTCTCTATGACTATCGCAAGTGTTATAACGGCAATAGAGTTCATAATATCAACAATAGTTCTCTCTATGACTATCGCAAGTGTTATAACGGCAATAGAGTTCATAATATCAAAACTAGTTCTCTCTATGACTATCGCAAGTGTTATAACGGCAATAGAGTTCATAATATCAACAATAGTTCTCTCTATGACTATCGCAAGTGTTATAACGGCAATAGAGTTCATAATATCAAAACTAGTTCTCTCTATGACTATCGCAAGTGTTATAACGGCAATAGAGTTAATAATATCAACACTAGTTCTCTCTATGACTATTGCAAGTGTTATAACGGCAATAGAGTTCATAATATCAACAATAGTTCTCTCTATGACTATTGCAAGTGTTATAACGGCAATAGAGTTCATAATATCAACACTATAGTTCTCTCTATGACTATCGCAAGTGTTATAACGGCAATAGAGTTAATAATATCAACAATAGTTCTCTCTATGACTATCGCAAGTGTTATAACGGCAATAGAGTTAATAATATCAACAATAGTTCTCTCTATGACTATCGCAAGTGTTATAACGGCAATAGAGTTAATAATATCAACAATAGTTCTCTCTATGACTATCGCAAGTGTTATAACGGCAATAGAGTTCATAATATCAACAATAGTTCTCTCTATGACTATTGCAAGTGTTATAACGGCAACAGAGTTCATAATATCAACAATAGTTCTCTCTATGACTATTGCAAGTGTTATAACGGCAATAGAGTTCATAATATCAACAATAGTTCTCTCTATGACTATCGCAAGTGTTATAACGGCAATAGAGTTCATAATATCAACACTAGTTCTCTCTATGACTATCGCAAGTGTTATAACGGCAATAGAGTTCATAATATCAAAACTAGTTCTCTCTATGACTATTGCAAGTGTTATAACGGCAATAGAGTTAATAATATCAACAATAGTTCTCTCTATGACTATCGCAAGTGTTATAACGGCAATAGAGTTAATAATATCAACACTAGTTCTCTCTATGACTATCGCAAGTGTTATAACGGCAATAGAGTTAATAATATCAACAATAGTTCTCTCTATGACTATAGCAAGTGTTATAACGGCAATAGAGTTAATAATATCAACAATAGTTCTCTCTATGACTATTGCAAGTGTTATAACGGCAATAGAGTTCATAATATCAACTATAGTTCTCTCTATGACTATTGCAAGTGTTATAACGGCAATAGAGTTAATAATATCAACAATAGTTCTCTCTATGACTATCGCAAGTGTTATAACGGCAATAGAGTTCATAATATCAACAATAGTTCTCTCTATGACTATCGCAAGTGTTATAACGGCAATAGAGTTCATAATATCAAAACTAGTTCTCTCTATGACTATCGCAAGTGTTATAACGGCAATAGAGTTCATAATATCAACAATAGTTCTCTCTATGACTATCGCAAGTGTTATAACGGCAATAGAGTTCATAATATCAAAACTAGTTCTCTCTATGACTATCGCAAGTGTTATAACGGCAATAGAGTTAATAATATCAACACTAGTTCTCTCTATGACTATTGCAAGTGTTATAACGGCAATAGAGTTCATAATATCAACAATAGTTCTCTCTATGACTATTGCAAGTGTTATAACGGCAATAGAGTTCATAATATCAACACTATAGTTCTCTCTATGACTATCGCAAGTGTTATAACGGCAATAGAGTTAATAATATCAACAATAGTTCTCTCTGTGACTATCGCAAGTGTTATAACGGCAATAGAGTTAATAATATCAACAATAGTTCTCTCTATGACTATCGCAAGTGTTATAACGGCAATAGAGTTAATAATATCAACAATAGTTCTCTCTATGACTATCGCAAGTGTTATAACGGCAATAGAGTTCATAATATCAACAATAGTTCTCTCTATGACTATTGCAAGTGTTATAACGGCAACAGAGTTCATAATATCAACAATAGTTCTCTCTATGACTATTGCAAGTGTTATAACGGCAATAGAGTTCATAATATCAACTATAGTTCTCTCTATGACTATCGCAAGTGTTATAACGGCAATAGAGTTCATAATATCAACAATAGTTCTCTCTATGACTATCGCAAGTGTTATAACGGCAATAGAGTTCATAATATCAAAACTAGTTCTCTCTATGACTATTGCAAGTGTTATAACGGCAATAGAGTTAATAATATCAACAATAGTTCTCTCTATGACTATCGCAAGTGTTATAACGGCAATAGAGTTAATAATATCAACACTAGTTCTCTCTATGACTATCGCAAGTGTTATAACGGCAATAGAGTTAATAATATCAACAATAGTTCTCTCTATGACTATCGCAAGTGTTATAACGGCAATAGAGTTAATAATATCAACAATAGTTCTCTCTATGACTATTGCAAGTGTTATAACGGCAATAGAGTTCATAATATCAACTATAGTTCTCTCTATGACTATTGCAAGTGTTATAACGGCAATAGAGTTAATAATATCAACACTAGTTCTCTCTATAACTATCGCAAGTGTTATAACGGCAATAGAGTTAATAATATCAACACTATAGTCCTCTCTATGACTATCGCAAGTGTTATAACGGCAATAGAGTTCATAATATCAACAATAGTTCTCTCTATGACTATCGCAAGTGTTATAACGGCAATAGAGTTAATAATATCAACAATAGTTCTCTCTATGACTATTGCAAGTGTTATAACGACAATAGAGTTCATAATATCAAAACTAGTTCTCTCTATGACTATCGCAAGTGTTATAACGGCAATAGAGTTAATAATATCAACACTAGTTCTCTCTATGACTATCGCAAGTGTTATAACGGCAATAGAGTTCATAATATCAAAACTAGTTCTCTCTATGACTATCGCAAGTGTTATAACGGCAATAGAGTTAATAATATCAACACTAGTTCTCTCTATGACTATTGCAAGTGTTATAACGGCAATAGAGTTCATAATATCAACAATAGTTCTCTCTATGACTATTGCAAGTGTTATAACGGCAATAGAGTTCATAATATCAACACTATAGTTCTCTCTATGACTATCGCAAGTGTTATAACGGCAATAGAGTTAATAATATCAACAATAGTTCTCTCTATGACTATCGCAAGTGTTATAACGGCAATAGAGTTAATAATATCAACAATAGTTCTCTCTATGACTATCGCAAGTGTTATAACGGCAATAGAGTTAATAATATCAACAATAGTTCTCTCTATGACTATCGCAAGTGTTATAACGGCAATAGAGTTCATAATATCAACAATAGTTCTCTCTATGACTATTGCAAGTGTTATAACGGCAACAGAGTTCATAATATCAACAATAGTTCTCTCTATGACTATTGCAAGTGTTATAACGGCAATAGAGTTCATAATAACAACTATAGTTCTCTCTATGACTATCGCAAGTGTTATAACGGCAATAGAGTTCATAATATCAACACTAGTTCTCTCTATGACTATCGCAAGTGTTATAACGGCAATAGAGTTCATAATATCAAAACTAGTTCTCTCTATGACTATTGCAAGTGTTATAACGGCAATAGAGTTAATAATATCAACAATAGTTCTCTCTATGACTATCGCAAGTGTTATAACGGCAATAGAGTTAATAATATCAACACTAGTTCTCTCTATGACTATCGCAAGTGTTATAACGGCAATAGAGTTAATAATATCAACAATAGTTCTCTCTATGACTATTGCAAGTGTTATAACGGCAATAGAGTTAATAATATCAACAATAGTTCTCTCTATGACTATTGCAAGTGTTATAACGGCAATAGAGTTCATAATATCAACTATAGTTCTCTCTATGACTATTGCAAGTGTTATAACGGCAATAGAGTTAATAATATCAACAATAGTTCTCTCTATGACTATCGCAAGTGTTATAACGGCAATAGAGTTCATAATATCAACAATAGTTCTCTCTATGACTATCGCAAGTGTTATAACGGCAATAGAGTTCATAATATCAAAACTAGTTCTCTCTATGACTATCGCAAGTGTTATAACGGCAATAGAGTTCATAATATCAACAATAGTTCTCTCTATGACTATCGCAAGTGTTATAACGGCAATAGAGTTCATAATATCAAAACTAGTTCTCTCTATGACTATCGCAAGTGTTATAACGGCAATAGAGTTAATAATATCAACACTAGTTCTCTCTATGACTATTGCAAGTGTTATAACGGCAATAGAGTTCATAATATCAACAATAGTTCTCTCTATGACTATTGCAAGTGTTATAACGGCAATAGAGTTCATAATATCAACACTATAGTTCTCTCTATGACTATCGCAAGTGTTATAACGGCAATAGAGTTAATAATATCAACAATAGTTCTCTCTGTGACTATCGCAAGTGTTATAACGGCAATAGAGTTAATAATATCAACAATAGTTCTCTCTATGACTATCGCAAATGTTATATCGGCAATAGAGTTAATAATATCAACAATAGTTCTCTCTATGACTATCGCAAGTGTTATAACGGCAATAGAGTTCATAATATCAACAATAGTTCTCTCTATGACTATTGCAAGTGTTATAACGGCAACAGAGTTCATAATATCAACAATAGTTCTCTCTATGACTATTGCAAGTGTTATAACGGCAATAGAGTTCATAATATCAACTATAGTTCTCTCTATGACTATCGCAAGTGTTATAACGGCAATAGAGTTCATAATATCAACACTAGTTCTCTCTATGACTATCGCAAGTGTTATAACGGCAATAGAGTTCATAATATCAAAACTAGTTCTCTCTATGACTATTGCAAGTGTTATAACGGCAATAGAGTTAATAATATCAACAATAGTTCTCTCTATGACTATCGCAAGTGTTATAACGGCAATAGAGTTAATAATATCAACACTAGTTCTCTCTATGACTATCGCAAGTGTTATAACGGCAATAGAGTTAATAATATCAACAATAGTTCTCTCTATGACTATCGCAAGTGTTATAACGGCAATAGAGTTAATAATATCAACAATAGTTCTCTCTATGACTATTGCAAGTGTTATAACGGCAATAGAGTTCATAATATCAACTATAGTTCTCTCTATGACTATTGCAAGTGTTATAACGGCAATAGAGTTAATAATATCAACACTAGTTCTCTCTATAACTATCGCAAGTGTTATAACGGCAATAGAGTTAATAATATCAACACTATAGTCCTCTCTATGACTATCGCAAGTGTTATAACGGCAATAGAGTTCATAATATCAACAATAGTTCTCTCTATGACTATCGCAAGTGTTATAACGGCAATAGAGTTAATAATATCAACAATAGTTCTCTCTATGACTATTGCAAGTGTTATAACGACAATAGAGTTCATAATATCAAAACTAGTTCTCTCTATGACTATCGCAAGTGTTATAACGGCAATAGAGTTAATAATATCAACACTAGTTCTCTCTATGACTATCGCAAGTGTTATAACGGCAATAGAGTTCATAATATCAACAATAGTTCTCTCTATGACTATTGCAAGTGTTATAACGGCAATAGAGTTAATAATATCAACACTATAGTTCTCTCTATGACTATCGCAAGTGTTATAACGACAATAGAGTTCATAATATCAACACTAGTGCTCTCTCTATGACTATCGCAAGTGTTATAACGGCAATAGAGTTCATAATATCAACAATAGTTCTCTCTATGACTATTGCAAGTGTTATAACGGCAATAGAGTTCATAATATCAACACTATAGTTCTCTCTATGACTATCGCAAGTGTTATAACGACAATAGAGTTCATAATATCAACACTAGTGCTCTCTCTATGACTATCGCAAGTGTTATAACGGCAATAGAGTTAATAATATCAACAATAGTTCTCTCTATGACTATTGCAAGTGTTATAACGGCAATAGAGTTAATAATATCAACAATAGTGCTCTCTATGACTATCGCAAGTGTTATAACGGCAATAGAGTTAATAATATCAACAATAGTTCTCTCTATGACTATCGCAAGTGTTATAACGGCAATAGAGTTCATAATATCAAAACTAGTTCTCTCTATGACTATCGCAAGTGTTATAACGGCAATAGAGTTAATAATATCAACACTAGTTCTCTCTATGACTATCGCAAGTGTTATAACGGCAATAGAGTTCATAATATCAACAATAGTTCTCTCTATGACTATTGCAAGTGTCATAATGGCAATAGAGTTCATAATATCAACACTATAGTTCTCTCTATGACTATCGCAAGTGTTATAACGGCAATAGAGTTAATAATATCAACACTAGTTCTCTCTATGACTATCGCAAGTGTTATAACGGCAATAGAGTTAATAATATCAACACTAGTTCTCTCTATGACTATCGCAAGTGTTATAACGGCAATAGAGTTAATAATATCAACAATAGTTCTCTCTATGACTATCGCAAGTGTTATAACGGCAATAGAGTTAATAATATCAACAATAGTTCTCTCTATGACTATTGCAAGTGTTATAACGGCAATAGAGTTCATAATATCAACTATAGTTCTGTCTATGACTATTGCAAGTGTTATAACGGCAATAGAGTTAATAATATCAACACTAGTTCTCTCTATAACTATCGCAAGTGTTATAACGGCAATAGAGTTAATAATATCAACACTATAGTTCTCTATATGACTATCGCAAGTGTTATAACGGCAATAGAGTTCATAATATCAACAATAGTTCTCTCTATGACTATCGCAAGTGTTATAACGGCAATAGAGTTCATAATATCAACAATAGTTCTCTCTATGACTATCGCAAGTGTTATAACGGCAATAGAGTTCATAATATCAACACTATAGTTCTCTCTATGACTATCGCAAGTGTTATAACGGCAATAGAGTTCATAATATCAACACTAGTTCTCTCTATGACTATCGCAAGTGTTATAACGGCAATAGAGTTCATAATATCAACACTATAGTTCTCTCTATGACTATCGCAAGTGTTATAACGGCAATAGAGTTAATAATATCAACAATAGTTCTCTCTATGACTATCGCAAGTGTTATAACGGCAATAGAGTTCATAATATCAACAATAGTTCTCTCTATGACTATCGCAAGTGTTATAACGGCAATAGAGTTCATAATATCAAAACTAGTTCTCTCTATGACTATCGCAAGTGTTATAACGGCAATAGAGTTCATAATATCAACAATAGTTCTCTCTATGACTATCGCAAGTGTTATAACGGCAATAGAGTTCATAATATCAACAATAGTTCTCTCTATGACTATCGCAAGTGTTATAACGGCAATAGAGTTAATAATATCAACACTAGTTCTCTCTATGACTATCGCAAGTGTTATAACGGCAATAGAGTTCATAATATCAACAATAGTTCTCTCTATGACTATTGCAAGTGTTATAACGGCAACAGAGTTCATAATATCAACAATAGTTCTCTCTATGACTATTGCAAGTGTTATAACGGCAATAGAGTTCATAATATCAACTATAGTTCTCTCTATGACTATCGCAAGTGTTATAACGGCAATAGAGTTCATAATATCAACACTAGTTCTCTCTATGACTATCGCAAGTGTTATAACGGCAATAGAGTTCATAATATCAAAACTAGTTCTCTCTATGACTATTGCAAGTGTTATAACGGCAATAGAGTTAATAATATCAACAATAGTTCTCTCTATGACTATCGCAAGTGTTATAACGGCAATAGAGTTAATAATATCAACACTAGTTCTCTCTATGACTATCGCAAGTGTTATAACGGCAATAGAGTTAATAATATCAACAATAGTTCTCTCTATGACTATCGCAAGTGTTATAACGGCAATAGAGTTAATAATATCAACAATAGTTCTCTCTATGACTATTGCAAGTGTTATAACGGCAATAGAGTTCATAATATCAACTATAGTTCTCTCTATGACTATTGCAAGTGTTATAACGGCAATAGAGTTAATAATATCAACACTAGTTCTCTCTATAACTATCGCAAGTGTTATAACGGCAATAGAGTTAATAATATCAACACTATAGTCCTCTCTATGACTATCGCAAGTGTTATAACGGCAATAGAGTTCATAATATCAACAATAGTTCTCTCTATGACTATCGCAAGTGTTATAACGGCAATAGAGTTCATAATATCAACAATAGTTCTCTCTATGACTATCGCAAGTGTTATAACGGCAATAGAGTTCATAATATCAACACTATAGTTCTCTCTATGACTATCGCAAGTGTTATAACGGCAATAGAGTTCATAATATCAACACTAGTTCTCTCTATGACTATCGCAAGTGTTATAACGGCAATAGAGTTCATAATATCAACACTATAGTTCTCTCTATGACTATCGCAAGTGTTATAACGGCAATAGAGTTAATAATATCAACAATAGTTCTCTCTATGACTATCGCAAGTGTTATAACGGCAATAGAGTTCATAATATCAACAATAGTTCTCTCTATGACTATTGCAAGTGTTATAACGGCAATAGAGTTAATAATATCAACAATAGTTCTCTCTATGACTATCGCAAGTGTTATAACGGCAATAGAGTTCATAATATCAACAATAGTTCTCTCTATGACTATCGCAAGTGTTATAACGGCAATAGAGTTCATAATATCAAAACTAGTTCTCTCTATGACTATCGCAAGTGTTATAACGGCAATAGAGTTCATAATATCAACAATAGTTCTCTCTATGACTATCACAAGTGTTATAACGGCAATAGAGTTCATAATATCAAAACTAGTTCTCTCTATGACTATCGCAAGTGTTATAACGGCAATAGAGTTAATAATATCAACACTAGTTCTCTCTATGACTATCGCAAGTGTTATAACGGCAATAGAGTTCATAATATCAACAATAGTTCTCTCTATGACTATTGCAAGTGTTATAACGGCAATAGAGTTCATAATATCAACACTATAGTTCTCTCTATGACTATCGCAAGTGTTATAACGGCAATAGAGTTAATAATATCAACAATAGTTCTCTCTATGACTATCGCAAGTGTTATAACGGCAATAGAGTTAATAATATCAACAATAGTTCTCTCTATGACTATCGCAAGTGTTATAACGGCAATAGAGTTAATAATATCAACAATAGTTCTCTCTATGACTATCGCAAGTGTTATAACGGCAATAGAGTTCATAATATCAACAATAGTTCTCTCTATGACTATTGCAAGTGTTATAACGGCAATAGAGTTCATAATATCAACAATAGTTCTCTCTATGACTATTGCAAGTGTTATAACGGCAATAGAGTTCATAATATCAACTATAGTTCTCTCTATGACTATCGCAAGTGTTATAACGGCAATAGAGTTCATAATATCAACACTAGTTCTCTCTATGACTATCGCAAGTGTTATAACGGCAATAGAGTTCATAATATCAACACTATAGTTCTCTCTATGACTATCGCAAGTGTTATAACGGCAATAGAGTTCATAATATCAACAATAGTTCTCTCTATGACTATCGCAAGTGTTATAACGGCAATAGAGTTCATAATATCAACAATAGTTCTCTCTATGACTATTGCAAGTGTTATAACGGCAATAGAGTTCATAATATGAACAATAGTTCTCTCTATGACTATCGCAAGTGTTATAACGGCAATAGAGTTTAGTTCATAATATCAACAATAGTTCTCTCTATGACTATCGCAAGTGTTATAACGGCAATAGAGTTCATAATATCAAAACTAGTTCTCTCTATGACTATCGCAAGTGTTATAACGGCAATAGAGTTAATAATATCAACACTAGTTCTCTCTATGACTATCGCAAGTGTTATAACGGCAATAGAGTTCATAATATCAACAATAGTTCTCTCTATGACTATTGCAAGTGTTATAACGGCAATAGAGTTCATAATATCAACACTATAGTTCTCTCTATGACTATCGCAAGTGTTATAACGGCAATAGAGTTCATAATATCAACAATAGTTCTCTCTATGACTATCGCAAGTGTTATAACGGCAATAGAGTTAATAATATCAACACTAGTTTTCTCTATGACTATCGCAAGTGTTATAACGGCAATAGAGTTAATAATATCAACAATAGTTCTCTCTATGACTATCGCAAGTGTTATAACGGCAATAGAGTTAATAATATCAACAATAGTTCTCTCTATGACTATTGCAAGTGTTATAACGGCAATAGAGTTCATAATATCAACTATAGTTCTCTCTATGACTATTGCAAGTGTTATAACGGCAATAGAGTTAATAATATCAACACTAGTTCTCTCTATAACTATCGCAAGTGTTATAACGGCAATAGAGTTAATAATATCAACACTATAGTCCTCTCTATGACTATCGCAAGTGTTATAACGGCAATAGAGTTCATAATATCAACAATAGTTCTCTCTATGACTATTGCAAGTGTTATAACGGCAATAGAGTTAATAATATCAACTATAGTTCTCTCTATGACTATCGCAAGTGTTATAACGGCAATAGAGTTCATAATATCAACACTAGTTCTCTCTATGACTATCGCAAGTGTTATAACGGCAATAGAGTTCATAATATCAACACTATAGTTCTCTCTATGACTATCGCAAGTGTTATAACGGCAATAGAGTTAATAATATCAACAATAGTTCTCTCTATGACTATCGCAAGTGTTATAACGGCAATAGAGTTCATAATATCAACAATAGTTCTCTCTATGACTATTGCAAGTGTTATAACGGCAATAGAGTTCATAATATGAACAATAGTTCTCTCTATGACTATCGCAAGTGTTATAACGGCAATAGAGTTAATAATATCAACAATAGTTCTCTCTATGACTATCGCAAGTGTTATAACGGCAATAGAGTTCATAATATCAACACTATAGTTCTCTCTATGACTATCGCAAGTGTTATAACGGCAATAGAGTTAATAATATCAACAATAGTTCTCTCTATGACTATCGCAAGTGTTATAATGGCAATAGAGTTAATAATATCAACACTAGTTCTCTCTATGACTATCGCAAGTGTTATAACGGTAATAGAGTTAATAATATCAACAATAGTTCTCTCTATGACTATCACAAGTGTTATAACGGCAAAAGAGTTAATAATATCAACAATAGTTATCTCTATGACTATTGCAAGTGTTATAACGGCAATAGAGTTCATAATATCAACTATACTTCTCTCTATGACTATTGCAAGTGTTATAACGGCAATAGAGTTAATAATATCAACACTAGTTCTCTCTATGACTATCGCAAGTGTTATAACGGCAATAGAGTTAATAATATCAACACTATAGTTCTCTCTATGACTATCGCAAGTGTTATAACGGCAATAGAGTTCATAATATCAACAATAGTTCTCTCTATGACTATCGCAAGTGTTATAACGGCAATAGAGTTCATAATATCAACAATAGTTCTCTCTGTGACTATTGCAAGTGTTATAACGGCAATAGAGTTCATAATATCAACAATAGTTCTCTCTATGACTATCGCAAGTGTTATAACGGCAATAGAGTTCATAATATCAACAATAGTTCTCTCTATGACTATCGCAAGTGTTATAACGGCAATAGAGTTCATAATATCAAAACTAGTTCTCTCTATGACTATCGCAAGTGTTATAACGGCAATAGAGTTAATAATATCAACACTAGTTCTCTCTATGACTATCGCAAGTGTTATAACGGCAATAGAGTTCATAATATCAACAATAGTTCTCTCTATGACTATTGCAAGTGTTATAACGGCAATAGAGTTCATAATATCAACACTATAGTTCTCTCTATGACTATCGCAAGTGTTATAACGGCAATAGAGTTAATAATATCAACAATAGTTCTCTCTATGACTATCGCAAGTGTTATAACGGCAATAGAGTTAATAATATCAACACTAGTTTTCTCTATGACTATCGCAAGTGTTATAACGGCAATAGAGTTAATAATATCAACAATAGTTCTCTCTATGACTATCGCAAGTGTTATAACGGCAATAGAGTTAATAATATCAACAATAGTTCTCTCTATGACTATTGCAAGTGTTATAACGGCAATAGAGTTCATAATATCAACTATAGTTCTCTCTATGACTATTGCAAGTGTTATAACGGCAATAGAGTTAATAATATCAACACTAGTTCTCTCTATAACTATCGCAAGTGTTATAACGGCAATAGAGTTAATAATATCAACACTATAGTCCTCTCTATGACTATCGCAAGTGTTATAACGGCAATAGAGTTCATAATATCAACAATAGTTCTCTCTATGACTATCGCAAGTGTTATAACGGCAATAGAGTTCATAATATCAACAATAGTTCTCTCTATGACTATCGCAAGTGTTATAACGGCAATAGAGTTCATAATATCAACACTATAGTTCTCTCTATGACTATCGCAAGTGTTATAACGGCAATAGAGTTCATAATATCAACACTAGTTCTCTCTATGACTATCGCAAGTGTTATAACGGCAATAGAGTTCATAATATCAACACTATAGTTCTCTCTATGACTATCGCAAGTGTTATAACGGCAATAGAGTTAATAATATCAACAATAGTTCTCTCTATGACTATCGCAAGTGTTATAACGGCAATAGAGTTCATAATATCAACAATAGTTCTCTCTATGACTATTGCAAGTGTTATAACGGCAATAGAGTTCATAATATGAACAATAGTTCTCTCTATGACTATCGCAAGTGTTATAACGGCAATAGAGTTAATAATATCAACAATAGTTCTCTCTATGACTATCGCAAGTGTTATAACGGCAATAGAGTTCATAATATCAGCACTATAGTTATAACGGCAATAGAGTTCATAATATCAACAATAGTTCTCTCTATGACTATCGCAAGTGTTATAACGGCAATAGAGTTCATAATATCAACAATAGTTCTCTCTATGACTATTGCAAGTGTTATAACGGCAATAGAGTTCATAATATCAACACTATAATAGTTATAACGGCAATAGAGTTCATAATATCAACAATAGTTCTCTCTATGACTATCGCAAGTGTTATAACGGCAATAGAGTTCATAATATCAACAATAGTTCTCTCTATGACTATCGCAAGTGTTATGACGGCAATAGAGTTCATAATATCAACACTATAGTTCTCTCTATGACTATCGCAAGTGTTATAACGGCAATAGAGTTCATAATATCAACACTAGTTCTCTCTATGACTATCGCAAGTGTTATAACGGCAATAGAGTTCATAATATCAACAATAGTTCTCTCTATGACTATCGCAAGTGTTATAACGGCAATAGAGTTCATAATATCAAAACTAGTTCTCTCTATGACTATCGCAAGTGTTATAACGGCAATAGAGTTAATAATATCAACACTAGTTCTCTCTATGACTATCGCAAGTGTTATAACGGCAATAGAGTTCATAATATCAACAATAGTTCTCTCTATGACTATTGCAAGTGTTATAACGGCAATAGAGTTCATAATATCAACACTATAGTTCTCTCTATGACTATCGCAAGTGTTATAACGGCAATAGAGTTCATAATATCAACACTAGTTCTCTCTATGACTATCGCAAGTGTTATAACGGCAATAGAGTTCATAATATCAACACTATAGTTCTCTCTATGACTATCGCAAGTGTTATAACGGCAATAGAGTTAATAATATCAACAATAGTTCTCTCTATGACTATCGCAAGTGTTATAACGGCAATAGAGTTCATAATATCAACAATAGTTCTCTCTATGACTATTGCAAGTGTTATAACGGCAATAGAGTTCATAATATGAACAATAGTTCTCTCTATGACTATCGCAAGTGTTATAACGGCAATAGAGTTAATAATATCAACAATAGTTCTCTCTATGACTATCGCAAGTGTTATAACGGCAATAGAGTTCATAATATCAGCACTATAGTTATAACGGCAATAGAGTTCATAATATCAACAATAGTTCTCTCTATGACTATCGCAAGTGTTATAACGGCAATAGAGTTCATAATATCAACAATAGTTCTCTCTATGACTATTGCAAGTGTTATAACGGCAATAGAGTTCATAATATCAACACTATAATAGTTATAACGGCAATAGAGTTCATAATATCAACAATAGTTCTCTCTATGACTATCGCAAGTGTTATAACGGCAATAGAGTTCATAATATCAACAATAGTTCTCTCTATGACTATCGCAAGTGTTATGACGGCAATAGAGTTCATAATATCAACACTATAGTTCTCTCTATGACTATCGCAAGTGTTATAACGGCAATAGAGTTCATAATATCAACACTAGTTCTCTCTATGACTATCGCAAGTGTTATAACGGCAATAGAGTTCATAATATCAACAATAGTTCTCTCTATGACTATCGCAAGTGTTATAACGGCAATAGAGTTCATAATATCAAAAATAGTTCTCTCTATGACTATCGCAAGTGTTATAACGGCAATAGAGTTAATAATATCAACACTAGTTCTCTCTATGACTATCGCAAGTGTTATAACGGCAATAGAGTTCATAATATCAACAATAGTTCTCTCTATGACTATTGCAAGTGTTATAACGGCAATAGAGTTCATAATATCAACACTATAGTTCTCTCTATGACTATCGCAAGTGTTATAACGGCAATAGAGTTCATAATATCAACAATAGTTCTCTCTATGACTATCGCAAGTGTTATAACGGCAATAGAGTTAATAATATCAACACTAGTTTTCTCTATGACTATCGCAAGTGTTATAACGGCAATAGAGTTAATAATATCAACAATAGTTCTCTCTATGACTATCGCAAGTGTTATAACGGCAATAGAGTTAATAATATCAACAATAGTTCTCTCTATGACTATTGCAAGTGTTATAACGGCAATAGAGTTCATAATATCAACTATAGTTCTCTCTATGACTATTGCAAGTGTTATAACGGCAATAGAGTTAATAATATCAACACTAGTTCTCTCTATAACTATCGCAAGTGTTATAACGGCAATAGAGTTAATAATATCAACACTAGTTCTCTCTATAACTATCGCAAGTGTTATAACGGCAATAGAGTTCATAATATCAACACTATAGTTATCTCTATGACTATCGCAAGTGTTAT
Organism: Gibbula magus; assembly: GCA_936450465.1. Lineage (NCBI taxonomy): Eukaryota > Metazoa > Mollusca > Gastropoda > Trochida > Trochidae > Gibbula > Gibbula magus. The sequence continues at coordinate 9,399,972 of OW388301.1, read as the reverse complement.
AACGGCAATAGAGTTAATAATATCAACAATAGTTCTCTCTATGACTATCGCAAGTGTTATAACGGCAATAGAGTTCATAATATCAACAATAGTTCTCTCTATGACTATTGCAAGTGTTATAACGGCAATAGAGTTCATAATATCAACACTATAGTTATAACGGCAATAGAGTTCATAATATCAACAATAGTTCTCTCTATGACTATCGCAAGTGTTATAACGGCAATAGAGTTCATAATATCAACAATAGTTCTCTCTATGACTATCGCAAGTGTTATGACGGCAATAGAGTTCATAATATCAACACTATAGTTCTCTCTATGACTATCGCAAGTGTTATAACGGCAATAGAGTTCATAATATCAACACTAGTTCTCTCTATGACTATCGCAAGTGTTATAACGGCAATAGAGTTCATAATATCAACACTATAGTTCTCTCTATGACTATCGCAAGTGTTATAACGGCAATAGAGTTCATAATATCAACACTATAGTTCTCTCTATGACTATCGCAAGTGTTATAACGGCAATAGAGTTCATAATATCAACAATAGTTCTCTCTATGACTATCGCAAGTGTTATAACGGCAATAGAGTTCATAATATCAACAATAGTTCTCTCTATGACTATCGCAAGTGTTATAACGGCAATAGAGTTCATAATATCAAAACTAGTTCTCTCTATGACTATCGCAAGTGTTATAACGGCAATAGAGTTAATAATATCAACAATAGTTCTCTCTATGACTATCGCAAGTGTTATAACGGCAATAGAGTTCATAATATCAACAATAGTTCTCTCTATGACTATTGCAAGTGTTATAACGGCAATAGAGTTAATAATATCAACACTATAGTTCTCTCTATGACTATCGCAAGTGTTATAACGTCAATAGAGTTAATAATATCAACAATAGTTCTCTCTATGACTATCGCAAGTGTTATAACGGCAATAGAGTTAATAATATCAACACTAGTTCTCTCTATGACTATCGCAAGTGTTATAACGGCAATAGAGTTAATAATATCAACACTAGTTCTCTCTATGACTATCGCAAGTGTTATAACGGCAATAGAGTTAATAATATCAACAATAGTTCTCTCTATGACTATTGCAAGTGTTATAACGGCAATAGAGTTAATAATATCAACACTAGTTCTCTCTATGACTATCGCAAGTGTTATAACGGCAATAGAGTTAATAATATCAACAATAGTTCTCTCTATGACTATTGCAAGTGTTATAACGGCAATAGAGTTAATAATATCAACAATAGTGCTCTCTATGACTATCGCAAGTGTTATAACGGCAATAGAGTTAATAATATCAACAATAGTTCTCTCTATGACTATCGCAAGTGTTATAACGGCAATAGAGTTCATAATATCAACTATAGTTCTCTCTATGACTATTGCAAGTGTTATAACGGCAATAGAGTTAATAATATCAACACTAGTTCTCTCTATAACTATCGCAAGTGTTATAACGGCAATAGAGTTAATAATATCAACACTATAGTTCTCTCTATGACTATCGCAAGTGTTATAACGGCAATAGAGTTAATAATATCAACAATAGTTCTCTCTATGACTATCGCAAGTGTTATAACGGCAATAGAGTTCATAATATCAACAATAGTTCTCTCTATGACTATTGCAAGTGTTATAACGGCAATAGAGTTCATAATATCAACAATAGTTCTCTCTATGACTATTGCAAGTGTTATAACGGCAATAGAGTTCATAATATCAACTATAGTTCTCTCTATGACTATTGCAAGTGTTATAACGGCAATAGAGTTAATAATATCAACACTAGTTCTCTCTATAACTATCGCAAGTGTTATAACGGCAATAGAGTTAATAATATCAACACTATAGTTCTCTCTATGACTATCGCAAGTGTTATAACGGCAATAGAGTTCATAATATCAACAATAGTTCTCTCTATGACTATCGCAAGTGTTATAACGGCAATAGAGTTCATAATATGAACAATAGTTCTCTCTATGACTATCGCAAGTGTTATAACGGCAATAGAGTTCATAATATCAACACTATAGTTCTCTCTATGACTATCGCAAGTGTTATAACGGCAATAGAGTTCATAATATCAACACTAGTTCTCTCTATGACTATCGCAAATGTTATAACGGCAATAGAGTTCATAATATCAACACTATAGTTTTCTCTATGACTATCGCAAGTGTTATAACGGCAATAGAGTTAATAATATCAACAATAGTTCTCTCTATGACTATCGCAAGTGTTATAACGGCAATAGAGTTCATAATATCAACAATAGTTCTCTCTATGACTATTGCAAGTGTTATAACGGTGATAGAGTTCATAATATCAACAATAGTTCTCTCTATGACTATCGCAAGTGTTATAACGGTATTAGAGTTAATAATATCAACAATAGTTCTCTCTATGACTATCGCAAGTGTTATAACGGCAATAGAGTTAATAATATCAACAATAGTTCTCTCTATGACTATCGCAAGTGTTATAACGGCAATAGAGTTCATAATATCAACACTAGTTCTCTCTATGACTATTGCAAGTGTTATAACGGCAATAGAGTTCATAATATCAACAATAGTTCTCTCTATGACTATCGCAAGTGTTATAACGGCAATAGAGTTCATAAAATCAACAATAGTTCTCTCTATGACTATCGCAAGTGTTATAACGGCAATAGAGTTCATAATATCAAAACTAGTTCTCTCTATGACTATCGCAAGTGTTATAACGGCAATAGAGTTAATAATATCAACAATAGTTCTCTCTATGACTATCGCAAGTGTTATAACGGCAATAGAGTTCATAATATCAACAATAGTTCTCTCTATGACTATTGCAAGTGTTATAACGGCAATAGAGTTAATAATATCAACACTATAGTTCTCTCTATGACTATCGCAAGTGTTATAACGTCAATAGAGTTAATAATATCAACAATAGTTCTCTCTATGACTATCGCAAGTGTTATAACGGCAATAGAGTTAATAATATCAACACTAGTTCTCTCTATGACTATCGCAAGTGTTATAACGGCAATAGAGTTAATAATATCAACACTAGTTCTCTCTATGACTATCGCAAGTGTTATAACGGCAATAGAGTTAATAATATCAACAATAGTTCTCTCTATGACTATTGCAAGTGTTATAACGGCAATAGAGTTAATAATATCAACAATAGTGCTCTCTATGACTATCGCAAGTGTTATAACGGCAATAGAGTTAATAATATCAACAATAGTTCTCTCTATGACTATCGCAAGTGTTATAACGGCAATAGAGTTCATAATATCAACTATAGTTCTCTCTATGACTATTGCAAGTGTTATAACGGCAATAGAGTTAATAATATCAACACTAGTTCTCTCTATAACTATCGCAAGTGTTATAACGGCAATAGAGTTAATAATATCAACACTATAGTTCTCTCTATGACTATCGCAAGTGTTATAACGGCAATAGAGTTAATAATATCAACACTAGTTCTCTCTATGACTATCGCAAGTGTTATAACGGCAATAGAGTTCATAATATCAACAATAGTTCTCTCTATGACTATTGCAAGTGTTATAACGGCAATAGAGTTCATAATATCAACAATAGTTCTCTCTATGACTATTGCAAGTGTTATAACGGCAATAGAGTTCATAATATCAACTATAGTTCTCTCTATGACTATTGCAAGTGTTATAACGGCAATAGAGTTAATAATATCAACACTAGTTCTCTCTATAACTATCGCAAGTGTTATAACGGCAATAGAGTTAATAATATCAACACTATAGTTCTCTCTATGACTATCGCAAGTGTTATAACGGCAATAGAGTTCATAATATCAACAATAGTTCTCTCTATGACTATCGCAAGTGTTATAACGGCAATAGAGTTCATAATATCAACACTATAGTTCTCTCTATGACTATCGCAAGTGTTATAACGGCAATAGAGTTCATAATATCAACACTAGTTCTCTCTATGACTATCGCAAATGTTATAACGGCAATAGAGTTCATAATATCAACACTATAGTTTTCTCTATGACTATCGCAAGTGTTATAACGGCAATAGAGTTAATAATATCAACAATAGTTCTCTCTATGACTATCGCAAGTGTTATAACGGCAATAGAGTTCATAATATCAACAATAGTTCTCTCTATGACTATTGCAAGTGTTATAACGGCAATAGAGTTCATAATATCAACAATAGTTCTCTCTATGACTATCGCAAGTGTTATAACGGCAATAGAGTTAATAATATCAACAATAGTTCTCTCTATGACTATCGCAAGTGTTATAACGGCAATAGAGTTCATAATATCAACAATAGTTCTCTCTATGACTATTGCAAGTGTTATAACGGCAATAGAGTTCATAATATCAACAATAGTTCTCCCTATGACTATCGCAAGTGTTATAACGGCAATAGAGTTCATAATATCAACAATAGTTCTCTCTATGACTATTGCAAGTGTTATAACGGCAATAGAGTTCATAATATCAACACTATAGTTCTCTCTATGACTATCGCAAGTGTTATAACGGCAATAGAGTTAATAATATCAACAATAGTTCTCTCTATGACTATCGCAAGTGTTATAACGGCAATAGTGTTCATAATATCAACAATAGTGCTCTCTATGACTATTGCAAGTGTTATAACGGCAATAGAGTTCATAATATCAACACTATAGTTCTCTCTATGACTATCGCAAGTGTTATAACGGCAATAGAGTTAATAATATCAACAATAGTTCTCTCTATGACTATCGCAAGTTATATAACGGCAATAGAGTTAATAATATCAACAATAGTTCTCTCTATGACTATTGCAAGTGTTATAACGGCAATAGAGTTCATAATATCAACACTATAGTTCTCTCTATGACTATCGCAAGTGTTATAACGGCAATAGAGTTAATAATATCAACAATAGTTCTCTCTATGACTATCGCAAGTGTTATAACGGCAATAGAGTTCATAATATCAACAATAGTTCTCTCTATGACTATTGCAAGTGTTATAACGGCAATAGAGTTCATAATATCAACTATAGTTCTCTCTATGACTATTGCAAGTGTTATAACGGCAATAGAGTTAATAATATCAACACTAGTTCTCTCTATAACTATCGCAAGTGTTATAACGGCAATAGAGTTAATAATATCAACACTATAGTTCTCTCTATGACTATCGCAAGTGTTATAACGGCAATAGAGTTCATAATATCAACACTATAGTTCTCTCTATGACTATCGCAAGTGTTATAACGGCAATAGAGTTCATAATATCAACACTAGTTCTCTCTATGACTATCGCAATTGTTATAACGGCAATAGAGTTCATAATATCAACACTATAGTTTTCTCTATGACTATCGCAAGTGTTATAACGGCAATAGAGTTAATAATATCAACAATAGTTCTCTCTATGACTATCGCAAGTGTTATAACGGCAATAGAGTTCATAATATCAACACTAGTTCTCTCTATGACTATCGCAATTGTTATAACGGCAATAGAGTTCATAATATCAACACTATAGTTTTCTCTATGACTATCGCAAGTGTTATAACGGCAATAGAGTTCATAATATCAACAATAGTTCTCTCTATGACTATCGCAAGTGTTATAACGGCAATAGAGTTCATAATATCAAAACTAGTTCTCTCTATGACTATCGCAAGTGTTATAACGGCAATAGAGTTAATAATATCAACAATAGTTCTCTCTATGACTATCGCAAGTGTTATAACGGCAATAGAGTTCATAATATCAACAATAGTTCTCTCTATGACTATTGCAAGTGTTATAACGGCAATAGAGTTAATAATATCAACACTATAGTTCTCTCTATGACTATCGCAAGTGTTATAACGTCAATAGAGTTAATAATATCAACAATAGTTCTCTCTATGACTATCGCAAGTGTTATAACGGCAATAGAGTTAATAATATCAACACTAGTTCTCTCTATGACTATCGCAAGTGTTATAACGGCAATAGAGTTAATAATATCAACACTAGTTCTCTCTATGACTATCGCAAGTGTTATAACGGCAATAGAGTTAATAATATCAACAATAGTTCTCTCTATGACTATTGCAAGTGTTATAACGGCAATAGAGTTAATAATATCAACAATAGTGCTCTCTATGACTATCGCAAGTGTTATAACGGCAATAGAGTTAATAATATCAACAATAGTTCTCTCTATGACTATCGCAAGTGTTATAACGGCAATAGAGTTAATAATATCAACACTATAGTTCTCTCTATGACTATCGCAAGTGTTATAACGGCAATAGAGTTCATAATATCAACAATAGTTCTCTCTATGACTATCGCAAGTGTTATAACGGCAATAGAGTTCATAATATCAACACTATAGTTCTCTCTATGACTATCGCAAGTGTTATATCGGCAATAGAGTTCATAATATCAACACTAGTTCTCTCTATGACTATCGCAAATGTTATAACGGCAATAGAGTTCATAATATCAACACTATAGTTTTCTCTATGACTATCGCAAGTGTTATAACGGCAATAGAGTTAATAATATCAACAATAGTTCTCTCTATGACTATCGCAAGTGTTATAACGGCAATAGAGTTCATAATATCAACAATAGTTCTCTCTATGACTATTGCAAGTGTTATAACGGCAATAGAGTTCATAATATCAACAATAGTTCTCTCTATGACTATCGCAAGTGTTATAACGGCAATAGAGTTAATAATATCAACAATAGTTCTCTCTATGACTATCGCAAGTGTTATAACGGCAATAGAGTTCATAATATCAACTATAGTTCTCTCTATGACTATTGCAAGTGTTATAACGGCAATAGAGTTCATAATATCAACAATAGTTCTCCCTATGACTATCGCAAGTGTTATAACGGCAATAGAGTTCATAATATCAACAATAGTTCTCTCTATGACTATTGCAAGTGTTATAACGGCAATAGAGTTCATAATATCAACACTATAGTTCTCTCTATGACTATCGCAAGTGTTATAACGGCAATAGAGTTAATAATATCAACAATAGTTCTCTCTATGACTATCGCAAGTGTTATAACGGCAATAGTGTTCATAATATCAACAATAGTGCTCTCTATGACTATTGCAAGTGTTATAACGGCAATAGAGTTCATAATATCAACACTATAGTTCTCTCTATGACTATCGCAAGTGTTATAACGGCAATAGAGTTAATAATATCAACAATAGTTCTCTCTATGACTATCGCAAGTGTTATAACGGCAATAGAGTTAATAATATCAACAATAGTTCTCTCTATGACTATTGCAAGTGTTATAACGGCAATAGAGTTCATAATATCAACACTATAGTTCTCTCTATGACTATCGCAAGTGTTATAACGGCAATAGAGTTAATAATATCAACAATAGTTCTCTCTATGACTATCGCAAGTGTTATAACGGCAATAGAGTTCATAATATCAACAATAGTTCTCTCTATGACTATTGCAAGTGTTATAACGGCAATAGAGTTCATAATATCAACTATAGTTCTCTCTATGACTATTGCAAGTGTTATAACGGCAATAGAGTTAATAATATCAACACTAGTTCTCTCTATAACTATCGCAAGTGTTATAACGGCAATAGAGTTAATAATATCAACACTATAGTTCTCTCTATGACTATCGCAAGTGTTATAACGGCAATAGAGTTCATAATATCAACACTATAGTTCTCTCTATGACTATCGCAAGTGTTATAACGGCAATAGAGTTCATAATATCAACACTAGTTCTCTCTATGACTATCGCAATTGTTATAACGGCAATAGAGTTCATAATATCAACACTATAGTTTTCTCTATGACTATCGCAAGTGTTATAACGGCAATAGAGTTAATAATATCAACAATAGTTCTCTCTATGACTATCGCAAGTGTTATAACGGCAATAGAGTTCATAATATCAACAATAGTTCTCTCTATGACTATTGCAAGTGTTATAACGGCAATAGAGTTCATAATATCAACAATAGTTCTCTCTATGACTATCGCAAGTGTTATAACGGCAATAGAGTTAATAATATAAACAATAGTTCTCTCTATGACTATCGCAAGTGTTATAACGGCAATAGAGTTCATAATATCAACAACAGTTCTCTCTATGACTATTGCAAGTGTTATAACGGCAATAGAGTTCATAATATCAACAATAGTTCTCTCTATGACTATCGCAAGTGTTATAACGGCAATAGAGTTCATAATATCAACAATAGTTCTCTCTATGACTATTGCAAGTGTTATAACGGCAATAGAGTTCATAATATCAACACTATAGTTCTCTCTATGACTATTGCAAGTGTTATAACGGCAATAGAGTTCATAATATCAACAATAGTTCTCTCTATGACTATCGCAAGTGTTATAACGGCAATAGAGTTCATAATATCAACAATAGTTCTCTCTATGACTATTGCAAGTGTTATAACGGCAATAGAGTTCATAATATCAACACTATAGTTCTCTCTATGACTATCGCAAGTGTTATAACGGCAATAGAGTTAATAATATAAACAATAGTTCTCTCTATGACTATCGCAAGTGTTATAACGGCAATAGAGTTCATAATATCAACAACAGTTCTCTCTATGACTATTGCAAGTGTTATAACGGCAATAGAGTTCATAATATCAACAATAGTTCTCTCTATGACTATCGCAAGTGTTATAACGGCAATAGAGTTCATAATATCAACAATAGTTCTCTCTATGACTATTGCAAGTGTTATAACGGCAATAGAGTTCATAATATCAACACTATAGTTCTCTCTATGACTATCGCAAGTGTTATAACGGCAATAGAGTTAATAATATCAACAATAGTTCTCTCTATGACTATCGCAAGTGTTATAACGGCAATAGAGTTAATAATATCAACAATAGTTCTCTCTATGACTATTGCAAGTGTTATAACGGCAATAGAGTTCATAATATCAACAATAGTTCTCTCTATGACTATCGCAAGTGTTATAACGGCAATAGAGTTCATAATATCAACAATAGTTCTCTCTATGACTATTGCAAGTGTTATAACGGCAATAGAGTTCATAATATCAACACTATAGTTCTCTCTATGACTATCGCAAGTGTTATAACGGCAATAGAGTTAATAATATCAACAATAGTTCTCTCTATGACTATCGCAAGTGTTATAACGGCAATAGAGTTAATAATATCAACAATAGTTCTCTCTATGACTATTGCAAGTGTTATAACGGCAATAGAGTTCATAATATCAACACTATAGTTCTCTCTATGACTATCGCAAGTGTTATAACGGCAATAGAGTTAATAATATCAACAATAGTTCTCTCTATGACTATCGCAAGTGTTATAACGGCAATAGAGTTCATAATATCAACAATAGTTCTCTCTATGACTGTTGCAAGTGTTATAACGGCAATAGAGTTCATAATATCAACACTATAGTTCTCTCTATGACTATTGCAAGTGTTATAACGGCAATAGAGTTAATAATATCAACACTAGTTCTCTCTATGACTATTGCAAGTGTTATAACGGCAATAGAGTTAATAATATCAAAACTAGTTCTCTCTATGACTATTGCAAGTGTTATAACGGCAATAGAGTTAATAATATCAACAATAGTGCTCTCTATGACTATTGCAAGTGTTATAACGGCAATAGAGTTCATAATATCAACACTATAGTTCTCTCTATGACTATCGCAAGTGTTATAACGGCAATAGAGTTAATAATATCAACAATAGTTCTCTCTATGACTATCGCAAGTGTTATAACGGCAATAGAGTTAATAATATCAACAATAGTTCTCTCTATGACTATTGCAAGTGTTATAACGGCAATAGAGTTCATAATATCAACACTATAGTTCTCTCTATGACTATCGCAAGTGTTATAACGGCAATAGAGTTAATAATATCAACAATAGTTCTCTCTATGACTATCGCAAGTGTTATAACGGCAATAGAGTTCATAATATCAACAATAGTTCTCTCTATGACTGTTGCAAGTGTTATAACGGCAATAGAGTTCATAATATCAACACTATAGTTCTCTCTATGACTATCGCAAGTGTTATAACGGCAATAGAGTTAATAATATCAACACTAGTTCTCTCTATGACTATTGCAAGTGTTATAACGGCAATAGAGTTAATAATATCAAAACTAGTTCTCTCTATGACTATCGCAAGTGTTATAACGGCAATAGAGTTAATAATATCAAAACTAGTGCTCTCTATGACTATTGCAAGTGTTATAACAGCAATAGAGTTAATAATATCAACAATAGTTCTCTCTATGACTATCGCAAGTGTTATAACGGCAATAGAGTTCATAATATCAACAATAGTTCTCTCTATGACTATCGCAAGTGTTATAACGGCAATAGAGTTCATAATATCAACAATAGTGCTCTCTATGACTATTGCAAGTGTTATAACGGCAATAGAGTTCATAATATCAACACTATAGTTCTCTCTATGACTATCGCAAGTGTTATAACGGCAATAGAGTTAATAATATCAACAATAGTTCTCTCTATGACTATCGCAAGTGTTATAACGGCAATAGAGTTAATAATATCAACAATAGTTCTCTCTATGACTATCGCAAGTGTTATAACGGCAATAGAGTTAATAATATCAACAATAGTTCTCTCTATGACTATTGCAAGTGTTATAACGGCAATAGAGTTCATAATATCAACACTATAGTTCTCTCTATGACTATCGCAAGTGTTATAACGGCAATAGAGTTAATAATATCAACAATAGTTCTCTCTATGACTATCGCAAGTGTTATAACGGCAATAGAGTTCATAATATCAACAATAGTTCTCTCTATGACTGTTGCAAGTGTTATAACGGCAATAGAGTTCATAATATCAACACTATAGTTCTCTCCATGACTATCGCAAGTGTTATAACGGCAATAGAGTTAATAATATCAACACTAGTTCTCTCTATGACTATTGCAAGTGTTATAACGGCAATAGAGTTAATAATATCAAAACTAGTGCTCTCTATGACTATTGCAAGTGTTATAACAGCAATAGAGTTAATAATATCAACAATAGTTCTCTCTATGACTATCGCAAGTGTTATAACGGCAATAGAGTTCATAATATCAACAATAGTTCTCTCTATGACTATCGCAAGTGTTATAACGGCAATAGAGTTCATAATATCAACACTATAGTTCTCTCTATGACTATCGCAAGAGTTATAACGGCAATAGAGTTCATAATATCAACAATAGTTCTCTCTATGACTACTGCAAGTGTTATAACGGCAATAGAGTTAATAATATCAAAACTAGTTCTCTCTATGACTATTGCAAGTGTTATAACGGCAATAGAGTTAATAATATCAAAACTAGTTCTCTCTATGACTATCGCAAGTGTTATAACGGCAATAGAGTTCATAATATCAACAATAGTTCTCTCGATGACTATCGCAAGTGTTATAACGGCAATAGAGTTCATAATATCAACACTATAGTTCTCTCTATGACTATCGCAAGTGTTATAACGGCAATAGAGTTCATAATATCAACAATAGTTCTCTCTATGACTACTGCAAGTGTTATAACGGCAATAGAGTTAATAATATCAACATTAGTTCTCTCTATGACTATCGCAAGTGTTATAACGGCAATAGAGTTCATAATATCAACAATAGTGCTCTCTATGACTATCGCAAGTGTTATAACGGCAATAGAGTTAATAATATCAACAATAGTTCTCTCTATGACTATCGCAAGTGTTATAACGGCAATAGAGTTCATAATATCAACAATAGTTCTCTCTATGACTATCGCAAGTGTTATAACGGCAATAGAGTTCATAATATCAACAATAGTTCTCTCTATGACTATCGCAAGTGTTATAACGGCAATAGAGTTAATAATATCAACATTAGTTCTCTCTATGACTATCGCAAGTGTTATAACGGCAATAGAGTTCATAATATCAAGAATAGTGCTCTCTATGACTATCGCAAGTGTTATAACGGCAATAGAGTTAATAATATCAACACTAGTTCTCTCTATGACTATCGCAAGTGTTATAACGGCAATAGAGTTCATAATATCAACAGTAGTTCTCTCTATGACTATCGCAAGTGTTATAACGGCAATAGAGTTCATAATATCAACAATAGTGCTCTCTATGACTATCGCAAGTGTTATAACGGCAATAGAGTTCATAATATCAACACTATAGTTCTCTCTATGACTATCGCAAGTGTTATAACGGCAATAGAGTTAATAATATCAACAATAGTTCTCTCTATGACTATCGCAAGTGTTATAACGGCAATAGAGTTCATAATATCAACAATAGTTCTCTCTATGACTGTTGCAAGTGTTATAACGGCAATAGAGTTCATAATATCAACACTATAGTTCTCTCCATGACTATCGCAAGTGTTATAACGGCAATAGAGTTAATAATATCAACACTAGTTCTCTCTATGACTATTGCAAGTGTTATAACGGCAATAGAGTTAATAATATCAAAACTAGTGCTCTCTATGACTATTGCAAGTGTTATAACAGCAATAGAGTTAATAATATCAACAATAGTTCTCTCTATGACTATCGCAAGTGTTATAACGGCAATAGAGTTCATAATATCAACAATAGTTCTCTCTATGACTATCGCAAGTGTTATAACGGCAATAGAGTTCATAATATCAACACTATAGTTCTCTCTATGACTATCGCAAGAGTTATAACGGCAATAGAGTTCATAATATCAACAATAGTTCTCTCTATGACTACTGCAAGTGTTATAACGGCAATAGAGTTAATAATATCAAAACTAGTTCTCTCTATGACTATTGCAAGTGTTATAACGGCAATAGAGTTAATAATATCAAAACTAGTTCTCTCTATGACTATCGCAAGTGTTATAACGGCAATAGAGTTCATAATATCAACAATAGTTCTCTCGATGACTATCGCAAGTGTTATAACGGCAATAGAGTTCATAATATCAACACTATAGTTCTCTCTATGACTATCGCAAGTGTTATAACGGCAATAGAGTTCATAATATCAACAATAGTTCTCTCTATGACTACTGCAAGTGTTATAACGGCAATAGAGTTAATAATATCAACATTAGTTCTCTCTATGACTATCGCAAGTGTTATAACGGCAATAGAGTTCATAATATCAACAATAGTGCTCTCTATGACTATCGCAAGTGTTATAACGGCAATAGAGTTAATAATATCAACAATAGTTCTCTCTATGACTATCGCAAGTGTTATAACGGCAATAGAGTTCATAATATCAACAATAGTTCTCTCTATGACTATCGCAAGTGTTATAACGGCAATAGAGTTCATAATATCAACAATAGTTCTCTCTATGACTATCGCAAGTGTTATAACGGCAATAGAGTTAATAATATCAACATTAGTTCTCTCTATGACTATCGCAAGTGTTATAACGGCAATAGAGTTCATAATATCAAGAATAGTGCTCTCTATGACTATCGCAAGTGTTATAACGGCAATAGAGTTAATAATATCAACACTAGTTCTCTCTATGACTATCGCAAGTGTTATAACGGCAATAGAGTTCATAATATCAACAGTAGTTCTCTCTATGACTATCGCAAGTGTTATAACGGCAATAGAGTTCATAATATCAACAATAGTGCTCTCTATGACTATCGCAAGTGTTATAACGGCAATAGAGTTAATAATATCAACAATAGTTCTCTCTATGCATGACTATCGCAAGTGTTATAACGGCAATAGAGTTAATAATATCAACACTAGTTCTCTCTATGACTATCGCAAGTGTTATAACGGCAATAGAGTTAATAATATCAACACTAGTTCTCTCTATGACTATCGCAAGTGTTATAACGGCAATAGAGTTCATAATATCAACAATAGTGCTCTCTATGACTATCGCAAGTGTTATAACGGCAATAGAGTTAATAATATCAACACTAGTTCTCTCTATGACTATCGCAAGTGTTATAACGGCAATAGAGTTAATAATATCAACACTAGTTCTCACTATGACTATTGTAAGTGTTATAACGGCAATAGAGTTAATAATATCAACACTAGTTCTCTCTATGACTATTGCAAGTGTTATAACGGCAATAGAGTTCATAATATCAACACTAGTTCTCTCTATGACTATCGCAAGTGTTATAACGGCAATAGAGTTAATACTATCAACACTAGTTCTCTCTATGACTATCGCAAGTGTTATAACGGCAATAGAGTTAATAATATCAACAATAGTTCTCTCTATGACTATCGCAAGTGTTATAACGGCAATAGAGTTCATAATATCAACAATAGTGCTCTCTATGACTATTGCAAGTGTTATAACGGCAATAGAGTTCATAATATCAACACTATAGTTCTCTCTATGACTATCGCAAGTGTTATAACGGCAATAGAGTTAATAATATCAACAATAGTTCTCTCTATGACTATCGCAAGTGTTATAACGGCAATAGAGTTAATAATATCAACAATAGTTCTCTCTATGACTATCGCAAGTGTTATAACGGCAATAGAGTTCATAATATCAACAATAGTTCTCTCTATGCATGACTATCGCAAGTGTTATAACGGCAATAGAGTTAATAATATCAACACTTGTTCTCTCTATGACTATCGCAAGTGTTATAACGGCAATAGAGTTAATAATATCAACACTAGTTCTCTCTATGACTATCGCAAGTGTTATAACGGCAATAGAGTTAATAATATCAACACTAGTTCTCTCTATGACTATCGCAAGTGTTATAACGGCAATAGAGTTCATAATATCAACAATAGTGCTCTCTATGACTATCGCAAGTGTTATAACGGCAATAGAGTTAATAATATCAACACTAGTTCTCTCTATGACTATCGCAAGTGTTATAACGGCAATAGAGTTAATAATATCAACACTAGTTCTCTCTATGACTATTGCAAGTGTTATAACGGCAATAGAGTTAATAATATCAACACTAGTTCTCTCTATGACTATCGCAAGTGTTATAACGGCAATAGAGTTAATACTATCAACACTAGTTCTCTCTATGACTATCGCAAGTGTTATAACGGCAATAGAGTTCATAATATCAACAATAGTTCTCTCTATGACTATTGCAAGTGTTATAACGACAATAGAGTTCATAATATCAACAATAGTTCTCTCTATGACTATTGCAAGTGTTATAACGGCAATAGAGTTCATAATATCAACACTATAGTTCTCTCTATGACTATCGCAAGTGTTATAACGGCAATAGAGTTAATAATATCAACAATAGTTCTCTCTATGACTATCGGAAGTGTTATAACGGCAATAGAGTTAATAATATCAACAATAGTTCTCTCTATGACTATTGCAAGTGTTATAACGGCAATAGAGTTCATAATATCAACACTATAGTTCTCTCTATGACTATCGCAAGTGTTATAACGGCAATAGAGTTAATAATATCAACAATAGTTCTCTCTATGACTATCGCAAGTGTTATAACGGCAATAGAGTTCATAATATCAACAATAGTTCTCTCTATGACTGTTGCAAGTGTTATAACGGCAATAGAGTTCATAATATCAACACTATAGTTCTCTCTATGACTATCGCAAGTGTTATAACGGCAATAGAGTTAATAATATCAACACTAGTTCTCTCTATGACTATTGCAAGTGTTATAACGGCAATAGAGTTAATAATATCAAAACTAGTTCTCTCTATGACTATTGCAAGTGTTATAACGGCAATAGAGTTAATAATATCAAAACTAGTTCTCTCTATGACTATTGCAAGTGTTATAACGGCAATAGAGTTAATAATATCAACACTAGTTCTCTCTATGACTATCGCAAGTGTTATAACGGCAATAGAGTTAATACTATCAACACTAGTTCTCTCTATGACTATCGCAAGTGTTATAACGGCAATAGAGTTCATAATATCAACAATAGTTCTCTCTATGACTATTGCAAGTGTTATAACGACAATAGAGTTCATAATATCAACAATAGTTCTCTCTATGACTATTGCAAGTGTTATAACGGCAATAGAGTTCATAATATCAACACTATAGTTCTCTCTATGACTATCGCAAGTGTTATAACGGCAATAGAGTTAATAATATCAACAATAGTTCTCTCTATGACTATCGGAAGTGTTATAACGGCAATAGAGTTAATAATATCAACAATAGTTCTCTCTATGACTATTGCAAGTGTTATAACGGCAATAGAGTTCATAATATCAACACTATAGTTCTCTCTATGACTATCGCAAGTGTTATAACGGCAATAGAGTTAATAATATCAACAATAGTTCTCTCTATGACTATCGCAAGTGTTATAACGGCAATAGAGTTCATAATATCAACAATAGTTCTCTCTATGACTGTTGCAAGTGTTATAACGGCAATAGAGTTCATAATATCAACACTATAGTTCTCTCTATGACTATCGCAAGTGTTATAACGGCAATAGAGTTAATAATAGCAACACTAGTTCTCTCTATGACTATTGCAAGTGTTATAACGGCAATAGAGTTAATAATATCAAAACTAGTTCTCTCTATGACTATTGCAAGTGTTATAACGGCAATAGAGTTAATAATATCAAAACTAGTTCTCTCTATGACTATTGCAAGTGTTATAACAGCAATAGAGTTAATAATATCAACAATAGTTCTCTCTCTGACTATCGCAAGTGTTATAACGGCAATAGAGTTCATAATATCAACACTATAGTTCTCTCTATGACTATCGCAAGTGTTATAACGGCAATAGAGTTAATAATATCAACACTAGTTCTCTCTATGACTATTGCAAGTGTTATAACGGCAATAGAGTTAATAATATCAAAACTAGTTCTCTCTATGACTATTGCAAGTGTTATAACGGCAATAGAGTTAATAATATCAAAACTAGTTCTCTCTATGACTATTGCAAGTGTTATAACGGCAATAGAGTTAATAATATCAACACTAGTTCTCTCTATGACTATCGCAAGTGTTATAACGGCAATAGAGTTAATACTATCAACACTAGTTCTCTCTATGACTATCGCAAGTGTTATAACGGCAATAGAGTTCATAATATCAACAATAGTTCTCTCTATGACTATTGCAAGTGTTATAACGACAATAGAGTTCATAATATCAACAATAGTTCTCTCTATGACTATTGCAAGTGTTATAACGGCAATAGAGTTCATAATATCAACACTATAGTTCTCTCTATGACTATCGCAAGTGTTATAACGGCAATAGAGTTAATAATATCAACAATAGTTCTCTCTATGACTATCGGAAGTGTTATAACGGCAATAGAGTTAATAATATCAACAATAGTTCTCTCTATGACTATTGCAAGTGTTATAACGGCAATAGAGTTCATAATATCAACACTATAGTTCTCTCTATGACTATCGCAAGTGTTATAACGGCAATAGAGTTAATAATATCAACAATAGTTCTCTCTATGACTATCGCAAGTGTTATAACGGCAATAGAGTTCATAATATCAACAATAGTTCTCTCTATGACTGTTGCAAGTGTTATAACGGCAATAGAGTTCATAATATCAACACTATAGTTCTCTCTATGACTATCGCAAGTGTTATAACGGCAATAGAGTTAATAATAGCAACACTAGTTCTCTCTATGACTATTGCAAGTGTTATAACGGCAATAGAGTTAATAATATCAAAACTAGTTCTCTCTATGACTATTGCAAGTGTTATAACGGCAATAGAGTTAATAATATCAAAACTAGTTCTCTCTATGACTATTGCAAGTGTTATAACAGCAATAGAGTTAATAATATCAACAATAGTTCTCTCTATGACTATCGCAAGTGTTATAACGGCAATAGAGTTCATAATATCAACACTATAGTTCTCTCTATGACTATCGCAAGTGTTATAACGGCAATAGAGTTCATAATATCAACAATAGTTCTCTCTATGACTACTGCAAGTGTTACAACGGCAATAGAGTTAATAATATCAAAACTAGTTCTCTCTATGACTATCGCAAGTGTTATAACGGCAATAGAGTTAATAATATCAAAACTAGTTCTCTCTATGACTATCGCAAGTGTTATAACGGCAATAGAGTTCATAATATCAACAATAGTTCTCTCTATGACTATCGCAAGTGTTATAACGGCAATAGAGTTCATAATATCAACAATAGTTCTCTCTATGACTATCGCAAGTGTTATAACGGCAATAGAGTTCATAATATCAACAATAGTTCTCTCTATGACTACTGCAAGTGTTATAACGGCAATAGAGTTAATAATATCAAAACTAGTTCTCTCTATGACTATCGCAAGTGTTATAACGGCAATAGAGTTCATAATATCAACAATAGTTCTCTCTATGACTATTGCAAGTGTTATAACGGCAATAGAGTTCATAAAATCAACACTATAGTTCTCTCTATGACTATCGCAAGTGTTATAACGGCAATAGAGTTCATAATATCAACAATAGTTCTCTCTATGACTATCGCAAGTGTTATAACGGCAATAGAGTTCATAATATCAACAATAGTTCTCTCTATGACTATCGCAAGTGTTATAACGGCAATAGAGTTAATAATATCAACATTAGTTCTCTCTATGACTATCGCAAGTGTTATAACGGCAATAGAGTTCATAATATCAACAATAGTTCTCTCTATGACTATCGCAAGTGTTATAACGGCAATAGAGTTAATAATATCAACACTAGTTCTCTCTATGACTATCGCAAGTGTTATAACGGCAATAGAGTTCATAATATCAACAGTAGTTCTCTCTATGACTATCGCAAGTGTTATAACGGCAATAGAGTTCATAATATCAACAATAGTGCTCTCTATGACTATCGCAAGTGTTATAACGGCAATAGAGTTAATAATATCAACAATAGTTCTCTCTATGCATGACTATCGCAAGTGTTATAACGGCAATAGAGTTAATAATATCAACACTTGTTCTCTCTATGACTATCGCAAGTGTTATAACGGCAATAGAGTACATAATATCAACAATAGTGCTCTCTATGACTATCGCAAGTGTTATAACGGCAATAGAGTTAATAATATCAACACTAGTTCTCTCTATGACTATCGCAAGTGTTATAACGGCAATAGAGTTAATAATATCAACACTAGTTCTCTCTATGACTATTGCAAGTGTTATAACGGCAATAGAGTTAATAATATCAACACTAGTTCTCTCTATGACTATTGCAAGTGTTATAACGGCAATAGAGTTCATAATATCAACACTAGTTCTCTCTATGACTATCGCAAGTGTTATAACGGCAATAGAGTTAATAATATCAACACTAGTTCTCTCTATGACTATCGCAAGTGTTATAACGGCAATAGAGTTCATAATATCAACAATAGTGCTCTCTATGACTATTGCAAGTGTTATAACGGCAATAGAGTTCATAATATCAACACTAGTTCTCTCTATGACTATCGCAAGTGTTATAACGGCAATAGAGTTCATAATATCAACACTAGTTCTCTCTATGACTATCGCAAGTGTTATAACGGCAATAGAGTTCATAATATCAACAATAGTGCTCTCTATGACTATCGCAAGTGTTATAACGGCAATAGAGTTAATAATATCAACACTAGTTCTCTCTATGACTATCGCAAGTGTTATAACGGCAATAGAGTTAATAATATCAACACTAGTTCTCTCTATGACTATTGCAAGTGTTATAACGGCAATAGAGTTCATAATATCAACACTAGTTCTCTCTATGACTATCGCAAGTGTTATAACGGCAATAGAGTTAATAATATCAACACTAGTTCTCTCTATGACTATCGCAAGTGTTATAACGGCAATAGAGTTCATAATATCAACAATAATGCTCTCTATGACTATTGCAAGTGTTATAACGGCAATAGAGTTCATAATATCAACACTAGTTCTCTCTATGACTATCGCAAGTGTTATAACGGCAATAGAGTTCATAATATCAACAATAGTTCTCTCTATGACTATCGCAAGTGTTATAACGGCAATAGAGTTAATAATATCAACACTAGTTCTCTCTATGACTATCGCAAGTGTTATAACGGCAATAGAGTTCATAATATCAACAGTAGTTCTCTCTATGACTATCGCAAGTGTTATAACGGCAATAGAGTTCATAATATCAACAATAGTGCTCTCTATGACTATCGCAAGTGTTATAACGGCAATAGAGTTAATAATATCAACAATAGTTCTCTCTATGCATGACTATCGCAAGTGTTATAACGGCAATAGAGTTAATAATATCAACACTTGTTCTCTCTATGACTATCGCAAGTGTTATAACGGCAATAGAGTTAATAATATCAACACTAGTTCTCTCTATGACTATTGCAAGTGTTATAACGGCAATAGAGTTCATAATATCAACACTAGTTCTCTCTATGACTATCGCAAGTGTTATAACGGCAATAGAGTTAATAATATCAACACTAGTTCTCTCTATGACTATCGCAAGTGTTATAACGGCAATAGAGTTCATAATATCAACAATAGTGCTCTCTATGACTATTGCAAGTGTTATAACGGCAATAGAGTTCATAATATCAACACTAGTTCTCTCTATGACTATCGCAAGTGTTATAACGGCAATAGAGTTCATAATATCAACAATAGTGCTCTCTATGACTATCGCAAGTGTTATAACGGCAATAGAGTTAATAATATCAACACTAGTTCTCTCTATGACTATCGCAAGTGTTATAACGGCAATAGAGTTCATAATATCAACAGTAGTTCTCTCTATGACTATCGCAAGTGTTATAACGGCAATAGAGTTCATAATATCAACAATAGTGCTCTCTATGACTATCGCAAGTGTTATAACGGCAATAGAGTTAATAATATCAACAATAGTTCTCTCTATGCATGACTATCGCAAGTGTTATAACGGCAATAGAGTTAATAATATCAACACTTGTTCTCTCTATGACTATCGCAAGTGTTATAACGGCAATAGAGTTCATAATATCAACAAAAGTGCTCTCTATGACTATCGCAAGTGTTATAACGGCAATAGAGTTAATAATATCAACACTAGTTCTCTCTATGACTATCGCAAGTGTTATAACGGCAATAGAGTTAATAATATCAACACTAGTTCTCTCTATGACTATTGCAAGTGTTATAACGGCAATAGAGTTAATAATATCAACACTAGTTCTCTCTATGACTATTGCAAGTGTTATAACGGCAATAGAGTTCATAATATCAACACTAGTTCTCTCTATGACTATCGCAAGTGTTATAACGGCAATAGAGTTAATAATATCAACACTAGTTCTCTCTATGACTATCGCAAGTGTTATAACGGCAATAGAGTTCATAATATCAACAATAGTGCTCTCTATGACTATTGCAAGTGTTATAACGGCAATAGAGTTCATAATATCAACACTAGTTCTCTCTATGACTATCGCAAGTGTTATAACGGCAATAGAGTTAATAATATCAACACTAGTTCTCTCTATGACTATCGCAAGTGTTATAACGGCAATAGAGTTCATAATATCAACAATAGTGCTCTCTATGACTATCGCAAGTGTTATAACGGCAATAGAGTTAATAATATCAACACTAGTTCTCTCTATGACTATCGCAAGTGTTATAACGGCAATAGAGTTAATAATATCAACACTAGTTCTCTCTATGACTATTGCAAGTGTTATAACGGCAATAGAGTTCATAATATCAACACTAGTTCTCTCTATGACTATCGCAAGTGTTATAACGGCAATAGAGTTAATAATATCAACACTAGTTCTCTCTATGACTATCGCAAGTGTTATAACGGCAATAGAGTTCATAATATCAACAATAGTGCTCTCTATGACTATTGCAAGTGTTATAACGGCAATAGAGTTCATAATATCAACACTAGTTATCTCTATGACTATCGCAAGTGTTATAACGGCAATAGAGTTAATAATATCAACACTAGTTCTCTCTATGACTATCGCAAGTGTTATAACGGCAATAGAGTTCATAATATCAACAATAGTGCTCTCTATGACTATCGCAAGTGTTATAACGGCAATAGAGTTCATAATATCAACAATAGTTCTCTCTATGACTATCGCAAGTGTTATAACGGCAATAGAGTTCATAATATCAACAATAGTTCTCTCTATGACTATCGCAAGTGTTATAACGGCAATAGAGTTCATAATATCAACAATAGTTCTCTCTATGACTACTGCAAGTGTTATAACGGCAATAGAGTTAATAATATCAAAACTAGTTCTCTCTATGACTATCGCAAGTGTTATAACGGCAATAGAGTTCATAATATCAACAATAGTTCTCTCTATGACTATCGCAAGTGTTATAACGGCAATAGAGTTCATAATATCAACAATAGTTCTCTCTATGACTATCGCAAGTGTTATAACGGCAATAGAGTTCATAATATCAACAATAGTTCTCTCTATGACTATCGCAAGTGTTATAACGGCAATAGAGTTAATAATATCAACACTAGTTCTCTCTATGACTATCGCAAGTGTTATAACGGCAATAGAGTTCATAATATCAACAGTAGTTCTCTCTATGACTATCGCAAGTGTTATAACGGCAATAGAGTTCATAATATCAACAATAGTGCTCTCTATGACTATCGCAAGTGTTATAACGGCAATAGAGTTAATAATATCAACAATAGTTCTCTCTATACATGACTATCGCAAGTGTTATAACGGCAATAGAGTTAATAATATCAACACTTGTTCTCTCTATGACTATCGCAAGTGTTATAACGGCAATAGAGTTCATAATATCAACAATAGTGCTCTCTATGACTATCGCAAGTGTTATAACGGCAATAGAGTTAATAATATCAACACTAGTTCTCTCTATGACTATCGCAAGTGTTATAACGGCAATAGAGTTAATAATATCAACACTAGTTCTCTCTATGACTATTGCAAGTGTTATAACGGCAATAGAGTTAATAATATCAACACTAGTTCTCTCTATGACTATTGCAAGTGTTATAACGGCAATAGAGTTCATAATATCAACACTAGTTCTCTCTATGACTATCGCAAGTGTTATAACGGCAATAGAGTTAATAATATCAACACTAGTTCTCTCTATGACTATCGCAAGTGTTATAACGGCAATAGAGTTCATAATATCAACAATAGTGCTCTCTATGACTATTGCAAGTGTTATAACGGCAATAGAGTTCATAATATCAACACTAGTTCTCTCTATGACTATCGCAAGTGTTATAACGGCAATAGAGTTAATAATATCAACACTAGTTCTCTCTATGACTATCGCAAGTGTTATAACGGCAATAGAGTTCATAATATCAACAATAGTTCTCTCTATGACTATTGCAAGTGTTATAACGGCAATAGAGTTCATAAAATCAACACTATAGTTCTCTCTATGACTATCGCAAGTGTTATAACGGCAATAGAGTTAATAATATCAACAATAGTTCTCTCTATGACTATCGCAAGTGTTATAACGGCAATAGAGTTAATAATATCAACAATAGTTCTCTCTATGACTATCGCAAGTGTTATAACGGCAATAGAGTTCATAATATCAACAATAGTTCTCTGTATGACTATCGCAAGTGTTATAACGGCAATAGAGTTCATAATATCAACAATAGTTCTCTCTATGACTATCGCAAGTGTTATAACGGCAATAGAGTTAATAATATCAACATTAGTTCTCTCTATGACTATCGCAAGTGTTATAACGGCAATAGAGTTCATAATATCAACAATAGTGCTCTCTATGACTATCGCAAGTGTTATAACGGCAATAGATTTCATAATATCAACACTAGTTCTCTCTATGACTATCGCAAGTGTTATAACGGCAATAGAGTTAATAATATCAACAGTAGTTCTCTCTATGACTATCGCAAGTGTTATAACGGCAATAGAGTTCATAATATCAACAATAGTGCTCTCTATGACTATCGCAAGTGTTATAACGGCAATAGAGTTAATAATATCAACAATAGTTCTCTCTATACATGACTATCGCAAGTGTTATAACGGCAATAGAGTTAATAATATCAACACTTGTTCTCTCTATGACTATCGCAAGTGTTATAACGGCAATAGAGTTCATAATATCAACAATAGTGCTCTCTATGACTATCGCAAGTGTTATAACGGCAATAGAGTTAATAATATCAACACTAGTTCTCTCTATGACTATCGCAAGTGTTATAACGGCAATAGAGTTAATAATATCAACACTAGTTCTCTCTATGACTATTGCAAGTGTTATAACGGCAATAGAGTTAATAATATCAACACTAGTTCTCTCTATGACTATTGCAAGTGTTATAACGGCAATAGAGTTCATAATATCAACACTAGTTCTCTCTATGACTATCGCAAGTGTTATAACGGCAATAGAGTTAATAATATCAACACTAGTTCTCTCTATGACTTTCGCAAGTGTTATAACGGCAATAGAGTTCATAATATCAACAATAGTGCTCTCTATGACTATTGCAAGTGTTATAACGGCAATAGAGTTCATAATATCAACACTAGTTCTCTCTATGACTATCGCAAGTGTTATAACGGCAATAGAGTTAATAATATCAACACTAGTTCTCTCTATGACTATCGCAAGTGTTATAACGGCAATAGAGTTCATAATATCAACAGTAGTTCTCTCTATGACTATCGCAAGTGTTATAACGGCAATAGAGTTCATAATATCAACAATAGTGCTCTCTATGACTATCGCAAGTGTTATAACGGCAATAGAGTTAATAATATCAACACTAGTTCTCTCTATGACTATCGCAAGTGTTATAACGGCAATAGAGTTAATAATATCAACACTAGTTCTCTCTATGACTATTGCAAGTGTTATAACGGCAATAGAGTTAATAATATCAACACTTGTTCTCTCTATGACTATTGCAAGTGTTATAACGGCAATAGAGTTCATAATATCAACAATAGTTCTCTCTATGACTATCGCAAGTGTTATAACGGCAATAGAGTTAATAATATCAACACTAGTTCTCTCTATGACTATCGCAAGTGTTATAACGGCAATAGAGTTCATAATATCAACAATAGTGCTCTCTATGACTATTGCAAGTGTTATAACGGCAATAGAGTTCATAATATCAACACTAGTTCTCTCTATGACTATCGCAAGTGTTATAACGGCAATAGAGTTCATAATATCAACAATAGTTCTCTCTATGACTATCGCAAGTGTTATAACGGCAATAGAGTTAATAATATCAACACTAGTTCTCTCTATGACTATCGCAAGTGTTATAACGGCAATAGAGTTCATAATATCAACAATAGTGCTCTCTATGACTATTGCAAGTGTTATAACGGCAATAGAGTTCATAATATCAACACTAGTTCTCTCTATGACTATCGCAAGTGTTATAACGGCAATAGAGTTAATAATATCAACACTAGTTCTCTCTATGACTATCGCAAGTGTTATAACGGCAATAGAGTTCATAATATCAACAATAGTGCTCTCTATGACTATTGCAAGTTTTATAACGGCAATAGAGTTAATAATATCAACACTAGTTCTCTCTATGACTATCGCAAGTGTTATAACGGCAATAGAGTTAATAATATCAACACTAGTTCCCTCTATGACTATTGCAAGTGTTATAACGGCAATAGAGTTAATAATATCAACACTAGTTCTCTCTATGACTATTGCAAGTGTTATAACGGCAATAGAGTTCATAATATCAACACTAGTTCTCTCTATGACTATTGCAAGTGTTATAACGGCAATAGAGTTCACAATATCAAAACTAGTTCTCTCTATGACTATTGCAAGTGTTATAACGGCAATAGAGTTCATAATATCAACACTAGTGCTCTCTATAACTATCGCAAGTGTTATAACGGCAATAGAGTTCATAATATCAACACTAGTGCTCTCTATAACTATCGCAAGTGTTATAACGGCAATAGAGTTCATAATATCAACACTAGTGCTCTCTATAACTATCGCAAGTGTTATAACGGCAATAGAGTTCATAATATCAACAGTAGTTCTCTCTATGACTATCGCAAGTGTTATAACGGCAATAGAGTTCATAATATCAAAACTAGTTCTCTCTATGACTATTGCAAGTGTTATAACGGCAATAGGGTTCATAATATCAAAACTAGTTCTCTCTATGACTATTGCAAGTGTTATAACGGCAATAGAGTTCATAATATCAACACTAGTGCTCTCTATAACTATCGCGAGTGTTATAACGGCAATAGAGTTCATAATATCAACACTAGTGCTCTCTATAACTATCGCGAGTGTTATAACGGCAATAGAGTTCATAATATCAACACTAGTTCTTTTTATGACTATCGCAAGTGTTATAACGGCAATAGAGTTCATAATATCAACACTAGTGCTCTCTATGACTATTGCAAGTGTTATAACGGCAATAGAGTTCATAATATCAACACTAGTGCTCTCTATGACTATTGCAAGTGTTATAACGGCAATAGAGTTCATAATATCAACAATAGTTCTCTCTATGCATGACTATCGCAAGTGTTATAACGGCAATAGAGTTAATAATATCAACACTTGTTCTCTCTATGACTATCGCAAGTGTTATAACGGCAATAGAGTTCATAATATCAACAATAGTTCTCTCTATGACTATCGCAAGTGTTATAACGGCAATAGAGTTAATAATATCAACACTAGTTCTCTCTATGACTATCGCAAGTGTTATAACGGCAATAGAGTTAATAATATCAACACTAGTTCTCTCTATGACTATTGCAAGTGTTATAACGGCAATAGAGTTCATAATATCAACAATAGTTCTCTCTATGACTATCGCAAGTGTTATAACGGCAATAGAGTTAATAATATCAACAATAGTTCTCTCTATGACTACTGCAAGTGTTATAACGGCAATAGAGTTAATAATATCAAAACTAGTTCTCTCTAAGACTATCGCAAGTGTTATAACGGCAATAGAGTTCATAATATCAACAATAGTTCTCTCTATGACTATTGCAAGTGTTATAACGGCAATAGAGTTCATAAAATCAACACTATAGTTCTCTCTATGACTATCGCAAGTGTTATAACGGCAATAGAGTTAATAATAATAACAAGAGTTCTCTCTATGACTATCGCAAGTGTTATAACGGCAATAGAGTTAATAATATCAACAATAGTTCTCTCTATGACTATCGCAAGTGTTATAACGGCAATAGAGTTCATAATATCAACAATAGTTCTCTCTATGACTATCGCAAGTGTTATAACGGCAATAGAGTTCATAATATCAACAATAGTTCTCTCTATGACTATCGCAAGTGTTATAACGGCAATAGAGTTAATAATATCAACATTAGTTCTCTCTATGACTATCGCAAGTGTTATAACGGCAATAGAGTTCATAATATCAACAATAGTGCTCTCTATGACTATCGCAAGTGTTATAACGGCAATAGAGTTAATAATATCAACACTAGTTCTCTCTATGACTATCGCAAGTGTTATAACGGCAATAGAGTTCATAATATCAACAGTAGTTCTCTCTATGACTATCGCAAGTGTTATAACGGCAATAGAGTTCATAATATCAACAATAGTGCTCTCTATGACTATCGCAAGTGTTATAACGGCAATAGAGTTAATAATATCAACAATAGTTCTCTCTATACATGACTATCGCAAGTGTTATAACGGCAATAGAGTTAATAATATCAACACTTGTTCTCTCTATGACTATCGCAAGTGTTATAACGGCAATAGAGTTAATAATATCAACACTAGTTCTCTCTATGACTATCGCAAGTGTTATAACGGCAATAGAGTTCATAATATCAACAATAGTTCTCTCTATGACTATCGCAAGTGTTATAACGGCAATAGAGTTAATAATATCAACATTAGTTCTCTCTATGACTATCGCAAGTGTTATAACGGCAATAGAGTTCATCATATCAACATTAGTTCTCTCTATGACTATCGCAAGTGTTATAACGACAATAGAGTTCATCATATCAACAATAGTGCTCTCTATGACTATCGCAAGTGTTATAACGGCAATAGAGTTAATAATATCAACACTAGTGCTCTCTATGACTATCGCAAGTGTTATAACGGCAAAAGAGTTAATAATATCAACACTAGTTCTCTCTATGACTATTGCAAGTGTTATAACGGCAATAGAGTTCATAATATCAACACTAGTTCTCTCTATGACTATTGCAAGTGTTATAACGGCAATAGAGTTCATAATATCAACACTAGTTCTCTCTATGACTATCGCAAGTGTTATAACGGCAATAGAGTTCATAATATCAACAATAGTTCTCTCTATGACTATCGCAAGTGTTATAACGGCAATAGAGTTAATAATATCAACATTAGTTCTCTCTATGACTATCGCAAGTGTTATAACGGCAATAGAGTTAATAATATCAACATTAGTTCTCTCTATGACTATCGCAAGTGTTATAACGGCAATAGAGTTCATCATATCAACAATAGTGCTCTCTATGACTATCGCAAGTGTTATAACGACAATAGAGTTAATAATATCAACACTAGTTCTCTCTATGACTATCGCAAGTGTTATAACGGCAATAGAGTTCATAATATCAACAGTAGTTCTCTCTATGACTATCGCAAGTGTTATAACGGCAATAGAGTTCATAATATCAACAATAGTGCTCTCTATGACTATCGCAAGTGTTATAACGGCAATAGAGTTAATAATATCAACAATAGTTCTCTCTATACATGACTATCGCAAGTGTTATAACGGCAATAGAGTTAATAATATCAACACTTGTTCTCTCTATGACTATCGCAAGTGTTATAACGGCAATAGAGTTCATAATATCAACAATAGTGCTCTCTATGACTATCGCAAGTGTTATAACGGCAATAGAGTTAATAATATCAACACTAGTTCTCTCTATGACTATGGCAAGTGTTATAACGGCAATAGAGTTAATAATATCAACACTAGTTCTCTCTATGACTATTGCAAGTGTTATAACGGCAATAGAGTTAATAATATCAACACTAGTTCTCTCTATGACTATTGCAAGTGTTATAACGGCAATAGAGTTAATAATATCAACACTAGTTCTCTCTATGACTATCGCAAGTGTTATAACGGCAATAGAGTTAATAATATCAACACTAGTTCTCTCTATGACTATCGCAAGTGTTATAACGGCAATAGAGTTCATAATATCAACAATAGTGCTCTCTATGACTATTGCAAGTGTTATAACGGCAATAGAGTTCATAATATCAACACTAGTTCTCTCTATGACTATGGCAAGTGTTATAACGGCAATAGAGTTAATAATATCAACACTAGTTCTCTCTATGACTATCGCAAGTGTTATAACGGCAATAGAGTTCATAATATCAACAATAGTGCTCTCTATGACTATCGCAAGTGTTATAACGGCAATAGAGTTAATAATATCAACACTAGTTCTCTCTATGACTATCGCAAGTGTTATAACGGCAATAGAGTTAATGATATCAACACTAGTTCTCTCTATGACTATTGCAAGTGTTATAACGGCAATAGAGTTAATAATATCAACACTTGTTCTCTCTATGACTATTGCAAGTGTTATAACGGCAATAGAGTTCATAATATCAACAATAGTTCTCTCTATGACTATCGCAAG
Source organism: Gibbula magus (assembly GCA_936450465.1). Lineage (NCBI taxonomy): Eukaryota > Metazoa > Mollusca > Gastropoda > Trochida > Trochidae > Gibbula > Gibbula magus. Next base: position 9,370,194 of record OW388301.1, on the reverse strand, counting down.
TGTTATAACGGCAATAGAGTTAATAATATCAACACTAGTTCTCTCTATGACTATCGCAAGTGTTATAACGGCAATAGAGTTCATAATATCAACAATAGTGCTCTCTATGACTATTGCAAGTGTTATAACGGCAATAGAGTTCATAATATCAACACTAGTTCTCTCTATGACTATCGCAAGTGTTATAACGGCAATAGAGTTAATAATATCAACACTAGTTCTCTCTATGACTATCGCAAGTGTTATAACGGCAATAGAGTTCATAATATCAACAATAGTGCTCTCTATGACTATTGCAAGTGTTATAACGGCAATAGAGTTAATAATATCAACACTAGTTCTCTCTATGACTATCGCAAGTGTTATAACGGCAATAGAGTTAATAATATCAACACTAGTTCTCTCTATGACTATTGCAAGTGTTATAACGGCAATAGAGTTCACAATATCAAAACTAGTTCTCTCTATGACTATTGCAAGTGTTATAACGGCAATAGAGTTCATAATATCAACACTAGTGCTCTCTATAACTATCGCAAGTGTTATAACGGCAATAGAGTTCATAATATCAACACTAGTGCTCTCTATAACTATCGCAAGTGTTATAACGGCAATAGAGTTCATAATATCAACACTAGTGCTCTCTATAACTATCGCAAGTGTTATAACGGCAATAGAGTTCATAATATCAACAGTAGTTCTCTCTATGACTATCGCAAGTGTTATAACGGCAATAGAGTTCATAATATCAAAACTAGTTCTCTCTATGACTATTTCAAGTGTTATAACGGCAATAGAGTTCATAATATCAAAACTAGTTCTATCTATGACTATTGCAAGTGTTATAACGGCAATCGAGTTCATAATATCAACACTAGTGCTCTCTATAACTATCGCGAGTGTTATAACGGCAATAGAGTTCATAATATCAACACTAGTGCTCTCTATAACTATCGCGAGTGTTATAACGGCAATAGAGTTCATAATATCAACACTAGTTCTTTTTATGACTATCGCAAGTGTTATAACGGCAATAGAGTTCATAATATCACCACTAGTGCTCTCTATGACTATTGCAAGTGTTATAACGGCAATAGAGTTCATAATATCAACACTAGTGCTCTCTATGACTATTGCAAGTGTTATAACGGCAATAGAGTTCATAATATCAACAATAGTTCTCTCTATGACTATCGCAAGTGTTATAACGGCAATAGAGTTCATAATATCAACACTAGTTCTCTCTATAACTATTGCAAGTGTTATAACGGCAATAGAGTTCATAATATCAAAACTAGTTCTCTCTATGACTATTGCAAGTGTTATAACGGCAAAAGAGTTCATAATATCAACACTAGTGCTCTCTATAACTATCGCAAGTGTAATAACGGCAATAGAGTTCATAATATCAACACTAGTGCTCTCTATAACTATCGCAAGTGTTATAACGGCAATAGAGTTCATATTATCAACACTAGTGCTCTCTATGACTATCGCAAGTGTTATAACGGCAATAGAGTTCATAATATCAAAACTAGTTCTCTCTATGACTATTGCAAGTGTTATAACGGCAATAGAGTTCATAATATAAAAACTAGTTCTCTCTATGACTATTGGAAGTGTTATAACGGCAATAGAGTTCATAATATCAACACTAGTGCTCTCTATAACTATCGCGAGTGTTATAACGGCAATAGAGTTCATAATATCAACACTAGTGCTCTCTATAACTATCGCGAGTGTTATAACGGCAATAGAGTTCATAATATCAACACTAGTTCTTCTTATGACTATTGCAAGTGTTATAACGGCAATAGAGTTCATAATATCAACACTAGTGCTCTCTATGACTATTGCAAGTGTTATAACGGCAATAGAGTTCATAATATCAACACTAGTGCTCTCTATGACTATTGCAAGTGTTATAACGGCAATAGAGTTCATAATATCAACACTAGTTCTCTCTATGACTATTGCAAGTGTTATAACGGCAATAGAGTTCATAATATCAACACTAGTGCTCTCTATGACTATTGCAAGTGTTATAACGGCAATAGAGTTCATAATATCAACACTAGTTCTCTCTATGACTATTGCAAGTGTTATAACGGCAATAGAGTTCATAATATCAACACTAGTGCTCTCTATGACTATCGCAAGTGTTATAACGGCAATAGAGTTCATAATATCAACACTAGTGCTCTCTATGTCTATCGCAAGTGTTATAACGGCAATATAGAGTTCATAATATCAACACTAGTGCTCTCTATGACTATCGCAAGTGTTATAACGGCAATATAGAGTTCATAATATCAACACTAGTGCTCTCTATGACTATCGCAAGTGTTATAACGGCAATATAGAGTTCATAATATCAACACTATAGTTCTCTCTATGACTATCGCAAGTGTTATAACGGCAATAGAGTTAATAATATCAACAATAGTTCTCTCTATGACTATTGCAAGTGTTATAACGGCAATAGAGTTCATAATATCAACACTATAGTTCTCTCTATAACTATCGCAAGTGTTATAACGGCAATAGAGTTCATAATATCAACAATAGTGCTCTCTATGACTATCGCAAGTGTTATAACGGCAATAGAGTTAATAATATCAACACTAGTTCTCTCTATGACTATCGCAAGTGTTATAACGGCAATAGAGTTCATAATATCAACACTATAGTTCTCTCTATAACTATCGCAAGTGTTATAACGGCAATAGAGTTCATAATATCAACAATAGTTCTCTCTATAACTATCGCAAGTGTTATAACGGCAATAGAGTTCATAATATCAACACTATAGTTCTCTCTATGACTATCGCAAGTGTTATAACGGCAATAGAGTTCATAATATCAACACTAGTGCTCTCTATGACTATTGCAAGTGTTATAACGGCAATAGAGTTAATAATATCAACAATAGTTCTCTCTATGACTATTGCAAGTGTTATAACGGCAATAGAGTTCATAATATCAACACTATAGTTCTCTCTATAACTATCGCAAGTGTTATAACGGCAATAGAGTTCATAATATCAACAATAGTGCTCTCTATGACTATCGCAAGTGTTATAACGGCAATAGAGTTAATAATATCAACACTAGTTCTCTCTATGACTATCGCAAGTGTTATAACGGCAATAGAGTTAATAATATCAACACTAGTTCTCTCTATGACTATCGCAAGTGTTATAACGGCAATAGAGTTCATAATATCAACACTATAGTTCTCTCTATAACTATCGCAAGTGTTATAACGGCAATAGAGTTCATAATATCAACAATAGTTCTCTCTATAACTATCGCAAGTGTTATAACGGCAATAGAGTTCATAATATCAACACTATAGTTCTCTCTATAACTATCGCAAGTGTTATAACGGCAATAGAGTTCATAATATCAACACTATAGTTCTCTCTATAACTATCGCAAGTGTTATAACGGCAATAGAGTTCATAATATCAACAATAGTTCTCTCTATAACTATCGCAAGTGTTATAACGGCAATAGAGTTCATAATATCAACACTAGTGCTCTCTATAACTATCGCAAGTGTTATAACGGCAATAGAGTTCATAATATCAACAATAGTTCTCTCTATAACTATCGCAAGTGTTATAACGGCAATAGAGTTCATAATATCAACAATAGTTCTCTCTATAACTATCGCAAGTGTTATAACGGCAATAGAGTTCATAATATCAACACTAGTTCTCTCTATAACTATTGCAAGTGTTATAACGGCAATAGAGTTCATAATATCAACAATAGTTCTCTCTATAACTATCGCAAGTGTTATAACGGCAATAGAGTTCATAATATCAACACTAGTTCTCTCTATGACTATCGCAGGTGTTATAACGGCAATAGAGTTCATAATATCAACACTAGTTCTCTCTATAACTATTGCAAGTGTTATAACGGCAATAGAGTTCATAATATCAACACTAGTTCTCTCTATAACTATTGCAAGTGTTATAACGGCAATAGAGTTCATAATATCAACAATAGTTCTCTCTATAACTATCGCAAGTGTTATAACGGCAATAGAGTATATAATATCAACACTAGTTCTCTCTATGACTATCGCAAGTGTTATAACGGCAATAGAGTTCATAATATCAACACTAGTTCTCTCTATAACTATTGCAAGTGTTATAACGACAATAGAGTTCATAATATCAACAATAGTTCTCTCTATGACTATCGCAGGTGTTATAACGGCAATAGAGTTCATAATATCAACACTAGTTCTCTCTATGACTATCGCAAGTGTTATAACGGCAATAGAGTTCATAATATCAACAATAGTTCTCTCTATGGCTATCGCAAGTGTTATAACGACAATAGAGTTCATAATATCAACACTAGTTCTCTCTATGACTATCGCAAGTGTTATAACGGCAATAGAGTTAATAATATCAACACTAGTTCTCTCTATGACTATCGCAAGTGTTATAACGGCAATAGAGTTCATAATATCAACACTATAGTTCTCTCTATGACTATCGCAAGTGTTATAACGGCAATAGAGTTCATAATATCAACACTAGTGCTCTCTATGACTATTGCAAGTGTTATAACGGCAATAGAGTTAATAATATCAACAATAGTTCTCTCTATGACTATTGCAAGTGTTATAACGGCAATAGAGTTCATAATATCAACACTATAGTTCTCTCTATAACTATCGCAAGTGTTATAACGGCAATAGAGTTCATAATATCAACAATAGTGCTCTCTATGACTATCGCAAGTGTTATAACGGCAATAGAGTTAATAATATCAACACTAGTTCTCTCTATGACTATCGCAAGTGTTATAACGGCAATAGAGTTAATAATATCAACACTAGTTCTCTCTATGACTATCGCAAGTGTTATAACGGCAATAGAGTTCATAATATCAACACTATAGTTCTCTCTATAACTATCGCAAGTGTTATAACGGCAATAGAGTTCATAATATCAACAATAGTTCTCTCTATAACTATCGCAAGTGTTATAACGGCAATAGAGTTCATAATATCAACACTATAGTTCTCTCTATAACTATCGCAAGTGTTATAACGGCAATAGAGTTCATAATATCAACACTATAGTTCTCTCTATAACTATCGCAAGTGTTATAACGGCAATAGAGTTCATAATATCAACACTATAGTTCTCTCTATAACTATCGCAAGTGTTATAACGGCAATAGAGTTCATAATATCAACAATAGTTCTCTCTATAACTATCGCAAGTGTTATAACGGCAATAGAGTTCATAATATCAACACTAGTGCTCTCTATAACTATCGCAAGTGTTATAACGGCAATAGAGTTCATAATATCAACAATAGTTCTCTCTATAACTATCGCAAGTGTTATAACGGCAATAGAGTTCATAATATCAACAATAGTTCTCTCTATAACTATCGCAAGTGTTATAACGGCAATAGAGTTCATAATATCAACACTAGTTCTCTCTATAACTATTGCAAGTGTTATAACGGCAATAGAGTTCATAATATCAACAATAGTTCTCTCTATAACTATCGCAAGTGTTATAACGGCAATAGAGTTCATAATATCAACACTAGTTCTCTCTATGACTATCGCAAGTGTTATAACGGCAATAGAGTTCATAATATCAACACTAGTTCTCTCTATAACTATTGCAAGAGTTATAACGGCAATAGAGTTCATAATATCAACACTAGTTCTCTCTATAACTATTGCAAGTGTTATAACGGCAATAGAGTTCATAATATCAACAATAGTTCTCTCTATAACTATCGCAAGTGTTATAACGGCAATAGAGTATATAATATCAACACTAGTTCTCTCTATGACTATCGCAAGTGTTATAACGGCAATAGAGTTCATAATATCAACACTAGTTCTCTCTATAACTATTGCAAGTGTTATAACGACAATAGAGTTCATAATATCAACAATAGTTCTCTCTATGACTATCGCAAGTGTTATAACGGCAATAGAGTTCATAATATCAACACTAGTTCTCTCTATGACTATCGAAAGTGTTATAACGGCAATAGAGTTCATAATATCAACAATAGTTCTCTCTATGGCTATCGCAAGTGTTATAACGACAATAGAGTTCATAATATCAACACTAGTTCTCTCTATGACTATCGCAAGTGTTATAACGGCAATAGAGTTAATAATATCAACACTAGTTCTCTCTATGACTATCGCAAGTGTTATAACGGCAATAGAGTTAATAATATCAACACTAGTTCTCTCTATGACTATCGCAAGTGTTATAACGGCAATAGAGTTCATAATATCAACACTATAGTTCTCTCTATAACTATCGCAAGTGTTATAACGGCAATAGAGTTCATAATATCAACAATAGTTCTCTCTATAACTATCGCAAGTGTTATAACGGCAATAGAGTTCATAATATCAACACTATAGTTCTCTCTATAACTATCGCAAGTGTTATAACGGCAATAGAGTTCATAATATCAACACTATAGTTCTCTCTATAATTATCGCAAGTGTTATAACGGCAATAGAGTTCATAATATCAACACTATAGTTCTCTCTATAACTATCGCAAGTGTTATAACGGCAATAGAGTTCATAATATCAACAATAGTTCTCTCTATAACTATCGCAAGTGTTATAACGGCAATAGAGTTCATAATATCAACACTAGTGCTCTCTATAACTATCGCAAGTGTTATAACGGCAATAGAGTTCATAATATCAACAATAGTTCTCTCTATAACTATCGCAAGTGTTATAACGGCAATAGAGTTCATAATATCAACAATAGTTCTCTCTATAACTATCGCAAGTGTTATAACGGCAATAGAGTTCATAATATCAACACTAGTTCTCTCTATAACTATTGCAAGTGTTATAATGGCAATAGAGTTCATAATATCAACAATAGTTCTCTCTATAACTATCGCAAGTGTAATAACGGCAATAGAGTTCATAATATCAACACTAGTTCTCTCTATGACTATCGCAAGTGTTATAACGGCAATAGAGTTCATAATATCAACACTAGTTCTCTCTATAACTATTGCAAGTGTTATAACGGCAATAGAGTTCATAATATCAACACTAGTTCTCTCTATAACTATTGCAAGTGTTATAACGGCAATAGAGTTCATAATATCAACAATAGTTCTCTCTATAACTATCGCAAGTGTTATAACGGCAATAGAGTATATAATATCAACACTAGTTCTCTCTATGACTATCGCAAGTGTTATAACGGCAATAGAGTTCATAATATCAACACTAGTTCTCTCTATAACTATTGCAAGTGTTATAACGACAATAGAGTTCATAATATCAACAATAGTTCTCTCTATGACTATCGCAAGTGTTATAACGGCAATAGAGTTCATAATATCAACACTAGTTCTCTCTATGACTATCGCAAGTGTTATAACGGCAATAGAGTTCATAATATCAACAATAGTTCTCTCTATGGCTATCGCAAGTGTTATAACGACAATAGAGTTCATAATATCAACACTAGTTCTCTCTATGACTATCGCAAGTGTTATAACGGCAATAGAGTTAATAATATCAACAATAGTTCTCTCTATGACTATCGCAAGTGTTATAACGGCAATAGAGTTAATAATATCAACACTAGTGCTCTCTATGACTATCGCAAGTGTTATAACGGCAATAGAGTTCATAATATCAACAATAGTTCTCTCTATGACTATTGCAAGTGTTATAACGGCAATAGAGTTCATAATATCAACACTAGTTCTCTCTATGACTATCGCAAGTGTTATAACGGCAATAGAGTTCATAATATCAACAATAGTTCTCTCTATGACTATCGCAAGTGTTATAACGACAATAGAGTTCATAATATCAACAATAGTTCTCTCTATGACTATCGCAAGTGTTATAACGGCAATAGAGTTAATAATATCAACAATAGTTCTCTCTATGACTATCGCAAGTGTTATAACGGCAATAGAGTTCATAATATCAACACTCGCTCTCTCTATGACTATCGCAAGTGTTATAACGGCAATAGAGTTCATAATATCAACACTAGTGCTCTCTATGACTATCGCAAGTGTTATAACGGCAATAGAGTTCATAATATCAACACTAGTGCTCTCTATGACTATCGCAAGTGTTATAACGGCAATAGAGTTCATAATATCAACACTATAGTTCTCTCTATGACTATCGCAAGTGTTATAACGGCAATAGAGTTCATAATATCAACACTAGTGCTCTCTATGACTATCGCAAGTGTTATAACGGCAATAGAGTTCATAATATCAACACTAGTGCTCTCTATGACTATCGCAAGTGTTATAACGGCAATAGAGTTCATAATATCAACACTATAGTTCTCTCTATGACTATCGCAAGTGTTATAACGGCAATAGAGTTCATAATATCAACACTAGTGCTCTCTATGACTATCGCAAGTGTTATAACGGCAATAGAGTTAATAATATCAACACTAGTTCTCTCTATGACTATCGCAAGTGTTATAACGGCAATAGAGTTCATAATATCAACAATAGTTCTCTCTATGACTATCGCAAGTGTTATAACGGCAATAGAGTTCATAATATCAACAATAGTTCTCTCTATGACTATCGCAAGTGTTATAACGGCAATAGAGTTCATAATATCAACAATAGTGCTCTCTATGACTATCGCAAGTGTTATAACGGCAATAGAGTTAATAATATCAACACTAGTTCTCTCTATGACTATTGCAAGTGTTATAACGGCAATATAGTTCATAATATCAACAATAGTTCTCTCTATGACTATTGCAAGTGTTATAACGGCAATAGAGTTCATAATATCAACAATAGTTCTCTCTATAACTATCGCAAGTGTTATAACGGCAATAGAGTTCATAATATCAACACTCGCTCTCTCTATGACTATCGCAAGTGTTATAACGGCAATAGAGTTCATAATATCAACACTAGTGCTCTCTATGACTATCGCAAGTGTTATAACGGCAATAGAGTTCATAATATCAACACTAGTGCTCTCTATGACTATCGCAAGTGTTATAACGGCAATAGAGTTCATAATATCAACACTATAGTTCTCTCTATGACTATCGCAAGTGTTATAACGGCAATAGAGTTCATAATATCAACACTAGTGCTCTCTATGACTATCGCAAGTGTTATAACGGCAATAGAGTTCATAATATCAACACTAGTGCTCTCTATGACTATCGCAAGTGTTATAACGGCAATAGAGTTCATAATATCAACACTATAGTTCTCTCTATGACTATCGCAAGTGTTATAACGGCAATAGAGTTCATAATATCAACACTAGTGCTCTCTATGACTATCGCAAGTGTTATAACGGCAATAGAGTTAATAATATCAACACTAGTTCTCTCTATGACTATCGCAAGTGTTATAACGGCAATAGAGTTCATAATATCAACAATAGTTCTCTCTATGACTATCGCAAGTGTTATAACGGCAATAGAGTTCATAATATCAACAATAGTTCTCTCTATGACTATCGCAAGTGTTATAACGGCAATAGAGTTCATAATATCAACAATAGTGCTCTCTATGACTATCGCAAGTGTTATAACGGCAATAGAGTTAATAATATCAACACTAGTTCTCTCTATGACTATTGCAAGTGTTATAACGGCAATATAGTTCATAATATCAACAATAGTTCTCTCTATGACTATTGCAAGTGTTATAACGGCAATAGAGTTCATAATATCAACAATAGTTCTCTCTATAACTATCGCAAGTGTTATAACGGCAATAGAGTTCATAATATCAACACTAGTTCTCTCTATGACTATCGCAAGTGTTATAACGGCAATAGAGTTAATAATATCAACAATAGTTCTCTCTATAACTATCGCAAGTGTTATAACGGCAATAGAGTTCATAATATCAACACTAGTTCTCTCTATAACTATTGCAAGTGTTATAACGGCAATAGAGTTCATAATATCAACAATAGTTCTCTCTATAACTATCGCAAGTGTTATAACGGCAATAGAGTTCATAATATCAACACTAGTTCTCTCTATGACTATCGCAAGTGTTATAACGGCAATAGAGTTCATAATATCAACACTAGTTCTCTCTTTAACTATTGCAAGTGTTATAACGGCAATAGAGTTCATAATATCAACACTAGTTCTCTCTATAACTATTGCAAGTGTTATAACGGCAATAGAGTTCATAATATCAACAATAGTTCTCTCTATAACTATCGCAAGTGTTATAACGGCAATAGAGTTCATAATATCAACACTAGTTCTCTCTATGACTATCGCAAGTGTTATAACGGCAATAGAGTTCATAATATCAACACTAGTTCTCTCTTTAACTATTGCAAGTGTTATAACGGCAATAGAGTTCATAATATCAACAATAGTTCTCTCTATGACTATCGCAAGTGTTATAACGGCAATAGAGTTCATAATATCAACACTAGTTCTCTCTATGACTATCGCAAGTGTTATAACGGCAATAGAGTTCATAATATCAACACTAGTTCTCTCTATGACTATCGCAAGTGTTATAACGGCAATAGAGTTCATAATATCAACAATAGTTCTCTCTATGACTATCGCAAGTGTTATAACGGCAATAGAGTTCATAATATCAACAATAGTTCTCTCTATGACTATCGCAAGTGTTATAACGGCAATAGAGTTCATAATATCAACAATAGTGCTCTCTATGACTATCGCAAGTGTTATAACGGCAATAGAGTTAATAATATCAACACTAGTTCTCTCTATGACTATTGCAAGTGTTATAACGGCAATATAGTTCATAATATCAACAATAGTTCTCTCTATGACTATTGCAAGTGTTATAACGGCAATAGAGTTCATAATATCAACAATAGTTCTCTCTATAACTATCGCAAGTGTTATAACGGCAATAGAGTTCATAATATCAACACTAGTTCTCTCTATGACTATCGCAAGTGTTATAACGGCAATAGAGTTAATAATATCAACAATAGTTCTCTCTATAACTATCGCAAGTGTTATAACGGCAATAGAGTTCATAATATCAACACTAGTTCTCTCTATAACTATTGCAAGTGTTATAACGGCAATAGAGTTCATAATATCAACAATAGTTCTCTCTATAACTATCGCAAGTGTTATAACGGCAATAGAGTTCATAATATCAACACTAGTTCTCTCTATGACTATCGCAAGTGTTATAACGGCAATAGAGTTCATAATATCAACACTAGTTCTCTCTATAACTATTGCAAGTGTTATAACGGCAATAGAGTTCATAATATCAACAATAGTTCTCTCTATGACTATCGCAAGTGTTATAACGGCAATAGAGTTCATAATATCAACACTAGTTCTCTCTATGACTATCGCAAGTGTTATAACGGCAATAGAGTTCATAATATCAACAATAGTTCTCTCTATGACTATTGCAAGTGTTATAACGGCAATAGAGTTCATAATATCAACAATAGTTCTCTCTATGACTATCGCAAGTGTTATAACGGCAATAGAGTTCATAATATCAACAATAGTTCTCTCTATGACTATCGCAAGTGTTATAACGGCAATAGAGTTCATAATATCAACAATAGTTCTCTCTATGACTATCGCAAGTGTTATAACGGCAATAGAGTTCATAATATCAACAGAGGCAGCCCAGGTCCTCCTGGAGCACCACCAATACCGAGTAAATTCAAAGAATGGTTAGATCATTATCAAAATTAGCTGGAAAGTCTGCATCAGCTTTATCGGGAATATAATTGTCTAAACCGGCAACTTGGTTAAGTCAAAATATTTGGGCTATTATGGTACGTATTGGTAGGATTATAATTGTATTCATAATATCTAGAATTGCCAGATAATAACTAACCCAACTGCTATACCCCCAAGTATATTACATGTTTAGTATTCACATGCTGTTTGTTCACATGGTTAGGCTACTACTTTACAATGGTTTGATAACTGGAGGTGGTGTTATAAGGCTAGTAAAATCCGCAAGTGTTTTATTGATTTGTACCCAAAATTCTACCAGATGTCGCAACTATAAGTTTATTATTATATCCTTTAACTGTATTCGTTTAAAATACATTCATATTCACGCTTGTACGGCGTGTAGTGGCGAGTAAGCCACTGCACAACGGAAACATCGCTGTATAGGGGTAACGCTAGTTCCGTTTTCTACTCGCTGTTAACACATTGAATTTACGGTTTCCAGTGTTTTATTCAGGAACCCAGTAGATTGTTTGGTCCAAGGGACCCTGAGACTGCGGTAGAGACCGTTACGCATTTTCCAGTTTTGACGTTTAGAGTTATCCGCCCTTGACCGCGGGCAACGTCACGCTTGATGCTCATGGGAAAGAGCATTACCTCGCGACCGGGCGATGTGGAAATAGCAATTGATGAGCTTGAGAAGATCGTAGTTTGAAAAAGCAAACAATCAAGTGTATTTTTCAAGCCTTTTCTTCTATTTTATAAAAATAAAGTATTGTGACAGCGACTACCGTACGACTCTAAGTAGTCGGGTCAATATATGAAAAAACACCCTCAACCACCAACAAATTGCTACAAAAGGTTTCTCAACTGATTCTGGTAGGGGTTAGTGTACTTTATGACATACTAAAAGTTTACCAAAGTTGGACCCCCGGATAAGTGTTTTTTTTCAAGATGGCGTCCAAGATGGCCGCCGAAACCTCTTTATGATCATAACTCTGTAATCCTAAACTCAAATGTGATGATCTTGGTGTCTATCCGTAGGTTTTTGGGGGCAACAAACACATTAAGATCATAAAAATGGTGTGTGTCTATTATGGAACACAAAACTCCATTATGGCGTCAAAAATGGCCACCAACACCTCCAAATGACCGCAAATCTATAACCATTCACTCAAATTTGATGATCTAGATGTCTATTTCAACGTTTTTGGGGGCAATGGACACACTAGGGCCACTAAACATGAAATTGGACCATTGTATTACAAGTAAATCTAACTCTGTCCAGTATAGCAATATCATTTTACTTCCGTTTCAGTCTAATTTGATTAAATGTGGGTCTAGATCTATCCCCTGGTTTCGGGGGTCAAGAAGCACATTATTACCATTTGCAACTGTGAAGCAAATAAATGCATTTCCTGAGCACACAGGTTGTACTTTGCACGCACATTTTACCATTTCTTTGCACAACCTGGACACTTGTGGAACATTCACCCATAGGGGATACCAATCTTCTTCCTTTTGGTACCATCCAAAATCCCGAGGGTTAGGAGAAGTTTTCTCCGCAAATGTACACTCTTTGTCCAAATACTTGCTTGGTAGATTTCCCTATTTGTGTGCCAAATAGGGGCATCCTATGTTGGTGGAAACAGATGTTTGAGTTTCGTGTGCTCTCCTTGGCAGAAAAAGTCTTGTTTAACAACATTCACTCTGGTAAGTGAGGTGGTATGGTCATACGTGATACACACAAATCGTTCTATGAGAGCCAATTGTTCCCATCTCTGTCAATAGACTGGTAGGGAACATAAAAGCTTCTGCTACCTGTGGATAGGATATCTGTATAGGCTTGACGTTTTGTTTCCCGGAAGTTGTGTCACGTCCTTTAAATGCATGGAGAAAAGGAAGAGCTAATGCACAATTGTCTCCAAACTCTTGATGAATGGCATTCACATTATATAATGTATAGTTCTTGCCTTTACAAATGGACAACCAAACGTTTTTATCTTTGGTTGATTTTTTTCAGCTCAGATAATACACCAAGATGAACCACGAACATATCTGTATCCACTTTGCTGACAAGAATGCGCCTTGATAAATGCATCTTATACAATGAGAACCAGTGTCGTGTAAGCATCATTTTAATCTGACTAAAATGTTCATTCACGGCCAATGGCAAACACTCTTCTCCCTAATGCCACGTGCACTTCTTTTCCTGCCTCAAATGTGCCTGTTTTGACACTATCATGTTAGTATTTTAAAAAGTTCTCGCTTGTTGTTTGAGTCTTTGAGAAACATGGGGATATTCTGTGGTAGTTTGTTTTGTTTGGACATATTGCGTCTTGATCCTCTGTCCCTTTTGTCTCTGGCTGCAGACTTGAGAATATTTTCTTGTAGTGGTCCAATACAATGTCTATCTTCGAACAGTCAGTTAGGTGCTTTGTTACCAAGTTTAGAAGTGTGATATCACTGTACTCTCCAAAGTACTCTTGGCAGTGAGTGGACAATTGATGCTCCATCAAACACTTTAGCACCTACTCTAAGAGTATCCTTGGGGTTTTCACGTAATCAAAAAGTTCACATTTGCAAGTTGGAAGTCTGAAGTTTCCATGATGTTACAGAGCTAGTGTGATGGTAATGGTGATTTTCGAAAAAGAAAATTGTGTCCAATCGGTTTGTCTGAATGGCATTCGATGAACATTTGAGCGAATAGTTTTTCATCATCTTTGAGATTAATGAATTGTTACTTTTCCTTGGCCTTTACCTCACTGTGTAATCTCTTAAAGAGTAATTCATGCTCTGGGACCTGCTTTGGTGTTGTAAGACAATGATATTTTTGTTGAAGCGACACTATACGAGGTGCATCATTTCACTTTATACTGTATAGATACCACACACATTACCGACATCATCGATTACATCTGGCATTTAGGCTTTTTTAAAATTTATTTTGTCCTATTGCAGTGTTTTTTTCTTGTAATGTGTGACCGCAAATTATACTATTGTTTAAAAAAAATGAACAAGATTTACGTAAAGACTGTTTACTTATTAGTATGTAGTACACTAATTCCGAGCAGTGAATGAGGTGTATGACATTTTTGTAAGGCTTAATTATGCTGAATGAATGGAAAATATCATCTTGGGTAAGGCGCCACAAACCTACATGATGATAACGTCATTGTTGAAAATAATAGGTTATTTTTTTAACCATTTCATTTACCGAAAAAATCAAGTATGTCAAATCCTTTGCAGCAGGAGGATGACACTCACAACTGAAACTTTCTATGAACAAAGATGGTTGTGCATTAGGTGATAATGAACAGCTGAAGGTCATGGATTCATAATGATTAAACAGCTCAGTGATATTCAAAGTTGTTGTAATGTGTTCTTTGCCCCCACAAACTGGGGATGGACACCAAGATCATCAAATTTGTGTGAATAGTTATGGAGACATTTGGAGGTGTCAGCGTCCATTTTGACGCCGAAACCAGGGATAGATCTAGACCCACATTTAATCAAATAGACTGAAACGTAGGACAAATGGTAGTGCCATAATGAATAAAATAAGATTTACTTGTAATAGAATGGTCCAATTTCATTTTAATGGTCCTAATGTGTTCCTTGCCCCAAAAAATGTTGAAATAGACATCTAGATCATCAAATTTGAGTGACTGGTTATAGATTTGCGGTCATTTGGAGGTATCGGCGGCCATTGTTGACGCCATAATGGAGTTTTGTGTTCCATAATAGACACACAGCATTTTTTATGATCTTAATGTGTTTGTTGCCCCAAAAACCTACGGATAGACACCAAGATCATCACATTTGAGTTTAGAGTTACAGAGTTATGATCATTAAGAGATTTCGGCGGCCATCTTGGACGCCATCTTGAAAAAAACCAACTTTGGTAAACTTTTAGTATGTACAATGTACACTACACCCTACCAGAATCAGTTGAGAAACCTTTCGTAGCAATTTTTGGGGGTTCAACTGTATTTTGACCTGACTAAAGCGACCATAAGGCGTTGGTAGGCCTAATCCGTTGCGAAAAAAATTTTGTCATATAGGCCTACTTTCAGTCAGATTTTTTTCAAATATTTGTTACCGTGTCAGAATTAATCTCAGCTAGATTATATAATTTCAGTGTAAATGTTTTGACGGTTGTTTAGACATCAGCAAAATTTTAAGTAGTGTCATACAAAGTGCCTACGCAGTTTTATCATGGTGATGTTGGCTTTTGGCACCGTTAATATGAATATCCTATATTAATCAATTGTTTTCACCTATATGTTCAAAGATATACGGCATTTATTATTTGAAAAGGAAATTAAATATACCAGGCTACACATTTTTATAAGTTGTTAATACATGTATGATTCCTGCATGATTTATAAAAAATATTCATCAATACGTTATGGCCGTTGCAGTTTCTGTAATGAGTGGTAACGTATCCTCATGTCACAACTTATCTAACCAACTATCTGAAAATAAATGTGTATGTATCGTTATATTATCTTCACTCAAAATAAAATTACTCATAAGCTATTGAATATTATAGATTTCTAGTGATTTCATATTCGCTACGTGAGTATCTCATTCCCAAAAACATTGTAGATCTACATAGGTATAATAGTCACTATTTTTAGATGTCCCGTCTTTCAGGTTTATGAATAACGTACGAGTATCAAAGAAGTAAGTGGGAAATTACACTATTTCTGAATATGAAAAATGAAATGAAAAGTGTGGTTTCAGATAAAGACCCCGAATACATTCGCTATAAATAACCCTACAACATTTCCAGTTAGTTTTTTTTTAAATATGGTACATGTAAAGTAGTCCTACATGCAGACATTTAATTACGTTCATTCATAATTTTGAAAATTGTAGATTTCAACCTTCAGAAATGTTAACGTTCAAATAGTGTATACAAGATGAAACGAACATTTTTGATGTGTGCAATGACGTATATTTTACGTATGGTCATATATTTGTGTGTGTTTCTTCATATTGTCCAAACATTACGGCAATATTAAAACAGTATCTTTAGTTATCATCGTCCGCTGCAACATTGTATGTAGGAATCCCTTAAAATACCCTCATGGAGCATGTGTGTGTTTTCGTTTTGTTCTAAAACTCGAAAGACAACCATTCCAGGTTTTTTTCTTTTGGGGATTTCTCAATGTTTTGGATTTCCATAAACACAAAGCCAGACCCTAAAAGAGGATGTGCTTTTATTCAGAAAATAAGTTTTAAAAATCAATAAACTCTCATAATTTTTTTTCATGTATCAAACAAAGATATACGTAATGCTTTTTGAAGTGAGTTATTGTTTTACGACGGTTCAGCAGTATCGCAGCGATTGATATTTATCGGCAAAATTGCATACATCACAACAAAACAACTTAGATCCGGCACGAGGGTAGTGTTGAAGTGGTATAGAAAATGTTGAATACAGCCATACTTATTATACAGAGTTATATACAGCAACGACTTGGTTAGATGTTGATGAAAATTTAACGGATGTATAGCTATTGTAGTTGTGTGCGGTTGTCTCCATAATACAATCGAAGTATCTAACCAAAATATAAAGAAATTAGACTGTGTTGATTGCTTAATTGATTAAATTGGACATTACACATATAAATGTAGGGTGAAAGTTCAATATAATCACCTCAGTGGAACACGCCTAATGTTGATTGAAATAACAGCACACATGGTTTTCTCTCACACGTTATGACGTAATTACCGTTCAGGGAAAATCATTACATTTTCTAAAATTCAGTTTTCATAACAAATCAAATGACAAATGCACAACATTAACTTTAATTCAAGTATAAATATTTTATTTACAAGCAAAATATTAAAATGCAAGTCCTGTATTGTATTGTGTAACTGAACGAAAATTGATAGTTTTAATCTTTAATTTGATTACTAAATTCATCGCTTAACATGAATTTGTTGCAATTAAATGCATATATATATATATATATATATATATATATATATATATATATATATAGAGAGAGAGAGAGAGAGAGAGAGAGAGAGAGAGAGAGAGTGAGAGAGAGAGAGAGAGAATTTGGGGGTCACCGAATGATTTAAAGAGTAATAATAATACTCCAGTCGGCAAATTACGCCTTTTTGACTGATTTGATGTATTCAAATGAAGCGCTCGCTTTCAACGTATAAACTCAGAATCATAGTTAATATGATCATACCTCCCAGTAACATTTATATTAATCACATTGTTTATTGAAATCTCTAATGTTTCATCATCCTCATCATTAGCGATTGATTGTTGTAATGATGTAACCCCGTAAATGAGAGAGAGAGAGAGAGAGAGAGAGAGAGAGAGAGAGAGAGAGAGAGAGAGAGAGAGAGAGAGAGAGAGAGAGAGAGAGAGAGAGAGAGAGAGAGAGAGAGAGAGAGAGAGAGAGAGAGAGTCTTTATTTCCTCCAGTATTTACCGAAGATTACATATGAAAATACATTACATTATATTACAAAATAGGCATGGATATAAACTTTTGGCATATTTACAGATTTATATACAGCAATAATGGACATCAAGTGTATTATGCATTGTAGCAGTTGACAAAGTGAGGTTTAAGTTCATATACGTACAGTGAAAAGCGTAACAAAATATTTTCCCATAATACTGAATCAATTGTGTGATAAAAGTTAGTTTCTGCTCCAAACAAAAATGATAACATATCTTGTTCATCTTGCATTTCGAACATTACATAGGTTTCAACATCAAGTTTGTCAATTAGATAAGCAAAGAAAGTATTTCGTTGGTGTAATGAAGTTTCACAGTGGAGAAGTACATGCAAATCATAGCCAAACGTTTGTTTATTACAAAGAATACACTCTCTTGATATTTTACCTCTTGATGATATTTTGACACAAAGTTGCAAGGGAGATTTATAATTTGGGTATTTATATGCTAGTTGCCATAGAATATGATAAGAGAGTAACGTTTTCTTTGATTTCCTCAGAGATGAAAGCTAAGCATGAAAAGTAATTAAAAATAGTAGACAATAAGGCCTTCTTAAATTGTGACTACATCCCAGTCGCTCATGAACATCATGAATATGATATTTGATTTAACAATAGATTGATAAAGAAGTGGAAACAAACTGTTTTTTATTTCATAAGTTAACAAAATTATAACGTTTTGTCTGTTGAAAAAAACAACCAAATTAAATTGAACTGAATTTTAATTATGCCCGTGGTCGAGACGGTCGGTTAATCTTACTTGATGTAGGCTATTCACAAAACTTTTCAATAAATGAAATGCACTACCATAATTATGATGTCATGTATTATTTATAAAATGATAATTTCTTCCTTTCCATTAAAAATAATAATACATGTGATAATATGTACGTCTATGATGCCGTTATAAGGTAAATACCACCATATATAGTCTTGTTCTTTTGATAATTTCAAGGAAAATAACTGCTATTGTTGACTTTTTCAAGCGAGTTCTTTTGATGGTTAATCCTTTGACACATGTCAATGTTCTTGGCATGGTGTGTAAACATAGGTCGAGGCAAGCGTGAAAATGTAACCGAAATAGCGTTGAACTGAACGTAAGCTTTGACGGCTTGCCGGCGGTCACGTGACTTTTCAAAGGGACGTCACTCTAAACCCACTCGTTTCGCGAAACTGGAAAATGGTCAATTTGTACAGGCGAGTAACGAGGTCACGTGACGCAAACTAGGCGCAGACGAGCGATCGTCGGCATTTTCGTATCCAAAGTGAACTCGTTTCAATCGGGATTCGTAATCAAAACGGAACTCGTACTAAAATGCCTGGATATAGGTTATATTTTGCTTTGTAAGTTTTAATGAATAGCCTGGTAGGTATTATTTCATATACACTGAACGATTGATTGTTCAAACAAACGAGACAACATTTCAGATTTTGATTCATTTATTATCCTTACCTTTGCAGACAATTGTTACAATAAGAAAACGGTTTTGGGTACAGGTTGTATTAGCATCATACAATATGAAATAGATAAAATCATGTGTCTGACCAATCAGCAAAGATGTGACGATTAGAAAATGCCGGTGAAGAGAAAAAGATAAGTCGCCGACAAAGTAATTTACACCCAAAACATCTCGCCACACACCAATATGTACACCTTGTCCTGAGTTACAGGGTTACAAGTACATATACACATTTACAAGGACATGGGACGATTATTATATTACATAGATTATTAAGCTCACGATGAAAACAGGTTCGTTATTCTAATCTTTGGACGCATTGTAGATTACTATTCGCATGCGAATTACTTGCAAAACCATCACAATTGTACCTTTGTTATTTACAAAATGATATATAGAAATTTTTCTTGAAGAGCGATACATAAGTCCTTTAGCTGGTTTGCCGATTCCCTTCTTTTTGTATCACGATAACAAACAATTATCATGTAAAACAAAGCAGACAGTTAGAAGTATTTGTTTCGATTAAAATCGTTCATATTCGCGCTTGTACAGCAATCAGTGGCGAGTAAGACACTACGCAACGGAAACCTCGCTGTGTAGAGGTTACGCTAGTTGCCATTTCCTTCTCGCTGTTACCCTACTGAATTTCGCTTTCCAGTGTTTTATTCAAAACCCAGTATACTTAAGAAAAGGAAGATTTTTCGATAACTACTTATTCAGTGTGAAAATACACAAAATGCTCTCCGACTTATCTTTGGAAATCCGGTCGAGTCCGAAGTTTGTCGCGACAATAAAAGTGTCGCGACTAACATTTTTTTACAAACAAATTTCATTATTTAAATGCCCTTCATGAGTTCTCTGGAATTTTTCAGGTTAAAATTATTTTTTTCAATTTTTGAAAAAAAATTACAATGGAATTTTTCCGATGGAATTTTTTTTTCCAATGGAATTTTTTTTTCCATTGAAATGTTTTTTTTTCCAATGGAATTTTTTTTTTTTTCAATGGAATTTTTTTTCCAATGTGGAAGAGGTTGTTGGGATTAGTCATTGAAGGCAGTTTTCATAATCATGAATTTATGAAATATTATAATTCTATTTTCTTTAATTTGGTGAAGTTTTCAATGAAATGTTGATTTTAATAACATATATTGAGTTAGATGAAATATTGATTTTGGAAAAAATATAATGTTTGTGAAATGTTGACTTTGGAAATACATGTATTTATTGACTTTGGTGGAAGTTTTACTTTGATAAAATATTGAATTTGATGACATGTTGACTTTTAAAATATTTTTTGAGTTATGTGAATTGTTGACTTTTGAAATAATTATTGATTTTTGTGAAAGTTTAACTTACTTTGATAAAGGTATTTTGCAATAAGTGAAATATTGACTTAAAATGTAGAGTTTGTAAAAGATATTTTGAATCTAGTGAAATGTTGACTTTGGAAATATTCATTGACCTTTGTGAAAGTTTAATTTAAATGAAATGTTGACTTTGAAAACGATTTTTTTTAATTTAGTGAAATGTTGGCTTTGATCACATATTGACTTTGGTGAAATGATGACTTTGAAAATATTTATTGACTTTTCCGAAAGTTTAAATTATATAAAATGTTGACTTTTGTGAAAGTTTAACTTACTTTGATAAAGATATTTTGCATTAAGTGAAATATTGACTTTGATGAATTGTTGACTTTGAAACATATTTTTTTGAATTTAGTGAAATATTGACTTTGATCAGGTATTGACTTTGATGAAATGTTGACTTTGGAAATAATTATTGACTTTTGTGAAATTTTAACCTAAATAAAATGTTGACTTTGAAAGAGATTTTTTGAATTTAGTGAAATGTTGACTTTGATCACATATTGACTTTGGTGAAATGATGACTTTGAAAATATTTATTGACTTTTGCGACAGTTTAACTTATATAAAATGTTGACTTTGGTGACATGTTGCTTTTGAAAAAGATATTTTGCATTAAGTGAAATATTGACTTTGATCAGGTATTGACTTTGATGAAATGTTGACTTTGGAAATAATTATTGACTTTTGTGAAAGTTTAACTTAAATAAAAGGTTGACTTTGAAAAAGATTTTTTGAATTTAGTGAAATGTTGACTTTGATCACATATTGACTTTGGTTGAATGATGACTTTGAAAATATTTATTGACTTTTGTGAAAGTTTAACTCAAATGCAATATTAACTTTGAAAAGTGTCCTTCCCCTTAAACATAAAGAGATTATAGATATGTAGTATTTTTTTTAAAAAAAGACGTTTCTACAATATACTCTCCTATAAAATATTCACCTTTGCGAAATGTTGACATCATCATTTGGCTAGGCTATTTCCCACATTACATCAGTCACCATGACTGATTATTTATACACACCTGATTGCAGGTTACAGATATACAACGATAGAACCATCGCAATTTGATCATGCAACTGAAGTTTAAGTGATATATCAGACTTGTGTATTGACTCTCAGAATACCCTACTGCGTCCCTCTCGGTATTACGTAACATGTGTATTCGATCAACTCATTATGGTCAACAGGTAGTTAATTACCGGTTCAACGCCACTGACCCAGCAGCTAGGTGTTACGAGAACGCATATGTAGTCAGACTTCGATAGAGTGACAACATGAGCACTTCCGATCTGTATGCATTACACTGCAAATTTATCTGCGATCAGATGACATTCTCGACCATGAACTAATAGCGCTTGGTTAAGTTGTTGAGAACGTTTAGGTGGAACCTAACAAACGTAAATATTGTAACTTTAACATATCAAATAATGAATTTCTTTTGTTTTTGTTACAGGCAACAGTTATAATATGCATTTTCTCCTGTAGGATTTGCTGACTTTTAAGAGATTGACTTTGGTGACTGGAAACTATTTATTGGCTTATAGCCTAATAAGGTAAACATTATTCTAAATCCCTATATGTGACGTCTTGGCTTTTCTAAAAGGTTTAACACTTTCAATTGGACATCAAAGGCTGATTGTTTCAAATATGTCCAAACCCATGGATATCACAACTAAGCTGATGGTGGTGCATTCTATGTGAGACACAAAATATATGCATAGCTTTGACGGTTATTAACTAGTGATTGACCTCTCATGTATATCATATGCATAATGAAATATTGAATAAACATCGCATTTCATTCGATATAAACATATTCCAAGAAAAACATGGAGTGATTGTGACAAAGGAAGTAACGAAATTAATTTGAAGCGATAATATAATGATTTTAACGGTATTTAAGTGTGCTGTGTATTAGAAAGTCCCAGGTCTTACATAATGTGCATGAAGCAGAGAACGTCTCCCCGTCAGTAGTCATGGGAATTCGCGAGTCGATGTAATTACAGGTGGCGGGAATGACCATTAACTAATTATCATGTACCGACCCTCACTTAATTGTTTGTGTATCTCCTACCAGACTATTAGGGGTGGCCAACATGCCGACAACGTTCAAATGTTCTTATAGATCTAATGCACAAGTATTATATAACATGTGATCCTAGAAAGGCAGTAATGAAACTTCAATTATCATGTACTGTAACAGATTGTGAATTGTAAACGCTCAGTCAGTCGATTATCGTATCTATGTATATTGGAAATCATATATTATTATCTTATTGTGTTCTGTATAAATGAACACATAAAGCACATACATTCGCTGTTGGAAAAAGGCATTTAGTAGCTCCACATTTAAGGTTGTGATGTTTGATGTCATGAAAACCGATGCCGTTGAAATCTGGTCAATTTAAACATAAAACACAGAATTATTGATAAAATAAATAGAATATCTGTCAATTCTTTACAAATATCATGTTCACCTCATCTCGTGAGGTGGAAGAGTATTATATATTCTCACTTGCGCCGTCGCTGCATGCGAAAATATAGACTTGTACTTCACTCGATGAGATAATCCTGGTATAAATCAAGAAAATCAGATAGACAAGAAAGACATATATCATCTATATATTTATATTTACATTGAATTGTATTGTGCTGTATATCACGAGGTCATGGATAGACGCGTAGGATTTTCGTTCTCAGAGATCGACCACATTTTCTATTCGTTTAATTTATGTAAAACATTAACAATTTAACTGTAAACAACATTGATTAAACATCGTTTTTATCATAAAATATTTCTTGCCGTCACAAATCATAAGCATAAACATAAGCCATTTTAGTTTGTTGTACATTTAAATATATCTCATATATATGCATATATGAATATTCAAAATAAAGTACACCTATTGTACAATGTAAGAATCGACGGAATTCTTAATTATCATTTTCTATAAACATGAAGACACAAAATGGAAATGGGAGAGTTATGGGACAAGGATTTTGATGTCTCGGTAATGTATAATAAATGTATGTATGATAACTTGATAAGATACGTGCTTTCAAATCATTGATTACAATATGAACACGAAATACAAACGTGTAGAATGCAATGTTTATGTAACTGCATGAATATTTAGATATTATGACACTTCCAACAACCGTACACACTATTTGAAACGTAATACATGTATATGTTGTTAACCGTTAAATGTAATAAAGAAAGTCATGATATCGGTACCTGTCTATCTATAATAATTTGAATTTCTTGTAACAAACATATTAAACTATTTCCGTGCTGTAGTAACACTTATGTTTAGCAACATTGTCAACTTTAAAATAAAAAGAGAACACATGTAAATTATTCATTAAGTTCTCAAAAAAAAATTGAAATCAACCAGTGTGTATACAGTACGGTATTGTAGTATCTAATTACCATCATTAGTCATCCTGTGAGGAGCCAAGTCGCGCTCTTAACGAGTTAAATAGAATATGCAAGTCTGGATATACTGGGATATGTGTGTATTGCAAGGGGGCAGTCTGTGCGGGTATTACCATAAACCAATCTAAAAATACGTACGAATGTGTATTGTCGCCAATACTGTTATTTCAATCTGAGCACCGTGACACATGTTGAGTTGACTCAGAGATACACACAAGTTGTAACTGTTCTCGTGTGAACTATTCTTCATCTCTCTACTATGATCTCAATATATGTTTTTAGGGGAAGGACACTTGTGTGAAATGGCTATTCATTAATAATACCCGTCAAAATCGTAAGATGTCTTAAATGAACAGTGTATCGTATTGAGAGAGCGGCCGAAATTATAAACTGAACAAATGGTTACGAAAATGTTTAATGTACACTTTGCATGCATCCCTTCCCTGCTGTCAATAATCTTACAGTGAGTGGGTCATCCTAAGATCAAAATTGGAGACTAGTTTCAAGAGTTCGAATTAATTAAACTGTACTGTAAACGGTACTGGTGAATTTGATAACGCAACAAATAAAGACATTCTTAATTCCTTACATCACTACATTTCTAAAAGTACACTGATTATTGATACAAAACGAATAATAAACATATAAGATTTGTGAGCATAATATTGGCGAACTAATCGATTGTTCAAACGAGGCAAAGCAGTATTTTGACGCTAAGGACAACTGAGCACTGCCATAAATACATGTAGGTATATACGTATGTATTGTTTTAGTTGTTCAATGAATAAAAATGCTCCACATCGAATCAAACAAGACTGAGGTAAGAAATGAACTGTTTCATTTCCATAATGGATAACAACCTCGTGCTTTTTGTTCACTCATCCATTTAATAAAGGGCTTCTGACTCTATTGGCGTTCTCTGCTCACTCAGGAGCTTGGTCAGAGGCGTTTAACCGGTAACTACATACTTGTCGCCCTAAACGAGTTGAGACTTCTGTGATGGGTTAGTTGATCGAATACACATGTTACGTAATACTAGGACAGGCTCGTTTACAGACAGGATGTTCTGATAGCTAAGAAGTCTGGTATATACGGTGGCCCATAGGGGACATAAAGTATTTTTTATAGTTTATTGTATTTCTCTCATCGAAACACGGAAAACTGTACTGGAAATACGGAAAACCTAGAAGAAAACACGATAAACTCAAATTGAAACACGAAAAACTCCAAATGAAACACAAAATACTCAAAATGAAGCTAGAAAAACTCAAAATGAAACACGAAATACTAAAAATGAAAAGTAAAAAACTGTTTCATGAAATTCTAAGAAACTAACCTTCTCTGCCACCGCGGTGAGAAGGGTTTACACGGCGGTGGAAAGGGTTTGCACCGCGGTGGAAAGGGTTTGCACCGCGGTGGAAAGGGTTTGCACCGCGGTGGAAAGGGTTTTCACCGCGGTGAGAAGGGTTTTCACCTCTGCTAGTTTTTTGTCATTTGCAATTTCGAGAAAATTCCATTTGTAAAGATGTCTTTTAAAATTTATTATGATGTCCCTTTTGGCAGAGAAGGTTAGTTTCTTAGAATTTCATGAACCAGTTTTTTACTTTTCAGTTTTAGTATTTCGTGTTTCATTTTGAGTTTTTCTAGCTTCATTTTGAGTATTTTGTGTTTCATTTGGAGTTTTTCGTGTTTCAATTTGAGTTTATCGTGTTTTCTTCTAGGTTTTCTGTATTTCCAGTACAGTTTTCCGTGTTTCGATGAGAGAAATACAATAAACTATAAAAAATACTTTATGTCCCCTATGGGCCACCGTATATACCAGACTTCTTAGCTATCAGAACATCCTGTCTGTAAACGAGCCTGTCCTAGTATTACGTAACATGTGTATTCGATCAACTAACCCATCACAGAAGTCTCAACTCGTTTAGGGCGACAAGTATGTAGTTACCGGTTAAACGCCTCTGACCAAGCTCCTGAGTGAGCACAGAACGCCAATAGAGTCAGAAGCCCTTTATTAAATGGATGAGTGAACAAAAAGCACGAGGTTGTTATCCATTATGGAAATGAAACAGTTCATTTCTTACCTCAGTCTTGTTTGATTCGATGTGGAGCATTTTTATTCATTGAATAACTAAAACAATACATACGTATATACCTACATGTATTTATGGCAGTGCTCAGTTGTCCTTAGCGTCAAAATACTGCTTTGCCTCGTTTGAACAATCGATTAGTTCGCCAATATTATGCTCACAAATCTTATATGTTTATTATTCGTTTTGTATCAATAATCAGTGTACTTTTAGAAATGTAGTGATGTAAGGAATTAAGAATGTCTTTATTTGTTGCGTTATCAAATTCACCAGTACCGTTTACAGTACAGTTTAATTAATTCGAACTCTTGAAACTAGTCTCCAATTTTGATCTTAGGATGACCCACTCACTGTAAGATTATTGACAGCAGGGAAGGGATGCATGCAAAGTGTACATTAAACATTTTCGTAACCATTTGTTCAGTTTATAATTTCGGCCGCTCTCTCAATACGATACACTGTTCATTTAAGACATCTTACGATTTTGACGGGTATTATTAATGAATAGCCATTTCACACAAGTGTCCTTCCCCTAAAAACATATATTGAGATCATAGTAGAGAGATGAAGAATAGTTCACACGAGAACAGTTACAACTTGTGTGTATCTCTGAGTCAACTCAACATGTGTCACGGTGCTCAGATTGAAATAACAGTATTGGCGACAATACACATTCGTACGTATTTTTAGATTGGTTTATGGTAATACCCGCACAGACTGCCCCCTTGCAATACACACATATCCCAGTATATCCAGACTTGCATATTCTATTTAACTCGTTAAGAGCGCGACTTGGCTCCTCACAGGATGACTAATGATGGTAATTAGATACTACAATACCGTACTGTATACACACTGGTTGATTTCAATTTTTTTTTGAGAACTTAATGAATAATTTACATGTGTTCTCTTTTTATTTTAAAGTTGACAATGTTGCTAAACATAAGTGTTACTACAGCACGGAAATAGTTTAATATGTTTGTTACAAGAAATTCAAATTATTATAGATAGACAGGTACCGATATCATGACTTTCTTTATTACATTTAACGGTTAACAACATATACATGTATTACGTTTCAAATAGTGTGTACGGTTGTTGGAAGTGTCATAATATCTAAATATTCATGCAGTTACATAAACATTGCATTCTACACGTTTGTATTTCGTGTTCATATTGTAATCAATGATTTGAAAGCACGTATCTTATCAAGTTATCATACATACATTTATTATACATTACCGAGACATCAAAATCCTTGTCCCATAACTCTCCCATTTCCATTTTGTGTCTTCATGTTTATAGAAAATGATAATTAAGAATTCCGTCGATTCTTACATTGTACAATAGGTGTACTTTATTTTGAATATTCATATATGCATATATATGAGATATATTTAAATGTACAACAAACTAAAATGGCTTATGTTTATGCTTATGATTTGTGACGGCAAGAAATATTTTATGATAAAAACGATGTTTAATCAATGTTGTTTACAGTTAAATTGTTAATGTTTTACATAAATTAAACGAATAGAAAATGTGGTCGATCTCTGAGAACGAAAATCCTACGCGTCTATCCATGACCTCGTGATATACAGCACAATACAATTCAATGTAAATATAAATATATAGATGATATATGTCTTTCTTGTCTATCTGATTTTCTTGATTTATACCAGGATTATCTCATCGAGTGAAGTACAAGTCTATATTTTCGCATGCAGCGACGGCGCAAGTGAGAATATATAATACTCTTCCACCTCACGAGATGAGGTGAACATGATATTTGTAAAGAATTGACAGATATTCTATTTATTTTATCAATAATTCTGTGTTTTATGTTTAAATTGACCAGATTTCAACGGCATCGGTTTTCATGACATCAAACATCACAACCTTAAATGTGGAGCTACTAAATGCCTTTTTCCAACAGCGAATGTATGTGCTTTATGTGTTCATTTATACAGAACACAATAAGATAATAATATATGATTTCCAATATACATAGATACGATAATCGACTGACTGAGCGTTTACAATTCACAATCTGTTACAGTACATGATAATTGAAGTTTCATTACTGCCTTTCTAGGATCACATGTTATATAATACTTGTGCATTAGATCTATAAGAACATTTGAACGTT
Organism: Gibbula magus; assembly: GCA_936450465.1. Classification (NCBI taxonomy): domain Eukaryota; kingdom Metazoa; phylum Mollusca; class Gastropoda; order Trochida; family Trochidae; genus Gibbula; species Gibbula magus. The sequence continues at coordinate 9,341,462 of OW388301.1, read as the reverse complement.
GTCGGCATGTTGGCCACCCCTAATAGTCTGGTAGGAGATACACAAACAATTAAGTGAGGGTCGGTACATGATAATTAGTTAATGGTCATTCCCGCCACCTGTAATTACATCGACTCGCGAATTCCCATGACTACTGACGGGGAGACGTTCTCTGCTTCATGCACATTATGTAAGACCTGGGACTTTCTAATACACAGCACACTTAAATACCGTTAAAATCATTATATTATCGCTTCAAATTAATTTCGTTACTTCCTTTGTCACAATCACTCCATGTTTTTCTTGGAATATGTTTATATCGAATGAAATGCGATGTTTATTCAATATTTCATTATGCATATGATATACATGAGAGGTCAATCACTAGTTAATAACCGTCAAAGCTATGCATATATTTTGTGTCTCACATAGAATGCACCACCATCAGCTTAGTTGTGATATCCATGGGTTTGGACATATTTGAAACAATCAGCCTTTGATGTCCAATTGAAAGTGTTAAACCTTTTAGAAAAGCCAAGACGTCACATATAGGGATTTAGAATAATGTTTACCTTATTAGGCTATAAGCCAATAAATAGTTTCCAGTCACCAAAGTCAATCTCTTAAAAGTCAGCAAATCCTACAGGAGAAAATGCATATTATAACTGTTGCCTGTAACAAAAACAAAAGAAATTCATTATTTGATATGTTAAAGTTACAATATTTACGTTTGTTAGGTTCCACCTAAACGTTCTCAACAACTTAACCAAGCGCTATTAGTTCATGGTCGAGAATGTCATCTGATCGCAGATAAATTTGCAGTGTAATGCATACAGATCGGAAGTGCTCATGTTGTC